>OX235263.1:97052478-98259720 GCA_944472135.2 Trichobilharzia regenti | reverse complement strand
GGACTCTTGAGTAGTACTCACCCACCGCCAGGCTTCGAACCTAGGACCTTTTGGTTACAAGACTAGCCAGCTCGTAGACTATTAAAACACTGTGACTCGATCCAATGGCCAGTCCATGAATTCTAACTTCCGCCAATTCACAATACAGCGTGACCACTAGCCAATGTCTTCAGGGAGTATTTGTCCTCACACCCGACCTGCTCCACCCTACTGGTCAGGACTTCTCACTAGAAGCCCCGGGACCTGCCTACCAGAATAGGGCAAGTCACTAGTGAGCATCTCATCGATATTCAATTCAGTTTAGATTCTCCCGTCGATTGATTGGACCAAAGTGCTTGGTTGACATGTGGGGTCTTTGTGCAGATGCTTTGACGATATCTGATGATGTAACTTGAAGTCAGTTGGTTGATGGTAGCTAGCGGTGGAATCCAAGATGCACATTTCACAGCCGACATGTCAACCTGAGATCAACTGTGCGGGTCCAGTCAATCGATGGGAAAATCTAAAATTGAATCAAATAGTTAATAAGACCCATTGCACAAGAAAGAGGTGGCTTTCGTGGCTCAAGTGATCTAGTGGATGACGCTATGGAGTTTGAAACTATGGGTGCTGTGTTTGAGCATCGGTGGGAACTGACCCATTACTGACTCACTGGGGGGGGATGCAGGTACACCCAGATGGCGAGTCCAAAATTGGACGGAATGCGTGTTATCCATTGCTGGATTCCAGTGCTAATCACCACCAGCCAATTGACTTCACTACACATAGCTGTTTGTGATCAAGGTTTATTTTGTTTTTCATTCTTTCTATGTGAGACAAATTTCGATTGTTCTTTATTCATCTAACATTTTCTCGTCCCTGTAAAGGGATTATTTATCATACTATTCGGTAGTGGAGATTCGGCTGTGTTATTTCTTTGCAAGTAGGCAAGAAAGCGTTTTAATTTACAGAGAGACATATCACTATTCAAGTATTGGTTTGTAGGGATTTGGTTGATTGGTTACAGGATTTCATCATGAGCTAACATTAGCTAGAGAACCATTGGAAAGCCACCTGGGAGTAGTGAACAGCCGTTTCGTCCTAGTTTGGGACTCTTCAGCAGTACGCACTCACCGGGGTTCGAACTAGGACGAAACAGGTGTCCACTACTCCCAGGTGGCTTTCCAATGGTTCTCTAGCTAATGTTAGCTCATGATGAAATCCTGTAACCAATCAACCAGATCCCTACAAACCAATACTTGAATACCGATTAGATGCTCACTGGCGACTGGCCCTATTCAGGTAGGTAGTGACCTGGGGTTCCAGTGGGAAGTCGTGACCAGTAGGGTGCAGCCGATAGGGTGTGAGGACAAATACTCGCCGAAGACATTGGCTAGCAGTTGCGCTCTATCGTGATTTGGCAGAAGTTAGAATTCACGGGCCACTGGATCGAGCCCAGTGTCTTAATGGTCTCGTAACCAGAAGGTCCTGGGTTCCAACCCCGACGGTGGGTGAGCACTGCTGAAGAGTCCCAAACTAGTCAGAAGAAGCAGCTGGCTGTCCAGTTATCCCAGGTTTCCCAATGACTCTGTAACCAATGCCAGCTCATGATGAAATTCTGTAACCAAACATATCCCTAATTTGAACAGATCACTGTTGAATTATTAACTGTCAATACGTCAGCTTAAGATGCTGTTATTAATTCAGAGCTACTACATTATAATTAGGTGCGTCGATGGTATAGCGGTTAGGGCGTTTGCCGACCATGCATATGGTCCGGGGTTCGACCCCCGGCCGGCGCACTCTTTTACCTCACTGAGCCAGAAATAATCCTGATAAAGAGGAAAGGTTGGGCATGAGGCTAGCAACCCCATCCTGTAAAAGTTAAACACTTCTACAGAAACTTCAAGCCACTAGGTTGGAGCCCTATGTTCCACTGGGAACGTGAAGGAAAAAACAACAATATAATTAACGAATACTAAGGCCACTCATCTAGAAAATCAGTTTTAATTTGATTTTAAGAACAGAACGTTCAGCGAAGAGTCTCTTTTCAGCGGTGAATTCATTCACTTTGTTGTACAATCGCATTTATATATAATTATTTTCATGTGTGTTGGTGTGTGTACATTAGGACTGTTGAACGGAAATAGAAATTGGTTCAGGTTATTATTTACGTCATCAGAGTGTTTCAAAAAAGTGTAATGAATAATCAAATTGTAACTAAGGTTGGGTGGGGGTGGAGTGAAGACTGGTGAGTATTGACACGGGTTGCGTAATGTCGAAGACACCCAGAAAAATAGGACGTTAATCAAGGAGCATGGAGACACGTGTCCAAAATATATTATGTAATAGGTGGAGGGGGTAAATAAAGGGTTAGTTAAGAAGAAAGATATCACTAAAATGTCATACAAAAATTCAAAATAAGCATTATTAGCAACGTAGTCGAACTAGGAATTATACCCGATGTAGAAGGAGGGTAGTGGAGAAGTTTATCTGTGTACATAAATCAGGGTTTCTCTCTAGATTGCTAAGGCCTCGGAAGCTTACCTACCGTCTTGGGGGAGGCTTCTTTTGATTTTGTAGATGTCTCTGAACGGATTCTCCGTGCATAGCAAGTGATCAGTGTTGAATATATGTCCAGTTATAGCACTCCTTACTGATCCATTGTTACCTATTCGTAGCCATGTGGGATGATGTCCTTTAACTCTTTTGGATAAAACACGCATCGAACGACCTATATATATATATATATATCTACATGAGCAAGTAAATTTGTAGATACACATAGAAGTGGTCAAATGTGATAGTTTTTATCTTTGAAGTTGTCGAAGAACACTGGGTGTGTTGAGAATACCAATGATAATGTGGAACCAGAGAATGCTCTCTTCAGGACTTCATTCTTTTATATTCCTTAGGATATCGGCCATTGTACAGCTAAGTGAATGTATTGACCGAACGTTTTGCTCTTATATTCATGGGTATTTTCCGTGAATTAAATTTGATTTCACTTCAAAAATAAATTATCGAGGTGCCCATCTGGTCAATATGACTGTATGAAGAAAAATTTCCGTTAGATGTCCAAACTATCGCAAACTCTGTGAAGGGTGTATTCCTAAGAGGTACTGTGTTTTGACAATCAAGACACTTTGCTCTAATATTCTGAATGGAATATTGAAATTGCACCCAGTTCATTCAGCATAACTCAACTGTAGAATACAGTTAACTGCCAGTCAGTCGATTAATATGCGAATTTGTTATTGAAAATTAATTAAGCCTTGTATCTGTTGCAGACTTACTCACGAAGAAAACCATGGACAGTTAGACGTCACAAATGTTCAAGTGGTATATCGCGCAAAATGGTTGGATCAGGTACACAAACAAGGTAATTCAATGTTGTATAACGGATGAAGTTACATTTTACCTTCTCCGCCTTTTATAAAGACTCATCTATGCATTTCTGTCACTCTAGTTAGTAACGAAGCGGCCAGTTGAGAAGACTGGTTTTGGCGGTTGATTTAAAACCTGTTAGACGTCTGGAGGCAGTCAGCCTCAAGCTTAACACTAAGGTTTCATTATAAAAATGCGGTCTATCGTTGTATGATCCATTCAACAGCTTAATTCCACTTTCTTTCATTCTTGAAGTGTTTGGCTATCACTGTTTGATGGAGACGTTCATTGGAAGTTGACATTATTAACACAATGCATGAAGGGATGTTCGAAATCTATTATCTCTAAATCACAAGCAGTTGACTAATATCATTCCATTTATTGTTATGGTTTCTGAGATCTGGAAATTTTCAAAATAGTCTTCACCAAATCCTTGGTGAATATTGCTAACAGGGTAATAAGCTTTCACGATATTTAAGTGTTCATGAAGCTAATCTTTTAGTTTGTCACATTAGGGAGTGATTTCCCCAAGTCTACAGATCCAATATACGTTTATTCAGACTCCATAAAAGGTATATGAGCAATATCTGAACTTGTGAACACGCATTCGTCTTGAATCCATCAGGATTAAATGTTGTATTTTTGCATTTTTTATTTCTTTTCTCTCAACCATTTTCTCTGGAACATTTTACAGGAACTTTACGCCCTACTGTCAGAGATTTAAGTAGTATGAGTGTATTCAGTAAAGGTTTTCCCATGTATTACTCTCAGCAGGTATACGTGGTATTCATATGAACTGTGATCAAGATTTGACCGAAAAGTACCAAAATAATTGACAGCTGTGTGAGAAGTAGACATTTGTAAAAATCTCAGCGAAATTGACAATCAGTAATACCAACGTTTCGTTCGGCCAACTGGTCTGAACTTCTTCAGGGAAATTAATCAAAATTACAATAACAAGGGTTTATATTATAAAAAGTACATCGCTCGTTTTTAAAAACTTTGTTCAATCATATGAGGCATGAATCAAGCATCAAAATATAATAAAAAATTATATAAAATGTGATCAGAATTTGACCTGAGACTTACAATTATTAGTCTACTTTTGTTAAACACTTTAAACAGAGTGTATTTTTAATTTGTGGATGGTGATTAGCAGTGGAATCCAGGATGCACATTTCGTCCTATTTTGGTACTCGGCAGCTGGATTTATCTGTACTTTTCATCAGAATTTTAGCGATTACGTTTGACAAAAAGTTCATGGTCGTAGATAACTGAATATGAAAAATGTATATGTGTATGTGCAGTACAGTGGTGTGTGTGTATGGGCAAGCAGTTGTAAACCGTTTATTAGCCTGTCCATAAGAAGACATAGACAATTGGGAATTCAAATCAAGTATGATTGATAGTGAGACGTATCCATTTTTATTTATTCATCAGGACTTACCGTGCATCAGCTAACATGACACCTTCAAGTCTGTTCAAACTTTTGCGGTTCACCCACATATGTAGGTCCTTTACTGTCGGTGTTTCTTTATTCGAAACAAAAGTTTTCTGAAGAGCTTTGGTCCTATTAAAGCCTATCTTGTGTCTGGTTTCTGTCGAGTACAGTACAATCGCTGATCTATTTTCTAGCTTCTTTAAATCTGCAAAGGTCTTTGGAACCACCTATAGACACTGTTTATGCTCTTTCACCTTTACATTCATCTGTCTAGAAGTATCTCCTGAAAAATATGAAGTCACAATCCCCCACAGTTGATCTGGTACACACAATTCTGTTACTTGTCTTCTTCTATTTTATCCTTAACCTTCAACGGTGAAGAGCGTCAGGTGCCAGTTACACGAAAATACACTATTATGTCATAATTGTTAAGGGTTCACTTTATCTCATCTGATGTTTCTTTGCTGCAAGGAATCATTACTGTGCTGACGCAATTCGCAGCAACAGATTTCGATTCATCCTTATCTTCACACTATAAATATCTTTCTATGAAGGCTTTGGGGGTAATTATTTGATTTAAGAGTGGAATGAAACTCCTGATCTCTACCTCCTCAGTAATTAGACATTTCACTCTATTAATCAGATTCTTGACCACAGTTACTTTGGCTGTAAAGGGATGTGCCGAATAGTAGTAGTTTAGGTATCTTCCTGAATTTATCAGCTTTCTGAAAATGTTTACTTAACTTGTTTCAGTTGCGCTGAGATTTTTTTTGCGAATATTTATTTTATACGTGGAATTGCTTTTCCATACCCATTATACTATAAATAACCACTTCATTTAAATTCTTCATCTCACTAGTTAAACATGAGTCATAGTTATATTATGTCTAAGGTTGTCATCACTGCTAGATATAATTATGGCATGTCGAAGCTTCTGTAATATTCTCACGTGTAGTCCCTTTGGCCCTATTTAGAGATGGAACTTTTGCTTCTTTAATACTGGTGTTAGCATGAGGCTTATGAAATTCTACAGTGTAATTTTTAAGTTGACAGCGATAACATTTTATTTTCTGTCTACTAATTTCTGCTTTCTCAATACTAGGCTGTCAAGACATCGAAGTGAAGGATCCCTACTGCACCAGTGCCCCTACTGTGAAACTTTAATGTTACCTGTAAATCCACCAAATCTAACCAAAACAAAACGCTCCAAACTGGAAAGAGTTTTCAGCTATCCAAATGAGAATCAAGACCCAACAACAGACCACCACCACCACCACCACCACCAAAAACAACAACAACAAGAAAGGGAAGAGGCCATTTACTACTACCAACCAAAGTATAAACAGATTGTTGTCTCACACAAAACAATCCGTATAAAACAAACGAATATCAAGAAAAAAACCACAGACTCACATTCATCGGTATCGCCTATATTATGTGAAATAAAGTCGTGATCATCATCAGACAGACCTCATAGATCTGTAAGTCGATGCCGTGAAATACCAATTCGAATACAACGTACCGATTCTGATGACAATGGAAATAATAAATTATCGAATTACTTTTCATTACATTGTAAAATTAACCCATCCCAAAAGACACTCCGCGCTGTTCTTCTTCTCAAGCGACAGTTAGTGTTGTTGAAAGTTCTGGCAATGATGATTCAACTGCTTTTTTAAAAAAAAGTAACACTATGAAGAATATTTAAAAAATTAAAAGGGAAATGATACCGTCTTTCTTTTACCATTCAAATAAGTAGTAGTATTATTACATTTTCTTTTTTTACTCTGTTTTGCTATTTACTTTTAATTGAAATTTCTATCGTTGACAATAAACTTGTAAATTATTTATCATTAACTTTTATTTATTTTATGCATAATTATATTCAAACTTGTCGAGGAATAAATGAATCATTTATTCTGGGGGAACTTATCATATAAATTTTCATCAAACTATAAATGTACTACTCAGTATGTGTAGCTCAATCAGTAGTATAGTTTGGTTGTGGAAGGGTTATTCGTATTCTTATGCAGCAAGAGAAATACACGTTTACTAGTTGACATTTTGATTGATTTTTTCAGTGAAACGATGGTTGGATAACATCTAATAGAGTGACGAAAATCAACATGTGTGTGTTAATTGTTTTTTCGTGTTTTTGTTTGTTAACTCGGTGTTGATGATACTTTAGAGAGGAGCGTTTTAGTTACATACATTATTTTAAGTGTGCATGGAAGCATAAAATTCCAAAATCTGTACTTTTATTGACTATCTGATTTAGTAGTATAGGCATTGTTTACTGGATTTCATCAAGAGCTGACATTAGTTAGAGAACCACTGGAAAACCTGTCAGAGAGTACTGGAGAGCCAGCTGTTTCTTCAACCTAGTTTGGGACTCTTCATCAGTACTCACCCACCGTCAGGGTAAGAACCCCGGACCTTCTGGTTACAAGACTAGTAAGGTCGTAGACCATTAAGACACTGGGACTCGATCCAGTGGCCCATGAACTCTAACTTCTACCGACCAGTACTTCAGCATAGGTATTCATGGATGTTGTGCAATTAGTATAGTGTTCTCTGAGCTGGTTGGTTTATTTGCGGAGCTTTCGTCGTCTTTCTGGACGGCATCTTCAGCGCAGCATTTAGCATAAAGTTAAATGATTTAAAAATCTCCATGAATGATAATACAATTGCGTCTCCTGGTGACCAACCATCTTCATATATGTATTGACCGTTTTCTATTGATTGGGATTTTAAACTTCCTGGTCATCTGATTTGCTTTTTATTAGTTGATATATTTCATCTATATTAACGTGTTTATTAATGGTATTTTCGTTTGAGTACCAGGCTTCTAGGAATTCCCTGGCACATTTGGTGTTTCCTCTGTTTAAGATTTTAATATTATCCCAATCAAAATGATGTCCATAATTATCGGTATGCATTGATACTAAAGAATTTATGTCATGTCTTTTTACGCCTGACTTGTGTTCTTGGTTTCTTATTCGAAGGGGACACCCACTTTGGCCGACGCAATACCTGTTACAGTTCATACAATTTATTTTGTAAATGGTGTTAATTTTATCTCCTTTTTCTATCGGATTTTCTGGTTTGCATAATTTCAAATTGAGTGATTTGACTGGCTGGCTTGTGTGGTATATCTATATCAGACGGTTTCATTATTCGAGCCGTTATTTCAGAGATATTTCTGATGTATGGTAGGATGAATTTCTTTTTGGTCTTTGGTGATGGTTCTTTGTTGGTGCTTTGATTCGACTTTAAACACTTTTTGATGAATTTTTTGGATAACCATTCTTCTTGAAGACCGTTTGTAAGTATTTTTCTTCCATTCTTTTCAACTCTGGTGTGCTACACTGTTGTGTTTGAACTCTTCTAAACAATGTCTGCACACAGTTTCTTTTGTGAGTAATTGGATTATTGCTAGAATAGTTGAGTATTTGATCTGTGTGCGTTGGTTTTCTATATACTTGTGTTTCTAAATTCCCTGTGTTGGTTCTCCTGATTAAGACATCTAAAAATGGGATTTTGTTATCTAATTCTTCTTCTCTTGTGAATTTGATGTCCTTAAATATGTTGTTTATTAATTTATGAGTATATACTAAATCATTTTTCTATAGTTTGGTTTGTAAGGATTAGTTATGTTTTACGAGTTGATCACGGATTGATATCAGTTAGAGAACCATTGAAAACCAGGGAGTACTGGACAGCTGTTTCGTCCTAGTTTGGGACTCTTCAGCAGTACGCACCCACCAGGATTCGAACCCAGGACCTTCCGGTTACAAGGCGAGCTCGTATACCATTAAGCCACTGGGACCCGATCCAATGGTCCTTGAATTCTAACTTCTGCCAATTCCGAGGTCCACCGAGGGAGAGGGCTCTCGAGTGGTTGCGCCACAGGTTGATCCTGCATGCCGTTCTCGTCTCGCAAGAGGCAAGGATGCGCGTGTTTGGTTCTCCTGAAAACCAATACCCAGTCAATGGGTGTATCGTGGTGTGAATATGGCAGAAGTTAGAATTCAAGGACCATTGGATCGGGTCCCAGTGGCTTAATGGTATACGAGCTCGCCTTGTAACCGGAAGGTCCTGGGTTCGAATCCTGGTGGGTGCGTACTGATGAGGAGTCCCAAACTAGGACGAATCAGCTGTCCAGTACTCCCTGGCAGGTTTTCCAACGGTTCTCTAACTAATGTCAGCTCATGATGAAATCCTGTAACCAATCAAATCCCTACAAACCAACACTTGGATTATTAAATTCCCAGATGTCACCCCCTGTTGTCAGCTGAAAGTATATGAGTCTTAGGTTGCATTTTTTTGTTATAAAATTTCATACAGGCGAATCAATCAATTTCTTCAGGTGATTTCTACTTCTTGTTGACAACAGTTTTAACAAAATTGGCATTAATGGATCTGCAGGCAGCAGGAGAATAAATTACTTCCTCTTTTAAACAAATATGAAGTAACTGAGAGAGAGAGAGAGAATGTGTTACAGTTCAAAGAAATCTGACTCAACTGGATGGTTGCTGAAGGTCTATGGCTAACTGACCTATGAAATAGGCTATCCGTCATCTCTCATAATCTCTAAATTAAAACTGTATACTGATATAATCAAAAAAAATATCAAATATTTTACGCGGGAGAGAAAATTGAGTCAGTGATAACGCTTCAGACCGTTAGGCGTTCAGTTAATTAATTCATCTGGGCAATTTTGAGGTAACACCTATAATTTCAGTGACAAAGAGAACAGAAGAGAGCTTTATTTTGATAAATCTTGTCATTGACAGCATATAGTTCATTTCATAGAATGTATATTAGCATATGATGTATTTCATTTAAAGTAATCCCATATTAGTTTGTTTATTAGATATATCATACAGTGAAACAGTATTACTTACTGGATGACACAGTTTCGAATAAAATTTATTGTTCATAATCATATCAATTGTAATCACTCGACTTTGAAACTTGATTTTTATAGTTTTCTTTGTTTTCTCCTATTTGTCGTAGGGCTAGTAGAATTTTCCAGATATCAGAGACAGGTGATGAGTCATTTCGATTACATGTATTTGCAGTTGATTCGATAAATAAAGCTTCTCTTATCAATCTCTCCCTATACCCTGTGATATTAGATTTTAAAACTGTCATCCTATACCATCCCATCCTATTGTATGGTTGTGTGTAACTGCATGTAGTGCTATAGCTGAACTATTCTCTAGATTTCATATCTTATTTGGGTCAACCAATCTAGATTTTGTTTGGTTTTTATGTTCGGCTATTCTGACTGCCCCTGTTCTACTAGTATGACCTATGTATTTGACCTCACAATCATTCCAGTAGGGTATTAGATAAACTAAATTTTTTTGTTTTAATGGCTCTACAGGATCCTTTAACCGACAAAGCTTGTTTCTAATTGAGTTTGTGGGTTTGAATGCCACTTTTATTCCTGCCTTGTTAAGAATTCTGCCTAAGGCTTCCGAGGTTCCTTCCTTGTATGGGATTACTGTTGATGATTTAGATTCCTTATTGTTGGTGTCGTCATTAATATTATTATTATTATTATTATAACTATTCTTATTATTGCCACTATCGATACTATCATTATTTTATTTTTACATTTACTTACATATTTCTTGACTAGTTTATCCGGATAATTATAAGGTTTCAAGGCTTCTTTTATGTGTATCACTTCCTGTCTTAGATTTTCCTTTCTACTACTTAGTTTTTGTGCTTTATCATTTAAGCATTTCCCTAATCCTATTTTTACTGACATAGAATGGGATGATCGGAAGTCCAAATATCTGTTTGAATGTGTGTGTTTCCTGTAAACACTAGTGTTTTACTACCCATCTTCTTTCCTTTTTACGTTGCAATCTAACATTGGAAGCTCCCCTTCCTGAATTTCGAATTCATAAGTGCTTTGAATTGCCTCAACCTTTGAGTTGATGTGTTCGAAAAATCTATCTAACTGCAAATACATGTAATAGGAATGATGCAACACCTGTTTGGCCAGATATCTGGAGAATTCTACTACCCGAACGACAACAAATAGGAGAAGACAAAGAAAACTATGAAACTCAAGTTTCAAAGTCGTGTGATTATACTTGATGAAATGATTATGAACAGTAATAAATTTTATTCGAAACTTTGTCATCCAGTAAATAATAATACTGTTTCACTCACTGTGTGATACATCTAATAAACAAACTAATATGGAATTACTTACTACCACCTTGCTCAAGTTTTACACATATATTAATTAGTATTACTTTTCCATTAACTATATATATATATATATATATATATATATATATATATATATATGCGTATATATTTCTGTTCATCATTTGTTCCAAATAGTGGAGCTTCCAGAAATCATAGAAACAAATATCACCTGTGTCTTCTTAAAAAGTTTGATTTATTCTTTTCACTTCCTGTCTTTGATCAAAGTAGACTGAATAAGGCTGTTTGCAATCAAGAAGACTCAGTCATTTCTGTTATTATCCTGCATCGTTATAATTTATTTCCTACACTTTTGCGAATGAATGTTCAGCGTTTGATTTCTCGTATCCTCAGTATTATACACACACACACACACTATGATTTTATACAGTTTCGATGTAGTTTAATAGATTAAATGTCTAAATATTACTATGCTCCTTGTATTATCCTTTTGATTACATATGTCAAGTGATGAGTATATTGCCAAATGAATGAGAAATACTCAACGCTAATTAATGGCTCTCTGTCACAGGGATCATTCGTATGTTCAACTTTCTGGAAAGCTTTCAGGTGATTATTTTTATTAGTATGACTGTTGATGTTATTATTATTATTATTATCGTGACCGTCATCATCATCATCATAATCATCGAGGCAGTTAACTAACTGTATCCTTTAATACAACACGTATCAGTGATCTCGAATTCATCATAGTGACAGGTCACAATTATGTGTATAGTTACAGAGTCATGTGTATCTATATTTGTAAACAGTGTTGTTCTATTACATGCTTTATTTCACTACTACTTATATGAATAGGAATTAGTAGGCTGGAAAAATTGCAAATACCAGTAATGCATTTTAACATTGAATGCATAGGTATGGTATGATGGAGAATTATACACCAAGAAAGCTGAAGAACTACTACTCAAACACGAGGATGTAGTATATCAACAACTCCCGACAAATCCCATACCAACATTAGACAACCGCATCCAAAGAACCTTAAACAAGCTCACGGAAACTGAACAGATCACAAAACAAAACCAATGGCGAATGAACTAGTCCTACTCTGATTCTATGGAAGACCCAAAATACACAGGCCAAATATTCCGTTACGACCGATTGTATCACTCCCAGGAACTCCAAAATATAATTTATCCAAAGAATTATAGAGAAAACTGAAACACCTAACGGAATCTTGTGGTCACTTCATCAACTCTGCCATCCAGTTCCTGGAGAAAATCAGAGGCATCCAAATATATGAACAAGAAATAATGATATCCTTCGATGTCATAGCATTATATACCTCAATCGGACAAAAACTAGCAAAAGAGACCGTGAAGCAATTACTTAGCAACGTCAAACACCTCCCACAACAATCAAAAATGCAACACACAAGCTGGATGGAATGCATAAACCTATACCTAACAACATACTTCCAATTCAACAGCCAAATGCATGAACAAGTCAAAGGAGCACCCATGGGATCGCCAATATCAGGTTTGATTACAGAAGCAGTGATACGAAGGCTCGAAAACATAATTCTACTAAAGATCAAACCCAAGATTTGGATATGTTACGAAGACGACACATTTGTAATAATCAAAAGAAACGAGTTAGATAAAACTCACAACTTAATAAACAACGTCTTCAACGACATCAAATTCACAAGAGAAGAGGAATCCGAGAACCGAATTCCACAGGGGAATTAGAAACTCAAGTTTATAGAAAATCAACTCACACAGACCAAATACTGAATTACAACAGCAACAATCTATTAACACACAAAAGGAATTGCATACAAACACTATTCAAGAGGGCCAGGACTCATTGAAGCACTCCTACCTTAAGGGAAACTAAAGAAAGATATCTCATGGACATCCTTCAAAAGAATGGATATCCACGGAATTTCATCAAAAGACATATACCCCAAGCCAACCTATCAAACTAAAAGCCCCCAAGGAAAGCACAAAGAAAGTCGCCTTACCATATATAAAGGATATCTCAGAAATCACTGCAAGACTCTTCAAACCTTTAGGAATTGACGTCGTACAGAAACCAACAAAGTCACTTCACTCAATTCTATGTCAACCAAAAGACTCAACACCGAAAGAAGATAAAACCAACATCATCTACAAAATAAATTGTAACAACTGCGAAAAACACTACATTGGCCAAAGTGGACGTCCCCTTCGTCTTTTTATCCCCGAACATAAGCTATCCGTCAAAAGACATGATATCCACTCCGTCATATCACTACATACAGACAACCACGGATATCAATTCGACTCGGACAATGTTCAAATACTAGACAGAGGAAACAGCAAGAATGTTGAGGCACTATGTTCCGCTTGGAGCCCAAGGGAATGATAATAGGATCTGGATTGTACGTAGGTTCATTAAATTTCTCAAAACTTTCTTTTGGACAAATTTCAATGTTATCTGAAATAGTCGACACTGAACCCTAATTAAAGCACTATAAAAAGTAGCACATTTGAGCATTACTCATGAGTCTTCATATAAAATTATGAATTTACTTAAATTGGTAATACTAACTGTGGAAGAAAACATTAACATTGGGATGTGAACAGCTGAAAGTTATGAAATCCATGGTGTATACCGAGCCTCGTCTAAACAGTTCATTATAGTCAACTGTATATAAGAGTCCTTCGTGTTTTTGAAATGTTGGTATTCTTCGTGTGGTATTTAGCTGGTGTTTTTCTCATGTCTGATTCAACTATAACCCATGTAATTTTATTTATTAAGTGACTTGAAAGCCACACAAACAAACATTAACTTGCAGGCATGCCTCTTCACTGAACTATACTCTCGCGTACTTCATCATGAATGAAAAGTTCGTCATCCTTAGGGTAGAGTTATCATCTCCGCAGCAATGAGTGAACTCAGAATGTGCTGCATATCACTCATATTCTAAGTAGACTACATATTTTCGAAATAGGGAAAACCGATTCATGAAAAAGGCCTTTGGATATACATACTTCTTGCAAAGCATAGCTCCAGCTTTGATGAAATCAGTATTCCATCCATAGATCGCTTGTCTATAGACCTGAAACTCGTTTATTCAGTACGATGTGATCTATTTTAATTCTTCTGAAATTATCGTCTTTGTTGTTTTCGCCTTATCATCAAGGGGAACAGTTGATTTTGTTAGAAGTTACACACGAGAATAAGTACACAGAAAATTTGACGTCACATCCATCTGTTGTCTCTATTCTGTTTATTGTCATTGTTATCAATTTCTGAACAGGTTTCCTTAAAAATGTGTAGAATAAATAAAGCCATTCTAGTTTATTACTTCTGTCACCAGCGTCTGTATAGTATTCACTTGGGGATGGGTGAGTGGGTTGCATAGAAAGATAAACAAATGAGTTAGTTAATCTCTTTTTATAATCTATCGGTTATCAGCAGTGATGATGTCAGCGTTATTGCCTCAACTGACCAACCGATGAGTAGTTAATGACTTCGTAAATGTTTCATTTTAGTTGTTGTTGTTGTTGTGATAATAAAAAGGTGGTGCATCCCTCTGTGAGGTAAAATTTCTTTCCTTCTAATAGAAGACCGACATTGGAATGCGACATTCTTCATTTTAGATTTAATCAACCTGTTTAGCTGTTAATCAGTATTACTCTAAATTCACACTTCTGTATTCCCTAATAGTGTCATTTAAAGTTTATAAGGATAAAATTCAAAGTGTGCTGGAAATCATTTAATTCAATTTTAGATTTCCTCGTCGATTGATTGAGCCGAAGTGCACGGTCTCAGGTTGACATGTTGGCTTCTTTTGGTAACAACTCTGACCGACTGTAGGCGGCACTATGTGACATGGGTTTGAATCTCAGAAGGGTACGGTTTTCTCCCTTCAACGTGACAGATACTTCTTGGTGACTGATGGATGCCAGTCAGCATGAAAATTAGGTGAGAGAGGCATTCTGTGGCTGAGTGCCTTCAAACATCTAATATCATCAACAGATGGTTACAATTCATATTTGCATAATGGTGACAATTACTACACTCCTTTTTTTCCTCTGTAGTCTGTCTGTTTGAATTCCTGGCTTGCATGAATTGCTATCCAAACAAAATGTTTCTTATTTTCCCGATATCTTATTGTTTAAGCTGTTTAGAATTGTCTTTCAGTTTCAAAATCTGCTGTCGCACATCTTTAATCAGCCTTCAAAACTAGCGGTACTCACGTCTCAAAAAGGATGAAGAAGTATCATGAGGGATTAGTCCATACTTCAGGTGGTGAAGCATTGCGTCACATGATAAACTATAGATTGCATAGGTTGATAGAGTAAAAATAGACACTTAGAAAATGAGTGTCTCATTACAAACAAGTCCAAAACACATCGCTCACCATCTAGGAAACCATTACTGTGAATTGAGTATAAAGTAATTGAGCTGTGGTGGAATTTTTTGGTAGTATATATCATGCAGTTTTACTCTTAAAATATTTGCCGGCCACTGTAACACTGGAAACCAGTGAGCGGATATAAGCTGTTCCATGGTTGAGTCGTAATGGAAAACTTCACTTGTGTTCATGCCCCTATAATATCAGGTAAAATTGTGCTTAGAAGTAGTTTCCCATGAAAGCAGTAATGTTGGTTGGTTCATTACCGCTTAGAAAGCAAAGTATTCTATTTCCCCTTTATTGACATGTCAATCTCGAATCTCCCTTTTCTATACTTATTTACTATTCATTATGAACAACGTTTTGCTCTCTGATTTCTCTTTTCCAGGGGTGTGATGCAGTATACTAGCAAACTTGCTCGAAGCCTGGTTGATACTGTCTTTCACCAGGCCCACAATGTCATCCGACCCGGGCTCTAAACCATCCTCTTCTAGACGGAAGCTAACCTTTATGAACTTTCTTTGTAGACGAATCGCTAATCTCTTGGCAACTGTCTCAAGCACGGAACTTGAATTCAATTCATCTATGCAATTAAGAGACTTGAGGGTATTTCTATATACTATTAAACTGTCCAAAAACTCTTAGAGTTCCTCTGAATTATCGTTTAACTGAGACCAGTTACCCTTGACGGTCTCAAAAACTTTACGGGATATCATAAATAGCCTTCCAGACCTTTGACGTAATATTCTCATAGCCTCTGTATATCCTTCGTTTGGGGGCATGAACTTGCGGCACTGTATGGCTCTCGCAGTAACACCAGTGCAATAACTTAATAAATACATCAACTTCATTTCGTCATTTAATACAGAACCAATCAATATGACCTCAAACTATATGATAAACTGTGGATAGTCGTCTGGGTTTCCATCAAAGTACCGAGGTTCAAACTTAGGAAGCTTTAAGCCTTTACTATCAATAGATGGTGAAGCATGAACATCAGACTTATCAGGCTGAGCATCATACATATCATTATAATTAATAGGCAACTCACCATTACTTACTTTTCTGTCTGCTTCCACAGTGCCATATTTGTTCTTTGGCCCATGCATCATTGGACGTTACCAGACGATCCAGAGAAGTTAAAAATAACACTCGTCCTAAGAAGGCTTGCAAACGCGAGGAAAGACGAATAGCCGAAAAATACGACGAATAATTCCAGGAGATATCAGTAACTGTCAAATGTCAAGTTCTAATTACACTGGACTTCACACTGCCCTTAGGAGACTTTCAGCAACTATGTGAAATAACCGACGCGAAAAGCCAAAACACAGATTGGTGTCTCAAGAATCCCTTATCCTTGCAGCAATACAGAACCAACCATAAGGTTATTGTACACAAAGTCTAAGAATAAATGTTATAAAAATAAGTCACAGTAATACTTCTGACAGTATTTCTCCGTCTTCTAACAAACAGCGAACGACGGAACTATGACTGCAGTATCGGTTATTCCTGCCAATATATGGAGTTGGGTTTGACCAAACTACCATGAATTGATGGCCTTATCTTCAACTACATTGACAATAACTCTAAAATGATTTAACCTTCAAAGCGTTTGATGTTTACTTATCCGCAGTATTCATATTCTTATCCAAACACTTTCTAAGATATTGACAAAGAAGTCTATAAATTTTAAGGATTGATATTAGTATTCACCTGTTGCTACTGGTTACTTTGAATTACTTCCTGTTATTCGTCAGTATTCAATGACATCACTTTATGGCTGAATTGTTGCAGTTGTCAGTTGCAACTGACAGAATAAATTCAAAATGCCTCAGTCTTGATTGACCGATTATTCATATTTCAGTGTTTTTGTAAACTTTCTAATTCAAGTTCTACAATACTGAAAAAGAGCTGAACGTTCTTCAAATTAAAAATTCAGGAAGGCTGGCTGTTTTAAGCATGTCAGAAGAGCGCATATTGTCTATCATTTTTGATCCTGTAATATTTTTAGTCACGATATCTGACAAAAGGAGAGAGAGAGGACGAATAGGAATGTCTTCTTTTCTTTCTTTTACTTCTTCAAATAATAACAGATTTTAAAATTTACTCACCTGTGACAAAATCAAACAAACAGCAGGAATCACAAGTTCATATTCAACAAAGCGAATAGGCGAATTTCAGTAGGCTTTATTCACTAACTATAAGAAGGTAAATAGGTTAGATGATGTAAATTAGTTAACTGGTTTATTGTGATACGATTTCATTATTTTGCCTCAGTTTTTCATTTCATTTCAAAGGACAACTAGAGGTAGGGGGAGAGAGAGAGGTATTTGATAAAGCGCTTGATAAAGAATTAGAGACACGATATGATATGAATGATTTCTTGACGAAATTTAATTCATTTCATCTATCCTTTCAGTGGTTTAGTAATGCGTGTTTTAAGTGGGGTTTTGAGGTCATCTATTGTTTAGGCGTATGTGAACTTAACGTACCTAACGGCAATTTAAAATATGAATAGGCTTTAACCAATGATAGGAAGTCATAAGTCATTATTCTCACTGTCATATATCAACTTTATGGGAAGTTGGTTATACTCTCTTTTTGATGCATAAAGAAGAAAGTTTACAAAGCTGATTTGCAGTGTATAAACCTGTGGTTGGTTGACTGTGACAGTAACAGTTTCAGAGAAGACTTTACAGTAGATCTTCAACGAATGTATCTTTTTGACATTTACTTGTGAACTATGACCGCAAGGTTACTTCAAGTCTGCCTGAATGCTGCACACATTGCATTATGGTTTACCATTGAGGTTTGCATTTTATAACCACTCGCAACGCAGTGAAACTTAATTGAAGATAAATTGCTTTTTTAGTTTCGTGTTTAACATTTAGACTTAATTAGGATAAATTTTTTTGCGCTGTTCAATAGTTAAGTAGTATAAATTTGTCAGCCAGCGGTGGTTGGAATGTCAACCATTTCGATTAGCTAGTTACTTTAAAATTCAGTTTCGGATCAATGGCGGTGGTAGTTATTGCTCCATTATACACCATTAGCGGAATTAAAACGCATAAGTAAAGAGAGAGAATAAGATTCAGTACATATTTCCTTGGGGTTTCTTTAATCTACTAGTCACGCCGTTCATGATGGTTTCGTGAAGCTCTAAAGGTTATTCTAACTCTCGGAATCAATCAGTAGACGTTGACTTCCATGAAGTGAACTCTTTACATCATGATTTTTATTGCACTTTGAATATTTCCAACCACTCAACAGCGAAAATGTCTGTACATGAATATGCACTGGAATATATCCAATAATTCATATATCAGGACAGCGAAGAAATGAGGCTTTATTGTCGTGCTATGGTGTCCTATTCGTATATGATGTAAATTTAGTTAGCATGTATTTGATACAACTGGACCTGAGGAATGAAGAATGAAGCCAATATATATTAAAAACAGCCATTATGAACAGCTATTATTTCAAAAGGTTTAGGAGGAAATGAAGGTGCGTATCAACTGGAAGAGAGGCTAACTTGACTGGTGACTCAGCCCTCACCAAGGACTGGCATAGAATAACGCTCTTGTCCACACCAAGTAAATAATAAGTCGTGTCATCCTGGAGAGAACAGTGGATGCAATGGATTTTATAACTCTGCAAGCTCGCCAGAACAAGCTGGGTTGAAGAAATGCGATTCATATGCAGATCAGTTTGCAAATCTGTGTGTTGTTACCACAGGACAAAGCAGAGAATGGCAGTCAAACTACAGTATACCTCAACTTCATCGTAAAGTTCGTAAAGGCCTTCGACGGACAGCTTGATGGAGAAGTAAGTTGGAAACTAGTTAAACACTACGGCGTGTAGTGCTCGTGCTTTCATCAACCATATTCAACATTTGGCTATGTCACAATGCTACGTGTCAGGTGACAGACAGGAGTAAGAAAAGTCTGGTTGGCTGCCTGTTATCACAAATGATATTCCTAATTGTGATGGACTGGAGAATGCGTCAGAAGTTGAACAGAGAGTGAGAAAACATGAATACGTTGGGCTGACCGATATGAAGACTCTAGAAGATCTGAATTTCTCACGTTCATGATTTATGCTGAATGTCACACAAACTCGGAGACCTGTAGGCAGGTGGGCAAAAACCAATAAACTGACTGAAGACGCGAGATGGTGGTGAAGACAGGACTCCAGGTGATTACAGAGGAGATGGAGGTGTTGAAAATAACCAACCAACTAACAGCAAGCAACACCAACCACCATCAACGGGGTAGATGTGACAGAGTTTACTGCCTTCACTTATCTAGACAGCCAACATCGTTTCAACCATAGGCAACAGAGAGGATGAAAATGTCAGAGCCAGCCAGCCAGAATCTGAAATGCAAGATACGCCCTCATCAACCTGAAACCAGTTTTGAAATCTTCTGCTTCAATCTGTCTGCGTAAACACATCAAGATGTGGATTGTGTTCGACACAAATGTGAGGTCAGTCAGACAGTTCTTCTATATGGGTGGGAAATTTGAACTGCGTGTCACACACACACACACACACTTCAGTGGAACAAAGAGACTGGTGAGGGCCTACTGTTGAACAAATAGGTAGGATGAAACGGAGGTGGATTGGGAATATATTGAGGAAGCCGTGAAATGAAATCGAGCGCAATACAGGTAATTGCTCAAGTGGAACCCCAGTGGAAAGCGACGAGTGGGTTGTCAGTGCGAAGGTAACACGGAGGACATGGTGTGGCGAGGAGGAAGTGAGAGACTTTGGGAAATCGTGGGTGACAGCCAGGTGAAGGAGACAGCAGAGAATGTTAGAAAGCGGAGGTTTGTTGTTGAAGTCCTATGTTCCATTCGCAACCCAAGGGAATAATAGTAATGTTAATTAGGGAGATTTGTATTTTTTCCAATAATCACTAAACTTGAGTAACAAACAGAGTAAAACTATTACTCCATTATGAGTAAAATTTATTTTGATAAAGTCTCAAAATGTTATACTGTGATATTTACTAATCATCTTTCGAGCACAATTCATTTCTGTTCATAATGATCTCAGCAGACCTTCAATGAGGAACACAAAAGGACTATTTTAGTAGAATAGGTCAAATGAGAAGTTTCGCGTTTTTATTATTGATGAATAACGCTTCATTTTCAACAGGTACTGAAAAGTGGTTCCTTTGAAGGACCACAGTTTTACTCATTAAGAAAACAAATAACGACGTTGTATTTTGATACATCACACAGTGTTATACAGTAATATTAACTGATGACGTTTCGAGCACAAATTATTTCTCCTAATCATGTCATTGATGTGACTATGAGAAATAGTTTGTGCTCGAAATGTCATCAGTTAATATTACTGTATAACACGGTGTGACTTATCAAGATAAAATCTATAGTGAAGTTATAGTGGCCAAGTTTTATACTTATAAGAATAGCGAGAAGTTAGATGAAACGACTATAGGACTGTTAGGCCTTCGTGAGTAAGATATTCGAATGATCGATAATGGTTTCTTCAGAAATTCACAGAAAATTCCCAATACAATTTGATTCACGGGTGAATATGGAACATAAGGTATCGTTGGAGCTTACTGCAAGTTGTGAGTTATTCTCTAGAAATTGATGCCCAAGTAATTAGATATAGACTCTGATACTAAATGGAGGAATGTCGGAAATTAGTTAAACTGACTGATATCAGTCATGCTGAAACCAAATTGTAAGGTCTGTACTGACAGTTTCTTGATTATTTAAAAACAAACATTGGTACGCGTCAGTAAAACACACTGGAACTCTAATGCTGAAACGAAAAGGTCAGAATAGTGATTTCTGAAATCTATAGCTTATCGAAAATATTTGTCAAAAAGCAAAATAAGTAGAATGGCACCAGAAAATGTTGCAGATGCATCGCAGTAATGCACATATTTCCAAAGTTTTAACTAATCTTCTATGGTGTGAACAAAATGTGTTCAGAGAATTGGTCTCATTTCTTTAAAAGTTTCCTGGGCCTTTTATCTCACCCGTTTTCAAATTATCACCCCATGTTCAACTATTGCTTCCCATATGAATTCCTACTACAAGTACCTTAGTAATTAGAATGTTCGATATGTCTTATACAAATAAATTAAACGAACAGGATGTATTAGGTCTTCTTATTGTTTTGTCGAAGCTTATTTCACAAGTTTCTCAACTGTTCCAACTTATCCTAGAGAGTTTCTATCCCCTAAATAGCTTAGCTTGATCAGATCACTTCCGAAACACAGAACGGAATTATCAGGCTGTGTTTATCTCTTATAAGCATCATTTTGAATTAAATCAGAGAAGTCCTATTATCACTGATCATCACAGCATGATATCGCCGATCAGAATCAACGTGTGTTTTTTTTACTGAGATAAACTTATCGTGTTACACGGGTGATGTTATAAACTCGCCTTCTGGACTCAGATTAAAACTTTGACTGTGAAACATTTACTCCACGGGAAACTGGTGATCTTATGTAAAAATAGACGAAATATTCAAAATGAAGAATTCCTCTGTAATCCACTTTCAATATGTGGGACGAAGTCAATCAACGATATGTGACACAAAGTAGTAATTTTTGTCTTCATTCCAATTACTTTAGCATCTAAATTTATTGATTCGACTAAGTGACATGATCGAGCAGTCCACTGACAGGATCACAACTAGACAGACTAAACAGAAGAGATATAAGAATAGAACTTGTGCACTACGGCAGAGTATAATTCAATTATGGGTTAAATTTATTTTGATAAAGTCTCACAGTGTTATACACTATTATTTACTGATGACCACGTTTAGAGCACAATTTATTACTGCTCATAATCATATCAAGACACAACTCACACAACTTTCTAACATCGTTTATGAAATTTCACCAGTTTTCATCGCTTGATTTGATTGATAGTAGTAATATTTTCCATATTTCTGGTATGAGTGATGAGTAATTCCTACTGCACATGCTGCGTGTAGACTCGTTGAACAAGGATTCATTAGGTTAAAGGACCCAGTTGATCCAATTAGATAAAATAATATAATTTACAAAATACCTTGCAATGACTGTGAGTTACGTGAACTACATATCTCGAACCAGTAGATCGCGGGTAGGCTGATTGTCAGAACATAAGTGATTAGCGAAGGTTAGAATAGCTAACCCCGAGAAGATAAGTAATCTAGAAAAAAGCTCAACGATTGCACTGGATGCATTATTATAAAATCACACAATAGATTGGGAGATTGTTAAATTTCTACGAAGTAATACAGGTAGGTGGAGACAGAGGTGGATTACTGACTGAATCTGTGTTCATAGAATATACACGCATCACGTGCAATAGGAATTACTCATCACTCATACCAGAAATATGGAAAATACTACTACTATCAATCAAATCAAGCGATGAAAACTGGTGAAATTTCATAAACGATGTTAGAAAGTTGTGTGAGTTGTGTCTTGATATGATTATGAGCAGTAATAAATTGTGCTCGAAACGTGCTCAGCAATAAATAATAGTGTATAACACTGTGAGACTTTATCAAAATAATTAATAGCCATAATGGAATTATGCAAAATAGGTAATTCTTTCAATAATATAAATTCATTCTCTGCACCAGACAAAGGACTAGACACATTACACTAGTTACTACTTAGTTCCCAATCAAAAATTCACTGTATCTAAATGTGCATGTGTGTTGAAAACTTACTTTCGCAAGTCAAATTGTCAGATGATAAGTTTGATTAGTCATGAAGATTAAAATCTTGTGAAGTTTGAAGTTGTATGCATTACGGTTAGGGGGTGAGGGAGAAAACGTTCAGGAGATTTCTAGTATTGTTCTGTGTTCTCATGGTCATGCTAAAATCTATGATGGAAAGTGAAAAATACAAAAAAAATTGCCTTTTAAAGTCTTCATGAAGACTTTTCTGACACTTTAAAGCCTCCTGAATATGAAGAAATATAATTTCTGGATAAAAGATTTTATGTTTATGAGCATTTCTTTAGATATTTCTTCTTTTACCCTAAGAAATGATTATTTTTCATCCCATAAGCTTCACTTATTATTACAACAGTATTACTTCACTTAGTAATTCGATAGTATTTATGCAAATCAAACTTCGAAATCTTGTATAATGTTTCAACAAAAGAGTATCATGAAGTCACGCAATCACCAGTGACTAACTTATTTTCAACTGCTCTCATGACAGTCACTGTGAGAAGTCAAGTTGTGGAAACGAACAGTGTTACTATGCAGAAAAGAGATGTTACTGTTTCGCAACCAAGATAGGGACAATTGGTATGCCTCTATCAGCGAAAACACTTTATATTGCATATTTCATTAAAAAACTGCCCTATTCCATATCATCGCGTTAATAACGTAAATAGGTATGTGTTGACAAATTTTATGAGAGATGATGTTGAATAAATAAGTGCGACACAGTTTGTACGGCGCGGAAAACAATTTTTTGCCCTTCGCATTTTAACAGCCATATAACATTCGGTTGAACTCGAGGAAATAATTCAGTTTTAACAGAACCTTCAAATTTGCTGTAAGGAATATAAAAAACTGTCAGTGTTTATCATGTGGTAAGCACCCATAAGAGTTCTGATTTGTGTTTAAAGCTCTTTGCTATTGATGAACACGGCAAAAGACGCCTTTTAATCTGCTATCACAATGTGATTTAGTAGAGGGTCAATGAGAAGTTGAATGACAACAACTTTCCATATTAGATTAGACTGTGTAAAGAAGACTGTTTATCTTGTAACTCAGACCCTTGACTGTTTTAGGAAAAGTAAACTAGTGTTTTAGCATCGGTCTAGGTTAATCCAGAAGATGCACATAAAGACGCTGACGATCTTCGACTATATCTGTCTTACATACAGATATGTTAGAACACTGGACACTACTCACTTTATCATTACTGATCCCCAAAATATGTCCAGTATATATAAAAATATCATTTAATAAAATGCATCCCTCGAGGGGAATAGAAGCTGTATATAACGCGAAAGAGTAAACAGCTCCAGGCAGTAATTTCATAGAATGACAATTCCCTGTTCACCGTCAACAAAAGTGCAGCAATTTCGTCTACTCACCAAATAGTCACTGTGTTCTAATCATAATTTGAACAGAAAAGTACACCTGAAAATGTTGTTCATGTTTAGCGTTGTGAATTTATTTAGATGAGAATGTTTTATGAAATCAGGTTGATTTCCTATGGGACGCAAGTCTGTGTGTACAATAATAATAATTAGCGCGGATGCTTTACAGCTATCACTGTTTACACGGTAACATATATAAACTCTTGAGGAGAGAAAGCCAGGCAATCAAACCACATGAGGAAACACGGTTTATTAAAACATTTGATTATTATCATGCCTTGTTCTTCACTTATGGTTAGATGTCAATTTTCGTATAAATGTATGTATGTAAATAAATTAATCATGACTACTCGTCAGTAAAGGATAAGAAAACAAAACAAAAAAACATGAAATTAATAATATCGATTGTTATCATCTAAAAAATGTGGCTAGGTAAACAAGTTATTATAATGAAACTCTGTTTTACAGTCATCATATTCATAGGAATTCAAGTGCTCATCAATTGACTATTGCTTTTGTACACACAGTTTAGGCTGTATGTAATTAATCCAGAGTGCTTCCATCACCTTCAGTAACCAACCTTGAATTAGAGTTATGTGATAAAATAATTGTGAAACAGTCATTAATATTGATTTTGTGACCTGACATTATTAAGTGTTTTGCAATGGATGATGATGGTGGATTTCTATTCAGATTAATGGCATTTGGGATTTTCTGTATGATTTAATAGCCATTTTGGAACATGATCTTTTTGACGACATTGGAACATTCTTTTGGTTCTACCTATATTGGTAGAACTGTATCTACAAGTTCACCTGCAGTTGCATTTGATTATTTTTAACCATGTTAGTTGTAAAGCGGTTGTAAAGGAACTACAAAATGATTTCATCTCGCGAAATTTGTCTTCCTAATGCCTTATTCAAATTTAATATATAAATACACGGATGTTCAATCTAGTTGATGACTTCGTTGAAAAGAAAATTTTCTTCGCTGAATCATCCTTTATGTAGCACATTGCTCAGAATAAAGCTATTGTTGTTCATTTCGTCTTGTTAAGTTTACAACTCATCTACGTCTATCAGATAGCGCTATTTGCGTGAATTAACTTCATCTCTTTGTCCTAGAGGAAAGAATTCATCCAAATCAGTGAACATGTGGTGGAACTTGTTTCGAAATAATGAAGCATTCCCTTCAGTTTTCTGAAGTATGAATTCTAAAGTAGAAGCAGTCTGTCTGACTTTCTGTGTTCTGCTATGAAAGTTATTATCTAGCTGAATGTACTTACAACATTATGATTGAAAACATGTCATTTATTCTTAGATTCGATTACATTTCTGCTTGTTTGATAAATTACAATATCCTGTAGAATCAGAATTCATTTCTCATTCAGGCTGAATTGGAAATTCACACGGTATTAAATGTCATTTATTGTCATTTTGAAGCAATTAGATGATTCTTTATTCTGTTTATTAGAGACTGGAAAACACTGTTAAGGTATTGAAAAATTTCAGCTTAAATTAAAGCAAATATCCAATTGCTGTATAGAAACTAGTAATAATAACAACATTAGTAGCTTTATTCCAAACAGTACTTTTGGTAAAAATATGAAATTTTCAGCATGTAATACAATATTGCAACTGATTTTCTCATTTTACAGGGGCAATAATTAAAATAGGGTATTCACGTTAATAATATTGTTTAATAAGAAATGAATATTAAATTATATTAAGTGGAAATATTAAGGACAGCGTAATGATGAGGACAAAGTGCAGTGCCGTTTACTTAGAGTTCCTCAGTAAGCTGGCAATTTTCTGCACTACACTTTTTTCACCATATAATATGTCTGCCTCCCGAATAAGGCATTGTAAAGGTTTTGTACTTAGTCATCCGAGTATACAGTCTTCTCTACTTGCGTCTAGTTCTTCCTGATGAGATGCAGCAGGGAGAGAGAGAGTTTTGTATGGAGAGGATTCCCAGAGTCTGATAAGAGAATATTGACTAAGTTCTTACAGGAATCCAAGTGTCTATCTTATCTACAGTAGTATTAACGAGTTGGTGTAGCAACATCCTAATCGCCCTATTGGCGTCTTTTAGTGTCATACGCGGTGTAACCAAGTCTTTGTTAAGTGGCCCAGTAAAGGTTAATGGGGAGTGGTAAAGGAATGGTAGGCAGCGTACAAAAATTTAAAAACGGTAACAGTAGAGATGGAATGATACCAGATCATTTTAAATTCCTTACATAGAACGTCAAACGAAATATCCTTCTGGAAACTGACATGATGTGGGAAGACCAGGAGAGATTAGAGAAAATACACACTCCAAGGTAATTAACATTCGATTCGGTTTCGGCTTCAGTGTCATCTTTGACAGTGGAACTGTGCGAACTAAGCAGTTCGCGTGAGTCACCCTCGCCTCTGAAAGTGAGATTAACCACCTGACATTCGGAGGGACTAAACTTAAGACCATTAGACAAGGACCACAGACTAATTTCTGATAAAAAGTTATTTATTTTGGGCATTTTGGCTGAGAAGTAACTTTTGACATAGACACAGTCAGATCATCGACATACTGAACAAAGTCGGCTTCGTCAGGATGGAGCAAGTAAGTGGTGTAAGACGAAAGAAGACCAAAAAGGACAAAGAACAGCTACTTGAAGAACGCCAGCTAGAGTAGGTGAAACAGTGGAGGACTTCCCATTGGAAACAGTGTACTGCCACCTATCCGAAATACAGGAATGCAACCATTTGATAAGCCAGCACTGTTCTTGTGACACAGCAAGCTTGATCAACAAACCTGTACTTCTTAGAAGTTAAAATGTAGAAATGACATACCATCCTCAGAAAATATTTCGATCTTCTCTTACTGGTAATCGCTTTGATCAAAAGAACTTCTGACCTTTCTGCTATACTATGCAGAATTAAAATCTTAGCTTGTAGTAAATTTATTATCCTCTATACTGTGATCACTCTTCCAAAAGTTTTTGTTCGGTGTCAGTTGTAAACTTCACTTTGTTTAATTGTTAAGAGAATACCACTTATGCTTTTTTATAATGTTCGAATTCAGCACATAGTGATACTAGTAAGTGTTCCACTGCAAACCTGAGTAACTTTTTCTCTCAAAAAACTTTAGGCTAAGTTACTTTAAATTTCAAACTGTTAGCCTACTTACTAACTTTGCACATCTCAATCTTATGGCAACTCAAACGCTAACAGTAGTGTACAACAATGAAAGTCATGCTTCTTACCTGCTCAGATTATTTAACGATGCACCTACAAATATTGAATCTATCATGGAACGTGGAAATGATGGAAAGTTCCATTTTCTTGACATTGGCATGCAACACCTAGGAAATGTTAGTCTCCAGAGATCAATTTACCGAAAGCCTACATGGAAAGGACAATACCTACATTTTAATAGTTTGTGTCCAAATAGATAGATTGAAACGAGCACTAGTCACGAATCTATTCTATAGAGCAAGGAGAATATTCTAGTAGGAAGACCATATGTGTCACTGTTATGAGAATGGAACTTGTGCACAGTGGTGGTAGAGTATAACTTCATTTGTGGGTAAAGTTTATTTCGATAAAGTTTCACAGTGTTGTTATACAGTAATATAATATAATAATATCATATTCACTAAATATTACTGTATAACACTGTGAGACTTTATCGAAATTAAATTTGACCCACAATGGAATAACAAATCCTGCATTATTTTTACACACTCTGAATGAAGAAAAGAATATTGAGGGGGCGAAAAAAGCATTAAATTCGTAGTTGTGAATAAACAGCCGTTTCAATTATTTTCAGCATTTCATGTTCTTTTGTTCACATTCATGCAAGTATTTCTATCAATAATAATTCCTTTAGTATATATTGAACAAATACGGTGATTTTAGAAACAAGATTTTGTGCTTTGAACTTTGTGACGTATCCGAAATTAATATTTGGAAGGGAAAACAAAACATACATTGTGTTATTATTATCATACAGAATCAACGCATTGTTATGTAATCTGTAATAAAATGCCTTTTTCATACATATGGTTCCCTTGATAAATTTCGATAAAGAAAGGAAGACGAAATTTGCAGTATAAAATGATATCATTCTATTTCACAGGTTCTCATCAGCTGCAGACTACCTGAAATTACAATGGTTATATAGATGATAATAACATACTTTAATGTTCGAGTGGTGGTAGAGAAGAGATACTATAAAATTGATGCATCTAAATGAAAGCATTACAATGTTTTTAGTTTAAGTTTTCATCATCAATTTATACGCTTTTAAAGTTGAATAGAGGGGGAGGGGTAGGACAGAAAACAGAAAAAAGTGATTAACAGCACAGTGTTAGCTTTTAGGTTCACATAGCAACTCAAGAAACAAAAACGGTTACACTTTATGAGATTAAGATTTGTTCAGTGAGTTGAGATCACTGAATTAGATGACTAATCAAAATCAAAATTCTGTTACCAAGGAAGTGAGAGGTCAATCATTTTATTTTATGGTTACAGCTTGATTCCACACCGTATTTTTGGTACATGTGTGGAATTTTCAGCGTGGATATCGGTAGCCCAAAATTCGCAGGCCAACCATAGATATCAGGTGTGCGTCGGCGACGGCTCGAACCCCGGACCATGTGCATGGTCGGCGAGAGTCCTAACCACTGTGCCACCGACGCACACTCTCTTCCTGTATGCATAAGTCTGGTTTAAGTCTTTTGATTACGATTGCTTCGGCAAATCGTAGTAAATTTCCTGTCCTTTGTCTATTTAATATTTTGAAGGACTTGGAAATCTCTACGAGATGTCCGGTATCAATAATGTGTCTGGTAATTGCACTCTAGGAATATCTGCTTCCCCTCAGGCACAGGTGTTTGGGAATATGTTCAGAAAACCGGATAGAAGCCTTTCTTTCTGTCCTTCCAATGTACTCGCTCCCGCAAGTGCACGTGAATTCATAAACGCAGTTGGAGGTGACATCAGCAGGTTATTTATCCAGTTTTGAGTGGATTAAAGAAGGAGTGGTGCTGTATACTGTTATGAGTTTTGCTGCTGGGAAGCTTCTATTTATTGCACCTTTCAGTCTTTTGTCAATCTTTTGTGACACTGCATCTCCTTTGTATGCCTTTTCACCCCTATAATAGAAAACACAGGTAGTGAAGGTCAGTGAGGCGCAGTTGGACTGTTCTACTGAAGCTATGCTTCAACACCAGGTTGAAGTGTGTTTACAGTCGACTAGTTTGTTTCATTAGGATGCAGATATATTGAGGTGACAGATGGAAAGCTGGATTAAACAAAGGCTCAGGAGTCAGCTGCTAGGCATGATCAATTAAATAACGTAAGCAGAATTTGTCACTTTCAGTTGTGTAACTAGTTGCACAATCTTCTGTCTCTCTTTACATCAATGTATTATTCACAATCTGTTTCGGGGTTGTAACAGTAACGTTTTCCTGCCAGCAAATATATCGATGCTGAATTATGTTTGTTGCAGATATTAGACAGTAATTGTTTTTTATAACAGTTGCATTGATTAACATCAAAACAAGGGGAATATTTCCTTCTGTCATCCTGTTGTATAATAGTTAAAAAAAAACTCAAACAGTATTGCCAACAGCCAAAATCGCTATAACGCATTTAAATGAACACACATGTATGCGGCCTGTTTGAATCCCTGGGCTACCTTGATTTTCATTCAAGAGGATAAATCTTATTTTCTTTACTTCTTGTTGTTATAATCATTCAATGATGTCTTCAAGTTACGAAATGTACTCATGCACATTTTCAATTGATTTGTAACCTGCTATTGCTGAATTCTGAGACAACAAGGGAAAATATCATGGTGGATTATTTTATTCGTTCGATTTAACGCCATTGCGTGACAGGATGTATTGGAGATAGCTGTTTTACTCGGGACTGTGAGATGAAAAGGGAATATTGTCCACTAGACTACGTCGAAAAATGATCCATATTGTGTAAGCTTATTATGCATAATAAAGCTATTACCGAAATAGCTGTATTTTTATGAAGAGATGGTTGATTTAATTGTCCTTCTTTTAAACAACATCGCTTCAGCTGACGTCTTAGTATAAAATGGAATTATTTTGAATTCTCCATTAAGGACGGTGTCATTGTATCTCTCGACAGACAACCACCTTCGTGACTGATTGTTAAACTACGTCTATATTGGTCATATTATTGACTTGGAATTCGAACTATCCTTGTCGTGTGATTAACTTTCTGTTGGCTGATGGTAAATTTGGTCTATAATAATGTGTTTATTAGTCGCTGGTTGATTCACTTGAGTAAGAAAGAGGCTTCTAGAAATTCCCTGGAGCCATTTTCAGTGTCTCCTCTATATAAAATATTTACATTATACCAATCATCAAATTGTTGTTCATAATTATTCACATGCATTGATATGAAACAATAGATAAATAATGTTTTTTTTGCAGCCACTTTGTGTTCTTGGATTTCGACTCGAAGGAGATGCCCACTTTGACAAACGATGAAGAGTTTATTGAAGTTTATAGACGCAATTTATTTTGTAAATTTTATAATTTTTATCCTTCTTTTTCCGTTGGATATTTTTGTTTGTACAATATCGAATGAAGTGATTTTGAATAAAGCGAGAACAACATTGATTTGTGCAGAATAACATGGTACCATCATTTATTTCGTTGGCTTCTCGTCAGCTGCTTACAGCCTAAATAAATTTTCAGGTTTAAGTACAGAAACGTTTTAACGTACTTGCAAATTTTACATGTTGACAGAAAGTTTCACAACTAGTAAACAGTGCTCAGAAAATTGCGCTTATATAGTTTTTACACAGGCAGTTCAAGTTAAAAAATAATAAATAAATGTATGTATATAATGGTAAGGGATGTGCGTTGGATGCATAGTGACTAATAAGTTAGGTAACAATGTACTGAGTTGAACTCAAATCATAGAAACAAGAGACAAACAAAATTACAGATTATAAAAGGAGGGTGAGGTTAAAGACAAAATTACACAATCAGATGAGAGATGCAAAGTGACTAATAAGTTAGGTAACAATGTACTGAGTTGAACTCAAATCATAGAAACAAGAGACAAGCAAAATTATAAAAGAGGGTGAGGTTAAAGACAAAGATTACGCAATCAGATGGGAGAAAAAAGACATCCAGTTACCAAGGCAAGGAAAGACTAATAACTGATTCTTTCTGAACACATAGATCTGGTTTCAAGCGTTTGATAGAAATTGCTTCGGCAAACTTGAGGAGAATGGAGCTCCTTTGTCTATTGATAATTTTGAAGGATTTCTCGATTTCCACCTCATGACCCGTGTCGAGGAGATGTCTGGTAATAGCGCTGCTATAAGAATTTGTTCCCTTGAGACGTAGGCTTTTCGGCACATGTTCAGAAAATCGGAGGTGTGCCCTTCTTTCTGTTCTCCCAATGTAACTGCTCCCGCAGATACACGTAAATTTGTATACACAGTTGGAGTTAACATGAGAAGGGTATCTATCGACTTTTGACTGCACCAAAGAGCATGTTGTTCGGTGGACGGGAACCAACTTAGCTGCAGGATAGGCTCTGGCTAGTGACGTCCTCAGTCTTCTGTTGACCATTTCTGCAATGTCTTCACCTTTAAAGTCTAGTTGAATGAAGACAGGCTTTTTTTCGACTGTGATTTGTTTGGTATTTGGGCCTTCACATCTTCCATATTTGTTAATGAATTTTTGAGTATAGCCGTTGTTTTTCAGCACCTTTTCGAGATTCGTGAATTCTTCCTCTAGTTTCTCTGCAGAGCATATTCTCCTCGCTCTATAGTACAGAGTCTTGACTAGTGCTCGTTTATAGCTATTTGGACAAAAACTATTAAAATGTAAGTATTGTCCATTCCATGTGGGCTTTCGGTAGATTGACCTCTGGAGGCTACCATCTTCTAGGCGTTTTATGGCGACGTCAAGGAAATGGAACTGTCCATCATTTTCATGTTCCATAGTAAATACAATATTTGTATGTGCGTTGTTGAATAGTCTGAGTAGGTAGGAGGCATGACTTTCATTGTTGCATACTACAAATGTGTCATCGACATATCGACAATAGGAAGTTGTTTGATCAATTGCATGCTTCAGCTTTGTTTTCTCAAGGTTTGACATAAAGATATCTGCTAAAACAGGGCTAAGTGGACTGCCCATAGCTACACCATCTATTTGTCGGTAAAGAGTGTTGTCAAACTGGAATTGTACACCCATGGTACACATCAGCAGTAGGCGTTTGAATTCCGGCTCTGGTAGTGGGAGAAGATCAGACTGTTGACAAATGATTTCAATGGTTTCATTGATTGGGATCATTGTGAACAAGGAGGTTGCATCAAATGAAGCCATGAACTTATTTGAAACGTTCATGTGATTCACGCTTTCAGCAAAATGAAATGAGTCCTTTATGGTGTGCGCGGCCAGCCTTTGGCGAATGGGTTCCAACTTCTCCGCGAGCCAACGGGCAACCTTATGTTGGGGAGAGTTGATCATCGAAAGTATAGGTCTCAGAGGGACTTCTTTCTTGTGTGTCTTTGGAAGGCCATACATATATGGCAAGCGGGACCCTCGGGGTTTCAATTCATTGTACGTGTTGTTGTCAATCAATTTCTTCTTTAGAAGATCTCTCAATACGTTTGTGATGCGTTTTTCGGTTGCATCTGTCTTGTCTTTCTGGCAGTCGTCGACTTTGAACCTCAACGGATCACTGAGCACAGTTTTCATCCTTGCGACGTAGTCATCTTTATCCATCACTACCACTCCTGAGCCTTTGTCAGGTCGCAGTATGACAATTTTGTCATTATTTCTAAGAGCTTTCAATGCTTTTTGATGTTCTTCAGAGAGGACTTTTGAATATGACGTTGGTGAGATGAGGTATTGATTTGCAACGTCGACCAGCTTAGATTTGAACCAGCTCTTCTTGTCTTCATCAACTGGAGTAAGATCATTCAGCTGATAGAATAGGTTTTCGAATTGAGCTGTGACGTCGGTTCTATTGACAAAGCTATTCGGGATATGGAAGTTAAATCCGAGGGAAAGCACTTCCATTTCTATGCGGCTTAAATTCACACTCGACAGATTATATACAAAATCCTCAGGATTTTCTGGGAAGACTTCATATATTTTTTCCTTTGTCAGGGATTTCGTCAGGGTTTTATAAAAATTTTCACAGGTTTTCTGTTGAAGCTCTTGAATGAAATTGATGAATTTGATCCGGCAAACTATGTTCAAACTATTGACGACACCGTCAAAGGATCTGGCTTCATTTCTCAATTTTGCAATCAGAGATTCTGTTGATTCAATATGCGATTTCGTAATGCGTCGGAGGTTTTTGAGAGAGGGTGGCAATTTGCAACTACGGAGTGACTTCATGAGATGCCGAGGAAAGCAGTGGGACTGCAAGCATTCATTGTAAAACTTTATTCGTGTAACTTCTCTGGATATTCTGCAACGAATTGTCACCAAGCGATCCAGTGACTTGAAAGATTCAGCGGGGAGGCGATTTTTGAGAAACTTCATGCATTTATTCCCCTTGATAAATTTGAATAAAGCGAGAACAACATTGATTTGTGCAGAATAACATGGTACCATCATTTATTTCGTTGGCTTCTCGTCAGCTGCTTACAGCCTAAATAAATTTTCAGGTTTAAGTACAGAAACGTTTTAACGTACTTGCAAATTTTACATGTTGACAGAAAGTTTCACAACTAGTAAACAGTGCTCAGAAAATTGCGCTTATATAGTTTTTACACAGGCAGTTCAAGTTAAAAAATAATAAATAAATGTATGTATATAATGGTAATACATACATTTATTGATTATTTTTTAACTTGAACTGCCTCTGTAAAAACTATATAAGCGCAATTTTCTGAGCACTGTTTACTAGTTGTGAAAATTTCTGTCAACATGTAAAATTTGCAAGTACGTTAAAACGTTTCTGTACTTAAACCTGAAAATTTATTTAGGCTGTAAGCAGCTGACGAGAAGCCAACGAAATAAATGATGGTACCATGTTATTCTGCACAAATCAATGTTGTTCTCGCTTTATTCAAATTTATCAAGGGGAATAAATGCATGAAGTGATTTTGCTGGCTGGCTAACCGGCTTATGTGTTATATTCTATTTAAAACGGTCTCAATATTCAAGCTGTTATTTCAGAGATATTTTTTTATATACGGTAGGATGAGTTTTCTTTTGATCTTTGTTGATGGCTTGTTGTCGGTGTTATGACTTGAGTTTAAACACTATTTGATGAAATTGTGAGGATGACCATTCTTTTTGATGACTGTTAGAAGGCATTTTTCCTTCATTGCTTCAAATAACCGAATAGTACTACATTTTTTTTAGTTTTTGGACGCATTTAAACAATGTCTTTTGTGGGCAATTGAGTCAGGTGAGTACTGTTATAGCTGAGTGTTTGGTTTGTGTGAGTTGGTTGATTTTTTACATACTTGTATTTCTAAATTTCCTGTGTTAATTCTCTTGATTAATTCAGATATTTAAGAAGGAAATTTTATTGTCTAATTCTTTCTTTTCTTGTGGGGAAGTGAATCTCTTCAAAATATGTTCTTTATTAATTTGTCGGTAGCATCAAAATTATTTCTTTCAATTATTAAAAATGTATCATCACTTTGAATTGTATCTACTTGTCCCTTGTTGTAAATGGGGAATTCTGTCTTATCAAATCTCACACCATGTTATGTTATGTAACGTTTTATATTAGCCTACTAACCCTAATAATTATTCCCCCCCTCCATTTCCAACATCCATACATCATATGAATTATTCGGTACATGATACTCATTGTTTTGCCCCTCGTTGACATTTAGTTATGATTATAATCACAAATATTTTTATTTTAATTGCGTTTCATACTACTACTACTACTACTACTATTTTTATTTCATGTATTCTTACCTTTAATTCAATCCCCTCAATGGATATAATTTCTTTAAAAACACCCATCTATCCAGGATTGTATAGCTTAATAATAAATTTGTTGGAAAGGGTCCCTTCGCTGAATATTCTATTCTTAATGTTACATTGGGAATTATTAAATTATTGAAGTTTATTAGTCCGAAGAATTCTATGGAACTATTCATAACCATTTGAAGTCATAATAATAATAATCATAACAACATCTTTATTCGAAAGGGTATTTATAAAATGTACAGAACTTTCAGAGGAGTTCATTGCATGATATTTTTTTTCTTCGTACAATATCTTCAAGTAAAATATAAACTGACAGTAGTATATACTGTGACACATAGTGGTCTCTGAGCGAAAGTACAAATCATTCCACTAGAGGTCATATCCTAATCGAATCCTAATGGAGATGCAGGATTTACTCAAAAAACTTCCTTTGTTTTCAAAGTATGAGAATTCACAATGATACCAATGGGGATTTGGTAATTGTTAGTTCTACTGAACCGGATAAATTCAAGCGATCCTTGAATATTACCAATGATGTAAACAGTTTCACAGAACTCAATACAATAACTACGAAAAACCCAACTTCGACAAGACGTCTAAAACAGGGAGTGCTCATTTTCTGATCACAAGCTGCACAAACAAAACCGCGGTTTTAACACAGATTGCATATAGCCAATCGTAAACTCTTATCCCCTCAGTATATAAGCTGAAAATGCAAACTAAATAAGATGAAATCATTGACGTGATGCATGCATACGTAAAGTGCATATTGCAGATAGTGTAAATTCACTTAGGTTATAAAGTCACTCGGTAATTTTGAATTTATTTTCCTCATTGTACTTATTCTTCGTTATTTTAACTCACTGAATTCAACTGTGTTTTATGCATCAGCCTTTTAATTTTAATATTAACCAGAAGTGTCAAATTTCATTATTTCCAAAATTTTATCTAACCTCTATCTGTGCACTGATTTTAAAGTAGTCATTCACTGACTTGTCTTATACTACTTGTTGTCTACTATATGTAACGACTAAAACCGACTGGTTGTGTTCTTAACTCAGGAAAGTGATCTTTTCTTTCTACTGTATAACTTTCTGAAACTTTCTTGAGACACTTACAGTCACATATTCGTCTACAAATCTATGCGGTTCTAATCAGCAACAATTATAACTTCAAAATATCAAAATTATCTAATCAGTGCCACTAGGCAGCCTTACACTTCCGTTAGTTTTCTCAGTACAAAACAAGTACTTAAGAACAAGATTAGTTGACCGATATTCAACCGTTTAAACTACCTTAGAATTAGGTGGAATATTTTTTCCAGCTAGGTAGGATCGAAACTCTGTCCATAAGATCCTCAAACCAACACATTTCCACAGATAGTCCAGAGTTGGAATCATCTTGAATGACTCAAACAAAATCTCAGTCATAAGACAACACATTAACAATATGATCAGATGCTGTATTAAAAATAGTATATCATCATCCTTTCTCACGAATCGTCTGATTTATCTTGTGATGGACTTCCATTGTGGATCTATCATTCCTCACACGTATTGTGATTTAGTGTGTGATCAATTCATCGTCTTTCGTCTCACCTTGATCTTTGTCGGATCACCAACCAATGAGAATAGCTATTACCAACCAGCCAAAAAGAAACATCCATTCTCATAGCTATGAGACAACTGTATTGGGGGTAAATAAAATGCATAAATATCATGTGTTGTTTTTCCTCAATTACTCAATATTTTACAGTCACAGACCAGACTATGTCTTTTGATATTTGAATGGCTCTGGGAATCGTAAGATACAGCAGAAAAATAAGCGTATTAGCGTACCAGCCGAGTTCATTACCACTATAACAATTAACGGTGCAGATATAACTAGTTGTCGACGGAGTGTTGATTCATTTCAGTGCAGTAATAACACAATGTGATGACACAACTGTAAAGAGAAGCATTCAAATTAAACATTCAACAGGGATAAAGACAAGAAATGAGGATGATATACAAGTATCAGAAAAAAGATAAAACAGTGTAGGAGAGAAACGGATAATAATTAGGAAGTTAGTTGAAAAATGTAAATGAGTATGAATATTGTGATTAGATCGTTGGGAGGGGGGGATTCCAAACAATTTCTTCGTTCCATTATATTCCCTAGTTGATATGATCGTTCATATGGTTGTTGTAATTCATGTGGATCACCGAAAAGACTTTGTCTAAACATCTCATTATCAAACGGTAAATTCTCTTATAAATTTAAATATGATTTAAAAAAATAATAATGAGTTCAGTCAACAAACATTCACATTTGTGTATCGAGTGTTCCAAAGCGAAATCATATTCTACTATTCGCTATTCACATTTGGTGTATGTGTGGTCCTGATTTCATGGGTATTATGATATATGATGTCTATACCCAGCACAATGCTACATATAAACCTTGGATTAAGAGGTGACTCGCCTGACGACATCCTTATGATGAGGGTTTAACGATCACTGAAAAGGAAAATCGCGGAAGCCAGATCTAGTCTAGTGTCCTCTAACTTAACAGCGCTTACAAAATTAACAGAGATGTCAAAGTATTGTGTCTAACAGTTCATCTACTCCTGTGACGCCGACTATATCGATTGTTCGACGTGGATTTCGCCCAATAAGTTGCAGGAACATTAACGTTCATAGTAACGGATTTGGAAGAGGATCATCTAGTCACCTAACCTGCTTTTTCAATCGATATACAAAAGCTGGAGCTCTGAATGCAGAAGAAGATTGTTCAATCCCTCGTTGTCTAACCAAAAGCATCCATGTTGAATTTAGTGTGATATCCCTTATTTCTACCTTGGCCTTATCACCACTCGTTTTTCAGTTTCTGCATGTCATAATCAGAATTTTCTATGCATTTTCTTATGATATCAATGAAAACGTGACATGTAGTACAGATTTTGTTTAGGAAAATAAAGTTAATTTAGACTTAAAAATCCAAGCATAATACAACTGATAAGATTTGATGTTTCAGTAGAATTCCAATTTTATTGATGCGAGGATACTTAATTATCACGAACTTATGATCATCAACTTTGCTAAGTGTATTACTAAGATATGGTGACTGTGTATACAGGGCATTGAACAGTGTGTCGAACAGTTTGTATTTATATAATTCAATTTGAAAAAACTGGAGGGAAATTCAAACTAGTGACTTATCGAAGCCAAGTATCCACAGTAAACAAACCGTAGATCTGTGATCAAGAGTTGTGTTAATTCTAATTTAATATGAAGAAAATTCGATGAGTGCTCACAAGATACTGACAGCATTTATTCATCATTTCTAAATTAACAATATTTACTTGTTTCCATGGTGATCTGGGGCTGATTACAATCAGGAAAACTACTGACAAGGGAAAACTAATTCTCATTAATGTGAAAAGAAAGGATACTGGCTTCTCCATTATCTCTTCTCAAACACTATTACCTCCCTAAATAACTAACTGCTCACAGTAATAACTGAGCTTTCTATGTCAGTCAATTATTAGTTTACAAAACAATAAAGCCACAATCATTTATCCTGTCTTCAAACATGTCTGCCTAATCTTCTTTCTTCATCTGAGTGTGTCAACTGTCATTAGCTGATTTAAACAATTCACTAATTGTTATACTTTCCGTCATTTTCAATATTTTCATTATTTAATGAGTTACTATTTACAATTTAATTGAGTGACTTATTCACGTCTATTCTATTCAGCATTATAATAAAAATTCTGTTATTATGTTCCTGAATTGTACATTGGACAGCATAGATGAGATTTATTTAAATCTGTATTCTATGAAGATTGACACATTGAACAAGGTATTCATTGAATTGTTGTGCTTCAGTTTCATTTATCGGAAAGGGTTTACACGTTTAGATAGCAGGTTATCAAGTGGTAACGCTTCTTATCTCGTTTAAAGTTGTGAAGTGTACAGGTCAGTAATTCAATAATCTGTAGGCGTTTTCATTTCAGTGGGAATTCTAGGCATCAAACTGTTGGTGGAAACAGCACAGGAGTGATTGATACAAGACTTATAAATCAAACCAACCACAATGTACACAGTAGACGTTAAACATTAGTGGTGAATTTATACACTTTCTGCAACGTGTATATGGTTAATTCAGAGTCTTCAGATTAATAATTGAAGGGTTGAATTGAAGTTGCTTTTAATTTCTTTAAAAAGGTAGACAGTTTTATTCATGAAAAGTGACTGCATTAATGTCCTGTGACAGCTGATGGTTTGTTTCTTCGTAATTAACACATAAAATACATTTTAACCAATAACGCCTTATGATCTAACCTGCTGGTTTGCATGCATGCATGCACATACATCAGATTTACTGAATAACTTTGTGTCATCATGGACAAAATGAATCAGTGGGTGCTGAGTAATAAACAGTAACACGTCGAAATAACAGATGCCCTTCAACGTTTATATACTCAAAAGTCAAGGAGGTAATCACGATGCCAGGCACATCATTTATGAATTTGGTAAATTGACTAGGTATCAATGTTGATGTATTCAGGAATTATCCTTGTAAGTGAATTGTGAACATATTTTATGCCTCGTGTTTGCGCTTTGCATACTAGAATGTGATTCAACAACCTGTGGAGGATAGACTACTGCCAATGTATAAATCAGTGTGCATCTAATAACTCATATGCTCCTAGGGAGGTGATTACATTGAATGTCGTAAGCAAGAGTTTGAAAATAAAACGTCAAAACCCTTTTTCTTTATTTTAGTGCCAAACGTAATCAATTTGGTTAATTCCATCTCACTCCGCTTTGTTTTCTATCTCATTTTTATTATTATTTCGATTATTATTGTTCATCTTACTTCAGTGCTCTGACAACACGTAACACTCTTTATATCGTTAATTATCAATGCCTTTCTTCACCCACCTCAGCCGGTAACAATTATATTAATTCGTCTTTGTCATTTGCGTATAAGCTGAGCAGTTATCACTGTCGGTAATTGTCTTTTTAGGTAAAATGTAATTATGACAGCAGAGCTGGAAAATGAAACCATCGGAAAGGAATGACACTTCAACAACCTGCTATCTTTAATTATCTTTTCAACGTTTATGTCTATTTCCATAAAGCACATGCAAATACTGCAGTCTTCAAGGAATGGTTAAAAGTCGTTTACTCCCTGAGTTTATTGTTATCACACCTCTAATGAAATTGTTCGTCAGTGCATTCAAACATTTACTACTTCCTTAGGAGTGAAGTGGCACCTGGGCAAGAAAGTTTGCCTCTGAGTGAGTTGGTCGATTAGCACTCCAACCAAGTTACAGCCTTATCAGTATTCCCACTTAGGGTATCTAATGTCTCTTGTTTATGTGGCAATACTCTCGTGGCTGTCAATTTCTCCCTATCATTCATATTATTTTCATTATTCATAGCGTCACTCTTTTCTCAGCATAATGAAAATAAAAGTTACTGTCAACAGATATTCAAATACATGCAGCTGAGAAATTCAACCTTCGCCCTTCCCCATTTATTTCATTCATTTAAAACTTTCTTTATTCCGATTCACCCCATTAGCTTAATAAATTTTTAAAATTAATCATTATTTTTTGTTCGCTGTCACATTTTGAGGTGTACATCAGAATGGAATAAATTTTCATAAGACCTATAGAACCTTTTTTTGATATGTTGTGTACTTTCTATGATTTATATTCTTTTCACATGCCTTCAATATCCAGATTGAAACGTCCTGGAAATGGCATGACGAAAAGGCGCGTATTTTGTATTTTGGTGGAAACCATTGAAAAATCTTAAACTTGAAACTGAACTCTTTCCAGTGCTACTTGGTCTCTAGTACGTATTTAACTGAATCAGGTAGTGTTGAAATTTACTTTGAAATAAGCACTTTAGCCAACTGCATGTAAATGTGTTGATGATGATCACTGCATCACTTGTGCAATTCGTCACTGAGGTTTACATTGATATAAGTATTAAACCTGGGCACTGTGATAGAGCATAACTCCATTATGGATAAGATATATAATATATATATATATATATATATATAATATTAGCAGTTAATATTACTGTACAACACTGTGTGACTTATCAAAACAAAATTGTCAGTGTAGTTGAAGATTGAACGATCAATTCATGATTGTTTGCTCAAACCCAACTCCTCCATATTTTTCACGGCAGTCATCAACCTAGAAGTCATCGTCTCATCGTTCGCTGTTCAGTGGAAGATAGAAAACTATCAAAAGTATTACCGTGATTTATTGTTATAACATTTATTCTTAGATCTTGTGGGTAATAACCTTATTTTTGGCTACATATTGGCCAAAGAATAAAGGATTATCGAGTCGCGTTGGTTAATACAAAGTGTTTCTAAAAGTCTTCGAGGGACAGCGTGAGGTCCAGCGTAGCAAGCTCTGGACATTGACAGTTACTGAGAGTTGGCTGACAAAAATCTTATCCATACTGAGGTTTACGACCTGACACCAGAATTCAGTGTGTAAGGCTGTCTTCGATATGAGATGTCGACCGGATTTATTCATATTAGCAGTCGAATTTCATCAATCTCATCAAACACTGTTTAGTTGACTATTGTCAGAAATAATCAAGCTCCTAACTAGACACTCTGAAACTCAGTGAAGATGACAGAGAGTGTCACAACGGGTGTGCAGTTAATGTTTCGGGTGTTCTGCCAAATACTAAAGTAGGTGGTTTAGTGGTAGGATGTTCGTCAGCCACTCAAATGATCACAGTTCGATTCCTCGTCGAAGCACACTTGGACCTACTGCAGTCTGTAGCATATCCGGAAACGAAAGGAGGACAAACACAGGGCTAGCAATCCAGCACGTTTAAAGCGACACCACTGCTGGGGAAACTTGCTATTCTAGGAATGAAAAACTCTGTTTAAAAGTAATATGTTGATTATTATCAACACAATGTAAATTATTTCAATGGACAAAAAATATGAAATGATCAAACCTGCAGCTGATCAAACCTTGTGAAATACCACTTGATAATATGAAATGAGGCTCAGGTGATAGGAAACGACTTATTTTCGTGAGAAATATCACTTGGCGAATACAGATCACCACCTCCATTGCTTTGACCATGCACTATACAAGATAGAGATGAAGGTAGTTTTGTTGAGATATGCGATTCACCGGAGAATATTCTCTCTCAGCTGGTCTTATTCTAGTGAGTTCCAACTTGTGTTAAATTGTGAAATAAGGCGATTAGAATAGACACAAAACTATACTCTCATGTACTGGCTGAAATATTATTCTCTGCAGTACACATTGATATATATTCACAGCATTACAATGACTTGCCATATTGACTAGGCCAGTTATGATGCATACACTTACAAAAAGACGATCTATGTAATAAATTTTCCGCTGTCCTAATGATGCACACATGAATGTTATTTCCTTTCTCATGTAAACAAACCAGAGGACTTCATCCTATTTGTGCAAAACAAACACATTCCTTTTTTGCCTACCTGCCTGCCTGCCTGCCATTAAAGTACTTTAGTCATATATATGCATCATTCATGTGGCATCATGTACATGAAGTGGGAACATCCGAACACATGCATAACTAAATATTGACAGGGACGCATAATACAGGTTGGATGGATAGAACAAGGGGTAAACGGAGAAGCCTGTCAGAGATGACTGAACTGACATCTTGTATGCTCTTAGATATTTGCCTGCTAAGTCATCTTATGTCATCTTCATTCAGTGAATATTTTCGTGTGTTTACATTTTTAATTTGCAGTTATTAACCTCATCTATCCACTAAGACTTTTCACCATCTTAGAGTAACTCTTTGGTTATTTCGTGAATATGAATTCGATAGCTTAGCAAAAGAATTCAGGATGAATAGAAACGTCACTGCGGAAAGGTCAGTAGACTTATCAGTGGACTCTGAGTGATCCATTTCTCCATACTGTATATGCTCAAAGAGAAATAAACATGCAGCGATTGTAATTCCCTGATCACATGGATCACAGTTACCTGATGAGTGACTTTCGAATAGTCACTAAAATATTTGACATTAGACCTGGTTTAACTCAACACACCAGTGGACATTATACATCCTGGCAGGGCCATTATGTAGTTATGTGCTCAAAAGCAGTGACAGCATGAAAATTCGCCTTTTCTCGACTTGTGGTGAGAGCAGGCCGTGAGAAAATATGTACAAGGCTGATTTAACAACCAATCACAGCAAAGTTAACGTGGCAAAATATGATTCGCAGATAGAGAACTCTATTTGCTGAGGAATCCCTAAACAACCAATCCGAAGCCTGCGTTTGTCTGCCTAACTTCTGATAAACAACCAATCAGATGACTGCGCTTGTCTACTTGCATAAGCTGTAATAATGTATGTGAAATATATATAAATACGTGTTGATTTTCATAATAAAACGATCTGTTGCCTGGCCCTTGTCTTCTGTTGTTACAGACTGTGTAATACGCACGTCAGTAATTCGCTTGTTTCCCATCTAAAGAAAGGCAGATATTCTGATGTCTTTAACAACCATTCACTTCGACAAACAAGTGAAATATGATCTTGAGAAAATGGTTGAATCGTTTCGTAATTTCATCCGGTTTTTAAATGCTTAAGTCGCATATATCAATATTGAATCACCAATTAAAGCGGTAAATATGCTGCAATCAGTTGGCTCCTCACTACTACAAAAAAGTGAACCTAAGTCGGTGTTTAGAGTCTGACATAAAATAAAAGCATTTCAGGTAAGCACAAATGATCACTACTGCCTGATATCAATCGGTTAGTGTGTTCCAAGTACTCCAAGTAATCCTTAATTACTTTTCGGGGTGGGGAGGGAATGTCGCGATTTATTATTTTAGTATTCTGAGATTTCCAGAGGATTTCGAAATGCAGTTTGACCTGAAATTGAATAACATCCTCAAATAGCTGTCCGGAGTTTTATTAGTTTGGACCAAACCGGCTCTGTGATTTCAGTAAGCTGAGGTAAGCCGCTGATCATCTTCTCTTTAAACAGACCGAAAGTTCGTCCAACATTTATGTCCCTTCAATCAATGCAAATGTGTGACACGCCTTGAGTGCTGAACGGTTGTTTACATCAAAAAATGTTCATATGTGAATCCCATTTGTTTTGTCTACGGCTCGAAAACAAGATCTGTTATTTGGACATAAGTTATGTAGTTCTTTTTAACATGAACGAGACAATGTTTTATAAATTACAGTGGAGGTCAATATAAGTATATTTCTGTCAAAATGATGGTAATTGAAATTAGCAGTAATATTCTAAGATCGTTAGTTGAGACGTGCTCAGATTAGACTTGTTACGATTGAGTAATTTCCTTAATAAAGATGATTTTCCAGTTTGTGAAGGTCAGGCATGCAGTAAAGTCTTTCTGTCTGGAGTATATTTCATTAATCTTGCTCTTACTCCTCCATTTTCATCTCTTTACTTTATATTGTATTACAGTCGGTGTACTAGATCTGTACATATCTCTTACTAGAGGGTAAATCCAACCGTCAGACTGCTAACAAATGATCTCGATAGTTTCATTGATTGGGATCATTTTGAGAAAGTAGGTTGCATCAAATGACGCCATGAACTTATGTGAGACGTTCACGTGATTCACACTTTCAGCGAAACAAAATGCATTTTTCATGGTGTGCATCGCTATTCGTTGACGAACTCTGCAAGCCAGCTAGCAACCTTATTTCGAAGCTAAATGATCATTAAAAGTATATGTCTCAGGGGGACTTATTTTTTGTGTGTCTTTGGAAGGTCATATATGTGCAGCGTACGGGACACTCGGGGTTTCAAATCATTGTACTTACTGTTGTTAATCAATTTCTTCTTTAGAAGATCCCAGTATGTTTGTGATGCTTTTTTAGCTACATTTTTCTTGTCTTTCTGGCAGCCATCTCAACGTGTCATTCAGCACAGTTTTTATCTTTGTGATATGGTCATCTTTGTCCATCATCACCGCTACTAAGCTTTTGTCAGGTCGCAGAATGACGATTGTGTCACTATTTTCGAGATCAATGAATGCTCTTTGATGCTTCACAAAGAGGGTTTTGGGATATATTGGTGAAATGAATTATTTATTTGCAAAGTCTACCAGAAAGAAGGGCACACCAAAAAGCCTAAATCCCCAGCGGGGAGGAACAAACGCTTACTTACAATAGTGCCATTAACAGCCGTCTCCTTCATATGGTTCATCAGATGGAAATGACAAACCGTTTGAAATTATCAGTAAACAAAAAAGTTCAGCTCTTCTCAAGTTTCCTGTGTTGGGAAATAAGCCGTTAGCATCGGTCTTTCCTTGCCCCTAACCTGGTTACTGGATGTCTTCACTGTCTTTCTCAATAGTTCGATTACGTATTCTCTTGCTTCAACGTCACTTCACCAACCTTGATATAGTGTAATTATTGCTTGTCTCGTGTTTCTATGATTTGAATTGAACTTAGTACCTTGTTGCCTGACTAATTAGTCACTCATCATCTTGCGAATCTCTCGTCTTCATTAAGTAAATTCTCTACCATAGTATGCATGTATACATTTACTTTGTTCAAGGTTTAACTGCCTGTGTAAAATCCAAGCGTAACTTTATGAGCACTGTTCACTATTTTGGAAACCTCCTGTCAACTGATATCATGTAAGATTTGCAAGTATGTTATGAATAGTTATGTATATAAACTTATTAATAATTTGTTGATGCTGTAATCAAACAGCCGGTTAGAAGCCAACGAAATGATGACCAATGATTGTAGCATATTATTCTGCACAGACCACTGTTGCTCTCGTTTTACTCGAATTTCTGTTTACCGCTAGCATGTCTCTATCTGTTCATAAATAAAAAACAACCGAGTGAAATGCGGAAAGAAAAAAAAATTCTTTTACATTTCTAGTCTGTCTCACACCCTCATGACATGACATTGATGTATTTATGCATGAATTATTCAGAGCATAAATAGTTGGTGATATAATAATTCCCTTGAAAGAGGAAAGATGCATCAAATATTGCGAAAGGATTAAAATCAAAGTAAAGTGAGACAAGTCAGAGGAAAGGCGAATTACCATAACTGAGTACTCCAGATTTCGTCGTAATTTATGCACTTGGCAAAATATGTTTTATTTGGAAAGCACAAGACGCAGGATGTCATGACGCTGGTTCAAGAATCACTCCCTATCAGAAAAGGAATATCCCGTAGGGATTTGGCAATTTATCCTCGAATAAGTTTACCGGAAACGAAATTGGAGTTGATAAATGATGCAACAGCACAAAATAAAGTCTTGTAATCCAAGTATTTGTACTAAGAGCAGTAGTAATAAATTATCTGGCACATATGATGCACACATTTGGTGAGACAACAACACTCAGCTGTTAAAATCTTGTTCACACATCATTTTAAACCGCACAGACTTGTAATTGTTGAACACTGACATTGATAAAATGAAGAATTAAGCATTCGGAGTGCACCTTCTGGATTTTCTTGACAAGAAAAGAAACGATTATTATGTGGCACAGCAACCGAACTAATCATAACCTGGTGTCAAGAGGTGGGGGTCTGTTGAATAAACAAAAGAAAACAATTCATCTCCTTGAAACATGAAACAGAATAATAGCAACAAATCCTGACTGTGATATGCCTGATGAAATATTTGTGTTATTCTTTTCTCATCACGATGATGACAATGATGGATAAAGTTATAAAACTGTCATCTCCTACCCAAGAATGTTAACTAGTTTCGACTTTGGATCTCAAACTAACTTGTGTTGAATTTTCTACCATCTTTCTCTTACTCCTTATGCATTTTGTATTTCTTCCGCCTTCCGAGGAAAAGATGACTAAATCTCGATGATACCTACAACAGATGTGTTCCCACTGCTTGTTTCACAGTTTCTCATTCCATTTACTTAACATAATTATGACAACTTTTCAGAGAGTTAGTTCACTGAATTTTTAAAGCAAAGACACAACAAACATTAGTGCAGAATAATGTGGATCCATTTTATTTCGTTGGTTCTCATCAACTGCACACAACCTATAATCTTTAATACATAAAAGTCAAAATAAAATTCAGTAAACTTTTGTCATCAACAAGCAGATTGTAAGCGTGTCATGGTGAGGTAAAATATCAGGATGACTTCAGGAAAGCTGAAGTGTAAGTAGGTATATATGTATATCTTGTCAGAGAGAAGTTTCCAGAAAAGTAATTGACAAATTTGTTGTTAGGGTGGTAACAAAAAATTAGTAACAATTGTATAATTAGACAAAGAAAAGATCAAAATATGGTGTGCAAGAGGTCAGATGAAAAGGTGATGATGTAATTTGGTGACTAGAGCTCATGAGGTCTGGAAAAATTTCCTCTTTTGGCAGTCAAACACTAGAAACGATGGGAGTGAGTGGCGTTGAAAAGATAAGCTAATGAAGTTGAAAGACCAAGGGTTATTTAGAGATGAGTTAACAAGGCATTTGGAGTCGAACAACAGATTCCTTTTGGGCACAAAGGTCAGGTTTCGGCCAATTTGTTGCAACAGCCTCAGAAAACCGAAGAAGACTTTAGCTGCTTTGTCTGTTAATTATTTCGAATGATGTTAGCGCGTTCACCAGGGTGTACAGCCTCCATCAGGTGTTTGGTATTTAAAAAGGCCTAAACTAATTGACAACTCTACGTCGGTGGTATAGAGGTTAGGACGCTGGCCTACCATGCACATGGTCCGGGGTTCGATCCCCGGCCATCGACGCACTTCTTTACCTCACTGAGCCAGAAATAATGCTGGTAAAGAGGAAAGGTTGGGCATGAGGCTAGCAACCCCATTCTGTAAAATAAACTCTGATACAGAAACTTCAAGCCACTAGCTTGAAGCCCTATGTTCCACTGGGGAATATGATGGAAAAAAAAACTTGACCACTTTAATCGAAAGCCCCTTGGTACATGTTCGAAGAATCTGAAGTTGGGCATTCTTTCCGTTCTTCAGATGTCAGATGTTTGGTAATTAAAAAGTTTAAACTACTTCCACCCTTTACCTGGGAGCTCCTAGGTGCATGTCCAAGGAATCTGAGGTAGGCCCTTCTTTCTGTATTTCCAATGTAACTGCTGAAGCAGACACATATGATTTGATAAATTAAATTGGAGGTAACTTATGAAGGATACTTGTCGATCTTTGATTGAACCAACCAGGAAGATGTTCGGATAAGCCAGACTAGTTTTGCTGCAGCATACGTCCTGGACATGACTGCGCCTAATATTTTCTTTATGAACGCAAGGAACCTAATGAACCTACAGTCAGCAAGAAGCCAGTTTTCATCGAATTCGAAGTCAAAGGCGATGAAACTATCAGAAACTTATATACATATACTTACACTTCAGCTACCTTGTCATCGTGATGTTTAACCTAACGACGACACTCTCATCATATGCCTGTTGATGACAGAAGTATGTTACATTTTACGATGACTTTTATTTATTGAAGATTATAGGTTGTATGCAGCTAATGAGCATGAATGAAATAAATTGGATTTACATTACTCTGTACAGATGTTTGTTCTTTCTTTTCTCAAATTAACAGAAGAGAATTATGTTATGTCACTTAGGTTTTGTTATATGATTTAAATATTTATCTTTTAATATCACTGACGATACAAGAAGTAAACTTAACTTGGAAACGATGCAAGATGTCCACCATGATTCCTCCACTTATATACATTTATGTTTCTAGCTGAAAAGAAATATTCAAGTTGTGTTACCGAAATTTTCAGAAAAGTATTTAGATTGTCCGTCCTTCTGACGTGAATAACTGTCATGTTCAAGCAAACGTATAAATAAACAAGTAATGTAGGTGGGAATGGCTACCTACAACGGTAAGTATTCATCCGGAACTCACAGTCAAGAAACATTCGCCAATAGTACATTTGACGTATTTACACAGCCACTCACGGATATCTCGTCATGAGTATGAGTGGCCAATTGGACACTGTCTTCACTAAATTCATCAATATATTTAAAAGTCGATTTTGAGCTGCATATAGCATGAATAATTGAATAACTAATTGACTATATCTAATATAAATTTGAAAACCACGGTCAGGGGCCTGAAGAATACTCTTTTCTACAACTTTATCACCAAGTTCTACAGTTTTATATCCATAATGGTGAAAGAATTAATGTTATTGATAACACTGATATACCGCAGCAGAACTTCACCATAGACAAATTTTGAAGTCTCCCAAGAAAACATACTTCGCCGTCAGCCTAAAAGTAACAGTTTACTACAAGAAACTGTTCAACCGGCACGTAATGAAAGGCAAGCTGTCTCACTTTGCCACTTCAACATGCATATACCAGGTCACTTGTTAGTGTGAAGCCAAGTTCATTGGCTTTACAATGCGTATGCTTGTGAATCGCGCTGGAAAACACTATCCAGCATGATTAATATGGGGAGAATACAAAGGTGTATACAGTTCAGTATACATCAGCTGGGGAAATCAGGGCACTCAACTCCACTCGAAAAGTCCTTCAAAGTTGCATACAAGATCCCCTTCAGACCTATCGAAGGGAGTGAAATCAAGGCACCTTGAAACAACTGAGGCACCGGCTGTCCAAAACTCAAGCCCAAGCTATGTGTTCAGAATAAATACGTCTAACTGTTTTCCCCCCATCATGACCATCATCAAAAGTCAGTCTCACTAATAACGATCGCCCTACTACCTTCCTTATTCAACCCTCCTATTTATTTCTGTTTTGTTTACATTTTTGATTCCTATCTGCATCACTAGATTTGGTTCCTGTTTTTTTTCATTAATTTTTATATATGCTCCCACTTCCTACTTGTTTTGCTATTACTACGTCCTTAATCCTTAAATGCACATCCAATCAAGATATTATGCATTTGTTTTACCTGGTCTTCCTGATTATTACATTTTTTTAACCGTAATAGTTTTACCTTCGACCTGAAATATATATCTTACTATATTCTGTAGCCAATCTTCATGCTTAATAAACTTCATAAATTGACCTTTTTTTCTATTTGGTAGTCACCTTTCCTTTTTTCCAACCTTCTAGCAGAACGCCATGAACGCATCTGCTGCAGACTCTGGGTCCGGTTTCAGTGTTTCGCTTCCGGCCAGTCTCTTCATCCAGGTTTTTGGTTTTCGCCTGCCATCCTGCCATGCTGTAAGTTTGTGTGACATCCAGCAAAAATAATCCACTTGCAAAATGCAGACCTTCTATAGTGTATGCTTAATGATAATTACAACCCATTCCTGTTTTCTCAATCCTCATGCATAGTCTTCCGCACAATCCAGTTCACCTAAATTATGAATATCATCGGTGATAAGTGGCTATCAGGCTTGTCTTATTTCTCTTTTCAATTCGAACGGCTTGGTAAGCTCTACATTGTCGATTATCTGACGCGTAGTTCTGTCAAATAGCTCCGTGTTAAATGAGGTTGAAGCTGTTATTAGGAATATCACTTTTGGAATGTAGGTGACATTCATCAATCTTGACTTTATAAATTCAATAATAATATAGTGAATTCATCAACCTCTGCTACCAGTTGACATTCATAACGATTGAGTATTCTTGCATACAATTTGAAAATCCTACGAGGTTTTGTAATTTTACCACACTGGTAAATTCCAGATCGAAATGCTTGACATCATACTTAACACAGACCAGTTCATTTGTTTCGAAAGCATCATATTCAGATGTATTTCGAAGGCGAATGATGCAAGAAATTCGAATATAATGTCAACTAAATTCTCTGTATTTTAAACGTTAACCATCCTCTTTTATTAATAAGTAATATCTGATTTTTCAGGCTAACACTACTTCCACGTGCAGTTCAGTTTTTTACCTTGAAATAAATGTCTGAGATAGTAGTGATAACTTTCATTCAGCAAGCGAAATAGCCAAGGTGAACAACATTCCATTGCTAGATGTTAGGCGCCTAAGCTATAGTGGACATAATATTGACATCCCTTGGTTTTGACAAGTCACATGGCGACTGGAGAGTATTGTGCCCATCTACGTCCAGATTTTTTATTTAAACTGGTGATATTTCATCATTCCATTTCGATGTGGCATCATTTATCATGTCCATATAAACTCTTGTTTATTTTTTTCATACATTGTTCGTTGTACATTAAACAATTTATTACATTTGATACATGGTGTTAGTACTTTTGATATTTCTTCCCCTCCCCGTTTTAAAGAATGACACAGATGAATGTCTGTGGAAGACCGTGAATTGCTTCGCGTTTATTGGCTGTCAAAACTGCGTATTTTAATTACTTGCATATTCATTGTATCGGGGACAATTAATATCACACACACAGTTGAAGTGTTTGCTTTGTACAGTTAGGGCTTTCGTTGTCATTATTGTTTTTCATTGTCTGTCGAAAAAGAATTTGGCTAATCGTTTAATTACAAAGTGCATCACTATATATATATATCAAGACACATTCTTTTGTGATTACTTTTACTATGTTTTCTACCAATAGCGAAACTGATTTTATTTAAAATTGTATGACTTTTGTCAGTATATTCACTAGATTCCGGATATCTGAGACTGTTGGGTCTCCAAATCCATCTAAACCCTTAAAACATACAAAAATTGATCTCACACCCCACTGTATTCACCAGCTTAAATGTACATGTGGTCACACAAGCATAGGTAGAAATAATCTATCGCTGCGAAGCGGATAACAACACATTTGTCATGATTTCAAACACAAAGTTTTCCAGTGAACGTTGCATGTGATGAGAAATTCTTTCCGAACACATAAAGGTGTTGTGAACCTCCTTATCTATCCTTATCTTTCAAAAGCCTCAGATTACGCCCCTGATACATTTTATAAATAGATTCAAATGACGTGTAAACATCAACGTGATGCTCTTAAGTTCTTACCTGCAGAGATCCTTAAATCACGTCAGAAAATAATAGGATCCTTTTAACCGACTAGTGAAGTAAAAAATGCCGCCTTGTTCTTCCACTGCAAAACATACCATACATACAAAGCATAGAGAGGTTCAAACCACATTTATGTGTTGAGAAACAATTTTTTTCATCATACCAAATCCTTCTTGGTTAAAATTTGTTTTGAAATTAAGACAGTTGCACAGTTACCTTCCCTCTTTTTGATTCTCCTCATCTCCTTAGTAATTTTAAACTTCAGTATAGTCTTTTAACTTAATCTGGTTTCATTCTCTTACTGCATAGCACTTTATCACCTCCATAGAAGTCCCTGTGATGGTTATATGTGTGATCGAAATGTATTGAGTCAACACACTACAAGGTTCAGACTAATAACCTCTTCGTGTTGTTTTGCCGTAAGGTTATTCAACTCGCTCTTCTTAATTAATACTTCTATTTACTACTTTCAGTCAAATATACTTAGAAGTAGATGTAAGTCTTAAACTGTTTCCTTTTCCAAAAAAATATATTTAAGCTCTGCCTGATTCCCCCTAAGCAGTTTAGCTTCATTAACTCATTATATGCAAAAGCTTCAATATCTTGCAGTGATGCGATTCGTTCTGGGAGTTCCACTTCAACATTTTATTAGTGGTACAACAGTGGTATATCACTAGCAGCATGTCTAATTTATATGTGCTGCTTAGAGTTTAGTACATGTGATGTCAGCATAATTTGATGATTTAATGTAAAGTAGTAATTTCGGATTATGAATAACTATCAAGAAATATATCTGGAAAGTAAATGCAACAAATTTATACCAACAAATTAATTAAACTTCTCAGTGTTACAGATTCCAATTGAGTCTAATTGTCATACTCTTTGATTTTGCATGTAATCAGTGGCTAGGTCATCAGTAGGCAACTTTATTGCTAGCCAACTGGATGTTTTTTTTAAAAGAATTTTAGCATCCTGAAAAGCATTATGAAACTCATTACCATGTAAGGGTTCAGTTAGACAACTAACCGTCTTCTGTGGTGCTGAGCTCAACAGACATGTCTTTTCTTTACTTCGTCTCATCAGAAACTTTCTAATACAACTGAGCTGCTGCAAAAGTCATATGATAGGTTATTTGATCAGTGATGGTTGCGACTGAAATCCGTAGCACGATTTTGGTCCTAACTGTAACTTGTCGTCTGGATGCTCCTGTTTCCCAGTGTGTGTATGATGGTATCTCCACTGAGATTATAATTCCCAAATCAAATAATATCACGTAAACTTTATGTCGTCATTAAATCATCCGTATAACTAGACTACATGTTAACAGAGACATAGTTTTAGTTTAGTAAGTGGCTCTCGTGGCCTGAATTGTCCAGTGGTTATGGCTTTTGCGTTTGGAACTATGGATACGGGTTCATTCCTTGGTGGGAACACTATCACTAACTCACTGGAGAACGCAACTACATCCACTAGCTTAGAAGTCCAAAATTGGACGAAATACACTTCACTCTGCATTCCACTGCTGGTCACCGCCATCCACCAAATGACTTCAAGTTACATGACCATACATCGTTGAAGTATCTACGCAAGGAGCCGACATGTCAACCTGAGATTTAGCACTTAATGGTCCAATCAATTGACTGGAAAATCTAAAATTGAATTTAACAGTGTATTGGGCTTTGATGAAATTTAAAAAAAAACATTTGAGGATTAAAACTAACTTCAATAAATATCAAGTATGATGGTTTCAAAATACACCAGCTAGACACACTGATTATGTTTCTACTTTTTCATAAAAGCGCAGTTAAAAAAGCAGTCTGCATTTATATTAGGAAAATGTCAACTATAGTCAAAGACTACAGTTGACATTTTCCAACAGCACATAATCCGTCTGAAAGTAGACAAAAAAGGTGAAATTAGTTCGCAAAAGCAAGTCAAACTTAAGCGATGTAAAAATGTTAGAGAAATTATTCCATGATAAAGGGGATACATGGAATAAGCTGAATTATGCCGCATAAGCGCGGCTGTAGATGAAGTGGTGGAGATGTTACTTATTATGTGATTAATCGTTAAAAGTTGTGACCGTCAAGACAAATACAAATCTTAGAAACTTATATATGTATATATATATATATATATATATATATATATATACATATGGTGTGATAAGACTAACTATAGACCTCTGCTCTGTAGTGGACAGAAAAACACCGCACATCAATCATTTAAGCGATCGCTAAACAAACATGAGATGGCAAAGACAAACGAGGAAAGACAACAGCTGACGTTTAGTTCGGACTGTTGCGGTTTTTTTTGGCATAATTTATTCCCAGATAAATTATTCATAAATATTTCACGCTTTTCTTGCAAGGGAAGTACAAAGCTGATTTCCTTTTTTCCACTGAGTTTTCAAGAGAATGCGGCAGGCAATGTGGCAAATTTTCACTGAATTCAATCATAAATTGCCTATGGGCATTAAAACTGATACTTTCTCTGTTCTACAATCATCAAACTTATCTAGTACCATACATAGAAAGAAATATTATTTTCAATCATGCAGTCTGGCTGTACAGTCTGGCAAATGCAATTTAGAGCAAACAGTTTACGGCGCCAGTATTATTCATTATTGTCATTGTTATTATGATTATTATTTTGTGAATCAAGTAGGTTTTTCTCTTCAAAAACAAAATGTGTTTTGAGCTCAATGACTTCCTCCTCATGCCTTACTGGGATAGGAAATAAACAAACACGTGAAAAATCAAAATCTCAGCTTTCACATTCTGATACTTATGTGATAGAAAGAATTTTAGAATATTCCAGTTGTTTTTCTACTCTCAATGACTGTTCCCTTCTCTTTCCCCGCATCACTAACATAAACAAGTCTGGTTAGTGTTCACACTACTTTGCTTTAATTACTGCTAGTTGACTTGAATAGTCTCAAACTGTTCATAAATAAGCAATATGGTATAGTGTTCATCTTATCTTTAAATGTTTCAAAAGTTCTCTATTTCATCTTCACTGCCAGTTTGGAGGAACTTGGATTTCAATTCCATGGTTATTGTTGCATACTACTGAAAGTAATATATAACCAGTAGTCAGTTAGATGACTAATGGTCTTCTTTTTGCTGATGAGGTCACGAAGTGCGTTTACGTTATTCCAGCTTATCAAAAACATTTCTTACCAAAAAAGGTGAGCTACTTCTCTGGTGAAAGGTGTATGAAAGTAGATCGTGTAGTCAGGAAATTGATTGCACAATCTTCCTTAATGTTGTCTTTTGATTATACGGCGAGAGTCATTCGAATTCTGTGTGCAGCTGCAAAATGTTTCTGCAAAATGCCAATGAATTAATACACAACGCAAGTGTCCAAAATAAAGTAGACTAAAGAAACCCATTCATAATTCAAAATTGTTGATCATAGAATTATATTACTGAAAAATGTCATGAAGAAGTTATTGAAAGGTAGAATAATAATACAGAATAATATGTCGCTCATTTTGTTAGCTTCACATCAGCTGTTTGCCTACAGCCTAGACAAATTATATTATTAAGTTTATGTACAGAAAAGGATAACCACTCTTGCAAATTTTCCATGATGTCAATTGATAAGAGGTTTCGGACTTAGTGAACAGTACTCAGAAAATACCGCTTTTACAGTTTCTAGACAGGGGGTTCAAGTTTAAGCAAAGTGAATGTATGCATACAATGGTGGGGGACTTGCATAATAAAGACGAGAGGTGTGTAAAATGTTGAGTGACTAGTATAAATTGGGTAACAATCTACTGAGTTCACTGCAAACCACAGAAACAAGGGACATGTTTAGGTGTCGAAAAGCCTAAGTCTGCAGTGGGGGAACAAATGCTGACAATAGTTCCATTACCAAGCATCACCTTGACACAGGTCATCAGATGGCATTCGTGAAAGCCTTTAAAATTATCGATACACAAAATAAACTAAATTCTTTTTTCAGGTTTAGCAAAACAAACTCTATCAAAAATCTGAAAACAGAATAGAGTGTTCATTAAGAAGAAGAAGTTAGCATCAGTCTTTCTTTGCCCCGCCTCGCAACTGGATGTCTTCATTGTTTACCTCTTTCATTTGATTACGTGATCTTTGGCTTCACCTTCACTCCATCCACTTGGATGCAGTGTAGTTTGGCTTGTCACTCGCTTCCATGATTTGAGTTGAACCCAGTACATTGTCATCCAATTTATTAATGATCCATTGTCTTGTAAATCTCTCGCCTTCATTACGTGACTCCTTAACCATTGTATGCATGCATACCTTTACTTTGTTTAAAATTGAACCAATCTGTGTAAACGTTATATAGGCGTAATTTTCTGAGCACCGTTCACAACCTCCTATCAGTTGACATCATGGAAAATTTTGCAAGTGCGGTAAAACATTTCTGTACATAAACTTAATAACAACTTATTTCAGCTGTAAGAAAGCATCTGATGAGATGTCAAAGAAATAAGCAAAGATGGTACTGGCTAATTCTGCATAAACCACTAGTATGGTTCTTGCTTTATTGAAATATTATTTCTTCCACCTAATACGTAAGCATATCTGGTAGCAGTTAGGATTGCAGATGCTGAAAATAATTCCACAGAACTAAAAAGCCGAATAATTTTTTTCACTCACTTGTTGGAAATTCATCGACAACAATTTCTCTACATCATCTGGTAATTTGGATGGTTACATTTCATCCGAATACTCCCAAAGTTATTCAGTGTAAAGTGAGATTTGTGTTCTTCAGCAGCAGTTGCTATCTTCAGTCAATAAGAAAGTAAATCATACATAGCACGCTAACTGGGTTGGTTAACTGATGAAAACCAATGCAAATAAATGAGAATTTAACGAGAATTTCTGTTTCACTTTACACTTGATGCCCTAAAAGATAAGAAAGTGAAAAGAAACACTAGTGTTGTATCCATTCACTTTACTCCATCTATCAATCACTTAAACGGATAACTTATCTGCAAACATCCATGTAAGATCCATGCAGATTACTCTGGCAGGAAACTGAAATCGATGCATGGATAACAAGCAACATGTGTAGGTGCATAAAATACAAAGAATTTTCTCATCCTTTTATTTGTTTGATTTTATTTGAAAACCAGGTAGTACTGGTCAGCTGTTTCGTTCTCATTTGAGACTCATCTACAGAAGCACGGACTTCCGCTTATAAGGTAAGCTCGTAAACCTTTCAGCAATCAGGACTCAACCCCCGCCAGTGAGCAATTGTCCTGACTTCCTACCGGGTGGACCCGATTGATCATAAATTCCTACTAGAACTCTAGGCAACTTCGTTCTGTAGTCACCAGAGACGGCTGTCTGGTACTCCCTAATATCAATCCATAGTCAAACCTGAAACAAATCAAAACCCTACACACTGACTCTTAAACGTTCTTAGGTTTTTTCATTCATCGCTTCAAATTACTTTAAAATGAATGGAACAAGAAATGCAATACGTTTGAATAGTTTATGGGACTTGTCTAGTAGAACACTTTATGCCGAAGTAGTTGCTTCCGACAATATTACATGTATTTATTGCTACGAAAAGGATGGAGGTTCTCTTATTTATTTGATTCCTTTACCTCAGTACATTTTAATCTGGGGAGTATTACATCATTTAATTGATCCTGACGATACCTGTCATTTGCCTATAATGATGATTACATTCCGTCTTTTTCAAACTTTGCATCAATATAAAGGTGTTTCAAAGAAGCTGTATGGAGTAAAACAAACGCGGTTACTGCAATTTTTAGTGTATCATTTTCAGTCTGTTTTCTGAAATTTAATTGACTGAAACAAGTGTCTGAAGTGTTTCAGCTGTTTAGCATAGGAAATTATCCTAACTGAGATAATATTTCTCGTTAGAAGGATAGAGGTCATTTAGTAACTGCTTAGCTAAGCGAAACATGTGAAGGAGAATCATTTACACCAATCGAACATATCTGAAATCACTTCCAAGTCATAACATACAGTGATGAACTGTTATGCAAAAGTCAAACATCATTGATTATGCAAAGATTTTGACAAATAAGACTAAGGTAGTCCACTAGATTGAGTAACTACTGAAATCAGCTTAATTGCAATGACGAGAGACAATTAGACAAGGACTCAAAGATAATGTGATCAATACAGGGTTGCTCAAAAGGTTAAAAGTGTTTCTTAAAATTTAACACTTATCTCATTCATTCATTCATTCAGTGAAGTCGGATTGTTCGTTTGAAAGCCTGATTCGAAGTACAGTTCATTATTGTCCACCTTATTGTTGTTGGTCAACTTTATGCTTTCGAAAAAAGTTATTGATTAAAAATGAACCTGAAATGAATTCAACAAATTTAGACTTTTACTTGTACATGTATATGACGTAATACAGTAATATATAATATGTATATATAAATGTATAATCTTGACTAAATGTGCTGGTTAAACACTTGGATATCTTAAATAGTGTCAACTTGAAAATGTCTGCGGTAGGCAGAATGATCGAATCTGATGACGAACAGATGCAGGTTTGATTTTTTTTATTCAACTTTCACACACACAAACAAACACACTACAGATTACAGTAGGGAAACATGCCAGTAGACGTGTTTGTATAAGCACGTTTCATTTTTGTTAGTTGTTCTATGGAGGTAACAGTAAAGCTCAGGTGTCTATTACTCTCATGTGTAGAAATGAAAATGAATCGAACTCTGTCAGGCATCATGTGTGAATGCAACTCAATACTGGAAAATTATCAACAGACGTGTACTGTGTAATAATCACAAAACGAGATGTCAAACTTCTTTTCAATAAGCAGATGAATTCACCCAAACGAGGAATAATTAGTTAATGGTCGTTTCGAAACTGAATTAAAATGAATTGAAATAACTCAGCGGGAATCAACGTCATGCAGATTACTTAACTGATTAAGACTGACAATAATTTAATGAAGTCTGCTAAAGTGAATTTATTGGACAAATTACACAAAAGGGAACACTCGTGAAAAGAACTGCATTGACTAATGACATGAAAACTATCAACGTAAACCATTCATAGTAAATGACAGACTTTTGTTAACGTGTTGTATGTAATTCAATAAAGTTGAATATCGCCATAGTTCAGTCTATTTGCTGTAGGTCGAACGGCATTAGAGTTAATACACCTTTGATAAATCTTGGTGTTCAGAATCGTGAACCACTGGATAAGCTCAACAAGGTATTTCAGCATCAAACTGAAGTGGCTGAATAAATCCGATAAGATTCATGGCTAATATAAACACTGAAGTTACTCAATAACGAATACATTATGAAACATTATTGTCAAAATCCTATATATGACTTAGAAATCTGAAGACAATTGTGGAGAGGATGTTCTGCAAGACTGTGCTGAATTAGTGCATCTAAGGATCGATTTACTACTGGTGTAAAATCAGTAGTAGTTTTTCACTTCATTCTAACAGATTCTCAGGGGTTAAGAAGAACGGAGTTTACACTTCTGAATAGTGACGCTACAGAATGATAGTGAGTGTCTATGGATGATTTGTGACCTCACAGAATTTGATCGCTACACTTCAATAATATTTACTGTACTTTTATTACCATATATCTCAGACATAATAAAAGGGAATCGCACCAGTACTCATCCTGCATAAAGAGGAATTATTTTTTCATAAAAATCCTGGTTAACAAACTGTTAGGTAATCATTTGCTGTATTCAAATTACCTTAATTTATGACTGGTTCAGGAAACTTTCTTTTCTAGTTTTCATTTTATTCCTTTGTAATGTGAAATTCCGCTCACCCATACTGCATCAAAGGAGTTTTCTTATTGTTTACTGACATGTAAAGACGCGTTTCGCCACAAAGTGAAAATAGTGCAGTAACCGTCTGTGATAGAGCAGCTTTTTTTGTAATGACTTTAACACACGTAGCGCAATTTTTGAAGTTTGCTAAACGCAAATGTGTAAGTTCACTTTTTGTTCTGATGATCATGATGATGAATACAAACCTCATTCATTCATTCATTACCTGTTGCTATATGTAATCCTAGTTCAATCATTGTTATTTATTCAGGTCATAAATCACCCACAGTCAAGGTGGTGAAAAATATTGCTAAACTGATTTTAACCTTTTAAGAAGCACAAGAAGTGCATACAATAAGCTGCAAAATATTCCATCTGATGAATCAACTCCACTTCGAGTCGATGTACAAATAAGCAGAAACACCAATTATGTTCCACTTGACTGGACATGTGTCTGTCTGTTCATTGATGTATGCAGGTACACGAAGCGTATGATGGGAAACTATGCTTATATATATATATGCATGTATGCTTCACTAAGCAACACAATGCTAACGAAATGATTGAGACTCACGAGATTCCCCCTAGTCGTAGTATTGTGTGGTGGAAACTGAATATTCCAAGTATGTTCTACAGGTGAAAACAAATCAGCTTCAAACATGGATAAACAACCAAAATGCTAAATATCTCTATCGTCTGTCACTGATACCTGAGGAATATATTGCTGACAAGATGCCGAAGTCACACACTTCGCTGAATGATTTTTATCAGCTTGTGGATAAGCGTAATTATATTGGTAAATATTTGACAATCTTTGAGTCAGAATATTACATGGTTTTTGATAGACTATGTCTGCTTACCAAATCTTTTGAACGTCAACTTTTCTTTTTCTCAATGAATGCACTTATGAAAGCGAGATGACAGTACTGAACACTGATTACCTGTTTTTTATTGGAATATTGTCAGGAAAATCTATTTGGTTGGAATGTGGATGAATGTTATTCATTTGATTCTTATTTAAGGAGGCATTTATCAGTTTTATTTACTCCATAATTAGTCACTTATTTCATAGAACCTTTTATCTAACACAGAACAATACTGGTACACCTTATCCTAAATAGGCAATAGGCAATAGGATATTTTATGTAAGAATGGATATCCTGAGAAGTTCATTAATAAATACTCTAAAGAAACTACCCCTTGCAAAACAATTCAGACAGTTCCAAAGAAACCTGTCTATATCAATTTGCCATTCAAAGGAGATGACGTACAGGAAATAGTGAAACGAAGACTTGACAAAGCCATCAAGAGAACTTATTACGCTGCAAAACTCGTTATCCTTAACACCACCAAGCGAGTGCTTCAACAATCTGGGAAAGACCAGTCGCCAATCCTCGACACTTCAAACTGAATATATCAATTTGAGTGTGTTTGTGGCAGCAAATACATAGGTCGTACGGAAAGGCGATTGTCTACTCGCATGATGGAGCATTTGCCAAAATGGTTGAAAACAGCTGAGTGCAAAGTCCCAAAATCCTCAATAACAAAACATCTCGTGGATTACGGACATGTTATCGACGCCGTCAAGTCATTCACCATCGTCAGCAAACAAAGAAACAAGGAGATGCTTGCAATTGCAGAGGCTTGTGCAATTCGAATTTACAAACCAGCCCTCTGTATACAAAAGGAGATGGTCGTCACTCTGAATCTACCATGGTAATACGCTTTACTTATTATTCTCTACTTGTTATTACTATTATTCTACCTCTTCTTCTTATCATTTTTGTTATTATTACTACCATTATTATTATTCTTGATTCATTTAAATCTATGCTTTATCCGTAAAATTATCTTAACTCACTTCAACACTATTATTATTATTATTAAAACTATTACTATTGATATTAGTCTGTTTGCAATTCTCGTTATATTCCCCAATGACTAATTGTTTATCTAAGTGATGTAATTGCCGCGTAATGCAATTTATCTTAATTTTGATCTCTCATACTCTCTCTCTCCCCTTATCTATTTGAACATGACCTGAAAAATATTCGCACCTGTCTTTCTGCATGATTAATTCAATGTAGTTTGTTTACTTATCAGTCTTATATCTCCCTATGTAATTTCAAAAGTATATATATTCGTGTATGTAGAGTATTCAACTTATCAGTCTTATATCTCCCAATGTAATTTCAAAAGTATATATATTCGTGTATGTAGAGTATTCAGCTGACGATTTCTACCGAAATTTGATGAATTCATTAAATCCTGCTTTATTAACCTTTATTGCTTGTTTATTCTTAATACATTCCTCCAACACATTTTCATCCACCTGTGTCTGAATTCCTCCTGAGACTGAAACCTGCGTACAGCATGTTCTTCACGATTCTATATAGTAACAACAGCTACAGTTAGCGTAGTCAACATCGACTTCCTTTATTAGGATTTTTAATTTATTTTTAATTACAGTGGACAAAATAATTCCATCGGTGTTGTCATCCGAAGGCAAATAATGTAAGAAAATATGTTTGATACATCAAACCCCCCCCCCCAGTTTCAGTTATACGTGAGAAACTTTGGGTAGACTGTATGGTTTTCGTTTGCTTAACCTACACACTATCTAAAGGGAGAATACAACCAGATGAAAATAGGAAAGGGAAATAAAGCTCACTTTATGGAATTCACTTTGAAGCAAGTCAAAGGTGATTAGAATGAAATGTGGTAAGTTTATTTATGACATATGCTTCATGATTGATCTTCAATTTGATCTTGGTCTTTTTTTTATAGCTACTCCATGGAGTTGGGAGTAACTCTCATGATAATGAACACTAATGATGACTTATTCGAAATGATGTTAAAACTTCAAAGTTATAAAATTTAATTCGATCAGTATTTATTTATTTGTTTATGGCTCTTTTGGAGGGAAGTTTATGATCAATGATCATATTTTACCGTGTTAATATTTTTAGTTTGTCTAATGTAATTACCACCTTTTGCTGATCACTGAGCATTGTCGTGGCTTGAGTGGAAATTCTCAGGCACTGTCATGTGTAAATTGGTGTTGCAGTATGAAATGTGGTCCCTCTGTTTGTATTGTAGTCTACAGTTTCCTGCATGTATATATGTATGTTTGTGTGTATGTATGTATGTGTGTGTGTGTATCCACTATTCAGCGTGTTTCGGTCTCATTTGGATGCACTTGTAGGAGTGATTAAGTGATTCGTACAAATAAATGAGACTTGTTCATTTTAATTTTTGATCAACGTAACATTAAAATCCGTCACCTCTTTACAGACTAATAATTGATTTCTTAATTTCTGTGATCAGCCATTTCAGTCAACTTTCATTGTTTTTCGAGTACATCGTTTTTCGTTGAGAAGACAGTTTGACGAGACGGGTAAAGAGCACACTTTTATTGTTTCAGATGTGAACAAAGCCGCTATTGACTTCAAAGCATTACTGATTAAATAAGTCTGTTTGAATCAGTGGACCATCTGAATTTCCATTCAACATAATCCACCGAGTTCCCTCTATTTTTTTTTTTGATCATTCAGTTGTGCCACATTAGGTTTCCAAATCTACTAACTCACATTTTTATTGGCTATCAGCCTACTACTGTGCGTTTCCAATTAGACGAAGGAAAATATCATAAGGAATTCGTTTATATTACATATCGGATAAAGTTGCATCAAGTGAGCCACAACTGGAATCTCAACAAGGAGTTCTAAGTGAATTGAATACAGGAGTAAGACAAGGCTGGCTGCCTGACTATTATCATCGATGATATACATTGATTAGGTTAGACCAGATTATGCGTCAGACTGTGGAGAGAGAGACGGGGAAGGAGTATGCTTGACCACCGATGAGAAGACTCTTGAAGACCTGGGTTTCTCAGATGATATGTCACACAGACACGAAGACCTGCAGGCAGACAGGCAGGCGGAAAACAACAAACTGCCTGAAGGGTCTGTAAGCTGAGACAAGACTCCAGGTGAACATAGAGAAGACAGAGTTGATAGAGATAAAAACCAACCAATCAACCAGCAACAACAACAACAACCTGCACCGACCACCATCAGTCAGAGAAATTTACAGAGGTTACTTCATGCCGTCACTTATCTGGCTAGAAAGAATCTCCTCAACTAAGATCCAGCGGAATGGATGAAGATGTAAAAGTCAGAATTGAAAGTGTAAGATATACCTTCATCAACCTGAAAACAGTATGAAAATCATCCAATCTCACTCTGCACAAATAACATAATTCGAATTTTCAGCAACTTGGTGTGTGAAACGAAAATGATTTCCAACAGGTTGCGGACTGTCATCAACAGCTGCCTTCCCTGGTTTCACACTGAAAATCAAATGGCCAGAAAGATTAGGTAACAGGAAGCTATTGGTACACACCAACGGGCAAGAGCCGATCGCCCAACAAATATGTGGTAGAAAATGGATATTCATCGGGCATACATTGAGGAGACCATCAAATGACATCGGATGCCAAGCACATGTAAGGATTCCCATTGGGAAGCCACAAGTAGGTCATCGGTGTTCGAGTGACATGGAGGAGATCTTGTGGCGAGGAGGGGATGCAAGATTGCGGGCAATCGTGAACTCATTTGAAGAGAAAGGCAGAAGTGTGGACAAAGTAAAGACGTGTTGTTGAGGCCCTTTGTCCCACTTGGAATTCAAGAGAATAGTAGTAAATCATACTGGAAGTTATGGGACGAAGAGAAAAAATCCCAGGAAATAAATTACACTGGAAATTCTGTACACTGTAAAAACATTTCGTTCAGAAGAAAGCTTAAGTTTTTCACAGTGTTAAATTTATTCAACATATTTACTTTATGAAGTGGATTTTAAAACAAATATGAAATCCTGCCATTAAACAGATTTCCATTTCGACAGTATTCGTCAGTCATTAGATCAACATTCAACTGCCAATAGAAGACTATTCCAGATAATCTCACAATAAAATATGAAATTTAAAAAAAACACAGCAGACTAATGAAAGAAATATATTCCTTTTCAGTTAGTTCCTCATCATCGGCTGTACACTAATATATAATCTTTAAATCAAAATGCTTTACAAATCAGGTGGTTATTTTAGTTGATCAGTTTTAGGCATAGGCATGGCTAATCCCTCTGTGATAATCACAGAGGGATTAGCCTGACCAATATCGTATCTAAAGTCTTAGGCTCAATAATCATGCGTAGACTGAGTGGTGCTCGGGAGGCACAAACACGAGAAAGCCAGGCAGGCTTTAGACCAGGAAGAGGGTGTATTGATCATATCTTCACCCTCCGACAGATTCTAGAACATAGGCATTCCTACCGGCGTCCAACAGTCATTATATTTCTTGACCTAAAGGCAGCTTTCGACTCTGTCGATCGAGAAGTTCTCTGGAGATGCTTGGCTGTAAAGGGGATTCCGAGAAAATATATTGCACTGATTAAGGAACTCTACTCGTACTCATACAGCCAGGTGAGGGCTTACGGCGAGCTGTCATCTGAACTGATGACGACCAGTGGTGTCCGTCAAGGATGCCCATTATCTCCTTTTCTATTCAACTTTATCAAAGATGTGTTAATGGACTTAACCCTAGGTGACTTCAGCGACTCAGGGATTGACTTGCTACCGGGGAATAATCTCGTTGACTTGGAATATGCAGACGATATAGTCCTTCTAGGCGAAGACGCTGACAAAATGCAGAGTCTTCTGAACACACTGAGCTGTAATCTATGTATGTTTGGCATGCGATTTGCTCCCACCAAATGCAAGATGATGTTACAGGACTGGACTACATCGACGCCTAGTTTAAAAATAGGAAGTGAAGTGGTAGAGCACGTTGACCGCTTCACTTATTTGGGAAGTACCATCAGCCAGTGCCGACGGGTTGATCTCTGACGAAATCTCAGCACGAGTACAGGGGGCTCGTTCCGCATTTGCCAGTTTACAACGACTCTGGCGTAGACGAGATGTTCGACTATCGACCAAAGGGCGGGTGTACTGCTCATCAGTCCGCTCCGTCCTCCTTTATTGCTAGCTGTGAGACCTGGCCACTGAGAGTGGAAGACATGAACAGCCTGAGTGGATGTCTTTGATCATAGGTGCCTGCGCTCTATTTCCCGTGTAAAGTGGCATAATAAGGTGAGCAACATTGAGGTTAGGCGTAGAGTTCTAGGTAAACAGGGGAAATCAATCGACGAAGTCGTGAATGTGCAAAGACTGAGATGGTTAGGACATGTGTTACGTATGCCAAGTCATCGCCTCCCTCGACGAGCAATGTTAGCGGATATAGGGTTAGGCTGGAAGAAAGCTAGCGGCGGTCAAACAAAAACTTGGCACCAGTCAATGAAATCCACAACAGTTGGTCTAAGCCACGTAGAAAGATGTAGACTTCCAGGCTGGGGTCCTCGGGATGGTAAAAACAAGTGGTTGGAAACAATTGGTGACATGGCTCAAAATCGTTCTCAGTGGCGCAGATGCATCCACTCCTTGTGACTTATGATCTCCAATGAAACTGTTTTGTTTTTCTTTATTACTCCTTTGTCTCACCCCTCTGCTCACAGTTTCTATTTTGCTTTTCTTATACTTTCTTCTCTTGCTTCGCGTGCTACACTGAGTGTGGCGACTTGAACTTCCGCACATTTGTGCAAAGTTCTATGTCGAAAACAGACAGACAGACAGACAGGCATGGGTCAGATTAAGAGGTTGAAAGTCATCAAAGCATGAATAAACTAATAGATGTTAGTAAAAAGATATTTAATATTTAAAAGAGGGGTGAAAATTAATTACGGAATTCAAGATAAGTTGATTTTTAGGCGTTAGCAACAAGTTATTACATAATCAGGAAATTTGTAAAATAATGATGACTATGAAAAATCGGATTTCTTTTTATTACAGCTTGATTCAGCACTGGATTTTTGGTTCAACTATGGAATTTTCAGCGTGGATATCGGTAGCCCAAATTTTGCAGGCTCACGATAGATATCAGGTGTGCGTCGGGAGGGTATCGAACCTCGGACCATGTGCATGGTCAGTGAGAGTCCTAACCACTGTGCCACCGATGCACAAAAGAATTACGTAAAATACAAACAAACAAATTAATAGAATTAGCCAGAATTGGAAAAATTGTAAAAACTAACAAAGTCAAACGATAGTTACATAAGTCGTTTTTATAACTTAGTACATCTTATGTAGTTGGGAGTGGTGAAGAAAGTGACTGTACAAATTTCTTTTGAACGCACACACACACAGATTTGGCTTGTCTAGATAAATTTCGATTGTCTCTACTGTATGTAAAAGTCGTACTCGTAGACCATGAAGGAGATTGAGTGATATACGATAAATAAATTGAAAAGCTTTGTTTGAGTCAATTCAATGGCCAGTATCGACAACGAGGTGAGCTACTACTGAGCAGCGTATAGCTTTATTCGAAGCTTCGCCGATTCAAGATGGGAGGTGTTCAGAAATTCCACGATGAACTTGCCTTGATCGTAAGTCCTATGTAACTAGCTCCGCACGGACAGCTAAACTGGTAAATACACATGAAAGAGGCGAAACAGGGCAGTCTGTCTTTATCTCTAGTGAATATAGAGCAAAGTTTAGTTGCGTTGAAAATCTTTTCGCAGGTCTTTCTCAGGCGTTGTGATAAGATCTCACCATTGACATCACCCGTGAATTGTAATCTTAGAAAGACTGATTTTTTGGGAACAGTGGGCACCTTCTGCTTTTTACTTCTCAGTTCATGTGTTTGTTCACGAATTTGGTTGTTTATGCTTTTCTACTTAGTAGAACGCGAATATTATGACTGAGTTCTTCGTTGACTGTCTCATTCGAACAGACAACTCTAGCCCGGTGAACCAGATATCTAACCAGATTGTGTTTGTATTATGGAAAGACGAAGCTCATGAAGTGAGTATATTGTCCAGTGGAAGTAGGTTTTCTACACTAACGTCCAGACATTGTTCCTTCTGTTCTTTTAGTCATTAAGACATCCAAAAAGGGGATAGAGTCATTTCCTTCTTCTTCATTAATGAAAGGATTTTCAGTGAAACACTTCGTGATGTTTGATTAGAGCAAATGAGTCAGTCATCTACTCTGCCCTACCTCTTCAATGCCAACCATTTCAAGCTAAGACAGATAATTCTCAGTTGGACGTTATCGGAATGTTTGTCAACTGATTCGCTTCAATCCAAGTAATCACTCTTCATATAGAAGAATGAATAGAATCTTAATAGCAATTGTGATCACTATTGTGACAAGGTTGCAAGACGTTTCCTGTAGTACGTGTCTGTAGATCAATGCAAGAAGGAGCCCAGTATCAGGTTATGATTACAAAGATTTCGCATAAAGCTGACTGTTAGTTTCCGTCCTGCCCGCTGTCATCTGTGCAAAACTTTCTCACCTGCATAACACATAGAGAAAATTTCTTTGTTCTCATTCTGTGTTCTCATTCTGCGTAATCACTAAACAAATCAACAGGAATAGATTAAATCAGGTGTAGTGTGACTGACAGGGCGAAAATATTTATGCTTCACCAGAAGATGAAGTCAGTCATCCAGGCAAAGAGAAGCTTATGGGAACGATTGTCTACTGTGCTTTCAGAAAAAACACAAACATGAAATTTTCAGCCTCCACTTATAGCATTTTTGTCTTTTGTTGACTCATACAACAGGTTACCGACATTTCAGATAAGGACAGTAGAATAAAAAGACGCGTATCCTGAAAATGCCTAGTGAACTGGATTGTACTATGGAATAGACGAACATAAAAGAGGCTCTAGTATATCTGTAAACTATTTGGTGACAGACAAGATGGCCAATAGATTCTCAAGTAGGAAGGCTTCACATCTACGGCAAATAAGAAGACTTTTGAGCTTGTGAAATGAAAGCTGATTGAAATCAAATTGAAATCAAGATTATAGGGAGAAACAAATGTATATTCCGTGAATGAATATTAGTAATTTACAATTTCATGAGTACCCTAGAAACTTAAAGTAGGCGAAATTGTTGTTATTATTATCATCATTATTTCACTGATATAATCCTAAGTCAGGCAAATGAATTAACAACTACACTTCTGTGTTGTCTTAAGGACAACTGGGTGATATGCGCACTATTCTGCGGGATATACTAAACAGGAAACTATGAAATTAATATTTTAAAGGTTTAGATCAGTGCCAACTGAAAAAGTCAATGAATGTGTCGGGTGGCACAGTGGTTAGGACTCTCGCCGACCATGCACATAGTCCGGGGTTCGAGCTCACGCCGGCGCACACCTGATATCTATGGTCGGCCTGCAAAATTTGGGCCACCGATGTCCACGCCGAAAATTCCACACTTGTACCAAAAATACTGTGCGGAATCAAGCTGTAAATAAAAAAAAGGGATCTAACCGCACAACCTTGACACGGTGTAATTTAAAAGCACTAAATAAATACACAGACACATAAACGAAAGCCTACATTGAACACAAGTCTTTGAAAACACGTGCTACATGCATATATATACATATATAGACAAGAGCATCTTTTCACAATTTTATTTATAACTTAGACGATCATATGATGTATGACATATAGGACGGATTTATATTGTAGTGCGAAGATACCTCAATCAATTTTTTTCCATATTATTTGTGAACGAAATCCTTCATGCTGATCCCGTTCATTTGGTCTTAATCGAATAATACAAAGGAATTTAGACAGAAAAAAATACGTATTAGTGTTGGATATAATCCTGAATGGGTACCCAGAACCAAGAATCCCAACGTCTAAGGTTTCCTGACGATGACCTCTTAACAGCTAGGATTCATTTGGATTTTTTATATATAAAATCTATCCCTCCTTAAATTGAACTCATCTACTGCGAAGGCGTGCAATGTTCAAAACAACAGCCAGTATTGAATATATTACTTAGATGCTCACCTACTGATACAGACTTTAAGTTCAAAACATAAGGTTCTAGTTTCAACGCACAGTCGCTTTCTTCATCAAAATGAGATATTATCAGCTTCCAGTTGTGACATAACTCTGACTCATGGACAGCTCTTAACGCCTCTTAGATTTGTTTCTACCAGTTTTTCATGGATTTTCGACATTCTACTTTTTCAGTAGAAATTTTCTAATTCAACTGAAGCGGATGGAATATATGAATGACTTTTTGAAATTATTTCATGGTCTGATAGTCATCACGCCCAGGATTTATCATGCATAAAATTGACAATGACATAAGCAGTTATTAGTGGCCCGTATATCATATACAGTCTACTTAATTGAATACAATTCATGAGTGCAGTTAACTACACACCAGTGTCACGTTCCGTTAAACGTATTAAAAAAATTGTAAATATTAGCTGGAATCAGATGTTCAGTTGATTGTGTCTTCAAATCAATTCTAAATTCACCAATAAACACCTTGTGTTGATAACTGGTAATTGAGACATCCCGGTGTTTAAGGTATATCATCCCCAAAATATAGTAGGAAGATCTTTTTAAGAAACTGCTTATGGCAAGTTAATCAATATATATATAATATTTATATACGTGGCAAACAGCTCAAGACATGCGGTTAAATATTTGGGCGTCTGTGAAAAACATTACCAGTTAACCACTATATACACATGTAAATCTAAGGTAGTATACAATTGGTGGATGGTGGCTAGCAGTGGAATCCAAGATGCGCATTTCGTCCTGTTTGGGACTCGTCAGCTGGATGTACCTGCATTTCTCAGTGAGTGATGACGAAATGCGCATCCTGGATTCCACTGCTAGCCACCATCCACCAATTGTATACTAATTAAATGCCCAGACATCGTCGAAGCATCTGCACAAGAAGCCGACATGTCAACCTGAGACCGAGCACTTCGGTCCAAACAATCGACGGGAAAATCAAAAATTCAATTCAATAAATCTAAGGTAATTGTATGCTTGAAACCATCTCGTTGTCGTCTAGATGGTCTCCGATGCTTCAGTGAACTGTCTTCTCTTCATAAACTGACTTCATAAAAAATGAAGTTTACTTCTTTGTCACCAGCCGGTTTATTTTACAAGTGGAACTACAGCTTAGTTAAATACTGTTTAAAATATCTGAAACTAATACACCACATTGTGATGAAGTGAACAGGTGGACCGATTTCTCAGACCTAGCACCTCACACATTTGATCGCTGACACAATAAAGGACAGCAGTTTTTTACATGTCAGCATAAGTGAATTCCTAAGTGAAGCATAAATAACACATGACAACAAAATGCATCAAAATTATGAAGATCAGAATTCCAAAGCTGATGAAGAAATCTGATTCCACTTATTGAAGAAAAATCAGACTATCTACCGGTCATATTATTATAACGTGTGATCTTTAGATGTGATCATAAGTGAAACCTACATGATTTGTACCTAACTGTCTGCATTCTTAGGAGGTGCAAAATGTTAGTATTGATGAATGAAAATGCTGTCAGTTTATTATTCTTATCTAAAGCACTATGGAGATGTACAGATTCTGTCGTACAAAATAACAATTCTGTTGTGATTCAAGCAACTTTCCTTTTGGGAAAGGGAACATTGTATTGAAGCATTTGACTGAATTTAGATTCGACCCTCAAGGCATCTGCACAAGAAACTGACATGTCAAGCTGAGACCGACTATTTCGATCCAATCATTAGATGGGAAAACCTTAATTGAATTAAATAACTAATAAGACCCATTGCACAACAGGCAGTGGCTTTCTTGGCCCAAGTAGTCGAGTGGATAACGCTTTGGCGTTTGAAACTATGGCCACTGGATTTGAGCCTCAACGTGAACACCATCATTGACTCAATGGGGAATGAAGGTAAATCCAGATGACGAGTAAATCTCAAGTAGGAGGAAATGCGCATTATCCTAAAATTTCACTGCTAGTCACCATCAATCAACTGACTTTAAATTTTTATTCAAGTGTCTACAATTAGCCACCGATAAACATCTAGTATGAGTAAATGGCTGGTTCTTCGAGGAAGTATAAGTTACGCTTGCTGTTTGTTTTTGACAGCTGTTTAAATGTGTATTCGTCGAAGTAGTTTTGCGAAAATAATTTCTTCGGTTATATTAAAATAGTATTATTTAAAAGTAGTTTTTAACAAACCAAAACAAATTGGTGGATGATGGCTAGCAGTGGAATCCAGGATGCGCATTTCGTCCTATTTGGGACTCGTCAGCTGGATGTACCTGCATTTCTCAGTGAGTGATGACGTTCCCACCGAAGCTCGAACCCAGTACCCATAGTTTCAAACGCCAAAGCGTTATCCACTAGACCACTTGGGCCACTAGAGCCACCTCTTGTTCAACGGGTCATATTAATTATTGAATTGAATTTTTGATTTTCCCGTCGATTGTTTGGACCGAAGTGCTCGGTCTCAGGTTGACATGTCGGCTTCTTGTGCAGATGCTTCGACGATGTCTGGTGTCCACCAATTGTATACAAATCAAATCCCCAGACATCGTCGAAGCATCTGCACAAGAAGCCGACATGTCAACCTGAGACCGAACACTTCGGTCCAAACTATCGACGGGAAAATCAAAAATTCAATTCAAAAACCAAAACAAAGTTGAAAAAATGAAATGGAGTAAAGAGGCAGGTTCAATAAATGCCTTCATGATAGTTCTGTGTTTTATGTGACTATATGAAATAGCAAAGAAGACCAGTAGTGTAGCAAAGAGTTTCCCTTCGGTGAATTCATTTTGACAGCTTTACAATCGCAAATAATAACAGGTAATATGTGTGTGTGTACAGAAAAACTTGTGAAACGAAGATAGAATTGACTAGGGTTGTTGTAACTGAGGCGTGAAAACTGTTAAGTTTTCTTGGAGTTGGGTGACAGAAAAGGCGTTCAGAGGAATTGGATGTTGATACAAGGGGGTGGTAAGAAAAGTAATAAGTTGTCACAAACGATTGTTAAAGAAGAGTTATGTGATAGCATGAATAGTCTGAAGAGTTACGTTCAGCATGCATATGGAAACAAGATAAAATACGGAGTTACATAAGAGTGTCAGAGGAGTACAAGAGTTATAAGCAGTTAGAAAAGGAAGCTTAACTTAAGGCAGATCAACACAGTTGTTACCATGATGGCTGAAGTGGTTGAATAATTTTCTTTTATATGCATAGTTGTGGTTCTTCTAACTGAATATATTATCTTTTACAGGTTATTCTTCACTTTGTAGATTACTTTGAAGCAGGAGGCGTTTGTTGAGATGGAATGACCTTCCTGTGAACGCCTTTTGTATTACTTAACTACACCAAAAACTAACTAATTGTATTTTCGTTTGACAAATTTAATGTACATACACATGCAGAATAATCGCATATATTTGCGATTGTACAGCTGTGAAAATGAATTCACCGAAAGTAAACTTTTCACTGAACTACTGGTCTTCTCTCTATCTATCTAGCTGTCAAGAATCGGTCTCGATTTCTACAACGTCATCATTTCACTATCTTCACCAACCAAAAGTCATTTTGCTACGCTTCCACTGTAGTGCTACATAGACACTTAGAGATAAGCATGAGAGGTCAGCGATATTGCCCGGCTTTCAGCTGACACTCGGAATATCAAATGTGATGCAAATGTGGTGGTCAATTCCTTTCTCGATGTGAAATATACCAACTTCTTACCCCAGTGGACATCAGCTTAATATTATGGCGAAATTTCAACGAAAGGATATCGAATTCCTAACTTGCGGCCAAAAATCCTCTTTACAATGCAGGCATATACTTATTGTCTGCAATGTATCCACTTTCACTAATTGGACATTTGCTCGACGTGCTTGTCGCAAAGCTTTGTTTTCTCATTCGCATTTACTATGTCTCCCAGGATTGTGATTAGTGCACTAGGTGACGTGGGTTCGAATCTCGGAAGGGACATGAGTCCCTTAGAGGTTTCGGATGCTCCTGCCTAGCTGATTGGTGATTGACAGCTAGCACGAAACCTAGGTCATGTAAGGATTTCTACCGATTGCCACCTACCATCTAATACCAACAATAGACTGCATCTGTAATTAAATCTACACAAAATTTTTGAAGAAATGATTTTTAAATAACCATTTGATATGTAGGTGTTTATATATATGTCCAAACTAGGTTGACTTTTAATAGCTTGAAAAAATTTAGGCATTGAGTAAGTGATATTCATTACAATAAAGGTTTTTAATATTAATCAGTTACATTAGAGCTTCTGTCATTTTAAACATACATGCAGGCAGTGTCAACGTTTTTTGACTGTTGTTTTGAGACAGTAAAATCTCCCACTCTCTCTCTCTCTTACCAACGTCCAGCCACTTCTTCTGTCTTTGTCGCCAGGTGGTATTATTGTTGTCGTGCGATTAGGACAGATTAACCAATGCATTAGCTAGTTAGCATTCGCCCATAGTCTGTCTACTAGGTTTTCGTTCCGGTCACAATATCATTGTCTGAAATACAGAAAATACAACTTAAGTCTGCGTAAAAGGAAACATATTAGTATCAGCTCATTTTTAAGATGTCTAAGCGTGAACACCGAAAGACTACTCTCATAGACAAACATCAGTTATGTAGAGTATTTTATATTCAACAATTAAGAATCCCGTGATCGCTGGGCATTTTAATATTTGCCCTGAGATTCAAATTTTCTGTGCCAATTGAACTGATTTTCCAAAGTCGGGTCACTGGCAAAATTCTTAACAGTCTTTCATTCACTGAGCACCCAGCACAAGTAACAAGACCTGGTTCTTCAGCATAAGTGTCGAGTTAGTACTTTTTTATGTGATGTAGAGACTTGTGACGCTATTAAAAGCGTTTCTGACACTCTTCTGACCTTCATCAACTCTCGCCTTTGGTCAGTATTGAAGATCAAATGATAAGGATCAAAAGGATATGTAACAAGAATCTGTAGGAATGAACTAAGCTAATTCCCATTAATTTTGCTAAAGAAAATAGAGATGGATTGGCATAGGTTGACAAGGTCGCTGAGTGACATCTTCTTCAAGGTCATTAGAGTGGAGTATGAAGGGAACATGAAGAGTTGGCTGATCAAGGGTAACACTGAAAGGGTCGTGTCAAAAGGAAATGAAAGCCAACGGGTAATCGTGGAGCCAGGTGAAGAGGACTGCAAAAAGCAAGAAAAAGTGGAGATGTAATGTTAAAGCTCTAGATTCTATTAGGAGGCCATGTGAATAATAAGGGAGTTCCTGGTTTCCAGCCCGGATGAATCCAACGGGAATTTAATACCAAATCCTCATCAGGTTATGAAGGCCATTCATTCACATTTGTTACATTGTTGTTAAATTTGTTTCCTCATTAGCAAGTATTGTATCGGCAGTATCAGTCCTCCTATCTTCACGCCTTGACGTCGCATAGCTAAAAACTCAGAATGATTCATAAGTCAAAGTACCTTGCCAAAGTTTCCATTCAATCATAACTAATGTAAAATAGTCCACTGGGTATGTCAAAATGTCTTTTATATATATATATATATATATATATATATATATATATATATATATATATATATATATATATATATATATATAAGGGTTTAAATGACGTTTATCTTATCATAATAACTGTTCAAATGCTGCTGATTAGCACATTCACTGCCATCACATAGCCAACCAAATTGGTCAAAGCTTTCAAAATAAAACAGTGCCACCATCAATATTATGTGACATCCAATCGGTCAACAATGAAATAGAGTGCTGGGACACGTGGAAGAAGAATAAGTATTCATATTTTATAGCGGTGTAATCTGATACTACTCAACGTTTAAGGATGGTTTCAATCTAAATCCAACTCTTGGCGTTTTAACAAAATACAGAATTTTGTTGGTTATCAAGTTTTCACTTATGCCAGAAGAAGAGTCAATATAACCACAGTAGACGCAGTAACATCATTTTATGCAAACTTGAATAAAATTTCTTTAAAATAGCTCCTACTTGTAGATCCATCCTACTGACTTATCATGAATTTTGTGAAAGGAATTTGTCTTTTCTTCTACATATTTCCCCCATAAAAATGGTTTGAGGATTAGAATGAAAACAACAGTGATTATTATTCATAAGTAAAAACACAGTTTCTTTGTTCAGCGAAGAAATTTCTTTTCAACGACTTCATTTTCAAGCTGTACAGTCGTATTTATATTACAGAAAAAGGTGGCTATTAAGTGGCACTAAATAATTAATTGCTCAGTCAATGCACGTATATATGTGATAAAAGTTATAAGGGGTAGAGTTGAAGTGGATAAATTACAAAAATATTAAAGATTGTTCTATAACAAAAATGTCAAGTGTTGTCTAAAAATTATGAAAATTAGGAGTACGATTACGATAAGAATGAAGATGTGAAGTGAAGTGGAAAAAATTCAAGTGGTGAAATAAAATAAAAACTAGAAAGAATATTATTATGACCAAGGTAAAGAAAGGGGTTTGACAAAACGCTTTTGAACACATAATTTAGGTTTCTGTTCATGTATAGCTAAAGCTTCGGCTAGCTATGCATAAGTGAAGAAAACGTAAACTATTGGATCGATTCGATTTTGTCATGTAGATAACTTTGAAAGATGAATCACGTGGGGCTAAATGACCAGACTCTAACAGGTGATCACAAATAGACGACTTTGAAGTTATACGTTCGCCTTTCATTAACCAAACCGGATAGTGTTCAGATACACGTTTTCGGAGGTTACGCTTACAACGTCCAATATAAACAGCTACACAAGAGCAGGTAAAAGAGTAAATGCACATAGATGTGGACAAAAGCTGTAATCTATCCTTGACGCATTGTTTGATCATGTTTCGGCTGGTAAAAACTAGTTGCAGGTCAGCTGCAGGAAAAGTACGTTTAATACATTTAGATAAACGATTTTTAATCAATTCTGAAATGGTGTCACCTTTGAATGCAAGACTCATAAACAGCTTTTTCTTTGGTACTGTGACTTGTCTCGGGGCGGATTCTTTCTTGATGTTACGTTCAATGAACCTTGTGGGATAACCATTGTTAAGGAGAATTGATCGAAGGCTACCTAGTTCCCTATCGATTGTATCTGCAGAGCAGATTTTACGAATTCTTGAGCATAAGGAGTGAATAAGATTTCTCTTTCTCCCTAAAGGTACCCAACTGTTGAAGTTAGTATACTGCCCAGTGAATGTTGGCTTTCGGTAAATCGATCTTAGAAGCGTTCCATTCTCTCTTCTATCTCGCTCAGTGATATATATATCCATATAATATGTGTGTTTGTTTGACAGTCTGTTCTTGGTGACATGTATCCATATAAATTGTGTGTTCGTTGACAGTCTGCTATATTTTGCTATGTATATATGGATCGATACTCCATTATAATTAGCCAATCATGTTAAGACTGTCTATCGATTGTTCACACACTTGTTCGGACATTCATATATATTTTCGCTCTCACACTCTTGTGTGACTTGATTCTCCTTGTGTTTGGAAAATAGAAGTATCATCGCAAACCTAGTGGTCTTCTGATTTCCGTCTTTCTTGCGTCAGGACTATTAAATTCTCGACCAGTACATAACAATAATTTGGCGACGGGGAAAACTATGGACTCTTCTAAATTGGAATTACTATTTGAACTACAAATGAAATTAATGGAAATGTTCATTAACCAACAGACTGGTCCAACTTCACCTTCAAGCAATCCGAATCATACCATGCTACCATCTGTCGACGGAATTGTGAATAGTATTTCACAGTTCAATTATAATCCAGATGCTAATGTCACTTTTGACACATGGTATCAACGATATGAGGATTTATTCACTGTTGATCTCGCCTCACAAGACGATGCTTGGAAGGTGCGAGTGTATTACGTAAATTGGGTCCCGCAGAATATGAACGGTACTGCAACCTAATTTTACCCCAGAAACCACGTGACAAGTGTTTCGATGATACAATAAAGCTGCTGCGTGAACATTTTGGAGACCACTCCTCATTATTCAGCATACGTTATCGTTGCCTCAAGCTGACAATGAATGAAAATGATGATTTTCTTACTCACGTTGGCACAGTCAACCGAGAATGTGAGAGATTTCGACTCAGGTCCTTAACAGATGATCAATTCAAAGCCTTGATTCTCATATGCAGTCTCCAATCTCCTCGTTTCACAGATATCCGAACTCGACTGCTCAATCAGCTAGAACAAAATCCTAAGTTAACATTACATGACATAGCTGATGAATATCAACGGCTGATTAATTTGCAGAAAGACACACACCTGGTCGAATCAACACCTTCGAGAAGCTCTGATATTCATGCATTACGAAAGAGCAAAAATCTCTCATCATCCAGTCCTGACCCACCTTCTCTAATGTTCCGCGGAAATCTACACATACTCGTCCAACTTCACAAAATACTGCAAAGAAGACCCCACCATCACCATGCTGGCATTGTGGCGCGTGGCACTTTGTAAAGTCTTGTCCATACAAAAATCATCGTTGCAGCAAGTGCAAAATCATCGGTCATAAAAATGGTTTTTGTCAGCCACGCAAACCAGATATCATAATCCAGCGAAAGCTCGACAAACTGTTGGTCCTAAATCTCCAAGAAGATCATTGAGTCTACTCGCAACCTGTCAAGTCACAACACCATGTATGCGGAAATATCTTGACCTTCAGATGAATGGTCATGATGCACGTCTGCAGCTAGATACCGCCTCTGATATTACTGTTATATCAGAGAAACTTTGGAATAATATTGGCAGACCACCAATCATAAATACTTCTCAGACTGCTGTCAGCGCCTGTGGTGGGCGCCTCAAACTAATTGGTGAACTCGAATGTTCTGTTTCCTTCCGCGATATCAAATTCACAGGAATTTGTTACGTCACCAAGAGTGATTTAAATCTTTTGGGACTTGATTGGTTCGATCGTTTACATCTGGCTGATGTCCCACTTAGTTCTGTATGCAACGCAGTTAACAAGGATAAAAATTCAGCCAACTCCTTTTCTGATTTATGCAAACTATTTGCACCTGTTTTTCAACCCGGATTAGGTCACTGTACCTCGCTGCAAGCTACCTTTCGAGTATTACCAGACGCAAAACCGGTTTTTCGCCCAAAGAGGCCAGTCCATATGCATCTGTACCAAAAGTTGACGAAGAATTGGAGAGACTGCAACAACAAGGCGTATTAACACCAGTCACGTACTCGGCATGGGCAGCACCCATCGTCGTTGTCAAGAAAGCGAATGGGTCCCTACGTATTTGTGCTGATTTCTCTACTGGGTTGAATGCTGCATTAGAACAGCACCACTATCCTTTACCTACGCCGGATGATTTATTCACTGTTTTAAATGGTGGATCTTATTTTGCAAAACTGGATCTTGCTGACGCATATCTACAAGTGAAGTAGCCCCAGAATGCCGAGAACTCCTTACCATTAATACACATCGCGGTTTGTTCCAATACAACAGATTACCTTTCGGAGTTAAAACTGCCCCAGCTATTTTCCAACAACTGATGGATACTATCTTGGCAGGTATTCCGGGTGTTGCCGTCTATCTTGATGATATCTTGGTGGTAGCGAATTCTATAAACGAACTTTACAGCAGGACAGAAGCTGTCTTGTCACGCATGCAGGACAACGGTCTACGACTACGCTCAGAGAAGTGTCAGTTCTCCTTGAGATCTGTCAAATACCTTGGATTTATATTTGATGCATCGGGTAGACGTCCAGATCCTGACAACATACGTGCTATAAAAGAGATGCCCGCACCTACTGACGTGCCTTCCTTACGCTCTTTCTTGGGATTAATTAGCTATTACTCGGCATTTCTCCCTGCGCTGCATAATGTTCGACACCCCTCAATCGACTACTCGAAAAGAATGCAACCTGGAAATGGTCCGAAGCTTGCAGATCAGCTTTTGAAAAGTTGAAGTCTATGTTAACTTCTGAATTGCTTCTGACACATTATAGTCCAACACTTCCAATTATAGTTGCAGCGGACGCTTCAGCAAGCGGAGTGGGAGCTGTCATTTTACATGTCTTCCCAGATGGTTCACAAAAAGCAATAATGCATGCATCTCGAACACTAACTGCGGCAGAAAAGAAATATGCACAAATTGAAAAAGAAGCCTTAGCTTTAGTTTTCGCCGTACGACGTTTCCATAAAATGATCTACGGCCGCCGATTTACCTTGCTGACAGATCATAAACCGTTACTTTCCATTTTCGGATCTAAATCAGGTATCCCGGTACATGCAGCTAACCGACTACAACGCTGGGCAATAATATTACTTGGATACGATTTCGATATTAAATACAACCGAACTAACGAATTTGGTCAAGCCGACGCTCTATCTCGGCTAATTAGCGACTATCCTGCATCAAGTGAAGATATGGTAATTGCATCGATCGCCACCAAAGACTATGCAGTTAACCTCATCGACAATGCTGTTCGATCTCTACCAGTAACGTTTGCAGAAATCCAGCGAACTACAAGCACCGATGCCACCTTACGACGTGCTACACAGTATGTATCCAGTAATTGGCCAAAGATTAAATATAGTGGAGACCTAAAACACCTGTTTGCCCGTCGTGATTCCTTATGTGTTGTAAAAGATTGCTTGATGTTTGGAGAACGCGTAGTGATACCTGAAGCATTACGAAATAAACTCCTGAAACAGTTTCACATGGGACATCCTGGTATTCAGCGGATGAAGAGTATTGCTCGCAGCTACGCATACTGGCCTAATATGGATAAGCATATTATCGACTTTGTTCAACGATGTTCAAAATGTCAACAATCAGCAAAGCTACCCCACCAGCTACCTCCCGTACCGTGGCCTCCAGCATCCCATCCTTGGTCCAGAATTCATATTGATTTTGCTGGCCCTACAAATGGTGCATATTATTTAGTGGTGGTAGACGCTTTTTCTAAGTGGCCAGAAGTTATACCAATGGTTTCGCCGACAACGTCCCAGACTCTCAAAGCTCTCACTGACATATTCTCCCATCATGGTCTCCCAGAAACCATAGTTACAGACAATGGTTCGCAGTTTACCTCTCATCAGTTTCAGCAGTTCTGTCGTCAAAATGCTATCGAGCATATGTTCACACCGCCGTATCATCCTCAGTCAAACGGCCAAGCGGAACGTTTTGTCGACACTTTGAAGAGAGCCTTACTCAAAGCAGAGGGAGAGGGGACACCATTTGACATCATCCAAAAATTCTTGATGGTGTACCGTACAACGGCGAATGAGTCAACACAGAACAAGAAATCGCCGGCAGAAATTCTTTACGGACGCAAACTTAGAACGATTCACAACTCAATGTTACCACCGACACCCAAACGTGCCGACGCATCATTTCGGAATGAAAAAAATTTGATGTTGGTGACCCTATCTATGTCCGCGACTATCGAGCAGGACATAAACCTTGGAATAAAGGTTCCATCGCAGCACGACGTGGTCGAGTTATGTACGACGTGAAAGTTGGTAATGATTTATGGACCCGTCACTACAATCAGTTGCGTCCAAGAAACTCAAATATCCCTACCAGTACACAGTCATCCCTACCTCTGGATATTCTCTTGGATACTTTTAACTTACCTACGACTGACAAAACAGAAAAGCAAAAGTGCGCAGCTCAGACAACTCCAGACAAAGCAGAAGCCGCAAACTCAACAAGCAGACGAAGCAACAGACGTCGACAACAAACTGAACGGTTTCAGATAAACCCCAAGAAAGCACGCTATTAATCATCAATCTTCTCAAAAGCGGAGGTGATATATATCCATATAATATGTGTGTTTGTTTGACAGTCTGTTCTTGGTGACATGTATCCATATAAATTGTGTGTTCGTTGACAGTCTGCTATATTTTGCTATGTATATATGGATCGATACTCCATTATAATTAGCCAATCATGTTAAGACTGTCTATCGATTGTTCACACACTTGTTCGGACATTCATATATATTTTCGCTCTCACACTCTTGTGTGACTTTGATTCTCCTTGTGTTTGGAAAATAGAAGTATCATCGCAAACCTAGTGGTCTTCTGATTTCCGTCTTTCTTGCGTCAGGACTATTAAATTCTCGACCAGTACATAACAATAATTTGGCGACCAGTACATAAAATTTAGTGATTATTATCCCGAACCTATCAAAACTGGAGTCTTATAAAATCTGAATTTTAATTTATTCGACGACTGAAAGCATCCACTTGTGAGCTGTAGGAAAAAAACCCAGTTAAAAATCTCAAATGAATTTTGATAGCTATCTTAACCTCTTGATGTATTGCCTAGAACAGCTTTTTTCTAAGTGATATGACGAAGTGTGTTTTTTGATGTGAAGGAGTGAAGCGGTAATCTGTGAGAATCAGTGAACCATGAATTTGTCAATAGACCTCACATACGTAAGAAGTTTGTATTTCACATCAGTATACATAATTTTAGGAGAATCTTTTAAAATGTAAAGCGAGTGAATTATTGAAGCGTCAGTGTAATCTGCAATCAGAATCGGAATACGAAGGACAACACATTTTGAACAGAAAAATTTTCGCTCATCATTTCACACCAAAAGGCTGAGTGTTCAAAGTATCAAAATGTATGAAATGCGCTAAGCACTAACTCGAGAATCGACCTATATTCACCTTATAAGCGTAGTGTTCTTTTTGAAATGTCAGAATACCGGTTCAACTTTATCAAGATTAGCATGGGATAGCATTGCATATGGCTGTCATATTTTGTCGGTTGAAATAATTTGTTACCGATGTTAAGGATCATTCAATCATCTTTTAGAGAAGAAAGAATCCTATGAAAAATGACGGTGTGATGATTTATAATTGCGGTATTACAGCAAACATTCAGCTTTTATACAGAAAAATGTAGCTGTTTCATATTTTGTTGTTTGTGGATGAAGTAATAGATAAGAGGCAGTGATAAGCCTTCTAAATATCATTTGCTTTGAGTCCGGATGTACAAGCGCTCATCCGAATATCTAACGCTTCTTCCGTTGATGAATTATGTAGTCTTAAGTTTGCCCAGCATTAGATGTACCATTTTACAGGGAAGAAGAACTGTGCGTTTTGAGGCGGTGAGCACTCTCTTTTTTTCCAGTGGTCACTGTTCTGTTTTCTTTTGTGACTATCGGCAGTAATGTGATTGTTGTAGTGAACATTACGATTAGTGAGTACAACAATCTCCACTTGTTCATTATGTTCATCTGTCTCACAGTCTACTAGATCATATTACCGCGCAAACCAAAAAAAATATACATCGGGAATTAATTACTTCTGAATTCTGAAGTTCTGTTTCAAACCTTAGTGCTTTTTTGTAATCTTCACGCCTAAGGATTTTTTGTCAAGTCATACACCAAAAAAGGTGGTAAATAATCAGCAATACAATATATGTACATATAACTCACAAACGGTGGTTATATACGTTTTAATAATACAGAGTTGCAGTAAATGAAATCTCACCCAGGCCATCTCTGAAACCTTCCTAACAGTTTCAAAGTAATTGTAGTAACCCGCCCCCCCATTCCTCGGAGTTTTTCTGGTTTTCTATTTCTATATCGAATTCAGTCTGCAGCAAAGATGGGACTTGAGACATTAAACTAGTTACTGACACCAGTGTCCGATGAGAAATGTCCAACACAGTCAGTCCAACAGGAGGTGACTCACGAGTCACAACAGCTCATAGTTAATGTCTCTGACTACAGGTGGCACCAGATGACGTGGGTCTGAAAGTCAGAATGAAACGTGAATTCTTTTTTCAAGGTTGCAGATACTCTTGGCTGACTTGTGAGTATCGATTAGCGTGAAACCTAGGTTCCAACGAGGCTTTCTGTGGCCGATTGCCTCAGATCATTTTATTATACTAACAGTTCACAGTGGAGCGTGACGGTGAGCCAACCTATTGGTGTATGGTGGACACATCGACAAATCTAACTGATAGAATTCAGTCTGCAACAAAGAACAAAGGACTAGACACGCACACATTACACTAGTTAATGATTAGTGTTCAACCAAAACGCCAACTATTTCAGGATACTTCTTTAATTCTGGTTTCATTTACTTTTCACATTCCTTCACCCTTCATTTAAGCGCAATAAGCAGTTGAAAACATTAACACATTAAATTAATATTCAAGTATTGGTTTGTAGGGATTTGATTGATTGGCTACAGGATTTCATTGTGAACTGACATTGGTTTTATTTTTTTATTTTTGATTTACAGCTTGATTCCACACTGTATTTTTGGTACAAGTATGGAATTTTCAGCATGGATATCGGTAGCCAAAATTTTACAGGCCGACCATAGATATCAGGTGTGCGTCGGCGTGAGCTCGAACCTCTGACCATGTGCATGGTCGGGGAGAGTCCTAACCACTGTGCCACCGACGCGGGTGAGTGCGTGCAGAAGAAGAGTACCAAACTAGGATGAAACGGCTGTCTAGTACTCCAAACTGGTTTTCTACTGGTTCTCTAACCAATGTCAGCTCATGATGAAATCCTACAACCAATTAATACATTTAATTTAAAAAAAAACAGTAGATGTCTATAGGTGTTCCATTCAACATTACCATCTTAAAACGATAGGACTATTATCGTAAGCTTTGATGCAACGTACAAACTGACCAGTTGAATAATGTCCCATAATTTTATCTGAGTTTATTTATGCATTCTTAATTACGTCGAAGAAATGTCAACTAATCTAGTTGAAGAGGGGAGTGTTATAGTTGCAATAACAAACGTATCTAAGATATTTTTGCTGTGAAGTTTGAGTTCCCATTAACGCTTGCATGATACTGATGATTATTTGCAAAAGGAGCTTGCAGTCAATTGCATCCAGTAAAATAGTGATCATTCAATCTCTATGTCAAATAAGAAATCGGTATTGTATATTCCCTCGAAATTTTCTGACTTTCCAGAAAACTTAAATGATGGTAATTTCTTTTTCATTTTACATTTGGCCATAGAATACTTCTTAAACGAGTTATTTGTTTGAATATTCTAAGGCTTACAAATCGAAATTTCCTCAAAATCCCCTTTCGAATTTCTAAACAAAATTTTAACTGATTTCACAGATGCCACATTCAATTTAGACTATTTCCGTACACTTTCATGTCATGAGTAGGATAAAGCTTGTTATTTGAAAAGTAAAATGTAAGCTTAGTGGACCAGACATTCGCGAAAGTGTACCATCAGTTTATATGGAAATCTAGGCTAATAAAATGGCGGAAAGCTAACAGTTCTTAGACTGTTTGATTTCAGGAATCAAGAAGGACATCTTTTCACTTGGCAGCCGTCAAAGTCTATTTTTTTCCTTCACTTTCCCAGTGGAACATAGGGCTTCAAGTTAGTGGCTTGAAGTTTCTCTAGAAGTGTTTATTTTACAGGATGGGCTTGCTAGCCTCATGACCAACCTTTCCTCTTTATCAGGTTTATTTCTGGCTTAGAGAGGTGAAGGAGTGTGGTGTCAACCGGGGATCGAACTCCGGACCATGTGCATGGTCGGCGAGCGTCCTAACCACTATGCCGACGAAGCACCGTAAAAGTCAAACTAAAAGGAAAATAAATGAATCACTTTAGTTGTTGAGAAGTACAACAGACAGGAAATTTCAGTTTATTTTTGCACACAAATACCCATGAAGAGCTAAAATTCCAGCATTCATTGCAAATTTCGGGTATATTTAACAACAGTTACAAAGTCACAGCACAATTTGTCTGAGGATGGATAGTGAAAAATTTGGACTCGCGTAGTCCCCAGGAATTATCGCTACATATAGGAGAGGATTATTTGATGTTTCAAATTGTAAGTAATAGTGAGTTTAGAAGTATTTTTAGTTAAAGCAGGAAAGTTGTTGTGAAATGACATGAAACTCTATTGAACATGATGGCTTGGATAGACATGTGACTCAACATTATACAACATAGTTTGACAGGAATCTGTAGCTGAATTAAGATTACACTGGAAAAGAGTTACGGCTCTTCTTGAAGTATTAGAAGTTAATGCAAGAAGACTATCATTCACGTGGACAAAAATCTTTCGAAATGTTAAAAAAATTAATCCACATATTGTCATCTTTCTAATTCTGAACGTTTTCATCCCTGACCATCAAACAATTCTTTCATCCACATGCATCCTTTTTTATTGTAGCATTCCTAGATTTATATTTTATTACCGCATATGCGCATCAAGCTTTAAATTAGGCATAAATTCGTGAAGGCTTATGTTAACTCATCAACCAGTCAGGTATTAAAAGACTTGGGTTATTTCCTCTTTATACAATAAACTTCAAGAATTGGTTTGAGGGAGTTGATTGATTGGTTACAGGATTTCGTCATAGGCTGACATCTGTTAGAGAACCACTGGAAAACCGGCTGGGAGTATTTCACAGCCAGTTGTTTCATTCTAGTTTGGGCCTGACTCTTCATCACTACGCACTCAACTGAGTAGGTAGTTACTCGCGGTTCATGATTATTGGGGTACGCAAGTCGTGTGTGAGGAGGAATACACACAGAAGACATTGGTTAATGGTCCCACCATATCATGAATAAGCAAAAGTTAGGATTCATGAACTGGCCAATGGATCGTGTCGCAGTGGCTTAATGGTTTATGAGGTCGCTAGTCTCGTAAACAGAATATTCTGGGTTCCAACCACTTTTTGGTAGGAACGTACTAGTGAAGATTTCCAAACACCTGGTTTTCCAGTGTTCCCATGTGGTTTTCCAGTGGTACTCTAACCAACGTCAGCTCATGATGAAATCCTGTATACAATGAACTTTGTTAAAGCAGTAAGTATTATTGCATTGGACTACACGTAAATTTTAGCCCTATTTATTTGCGTTTATCACCAATTAAATCCTCCATCTTAACTTAAGGTCATACACATGCGACAGGCTTACGCGTTTCGAATAGTAGATAAATAACTAGACTGAAATATCCGGTATCAAGTGTAAAAGCAGGTATATTCGATTAGATTGTGAAGTGTTTCATCAATTCACTGTGTTTGTAGATACGAAGTATGCGTGTATGTGACCTGAAAACAGCTTTGAAGGTATTCACCTTACTCACTGAGACCTGAAAGATATATGGCAAAAGTTAATTAAATTTCATCAATAGTTCATTTCCACACTGTGTCAATGCTGTGAATGTCGTCAACTTATCAGGTATAAATTTGAATTTAGCTGAGAAAATCACTTGACAATGAGCTTATTGTTTATGAAAATATTCTCGACCTCATTAAACATTGATTGTCACATAAAGTATATTCATGCATACATAAATTTGACATCATATGGGTGTGTGATATTTCATTCTGGTCACTGGGGGTTAGTTTTCAATATCCATCACTGCTGAGGACAATGAAAAAGAGGATGAGTTCAAATTTTGACGTTTTCAAATAAATTCAATGACTATAAAGATAACGATAGTAACAATAGAAGAAGACATGGACAACTGTGTCCCTAATGATAATTCAATAAATTTATCCAGAAGGATTTAATTCTGTGTTCAAGTAGCGATACAAGAAAACGCGGGACAAGCTTAGCAGCCACAGTTAGACTTTGAAGGTGACAAACACTTCATATTGTACACCAGTTTATTTTGGTGTAATTGTGTTCTTCAAGCCAGATGGTTTATTTGCAAAGCTCAGATTGTCTAGGTGGACGCAATCATTCACCTGAGCTACAAATCCTATCCATTATGTCGATACCAGTTTAGATATGCATGCAGATACATTTATATAGCAGGGCAGTCGTACTTTACAAGTGAGAATACCGAAACGTTTACTTGATTTGTCTGCGAAATACTTAGAATCTCCTATTTTATCCTTCAGTTTTCAGGAGCATTTTTTACCAGTACATAATGAAGCATCCTAAAGTGATAACCGTAAAATTAGTTGTCCTTCGAAGTGGGGTTGATTTAAAATTCATTGTTGCGTCTCGTTTAACTCGGTAATCAACAAAACTTTAGCTGGCTGACCACACAATTGCCTGTGATCTTTCATCTCCTTCTTCAAATCATTCAATCTCCCCGTTGCCACTCTCGCATTGACGACCCTCATCACCCTCTTCATCGCCTCTCATTCAACTTCCAATACAGCGACGCCCTGTATTGCACGGGATGTCATTAGACAACCTCCTCAACACTCGCTCGATCTGTCCGTCTCTATTTTCTCCTACATACTTCTTAGGCAATCAGCTCGCACCTGTAGATTTTTCATCTCTCAGGGTTTATTGTTACTAATTATTTCTGGCAACATGATCTTCAGGATGGAGCCAGCCAGTGAAGTGGGAAGCTGCTGACAAAGGTTTGTAACTTGTTGAAAATCCTTTTCATGAAACGCACTGGAGGTTTCCGACACGTATAAAAGAACTGATTGACCAACTTCATATTTGTGTTCAACAGATGCTTCTTAGCCAGATAGTTGACGGCAGAAATTAATCTCTATCAAATCTTCACCGTTGATGGTCATCGGTACTAGTTGTTGTTGTTGTTGCTGTTGCTGTAGGCTGGTTGATTAGCTATCTTCCTCACCTCTGTTTTGCCTATGCTCACTCAGAGTCCTATGATCGCCACCTGCTCGAGTCATTTGAAAGTTTATTAGTTTTCACCCGCCTGCCTGCCTGCAAGTCTTCGAGTTTGTGTGACATTAGACAGATATCATCTACGCGCGAAATCCAGATATTCTAGAGTCTGTCTTATTGGTCAGCGCAAAGTGTTCCTATCTCCTCACTACCGACACACAGTATGACGCAGAATCCAGTCCACAACAATTAAGAATGCCATTGGTGATAATAGTCAGTCAGTCTTGTTTCCTTTCTGTCATCGATTCAAAAGCTTCGCTGAGTTTTCCGTTGTGGATCAGCTGACGTGTGACAGGCATTGCCACAACGCCAGATGTTGAATGAAGTTGACAAATTTTAGTTAATTTAATCCACCTTCAGTTTTTTTTCACAATCAGGTCTTTGGTCAAATCATCTTTCATCTATCGCACAAACAGGTTACATTTTTTTTGATGAACTTTGTACAATAACCATGGAATGATGACAAATGAATTAGTCTGGTGAATTTACATGCAAATTTCAATGGTGATTCCTAAAAGTTTTAAGCAAATTTACTTTGAAGCGTTATTCAATTCCTCCGCAAGTGACTTGAAGAACCTGAATATAATCAATACGAATTGTGCATTCTAAAGAGAGAAAAAACAGTCAACTTTTATTTCCCTTAAGAGAGTGTTGTGAAAATTTAAAAAATTCCAGAAGTCCCAATTAGTGAAGGACACTTCAGTCATTTGATGCAGAAAATATTTCAAAATCTTGTGGAATATAGAATAAATATTTATTGTTGTAAAGGAAACATTTGTACTCTCCTGATGAATCAAATTTAAAAAGATTTCATTTAGACTAAAATTTCACCATTATTTCCCAATGCCTTTGAAGAACTCCTACAGTTTTGTCTAACCAGTGGTTACTTTGAACATCCGATGATTAAATGCGTCAGCAAGTATGCTGATGGGCAGTTGTAAGATAAATAAAAAAAGGAGACTTAAGAGTTTTCTGAAATATTTTATCATTACTAGCAGACTGCTTCATGGCAAGCCTCAAGAACGACCCACTCAAATCAACCATCGACAATTTCCATTTGTATGTTAGATATGTGGACGACATCTTTATCATCTGTGATGACGGTCACGATCTCATTAAACTACTGCAAATATTCAACAAATGCCATCCAGCCACAAAGTTCACTTTGGAAACTGAAAATGAATCTAAAATCCCTTTTCTTGATGTTGAGCTTACAAGGAGAGATGACGGAACTTTAAGAAGGTCAATCCATAGGAAACCGACTTGGAACGGACAATTAACAAGTTTCTACAGCTGGGTACCAATCAGTCGGAAAAGAAACCTAATTAAATCCTTTGCCACTCGCGTCAGACGCATCTGCAGCTACGACACCATGGAAGAAGAACTAAACTTCCTGAGGGAAATCTTCATACAAAATGGTTACCCACCAAGATTCGTAGAGAAAAACATCAAACAGAAAAACCAAAAGCAAGAGACACCATCCATGCCAAAAAAGGTACTTTATATGAACCTAGACTTCAAAGGAGACCTACTTAGTGACGTCCTCAGAAGGAGAATTTCCACCTCTTTAGGAAGAACTTTCATTGCGGTAACACTAAGAATAGTGTTCTCCAGTCGTCCGATGATCTGCAGAAACCCAAAGGACAAGATTCCGCACATGACCACTTCTATGTGTATATATCAGTTCACTTGTTGCTGTGGAGCCAGGTACATCAGTCATTCAACGCGCATCCTGTCAAAAAGGGTCAAAGGACACTATCCAGCGTGGCTACAGAAAGGAAACAATGGCCATATAAGGAGTGCAATAATCGAACATCTCGTCAACACTGGACATTCCATCTCAACGAACGCCTCCTTCAGAGTAATCTACAAAGTGAAGAACAACCTTCCAAAGACAGTACGATTCCGTCTGCTTTGCATCGCAGAAGCTCTAGCCATCCAGTTGGTGGAACCAGAACTATGCATACAAAAGAAAATTATCCAACCACTTCTACTCGCATGGTAACAACCCCGTTGATTTGACCTAACTTTTCTTTGTTTGTTTGATTTGACCTTACTTCTGTTTGTATGCTTAATTTTCTAACTTAAAACCCTTGTGTAATTCTGTATATTATTTCGTTTCCATGTACACCCTGAGCACAATTCATTCATCAAACTATTCATGCCATTACGTAACTTTTATTAAACAATCATTTATGACAACTCATCACTTTTGTTGCTATCCTCTTATCAACATCCCATTCATCTGAACTTACTAATTGTATTTTCGTTTGACAAATTTAATGTATACACACACATACACAAAATAACCATATATATTTGCGATTGTACAGCTATGAAAATGAATTCGCCGAAAAAAGACTCTTCGCTGAACTACTTGTCTACTGTCTACTAATATTTTATCAAACGTTTTATGAACAATTATAAGATGACTGACATTCTGAACTGTAAATCGATGCAGTTATCATGCGTCTTGTCCCTAACAGTCTGTCAATCCGAATGCTGTTGCTAATGGCCTCAATATGTTGATTGTCATCAATTCATACGGAATTGAAATTCATTTACATTCGATGTATAATATGCTACCGAGGGAAAGCTGTATGATAAACTACAGGTATCGCTAATAACCACAGCGTTATATATTTCGCCGTTTTTTTAAAGAAGAAATTGAGTTTTATTAATAATAGTAATAATAATAATAACATCTCTATTCTGGACAGTATTTATAAAATGCGCAGAATTTTCACAGCAATTTATTGCATGATATATTTTGCTTCGTACAATAACTTCATGTGTAATATCAACTGACAGTATATCCTGTGACACACGACAATCTCTGAGGTGAATCGCAAACCACTCCACTATGATATATTTGCTTTGTCTCTTTGAAGTAATCCTCGAAGTCTGGTTGAAAGCCAATTGTAAGAGGTTGAGAAGTACATTTTGAGACGCAAGAACATAACTGAAGATCAGTTATGCCATGTATTGGAACAAGTTGCCACCGAAAATCAGACATTTCCCCAATCTGACGAGAGAAAATATATACAACAGAGAGATGGATGTTTTTAGTAACCCAAGTTTTAAGCAAGCCACCAACAGGAATGCCTGAGGACTCTGATTTACGTCTACACTGAAAATAAATGACTAACATTGCTGGTCAAACTGTGAGTAATTACATTTTGATGTCTTCCCACTCCTTACATTCCAATGGAACATTGAAGCCTCATTAGTTGTCGAGTTGTTTGCGTGCAGTGAAAGTGATAGCCTCACCCACAAATTTACCTCTTTTCTAGGTTTTCTATCGGTTGGTAGCCTGGGTGAATCCAGACCACATGCGTGGAAGTCTAACATTCCACGAATAAACCAATGAAATACGTGCTACTGTTTGTGAAACACCATGAAAATATTCTAAGAAATCACCGTTGGAAATATGTTTATTTAATCAAACAGAATAATTACTATTAGAAGAAATGCCAATCCTTTCCTTTGAACTTCTCTCTCAGTAGGAATCTTCTGGGCTGATTTTTGATCAGAAATTACTGTTTTTCACGTAAAAGGCATCATCATCATTGTTAAGCCTTTTAAGTTTTTTGGTCATTTGTGTTATGTGTATAAATTGATATTTGAATTGTCTTTTGTTAAAGTGTTTCAGTTGGTCGATGGACTTAATCATGCTTGTTTATTTATGTACGATCAGCGTACCCTTTCTCATGAAATTTTATCACATGCCTTAATGAAACAAAATTTTGTATTTTTGTAGAAAACGTTTTCTGCCTTTAGACAAAACCAAATATGTATTTCATTTACAGGAATACACAGGCGACCCACTATCGAAAGTTTTCATATGTATCGAAGGCACATAGATGATACTTTCATAATATGTGACGAGAATTTCAACATTGAAATGACAACTAAGAAATTCAGTTATTGTCATCACATCATCCAGTTCACGTCGGAATCAGACCTGAATTCGCATTTCGATATTTTGAATGTTTTTCTAAATAGGAGATTTGACGGTTCTCTTTAAAGATCAATCTACAGGAAACCAACGTGGTGTGATCATTATATGAATTTTCATAATCGTTTCCCTTTTTGAGAAGAAATAGAAATCTGATCCATTTCTTATCCTCAAGAATAAGAATGCTATGAACCGGTGATAGTGCAATCGATGGCGAACTGGAAAGACCGTGTCGAGTCTTCATGCAAAATAGATAACCTTCAACATTCATTAGAAAAAACTGGAAGTAAAGCGAAAAACCCAAAAGAACCCAGACGATGCCAAAATAACTGTTATTTATCAAAGTTGAATTCAATGGTGATAATGCAGCTGAGATTCTACAGAACCACTGCTTAGCCAGATAAATGAGAAAAGCTTTCTTTGTGGCTGCAGTACTAATCAACTTCCACAGCCGATAAACAATCAGTAGATGTGTGAAGGATAAACTGTCAATCTGAGCCATTTGAATGAGTGTGTAGAAATTTACACGTTCTTGTGGAGCTAGTTATATTGGCCACAAAGAGCTCACACCTTTCAAATACGCCTCTGAGCAATAAACAGAATGAATGACAAATTGACAATGGAAAACAGCTTCTGGCTGAATCCTCGATCGTTTGGTAAACTCAAGCCATGCAGCTCCAACCTAATTGTCTTCCAGTATTATATACAAGGTGAGAAAAAATGATACAAAAGGCATTTGTATATGGTAGAGGCGTTGACAATTCGTCAATACAACCTCGAACTGTGTATACAGAAAGAGTTTGAGCAGTACCTTATTCTACCATGGTCTCAACCTCTTCACTAGACATTCCCTGTAAAATTTTTTCTTTTTCTTTTCGATGATTAGTTTACTTTTACTTTAATAATTATTCAGTATGATCACTCTCACATGTTCTTTCCGTATTTTTTGTCACCGTCTTCATAAGTGTTGAATGGACGCTCAACTGACTACCTTTTTTCTCACTCGATAACAAGTTTAACCTTATCAAATTTCTAACGCTTTCTTCCTTTGTCCCGTTGAGTATTACGTAATCTACAACTTTTATTTGTACTTTCGAAGCCACTTTTAAGTAATCACACCAAATATGTCACCCCCTATTACTCAACAGTGAACTATGATATATATTTTTGGTAAATATGAATACAACTGTGTACAGCCTGTGAAGATGATTTCAACAATAAAGGAAAGATTTTCTCTTAATTGTCTTTTATTTTCTTTATAACTCAATGGGTATTTTCAGCGATTTTATGCGAATTAAGTTTTGAATGTTTTTACTGAGCAAACAAACTGTGATACAAAATATTTGTAGGCTTAAGTCAGCCAGATATTATTACTGTTATGAACACTAGCAATTTTACGAGAAAATCACAGAGTGGTTCTTGTCGTTTTTCACCAATCTGAAGAGAAGAGGAGAATTGTCCTACCCTGTGAACTTGAACTAGGCGAAGACGCTGACGAAATGCAGAGTCTTCTGAACACCTTGAGCTGTAATCTACGAATGTTTGGCATGCGATTCGCTCCCGCCAAATGCAAGATGATGTTACAGGATTGGACTACATCGACGCCTAGTTTAAAAATAGGAAGTGAAGTGGTAGAGCACGTCGACCGCTTCACTTATTTGGGAAGTACCATCAGCCCCAACGCCAACGGGTTGATCTCTGACGAAATCTAAGCACGAATACAGGGGGCTCGTTTCGCATTTGCCAGTTTACGCCGACTCTGGCGTAGACGAGATGTTCGACTATCGACCATAGGGCGGGTGTACTGTTCATCAGTCCGCTCCGTCCTCCTTTATGGCCAGCTGTGAGACCTGGCCACTGAGAGTGGAAGACATGAAAAGACTAGCTGTCTTTGATCATAGGTGCCTGCGCTCTATTTCCCGTGTAAAGTGGCATAATAAGGTGAGCAACATGGAGGTTAGGCGTAGAGTTCTAGGTAAACAGGGGAAATCAATCGACGAAGTCGTGAAGTTACAAAGACTGAGATGGTTAGGACATGTGTTATGTATGCCAAGTCATCGCCTCCCTCGACGAGCAATGTTAGCGGATATAGGGTCAGGCTGAAAAAAAGCTAGCGGCGGTCAAACAAAAACGTGGCCTCACCAGTCAATGAAATCCACAACAGTTGGTCTAAGCCACGTAGGAAGGTGTAGACTCCCAGGCTGGGGTCCTCAGGACGGTAAAAGTCTATGGTTGGAAACAATTGGTGACATGGCTCAAAATCGTTCTCAGTGGCGCAGATGCATCCACTCCTTTTGACTTATGATCTCCACCAATGAAACTGTTTTGTTTTTCTTTATTACTGCTTTGTCTCACACCTCTGCTCACTGTTTCTATTATGCTTTTCTTGTACTTTCTTCTCTTGCTTCGCGTGCTACAAGGAGAGAGTGTGGCGACTTGAACTTCCGCACATATGTGCAAAGTTCTATGTCGAAAACAGACAGACAGACAGTGAACTTGAAATGTATGACGTAACCTTGAGACAGGAATTTAAGCGAGTACGATGTCTGACAAAGGTTTCCCCACAGTAAGGTGACCTTATTAAATGGCTACACACATCGTTGTGTATGTAATTAGACTGTCACAGGGTTCTTATCATCTGACTAAATATTCTATGGACTAGAATTTCATATTTGTTGTTCACACTTTGATCAATATTATATCAGAAATGAAAGTTTAGTAGAAGGCCATAGATATACAACATGCATTCATGTAATGCATTAAATTAAATCTCAAGATTATATGGTACACACTTTATATTTGGCTGATGCTTTTGAAATGTGATAATCATCTGTCGATATTATTGATTTAATGCACTTTCAATCATTGATGTTGTTTATAACAGTCATATAAATAAATAGAGAACCTGATGACGAAGGAGTTATCGAAAAGAATATTCTTTGTTCTTCACTCAGTCTTTTATAATTCATCAAATGCATCTTCAATGAATTGAAATACATCTGCTAGGCTACTCATCGGTAAAATAACCTCTTATGAACAAGAGAAGTCGGGAAGCTTCAATTACTCGTTGTATTGTTTATCTCACCCAACAAAATGCAAAGAACAGTTTGTGAAATTGCCATCCTGTTTCAGTTGTGATGACACAGAACTTCTTTGATGACAAATTTACTGACTAATGAGGAACAGCGTTCCATAACTGGTGACATCCATGTTCATCTATCAATGTACTTGATTCTATGAAGTTGAGTACATAAGCTATAGCGTGGTGACACTGTCTAGATGTGTACAATAACATCTCATTGAAATGAGGAAATCAGACAAACTAACAGTTCAATAATTAAATGCCTTGCTGTCATACACCATTTCACATCAACACAGAAATCTTTCATAGTGGTCTATATTCTAAGATCAAGGTGTTTTGAAGGGTTTTGTAGCTACATCTTTTGTCCACACAAAAACCTCTTGATATACATAGAAGACATAAGTTCAGTCTCTTTTATTATCATGGCCTTAAAACATTTTTTAATCTGTACTACACTTGTGGCGCACGAACCACATTCATTCGGCAATATTTTCTCCATCCTTCTGTTTTTGCCTTTCAAACTCCTAATTGACACATTTACTTTATACATATTTTGAATCCATGACTCATAAAAATAAGTTTCATCCACCCAAGTGCTTATAGTTTTACTCATAATCATTTCTGAGTGAAATAAATTAACACTTTAAGATGACGTAAGACTACTTTATCATTCTTCCTGATATGCAATTTCATAAGATTTTTGACTATCCGCTGCTAAAAAATGAACAATACAGGGATGTTTATGACCTTATAGAGCAAAGAATAAAATGGACCGTTTTGCAGGGAAGTTAAGAAAAGAGAGGGTCTCTTTGTTGAGCGTTTTTTTTTGTATTTATTCCCATGAGAAAACCAAATAAATCATCATTTGTTTACCGGATTGTGTCTGTGAATAAAGACTTACGTGTGAATAGACCCTCAGACAATTTGTAAAGAGACGATATAACAAACTAGATACTATAATGCTTTTTTGATATAAAAACGATCGAAGAAGAGTCGGATTCTGCGTTTCACTCCCTTGATGTTAAGCTAGATAGAAGAGAGAATGGAACGCTTCTAAGGTCGATTTACAGAAAGCCAACATTCACTGGGCAGTACACTAACTTCAACAGTTGGGTACCTTTAGGGAGAAAGAGAAATCTTATTCACTCCTTATGCTCAAGAATTCGTAAAATCTGCTCTGCAGATACAATCGATAGGGAACTAGGTAGCCTTCGATCAATTCTCCTTAACAATGGTTATCCCACAAGGTTCATTGAACGTAACATCAAGAAAGAATCCGCCCCGAGACAAGTCACAGTACCAAAGAAAAAGCTGTTTATGAGTCTTGCATTCAAAGGTGACACCATTTCAGAATTGATTAAAAATCGTTTATCTAAATGTATTAAACGCACTTTTCCTGCAGCTGACCTGCAACTAGTTTTTACCAGCCGAAATATGATCAGACAATGTGTCAAGGATAGATTACCGCTTTTGTCCACATCTATGTGCATTTACTCTTTTACTTGCTCTTGTGGAGCTGTTTATATTGGACGTTGTAAGCGTAATCTCCGAAAACGTGTAGCTGAACACTATCCGGTTTGGTTAATGAAAGCCGAACGTAGAACTGCAAAGTCGTCTATTTGTGATCACCTGTTAGAGTCTGGTCATTTAGCTCCACGTGATTCATCTTTCAAAGTTATCTACATGACAAAATCGAATCGATCCAATAGTTTACGTTTTCTTCACTTATGCATAGCTAGCCGAAGCTTTAGCTATACATGAACAGAAACCTAAATTATGTGTTCAAAAGCGTTTTGTCAAACCCCTTTCTTTAATTTGGTCATATTAATGTTCTTTCTAGTTTTTATTTTATTTTACCACTTGAATTTTTTCCACTTCACTTCACATCTTCATTCTTATCGTAATCGTACTCCTAATTTTCAAAATTTTTAAACAACACTTAACATTTTTGTTATAGAACAATCTTTCATATATTTGTAATTTATCCACTTCAACTTTACCCCTTATAACTTTTATCACATATATACGTACATTGACTGAGCAATTATTTAGTGCCACTTAATAACCTTTTTCTGTAATATAAATATGACTGTACAACTTGAAAATGAAGTCGTTGAAAAGAAATTTCTTCGCTGAACAAAAACTGTGTTTTTACTTATGAATATAAACGGAGTAATGAATTAGTGATATTCTTCAATAACGCTTCACATGAAACGGAGACATATGGTCAATCGTCAGAGTAACATCAGCTCACATGGGGATGGGCGCCCAAATCAGCAGAAAATAGAAACGTACTAAAGGTTAAAGGCTTAAACACACATCAACACGACAAAATCTCTAATATACATTAGCCATATATGTCATTTAATAAGTAAAACATTTACTTACAAGAAGGTTTTGATTGTGTAATGCCTCTAACTTCATACCTGTAAGTTTTGACGATAAAGGAACTATATCTGTGAGTTGCTTTCAAACCTTAATAACATAAGGTTGGCTATTACAGATTCGTGTATTGAAGTTATTTACTGATAAAGGATAAATTCAAATTTCTGCCTTACTAACTACCTCTTATTGTCTTAAAGTCAGTTGACGTATGGTGACTAGTAGTGGAGCCCAGGATAACGCGCACTTTGTCCTATTTGTGACTCGTTAGCCAGTGGATGTACCTGCATTCCCCAGTGAGTCAGTGATCCTGTGAACACTGAGGCTCGAAGCCACTGCTCATGGTCTCAAACTCCAGAGTGCTACCCACTAGACCACTTACGCCAGGAGAGCAAATGCCTTTTGTGCAACGGGCCACATTAATTATATAACCTAATTTAGATTCTTCGCGCCTAATGATTGGACGGAGTGCTCGGTCTCAGGTGGCTGATGTGGTCCAGGGGTGCAGTGCATAACGCTTTAGCGTTTGAAACTATGGGAAGTGGGTTGGAGGCTAGTTGGGATCACCAACACTGACTCAGTGAGGATCCAGCTACATCCATTAGCTTATGAGTCGCAAATAGGACGAAATGAAGAAAACTTGCGCACTGCGGTAGAGTATAATTCCATTGAGGGTAAAATTTGTTTTTATAGAATCTCACAGTATTATACAGTAACATTTACTGATGACTACGTTTCGAGCACAAATTATTACTACTCATAATCATGTCGAGGGACTCATACAACTTCCTAAGTTCGTTTATATAACTCCATTATTTTTCATCACCTGACTTGATTGGTGGTAGCATTTTCCATATTTTCGGCTTGATTGATGAGTCATTCTTATTGGGTGTGGACTCGTTGAACAAGGATTCAGTAATCAACCTAACTGTCTCTCTTCATCTACCTATATTACTTATTAGAATTTTAATCCCCTCCCACCCTATTGTAAGGTTGTGTGCTAATGCATGCAGGGCGATTGCTGAGCTTCTTTTTTCTAAATTACTCATGTGTCTTCGTAGGGTCAACCACTCTAACCTCAGCTAAGTTCTTATGTTCCGACAATCTGACTACTCCTGATCTACTAGTTTGACCTAACTCACAGTCATTGCGAGGTATTTTGTAAATTACATTATTTTGTATAATTAGGTCAACATCGTCCTTTACCCTACAACGCTTGTCCTCTCTGAGTGAGTGAGTGAGTTTCGAGGTTTGAATCTCACTCTAATTCCTGCTTTATAAGGAATCCTATGTAGAATCTGAGATGTCCCCTTCTTATGTGGTATAACAGTAATCGCCTTATATTCTATCTTATTTATTTTATCATTATTAGTTTTACCACTGTTTTTATTGTGCGTTTGACCTTTTCTGATCTTCTTAAGGAATTTTATCGGATAGTTATTTGTTACCAATGCCTCTTCTATCTGTTTTATTTCCTCATTTAGGTCTTTTCTTGTACTAATTAGTGCTACTGCTCGGTTTGTTAGACAGACACTTAACTAAGCCTGCCTTCACTCAAAGACAGATAACGGATGGGATGAATTAAACTCTAAGTATCTGATAGCAGAATGTGTCGGTTTGTTTATAAACGCTAGTGAGCAGTTTGTCTTCTTCTATTCGTTTTATTTTACAATCTAACATAGCTGATTCTCGTTGTTCATTTTCCGATTCAAATGTGAATCTTATTCTCCTTACTGGTGAGTTTATAACTGCAAAGAAACTGTAGGTATGTTCTGTTTTTAACACTGCGTGTGAAAGTGTAATCCACATATCTCCACCATATTTTTGAGTAGGAATAAATGTACTGAGACCAGTATTTTCTCTGCCAAAAATTAGTGTATACCTCAAAGAACAGCTAATCATTATGTTGTGACAACTAAACCAACAACAGAATTTTCAACTTCAGACGACGAAATGAAAACGAGATTCGTCATCACCTGGTTATCGAGAATGTAATTTCTTTCGTTATTTTTATACTTACATGACTAACTGAATCTCAGAGGATTAACTTTATTAATATTTGTATGTAGGAAGCTCATTCATGGTTTCATATTCACCTAAAAACTTCAATGAGATTAAAATGAAATCAGGCATGAACTTGACGTATACTTTTACGTGTTTCAATGAAGCATCATCGTGAGTGGATTTGGCATACATATTGTTCATCCTTCATAGTATCCTATTAAACACTAAATGGTTGGGTTGAAACAAATACTACCGCTCAAAAGAAGATGCTTAACTGAACGATTATATCCCTCAAAAACAAAATCACTCAAGCGGCACAACTGGTGAGGTAATTAAGGAGTTTTCAGAGCATATTCCAAGAAACTTATGCTTAGAAGGAAACAGATATTTACAAATTGTAATTACCAGACACCTTGTGGTTTCAGGTCATTTTGTTAAGATTTTCAAATCTTTCAAAATGTTAAATATACAAAGGACAGCGAATCTACTACGATTTACTGAAGCAATTGCAATCAAACGTCCTAGACCAAACCTATGCACGCAGAGAGAGAGAGAGAGAGAGTATAGTCGATATGTCACTTCCTTGGTTACTGTATCACTTAGCTCACAAAGCAAGTTTTCAATTCGATGAACTTTAAACATCTTGAGTTGTCTTGTTGACGTACAAGCTAACACTTTTTATTAGAGTTTTCTGTTTTATGTCTATTTACACCCCTCCCCTTGTTTTTTTCACAATTTGATGGCATATAAATTGATGATGAGCATCGGTGGCACAGTGGTTAGGACTCTCGCCAACCATGCACATGGTCCGGTGTTCGAGCCCACACCGACGCCGACGCACACCTGATATCTATGGTCGGCCTGCGAAATTTGGGCTACCGAAATCCACGCTGAAAATTCCATACTTGTACCAAAAATACGGTGTGGAATCAAGCTGTAATCAAAAATAAAAAATAAAAAAATAACTAAAAACTGTAATACTTATTTTTTGGATGCGTTTATCTTATAATGTTTTCTGTATTACCTTTCAAACACTGAAGTATGAAATGTCATCAATTATAATCATTGTAATTTCAGGTAGTGTTGCGCATCTGATGGGAGCCTGTAAAATCGAGTGACATCATTTTATACTGCAAATCTTGTCTTTCTTCCTCTGTCAAGATTTAGGAATGCTCGAATCCAGAAGGTATCAATCACATTCTCATATCAAATAAATTGGGCTGTGACAGTCCTCAAAATAAGTTAAACCACATGAGTATTTTTCTATCATGGAGACGCGAATTCTATCCATGTGATGGAATGTTCGCAGAAAGACTTCAAAGACTGATACACATGGCTGTCATGGATGAGTAGTAAAGGAGAGGATGCTTTTCGTTTCAAGCCATAAATGCTGGATTCAAGTCTCAGTGTGAAGATAATCAGTCACTGGGAAAGTGGTCCACTCAGGTAGTGAGTCTCGAATAAGATGAAATGCGCCAAATGGATCCCACCGTTAGCCAACATCAATCGAATGATATAATTTGATTCGGTGATGTTTTTCATCATTCATAACTTACAAAACTAAAAAGAAAATATTGACCTACAAAGTCATTTCACTGAGAAATGATCACGTTTTTCTTACTAGTCTGGCCATAAGAGATTTCAGTTGTCCATAAGTACATCTATTTAAATTGTCTTTATTTTTTTAGTAGAAATCTGGATTACAGTAAATTCTTAGCACAGAACTAGTCTAGCGTTTAATCCAACTGACCTACACCAGCCAGGAAATGTCCATCATCTGATTTGATAACCATTTTGCAGACAATTTCCGTGAACATATTTATGAAGAGTCTGATTTCCAAATCATGCTAGACCTATTTCAATTATTTTTTGTCTGAATAAGGGAGTTTTATATTTTGTCTGTTGATTCCATTGTTGGTGCTTTTATATTAACCCTGTTATATTACAGCAGATGAACAGGATTTACTCCTTACTGAAATTAATTATTATGCATAATTATTCTCAATCATCAATAAAGCAATCACGCCTCAGTGAATATTTGGGTCGTTTTGTAGGTGTGTGTGTGTACATTAAATGTGCCAAACGAAAACACAGTAAGCTCAGATGAATCGGATGTTGATATATGAGGGTAGTACCAAAAGTGATGAGTTGTCACAAACAACTGTTAAACAACAGTTACGTGCGTCGGTAGCACAGTGGTTAGGACTCTCGCCGACCATGCACATGGTCCGGGGTTCGACCCCCGGCCGGCGCACTCCTTTACCTCACTGAGCCAGAAATAATGCTGGTAAAGAGGAAAGGTTGGGCATGAGGCTAGCAACCCCATCCTGTAAAAATTAAACACTGCTACAGAAACTTCAAGCCACTAGCTTGGAGCCCTATGTTCCACTGGGAACGTGAAGGAAAAATTATTATTATTATTATTTAATAACATGAATAGTTTGATGAAAGAGTTGGGCTCAGAGTGTACGTAGAAGTAAAACAACATACGGAATTACGCAAGATTTCAGTAGTTAGAAAAATAAACATAGAAGCAAAAGTTTTCCAAAATCATAGTAGAAGTGACTGAATAATTTTCTTCTGTATGCATAGTTCTGGTTCTTCTAACTGAATCGCTAGGGCATCTGCGATTCCAAGAAGATGGGGACGTTGTGCATTTTGACTGGTTTTCCTTCACTTTGTAGATCGCTGTGAAGGAGACGTTTATTGAGATGGATTGACCAGCGGGAGGAGATGTTCGATTATCACACTACTTCCTCTCTGGAGCCACGCTGTATTGTATTCTATGAATCTTTTTTGTCAGGATATGTGACGAACGACGGATGTATCTGGCTGAATCCATAGCAAAAGGTGAAGTGATTTATTCTGATATACACAGTGAAGTGGTCAGGTGCCGGATCTTGTTATTTTAGATATCTTCAGATCAGCGGGCGACTGGAGAACACTACTTTTTGTGTTGCTGCAAAGGACGTTCTTCCTAAACAAGTGTAAATTCTCCTGTCAAGGACATCACTGAGTAAGTCACCTCAGAATTCGAGCTTCGTATTGTTAATGTGTTCCCAAGCACACTCTGAGAACAACTCTCCCATCAAACTATTCATGTTATTACATAACTCTTATTTAACAATCGTTTGTAACAACTGATCACTTTTGTTACTACCTTCTTATATTAACATCCAATTCATCTGAACTTACTTGAATTGTATTTTAGTTTGACAAATTTAATGTGCACTAACATACAAAATAACCATATGTATTTGCGACTGTACAGCTTTGAAAATGAATTCGCAGAAAGCAGACTTGTCGCTGAACTACTTGTCTTCTGTCTAATAATGTTCGAATGGGAATTTTTCATGAAATATATGGGTACCACGTTCAGAAATACAATTAAAGAAAGATCGCTACATGATCGTGTTCAATCAAAGATTGGATATCTTCGGATGTAGTAACCAGCAATTGGAATTGACAAGTTCTTCTAATTGTATGTCATGTGAACTTCGTTACTTGTTTGAAAAATACACAATTGTGGATGTCTGATAGGGATAGGCAACGAGATAATAAGTTCATAACTACAGTACATTCCTTGTCAGATCTCGGTAACCAATACAGGTGAATGATTAAATTGAAATATGAGTTAGCGATTATAAAGGTAAAAGGTTAGTAATACTATCGAAGATCTCATCTTCATTTGTTACCACTTAAGTGGCAGAATGTAGAAATGTTGAATACGTTCATTGATTCATTAACTTGAATGACTTTTATAGTTGTATGAAACGATGAGAAAGGAAAAGTCTACACAATCAATGAAAAGTGTTATGTATTCGTGATTTCAAAGGGCACTATTGTCATAAGTGATTTGTGCAGACTATAAAATTGAGAACCCCGTCTGTACTTACCTATTATTAAAGTGTATTTTAATCTCTGACAAAACTGCATGCCTTTCAGTGAGTGGTTTCAGAATATTATAAAACCGGACTGTCATTCAAATCATTAACCTCAAACTCTTTCCTATTCACAGTAGAATTTCTTGTGATTTCTTTGACTGATTTGTGAGTGACGTATTACTTTTTCCCATTATACAAAGGATAGTAAAAGTACGTTGTTTAGGGAAGTACCGTTACGCCCAAGAGCAATCGCTCCCTGTTTTTTCTGAAACCTGGAAGTTACTATCATTTTCCCTGCATTCCTTAACCAGGTATGCTGAAGGTGAACAGCGACCGCAGTATGTGAGACCTGGTAAACTACTTACGTGACGAAAATACTCTACTGGAAGCCATGATAAACCAGCAGGATAGCTGCTTTCTGTCTGTCTCATCTGATTTCTAATAGTTAAGTAGGCATAGTATCTACAGAAATAGAAAAAGGGTCAGGTGCTTTCTTATTGTCATAATCCTACTTTCAGACTAGTTTAGCCATTTATCAGAAATTTCTGCATAGTTGCTCATCACTTTTTATGAAAAAGATGCTGTTCAGGCAAACGTGAATCTAGTCACGGCTGGTTGACATTATCTGATTGTCGACTTCAGCGCCTGCTTATCTTCTATCTGTCGCATCATTTTTATTCGTTTATGTCAGCAAATCTTCAAACGCTTATAGACAAATGACAACTGAACTGTGCTGTGGCCAGTATCAACTACGCTTATCACGATTTGACTTCATAGGGTACAAATATTGTAACGATCACACTTTGTAAATGACTTGACTTATAGGGAACTTACGGTACAAAATATCAGAATTTATGAAGTAATATTGTAACAGTCAGTGTACTATAAAAAATACAGTTAACGAGTTGTAGAAATTATTAATGGCTACTTGACGATATGACATGTAATCACATGCCTAAATCAAATTCACCTCACCGAGTGTCCTTGTGTATTTGTTCGATGCATTCAATGTTAAGGTTACGGATTTAAAATTACTTAACAAGTCGTCTAGTTACAATAGGGATGTCAACAGGTTTGAAATCTACCACATTTTGAGGCGAATTCGGATTTGCTTTTCTGTTGTATTTGCGTTAATTCGTAACATCCAGCTTAAATCTCAGCAAGACATACGAGAAACGTTTCACAAACTGCATGAACTATCTTTTGACGAACGAAATCAATATCAAGAGAGTGTGTTTTTGCAGAAATACTGAGTTGAGTCTAGTTTATTGCTGACAAACGCCATTTTGAAAAATGACAAGAATTTAAAATTGATATTTAATGTATGCGAAAGATATCTAGAATACAGGGCAGGACAAAGAAGGGAAGTGAACATCATTCTGAAGTAATATACATGACATGAAATCATGAAAGGAAGCAGAGGCGTACTTTGTGCAGAAATGGGTTTCAATTCTCAGTTGTTGTATATAGCCATTACTACATGTTCGTAATTTATTCTGTGTCAGAAACACTTTTGTGCTTTGTAACACCAATTAAGTCAAATATTTTCTGTGTGTTCAGCAAAATCAAGTATCTACAGACCAAAGCTGAGTTTAATATTCCAATCTCTCAAAGGCTTCATTTACCATTGGATTCCAAAATAGTGTCTTGTGTATTTAACATCTGCTTCGGCAGATGAAGAGTTATAGTTCGGTTATCCCAAGGTTATATGAATTATTTAATGTACGTGAATGGATATCTTGCCACAAGCTTTTCATGTTACGGTCAACTAAGTTAATCCTCACGTCAAAAATGGATGTCAAACATTTTCGATTCAATGAAGAAACAGATGACAAAATAATAGTCTGAATAATACATTTGTTATAAGTATCGTAGAAATTATAACATTGTGTTCCAGATGGAAGATTTCCATTTCACTGTAGTCTCTGCGTTTTCGTGAGCTGGGATCACGATTGCTTATAAGTTTGTATTTTCTCCACACGCAATCTTCTCCATGTCACCACCAGACGCTCAACTCGTTGTTTCCTATGCATGTTCCAACCGACGGCTTCGTGTATGATGTCAATCAGTAATTTTCTCACCGTGTATTCAATACATCTTTTCCCCCCTCTGTATATTTGTTGGGTTACAGGTTTTAAGTAAATTCGTAGATAGACTTCCCTATTGCTTATCCTTCTTGGCAGGTCATCCAATCTTCAGTATCCTGCCAGCAATGACAAATGTTGCTGAACTTGTTCACCGAGTCTCCAAACTATAAAAAAAGCACTGACTGGACATTGGTAATAAAAATTCAGATATTGTTCCATGTAATAAAATGTAGTGGATTTCCACTCCAGTGAACTAACTAGTAGACATGGTGACATAATTTGTGTGTAATAATAATGGCTGATAACCAAAATGAATATGCATAGGATTGATTCAGATTAACCGTTTTTTGAACAATATCACTAATCATAATTCAGACAAGATGTGTCTTATTGTGAGATGTGCAAATGAAAAGGATAAGTGAATTAACACTATGCATATGAACAGTGTACTGGTTAGAATTTTTCTCCCTGATTACAGGAAGTTTTACTAAAGATTTCACTAACTCAATTTGTATCATCTTATTACTATATTACTGACTACCTTTCATTTGGTAAACTTAATTATTGATTCTCAAAAAAATATTTAATTATACAGAGAAGAAATAATCAACTAAATTGTAGTTGAACAGGCACACAATCTCTCAATCTGAAGCTACTGATAATGAGTAGTTTTTAATCCATCCATCCATTCAGTGCAAAAGGTACTCAGACGTTTTAGAAGCCGCCAGGAAAACTGAAGATACTGAGAAGTATATTATGCACATTGTAGAAGTTGATTGTTCACTTTGGGACCATTTAATATTTCCCTCTATTTTCACTTACTGATGGATGCAGTCACACACACAAAAAAAAACAACAAAAATTCGTATTTTTTCTTTCCACAAGACGATGGTTGAACTAAATTTACTGAATAGCATAATCCGGAGTTGATTTTGACTAAAAAAGTTCCGCAGCACAAACTGCATGAACTATCTTTTGACGAACGAAATCAATTTCAAGAGTATGTGTGCATAAATGCTGGATATATATATTAGAATTGGATCACTAATCTCAACCACTTTCCTATTCATAATGAGTGACGTAATACTTTTTCCCATTATACAAAGGATAGTAAACGTACGTTGTTTAGGGAAATACCGTTACGCCCAAGAGCAATCGCTCCCTGTTTTTCTGAAACCTGGAAGTTACTATCATTTTCCCTGCGTTCCTTAACCAGGTATGCTGAAGGTGAACAGCGACCGCAGTATGTGAGACCTGGTAAACTACTTACGTGACGAAAATACTCTACTGGAAGCCATGATAAACCAGCAGGATAGCTGCTTTCTGTCTGTCTCATCTGATTTCTAATAGTTAAGTAGGCATAGTATCTACAGAAATAGAAAAAGGTTGAGGTGCTTTCTTATTGTCATAATCCTACTTTCAGACTAGTTAAGCCATTTATCAGAAATTTCTGCATAGTTGCTCATCACTTTTTATGCGAAAAGATGCTGTTCAGGCAAACGTGAATCTAGTCACGGCTGGTTGACATTATCTGATTGTCGACTTCAGCGCCTGCTTATCTTCTATCTGTCGCATCATTTTTATTCGTTTATGTCAGCAAATCTTCAAATGCTTGTAGACAAACGACAACGGAACTGTGCTGTGGCCAGTATCAACTACGCTTATCACGATTTGACTTCATAGGGTACAAATATTGTAACGATCACACTTTGTGAATGACTTGATTTATAGGGAACTTACGGTTCAAAATATCAGAATTTTAAAAATATCAAAGTTTATGAAATAATATTGTAGCAGTTAGTTATTATAAAAAACACAGTTAACGAGTTGTAAAAACTGATCGTTACTTGACGATATGACATGCAATCACATGCCTAAATCAAATTCACCTCACCGAGTGTCCGTGTGTATTTGTTCGATGCATTCAATGTTAAGGTTACGGATTTAAAATTTCTTAACAAGTCGTCTAGTTACAGTGGTGATGTTAACACGGGAACCTCGAATTCTGATTTGGTTTTGCTGTTGAATTTGCGTTAATTCATCACGTCCACCTTAGATTTCAGCAAGACATATGAGAAACTTCTCACAAACTGCATGAACTATCTTTTGACGAACGAAATCAATTTCAAGAGTAAGTGTGCAGAAATACTTGGTATATACGTGTATATATGTATAGAATTGGATAAGATGACAGTTTTAAAATCAAATACAACTAACATAGTGGAGGGAGATATTGATAAGGGAAGCCTTTTCTAAAGAAGCAACTGAAGGAAATACGTGTAACAGAAATAATTCTTCACCGGTCCTGGACATGTGGAAGATTTTACTGCTTCTACGAGGAATAAGAAGGAATACATGAAATTATGGAGCGTAGGTCCAGAAGTTGTGTAGGCTTATTTGACATGGTTATGAACCATTAATTGTGTTCGAAACTTTGTTATTCAGTAAATCATACTGTCTCTCTTCACTGTGTGACATACCCAATAAGCAGATTAATGTGGAAATACAAATATAAATTTATTCTACATACTTCCATCAGACAGCTACAACGAGAATTAACTACGGTGACGAAACTCCCCTTCCACAGTTCTCTGCCATTCAGATCCACTCCAATCATATCAGTGTGATGATACAATACAATAAATAAACAGACAGTGCTAAACGTCTTTCTGCATATTGTTATTGTTATGATTATTCCTTGAATCAAACAAGCAAACGATGTCATGGTTAGCCTACAAAAAACCGATTTTTACTAAACTAAAAGGAAATAATCTCATTTCCTGTTTTAAACATCGGTTGTGAGGAAAACTTCGAAAAATCACAAATGAAAAAGTTTTCGTTTGCTTAGCTCTTTAAAAAAGAAAATCTTAACAACCTATCTGAATTTTCTTTTTTAAATGTCAAATGAGAATTTTGTGATTACTAAGCGGATTATGTGAACGAAATGGCTGCTTCTTTTGCTTTGCTAATTTAATCCTTAAAGTTCAATAGGCAAAAGCGAAGAAATGCGATTCCATTAAGGATTAATAAAATCAGAAAACGTTTTTGTCTGTTAGTCCATATCATGCGTAGCTGACAATGCAGACAACATTAAGATCAGTGAAAACGTTTAAACTAGGCAAAACAGCATGGAATGGAAGGCTTTTGAAACATCCAGACCAATGTTATTATATCACTTTCGCTAGAATTTTACGCATGATAAGTAGTATGTGATCAGATTCGTTATTTGCACTGGATGGATAACCAATTCTTTCAAATAGCTAGTCGGGCTGCACACGATGTGATATGCTTCGACTCTCTGAGCTGAGTCCAACCAGAGCTACACCATTAGTGATTATGGTTGTAAACGATAGAAATGGCCGTTCGGTGTTTGAATCAATACGAACTGGCTGATAAGATTCCTTGTTTGACTTCAGTGGTAATCATGTCGATCAGTTAGTGGTGTATAGTATCACGCTAGGTAACATCTAATCAAAAGCCTTTCTCAGAGTAATTTGAAGCAGTATTTAGATTATCCTAAGATGTGTGTGATACACCTGAAACAGTTTGTTATCAATACTACTGGCAACGTTATTCTTATTCTCAGAATATCATTATCCGGTAATTACTCGTTAAATTACTAACAAAAGTGACAGACAAATGAACAAGAAAACTTACGAGAACCGTCTCATAGACAAAGAATACACGATAGTTGTGATTTTATCAGCACCGATTTGAAGTGAATTCAAATAGCCTACTGAAAAGAATCTGTCAATCCTCACTAACTACAAAATGCCTACTGTTCAGTTTGATTCTCTTCTGAAGGTATCACTCTCAGCCTCGGAATAAAATAGTGTAGCAAAATGCATGATATGCTCTGAAACAGTTTACAATAATGTCCATGTGGTGCACACTGTAACATGTGTTACCATGGTACTCCCGACACCTACTATCTATACCGAAAGTTGGTAGACACTGTATGTGAATAAGCACACAGGATCACGGTAATGAAATAGGTGACTTGAATCACTGGATTTCAAAAATAGTCTGAAAAATGCTATTTCACGTATTATTACTATTATTATCATTATTATAATTAACGCGAACAGAAATACTGAATATTATACGGATACAGAATACTAATATTTTATTGCATCTGATGCTGTCGGAAGAGAAGAGCTTCAGCCTAGCAATCTTTATCGGATCTCAGCCCTTTTTGAAATCAGAAATCATGAACAGAATAACTCTCTCCACAACTCTGACGTTTAAACCAAAACTTTGTCCATTTGACAATTAATCAGTCGCTTTTAGGAGTGAGTGTAAGGTTCTACATAAAGTGATATCAAAACACTGACACAAAGGCGTGAAAATATATGTGTCTATTTTATTTGTACTACTAACATGACTATCAATACAATATTGTGCTATAGTTGTGTAGTTTAGTCATTATTATTATTATTCATTTAGATTCCGAATGGAACATAGGAATTCGACAGCACATTTCCACTTCTGCTGTCCTCTTTGGCTAGTCTTACAATTTTGCAAGACCTATCATCTCCTTCCCACATGATTTCCTCCATATCATCCTTGGACCCATGCCAGGCTCGTCGCTTCATTTCGGGTTCCACTTGAGAAATGGCCTGCTGATTGTGTCCTATCCATCTCCACTGTCTTCTACAAATTCACTGACCAGTAGGTAGTTTGTTGGTTCGTCCCCGGAGTTTCTCCTCGCCAATTCCTTCATTCTAACCATCTTATCATAAGTGTGAAGTCAGAGAAGACAGCTGTTGATCATATTCTGCAGTAGCTCACTGGAAATGATTTTCGGAACACGAACAGCAAGTTACTGATCGACATAGATGAACCCACTCAATATTTGTGTTAAAAATCCGAATCTTTTTCTTTATGATGAGTCCAGAAGATTTCCAAACTAATTCCAGGCTAATGAGGGTCCGTTTTGCCTTCCAATCTGAACGTGATTTTTACATCCTCATCCGTGCCATCCGCGTGTAGTTGAAAAGACTGTCTAGATAAGTAAACGGGGTGGTCTCTTCCGAATTCCCTTCGTTAGTAGAGATTTGTTACTTGGTGTTGATTAGATATTTTCATCATCTCTGTCTTCCCCATGTTCACTTGGAATCCTATCTTTGCTGCTTTCTCTAGCAATATGTTTGTTTTCGTCTGCAAGTCTTTGAGTTTGTGCAACACTAAACATACATCATCCATGCGCAAAATCCAGATCTTCCAGAGTCTTTTCATCGGTGGTCTAACGTATTCCTCTCTTTTCTCTCTCCCCACGTACAGTATGCTGCATAAACCAATTCAACACAGTTAAGATTACCATCGGTGACAATAATCACGTAGCTTTGTCTTACTCCTGCCATCACTTTGAACGCCAAGCTGAGTTATCTGTTGTGCATCACCTGACACATAGCATTGTCATATAGCCGACTGTTGAATGAGGTTGATGAAGAGTTGAACCCTGCACGCCATATTGTTGAAGCAGTTTCCAAATTACTTCACTGCCAAGGTTGTCTGTCTAAGTCCTTTTCAAATTCGACGAACTTAGCAGGTTTGACTGCCATTATATGCTTTTTTCTGTGGCGATGATGGATAGAGTTGCGATTTGATCAGCACATGATTTGTCTTTCTTGAATACAGCTTGCTCCTGTTGGCGGAATTCTGCATCCACTGCGTCTATTATTCTCTCCAAGATAACGCCACTTAGTGGCTTGCTGGTTGTGGACTAAAGTATGATTCCACACCATTTACTGCAGAGGCCTAAATCACTATTCTTTAGTTGTTTTGCGAGGTAGTTAGATATCTTTGGAATCTTCCAAACGCTTAGCAGTAATGGTGCGAGCACATCCTCTGTCATCTCTGGGTTCACCGCCAGTGATTAAAGAGGAATCCCGTCCGGTCCTGCTGTCTTTCCGGACTTCAGCAGCTTGATCGCATCCAAGATATATGATTTTATTGGAGGATTGGTGTCCACTAGCATTTGCTTGAGTGTTGTTGATGGTGATGGTATTTCTGGGCTAGTTGCAAGTGATGGTCGATTAAAGAGTCCTCTGAAGTGATCAGCCCATTACTTTATTTGTCTCTACTCTTTCATAATTAAGCTCCTTCAACCATTTTTTATAAGTTTCACTTCGTTTGATCTCTTTCAGGATTGGGACCTGGTTATCTGACATAATGTTCTGAGGTCACCATCACCTGCAACTTGTCCTACTCCGGTCGCCATCAAGTGTGTCGCAGAACTGTCTTTTGTCTTCCCTGGCACTCCTCTTCACTTCTATAAACAGATTAATGTACAATGGAGTCAGTTTCACCTGCTCTTGTTCATCTTTGCATTGCTTCATCTACTGTTTCACCACTCTCCTCCCATTCGTTAGCTTCTAGATGTTCCTAGAAAGCCATTCGGGATGTTTTCCATTACCGTTTGCTTTTACCCATCGAAATCTTTTTCCTTCTCTTGTTCTGAGTTGTTTGTAGCATTGCGCATAGCATTCTATAACTGTGACCTTCCTTCATTTCGAGTTTGATCTCTCTGTAATAATCATGCAGTAGAAGGTCAGTTCCTGCTGCGTGACAGATTTGGCTGCTATACGAGACATCATGGTTGTCACACACTGTCTCATTGGGCTCGTGGTTGTCGTCTTAGGGACCAGACGGGAGTAGATTACTGTCTCTCCAGTTGACAATTCGGATAGTTCACATACATTCCATCTACTTTGGTAGATATCGAGCACTTCGAGCACCATATCTTCTCATTTCTTTGGCTACCCAGCTACTTTCTTATCTTCATACAGTGTACGTACATTTCACGTCCCTATTCTTATTCTTGCTTTCATCGAGAGAAGGCACTTCGACCGGATGACTGTATTTGTATTTTTCTCATGTACTGAATTGTCCATAGCATTTTGGTTGATTTTGTGGGGTAGGGGTTACTAGCACAACGCCTTACTCTCCATCGTTGCTTTGGTTTTGGACCGGCCAGAAAACTGGCGAGCTAGTAAACTAGGCGAGAATAATCATAGTTTTAAAAATTATTGCTAATGTTGTTACTAAATGTTTACTCTATTTCATTATATTTCATTCTATTGACTCACATTGTTTCAAATATCTAAGACTGACTGTTTGTGCTGTAAACTCAGGAAACCGTATACTCGTCCAAAACTTCCTTGAGACACCCACAGTCATAAAACACACTAAAGACATCAAAAAGGCGATTACTCGTCGATAAATTGATGTGGAAACAAAACACGTATTTCAGTGAAGAGTCTCTTTTCGGCGAATTCATTGACGCCTAACTGTACGATCGCAAATATATACTGTTGTTTGTACATTAATTCTTTTAAAAAACTGTAATGTCCCAGTGTAACCTTTTTATATTTCTGCTTACGTTAACCATCTCATCATAACATGAGATAGAAGCCAGTTTATTTATTTAACCGCAAATTGTTTCCACCTTAGTTTGTTGTATTCTCACTAACATAACAATCAGTGTGAGGAATTGATGATGGAGATGAAAACTTTCATGTTTTCTGTTATAATTGCTTTTAAAAAACGTAGAAAATGTGGCGTTCATAAGTTTATAAGCAAAATTCGATGATTGTTATGCTTCAGCTATGCCGTTAAATGATCATTTTTGGAGATTGAAGAAGTTTATTGTGCTCATCAGTGGATGAAAATCATGGACATGTATATCAACCAACTTAGTCAAAGAATAATTTAATGAATATCCTTTAATAGGAACATATTCGATGATTTTTATTGCATATCAATCCAAATTAGAAGCTCATTTAAAAAAAATATACTTTAAAATGCCATGTGTGTAGGTTACAATTTGCTTTTACAACTGGATTACAGAAAACGTTTTCACTTAACCAGCAGGTGAAACTATTGGAGACTATCTTTTTTATAAAGATTCCTAGAATTTGTTTGTACTTAAGTTCTCATGTATTTCTTGTTATTCATACTGCTGGTTATGCAGAAATATAAAAAGAATATCTGTAATGAATAGTAAATGTGTTGAACATATCGTTGTAGAAACGTCTAAAACTTAAATGTTAATAATGATCACACGTATTTTGAGTCAAATTGAATTTTCAAGTATTCACTTTGTAAGGAGTTTTCTTTTGTTTGGATGCAGGATTTCATCATGAGCCGACATCAGTTAGAGAACCATTAGAAAACCTGGAAGTATTGGACAGTTGTTCGTCCTAGTTTCTGATCCTTCATCACTACGCACCAACGGCCAGGGTTCAAATCCAGGAGCTTCTGGTTACAAGGCTGGCGAGCTCGTAGACTATTTAAGCCACTGGGACCATGTCGATCCAATGGCCAGCCCATGAATTTTAACTTTTGCCAATTGACGACACAGCGCCACAACTTTGCAATGTCTTCTTCGATGACCAATAAGGTGCAGCAGGTTGAAGGTGAGGCAGGAACTCATAGAAGAAGACTTTGTGAAATGGTCGCGCTATATTATGAATTGACAGAAGTTGGAATTCATGGACTGGCCATTTGATTAGGTCCCGGTAGCTTAATGGTCTACGAGCTCGCTAGCCTTGTAACTAGAAGGGTCTGGGTTTGAACTTTGTCGATGGGTGCTTATTGTCTATAATTCGCAAACTAGGCTGACAAAACCGCTGTTCAGTACTCCCTGATGGTTTTCAGTAAATTGTCTAACTGATATCAATCCCTGGTCGAATGAATGTTTTTCAGGCCATGTTCAAATAGATAAGGGGAGAAGGGGTATGAGATGTTAAAATTAAGATAAAATGCAATACGCTTCAGTTACATTACCCAGATAAACAATTAGTCATTAGAGAGTAGATCGAGAATTGTAAACTGTATAAGATATTAATTATATTTATAATAGTAATGCTGAAACGGGTTAAGAAAATGCTACTGACAAAAGATAGTTTTAAATGAATCAGAAATAGTAATGATTAGAGGTAGAATGAAAATATTATTAATAATACTAACAGTTACCTCCGTAATTGCGAGCATCTTCCTGTTTCTCCATCTGCTTAGAACAGTGAATGACTTGACACAGTGGATGTCATAACCTCAGTCCACAAGATACTTTGTTGTTGAGCTTTTTGACAGTTTGACCTCAGCTGTTTTCAACCACTTTGGAAAATGTTCCATCATTCGAACAGGCAATTGCCTTTCTGTATGACCTATGTATTTGCTTCCACAAAGACACACAAATTGATATACGTATTTTGAAGTGTCGAGGATTAGCGAATAGCCTTTCTCAGATTGTTGAAGCACTCGGTTGGTGGTGTTAAAGAAGATAAGTTTTGCATCTCGTTTGAATGACAGATGGATGAAGACAGATTTTTTGGAGCTGTTTGGATAGTTTTGCAGGGGATCATTCTTTTAGAGTATATATTAATGAACTACTTGAGATATCCATTTGTAGATAAAATCTCCTTCACAAACTTTATTTCATCTTCAATTGTACTGTCTGAACAACTTTTCCGTGCTTTATTGTTTAGTGTCTTGACTAAGTTCTTTTTATTCGTGAGAGCGACAAACTTTCGAAATGTATTCACTGTCCTGCCCATGAAGTCTTTGTAAACACAGATCTTTCGATTGAGCCATCAGTCATTTTCACTGGAGAGACGTCTAGGAATGTATTACTGCCATTTCCCTCGTGTTCTGTTGTGTGACTGAAATTCAGTTTGCATGAGTTGAATTTTATCGACAGGTCTTTTGATCTGCTTTCAAAGGCAATAAAAATTTCATCAACAAATCTTTAGTGTTCGTCCGTTTGTTGTATATGTTGCTGCAAGGTACCGGCTTCTAGGCTTGACAAGAATAAATCTGTAAAAAGTGATCCTAAGTGGCTTTTCATTGCGACACCATCAACTTGATGGAACTGACGCCTGTCGAATTGGAATTGGACGTTATTTGTACATAAAAGCAAGAATTTCCTCATTTCCGATTTTGGAAGAGGGTATGTCTTTGGATTCTCTACATATAAAGTTAATAATCTCAACGATTGGTATGCTTGTGAAGAGGGAGGTGACATCGAAAGAGATAAGTCGCTTTTCAGAAACACTGATAACAATTTGCTGTTTGGCAAATTGAAATGAATCAGAAACTATATACATTCCAAGGTTTCTCTTGAGTTCAAAACCTTACTCACCTTGTCTTCATACATTTTATGGAGTCATTAAATACTAATAAATTCCCTGATATCTTTCATCCCAGTAAATCTTGTTGCATACCGTCCCTCAAGAGTTGAAGTGAGACACCAAGTTTTAATTAACTGTTTCTATAACAAATATTTTGTGAAAACACTTTATAATCCTACATAAATCGTGGCTGTATTTCTAATGCAAAAAAGGTCATTTTTATGTAAATCATTCTTTATTCTTCTCTGGGCTATAATTTGATTTCACCTTTTTTTTATACAAGTTGTCAGTATCTTTTTTTCGATCAAACGTCTGATGACACTGATGATAACTGACAAGAAAAATGCGGCTGATCTATGTTTCACAGAATGTAAAGGTGAATATGCTATGCAGGATAATGCAGCGTTCTAAAATTTATAGACATTTTTTATGGTGGCGTACCCCAGTGAAGGAAAAATAGTTAAACCAACATCTTCTGTCGTCAGTTTGATACTTTATTAATTCTCTGGAACTGAGCAGTCGCTGTTCACAAAACTTCATCTGAAGCTTAAGTAAAAGTATTTGTTCGTTGAATAAAGCAAATGTTACCTATATCTAAAATATCTAATCAATGCAAAAAGGTTAATACTCACTCCAGAATGTTGACGAAAATTTTGGATTTTTTCGATATGGTTGCTGTAAGTGGATACAAGATTTTATTTTTGGCATTTATAAGTTAAGTTAAGTGATGACATTCAATTCCTGACTAAAAAAGGAGTGAAAACGAAACAGGTAGTTCAGCAAGGAGTCTTTTTTCCGCGAATTCATTCACGCTTAGCTGTACAATCGCAATTATACGTATGAGTTATTTTGTACATTAAGTTTGTCAAACAAAAATAAAATTGATAGAGAAGATTTGTAGCTCAGGTGGATGAAATCTAAAAGCTCACTTCAAATTGAAGTATGCGCTGAAGATGTCACCCAGTAAGGTGATGAAAGCTTCGCAAACTAACCATCCAGCTCAGAGAACAAAACCACATCAAAAATAAAATTACTTATGGATATTTTAACTTAAGAGATGAAAACTGGTAAGTTTTCGGTAGAATTGCGTAACTGAAAAAACGTTGAAGAAAATTGAATGTAAATGAAGGTTGTTTAGTAACAAAGGTGATGAGTTGTCACAAACTGTTACTGAAAAAGAGTTGCACTGTAAAAGAGACTCCACATGAACTTGGATTTCAAAGGAGATTTAGCAAGTGATATACTCAAGAGAAGGATCGCATGATATCTTAGAACAACATTCTTTGCACCAACGCTAAGAATATTGTTCTCCAGTCGCTTACTTATCTACAGAAGCCTCAAGGACAAGATCCCGCATCTGGCCACTTCTTTAGGTACATATCAGTTCACCTGCTGCTGTGAAGCCAGTCAGGTACATCGGTCGTTCGACGCGCATCCTGTCCAAGAGGATCCAAGAACACTATCCAGCATGCTTGGGAAAAGGCAATAGTGGTGCTATAAGGAGTGCGACGTTGAACACCTGGTTAACACTGATCATTCCACCTCAACAAACACCTCCTTCGATATAATTTACAGAATTAAATATGACCTTTCAAAGGCAATGCGGTTTCGTCTTTTTTGTATCGCTGAACCTCTGACCATTCACATAGAAAAACCGGATGTAAGAGTTAACGAATCGTAGGAGTAAGAGTTGAGTTGGGTTATTCCAGAATGTTTTAACTTCTTGATGTAGAAGGTAAGACGGAATATTTTTTTAGAAATCATCAAGATATGAGATGACCAGGAAAGATCAGCAGATAGAATTTCCGACTTGGTCTCTATTTCAGTGCCATCTATGTTGCAAACCTCGTGAGTGCTAACCACTTTGTTTAGGTCAGGTTTATGCCTGAAGGTGAAATAGACTGTTTAACATTTACAGGGATTTAAAGTAAGACCGTCTTCCTTGGACCATTAGCGGATTTCTGATAAAAAGCCATTTAGTTTGGAGCAGTCACTTTGACATTTGACAGACAAAGATACAGTCAGGTCGTCAGCATATTTGACAAAATTAATGTCATTTGAAGATGGTAAGTTGGGGAGAGTACAGCACCTTGGTGTACACCAGCTTCAGTGAGCACAGCAGAGGAGTATTTGGCTTTTTATACGATATACTGCATTCTGTGAGTCGGTGGCACAGTAGTTAGGACTCTCGCCGACCATGCACATGGTCCGAGGTTCGATACCCTGCCGACACACACCTGATATCTATAGTCGACCTGCAAAATTTGGGCTACCGATATCCATGCTGAAAATTCCATACTTATACAAAAAAACAGTGTGGAATCAAGCTGTTAGTTACTCAGGACTGAGTTTGTGTCATAGGGGCTTATTTAGCAAGAGACATCTAGGTACAGAGTCGAAAGCAGAAGTAAAGTCGAGAAACGTGCAGCGGACGTATTTGACACCTTTATTTAATGATGAGACGATACTATTGCTGCTACCGTGTCTATAGGCAAATTGTTTGGGGTCTTCAAAGCTTTTAAGGGAGGGTTCAATTTTAAGACATGCTAACTTCCAAATATTTGTCTATCAATCCAGTGATGGTGTAGCATTTACTGGACAATGGTTCAAAATCTTTCGATTAATCAACTTTAACTTCTTCCTCGAACAGCTGAGATCAAGACCGAATGTCAACTATTTGTTAAGCAAGTGGTGCAGAGGAAAAACCTCAAATAATCAGCCAAAACCTGCTAATATCTTGTCTTGACATGCATTCAGGCATAGTTGAGTGGACCGCTGGTTCTAACATTCACCATATACAAAATTTCAAATGATTAACTGAATAGCACAAATTCAGCAAATTAATTGCCAACAAGGAAAATAAGAACTATTTAGATGTTGCTACTGCGCTCATTCACTGTCCTACTCTATTATTGTTCGCATAGAATGACCCACAAAAATGCGTTAAAAGAACAATAAAATTCAGTTCTAAGGGAACGATATTTCTGGGTTAAAATCTGGCAACTTTCAAGTACGGCTGCTGCACCTTTCAGTTTCTCATATCCATTCAGATGAATATCGATTTTAAGACTCTTTTTATTACGCATTACATTCAGATGAATAAAAATGGAACCTAATTTACATTTAGACTAGATCTTATTACGTATTGCTTTTGTAATGATGATAATAATAAGGTATTATTTCAAACAATATGTGGACACACATTACAGAAATTTTCAGTGTGTGTAGTTTCAGAATATACCTTCTTAACGCAAGGTATACCTATAAAGTAATAATCTGAAGCCTATTAGATGACTTAGCGCTGCTGTATATAAGAAGAAAACCGATTCGGTAATTTTCTTCTTCATTTCTTTTAAGGGCTGCATAGTGTCTAGTTGGAAGCCAATTCCATAGGTGAACGTGTTCAGGCAGCCTTTATATGATACTGCTGCACGATTAAAACAATAAGAAGTGTAGAAAAGTTCAAGGATTTTGATGGACACAAATTCTGGAAGCCCAGGGATTTAAACAGGCAACCGAAGGATAACTTGTGTAACTTATGGATCACATATTGGTTGATGCATTACACTGACAATTGAAATTTGTTAAGTCTTAATTAGTTTTCCAACTTTGTCTATCTAAAAATCTGAAAACTACTTTTAAACTGCATCCTGTACAATGAATAAAAGAAGAAATTGATGTGTGATTGGAAAACAGTTACGAATTACTTATCTGCTAAAAATTTGTCTAACAATGATGAAGTACAGATCAAATTTTCAGCCGTGTGAAGTACTACTCGAAGAATAAGAGTTCAGTCGATGTCAAAAATTAATATCTATCTGGTATGTGAACATTTTGTGAATAACCGGCTTGAAAATGTATAACACTGAGTACCCTTGAATATTTAAAACATGATGTACACGACCATTTAATTTTCCGATAGTACTAAGATGGTTAACTCTGAGAAATGAGTACTACGTTTGGGTAAACAAAATACCCGTATGAGTCAGTGAACCTCCTAGAATGTTCCTTTTATTAATAAATAAATCTGAAGAAATGAAAGCATGTTCCCACAGAATTCAGTCCTAATATTATGACTATTGCTTCTTAACATTAGATTCAATACTTTCGGTCAACCACTTAGTGCTTCCGAAAGTAACACTCCTTCTGACACGCATCAATGTACTAGTCAGAATTTTATTTCTGTTTTTCTAAAAACAACAGACACTAAAGTTCATTGTGTCCAACAGGAGGATCGATATTTTAATTGTGAAAGGCGAAACTCACTGGTAAGTAACTTATTCTGTCCTCATTAGTTTGTAGCATGTAGTTTATTCAATATTTATCTATGTATTACATGGTTGAAGTCGAACTCCCGTAGGCCTTGATGGAGCCTATGTTTCGTGCTGATTAGTACCCACCAATCAGCAAGGCGTATCTGCAACCATGAGGTAACTCATATCTCTTTTGAGATTAGAACCCACGTCACCCAGTGTCACCTGCGATCAGAGACGCTACTACCGAGCTGTTCGGACCCATGGTTGACCTCCTGTGAGACTGTGTTGGTTTGAATCTCAAAAAGGACATGAGTTCCTTCCTTCAGGGTTGCAGGTACTCCTTGCTGACTGGTGAGTGCAAGCTATCAGGAAACTTAAGTTCCGGCAAAGCTTCCCACCACCTGCCTCCAACCATCCAACATGAAAATTTCACGGTGCACTGTCATAGCGAGTCACTATAAGGCAGAGTGGCCACATTGCGAAATTGAGTGATAGAATTCAGCTTGTACTAAACACAGGACTAGAGACATTACACTAGGTACTGCCTAGTGTCCAATCAAAAGTGAGTAATCTATATTTGTATTCATGAATTTTCACTTCCCAGGCAACGGTGCTACAGACATTTAACGTCTTACATACTATGCATTCTTCACTGGGATTTTCTCCTCGTGTTTACTTATGCATCACTAGAAAATATTCAATCGCAATTCACAGTATACAAAATACAGTTTTATAGTAGGTATGTGATCATGAACATCAAATCACTGTAAAGAGACACTTAAACACATGTGTTACGAACCGCTTGTGCCTACATTACTGATTAAACTTTTATGACACATTTAAACACATATTTTTAGAAATTTATATGCCATGGTCTGTGTTTCCCTTTTTCACACTCTTCCTGACTATTGAGTCAAAACATTTATGTAATTTATATTTATACAAATAACAATCTATGTTTCAGGATTTTATCATCAGATGACATCAGTTAGAGAACCATTGGAAAACCTGGGAGTACTGTACAGCTGTTTCGTCCTAGTTTAGAACTCTTCAGCAGTACGCACCCACCGGGATTCGAACCGAGGACATCCTGGTTACAAGGCGAGCTCGTATACAGTGGCCTAATGGTATACGAGCTCGCCTTGTAACCGGGTTCGAATCCCGATGGGTGCGTACTGCTGAAGAGTCCCAAACTAGGATGAAACAGCTGTCCAGTACTCCCAGGTTTACCAATGGTTCTCTAACTAATGTCAGCTCATGATGAAATCCTGAAACCAATCAAATCCCTAAAAACCAACACTTGAACAATATATGTGTCTGCAATGAACACTTAATAATATAATTTAATCAAATGTTGGTTTTCATGGATTTGATTGTACTCAGCGTTTCATCATGAACCGACATCATGCAACAGTAGAAGCTGCTATTCATGGATCATTAGATCACGGTCCAGTGGCTTAATAGTCTACCAGCTCGCTAGTCTCCAAACCAGAATGCCATAGGCTGGAACCTCAATGGGGGCGTATTGATGAAGATTCCCAAACTGGGTGAACGAAATAGATGTCCAGTAGTACCAGGTTTTCCAATGGTCCCCCAACAAATGTCAGTCTATGATGAAATCCTCGAATATAATTTATATCATTATATCTAAAGTTCATAATGCATGTCAGAATGTCTTTCACCCTGACAGTAAATACTCTTAACTAGCGATCAAAGCATTTCCTTCATTTCAGAAGGTTTATGGTTTTCGAACGTGGTGACTAATATTCTTGTTTAGGAGTCAGCCGTTTCCCGTGAATTCAATTTTCGTGATACTGATGAACATGTTCTTCTGATTTTAAGTTTCATACTGTTTTAGAGTTGTGAAACTATACTTAAATTCGTTTTTGAAGAATAATTTTTGTTCATCGGGTCATTAAGTAAACATTTTAACCAATATGATCTACACGTTTATTGGTGAATGGTGACTAGCAGTGGGAACCAGGATAACGTTTAATTTTTCTTATTTGGGACTCCCGTAAGCTGGATATTACATTAAACAAAAAAAATATAGAGTTTCATTTTGTCTGATCGCTAGCACACCTATCACATACCACATACTCAGAAAAACGATCCGAAGTTTACTGCACTGATCCTATGTGGCTGCAAGTCAGATCAGAACGTTTTCCTTACTATGACTGTGTTTACTGCCATTAAAAAGTCTAAATACTCGAAATCTAACACGCTTCTTCCTGTTTAATCGTCTATGGATCCGAAATAAATGAAAAAAAAGTTTGATCTAAATGTCAGCCTCAACAAAAAATACATTTTCGAAACGAAAGAATACTTCAAAACAGAAAAACTACCCATTCAGACAATTAGTAACTAGACGATTGAGTGAACAAATATTTACCTTTCAATTAGATCCTCATCTCACTATGGCTCTACTCTAATATATATATATAGCATTTTTATTACAAAACACAACAGTTTACCAATCATGTAGCACTGATATGTTTGTTGACAATAATTAATTAGTCAGTATCAACATGCCAAAGCAACGGGGATAATTGATGAAGAAAATTAAGGGTAGAAATGGTTACAACAAGTGGACTGTATAATGAATAACTTTTGGCAAAATAAAGAGTAATTAGCAAATGAGCCAGTGCTCAGTGAAGTCGGTTACGCAACTGATTGTTAAAGACAAACAAAATTATTTGAAAATTGGTGAATTGCAATAAAAAATCGAGTAATCTTTGCTTAATAATCTGTTATGCAACCGAAATGAGCACTCGCTTATTCCTTAATTACTCTTGACTTTTCCAAAATTATGTATTTTGTGACCTGATTGTTGTAACGATTTTTTAACCCTTAAATTGTGCGTAATAAGTTTCTTAGTTAGTTATCACGCTTTACCCTGATATGCTGGTAGTGAATAATTGTTCTAAACAAACATAACGTAGGGTAGCATAGTTCGGTGGTAACGTCTGTGACTGTAGGTGGAACTGGGCTTGATGAGGCGGGTTCGAATCTCGCAAGGGATATGAATCCTTTTACAAGGTTGAGATCCGCCTTGCTGACTGGTGAGTGCTAACTAGCACACGACCCAGGTGGAGCAAGGCTTCCTGCGACCGATTATCTTCAACCATCTAATATCAAAAATGTAAACTGCGCCGTCATGGCGGGTCACCTATTGGCATGGTGACCATATTGCAAACTTGACTGATAGAATTCAGTCTGCACCAAAGATAGGACTAGACATATTAAACTAGTTTCTGTGTCGAATCAAAGTATGTCGACACTGGATTGGTAAATTTTAGTTATTTTATACAACATTATATATTTCAATATATGAGTAGAGTCAGAAATGAAGATCTAATTGAAAATTAAATATCTCTCCGTTAAATCCTTTCGCTTTCTACATTCTTCAACATACTGAAGTTGTTCCTAATGATTATATCCTCTTCAGGAATGATATTTAATAGCAATGGATTGAAAATATGAAATTGCTGACGACAAATTCACCTAGCAACCACTAAAATTACCTCAGAAATCAATCATCCCAATTATTGGCCTTCACTGATGAGTTGGTTATGAAGTGTGCACAGAATGTGATATAATCAGTTTAAATACACTGTGATGGTTTCCAGAACATTAGGATCTTTATGTGAATACTTTGTTTCTAGCAAGAATGAGGATATCCATGCATTATGAATCTCTATGAGTCGTAATTGACACCGAAATATGCAAACCTCATCATATCATATAATAGATTTGCATAATCTTACTTCTAATTTGTGAACGTTTTCAATCGGTTTCTTTGACCAATAGCTTTACAAATACAAAAATAATTAGGATTATTTTAGCATAAGTATATGGTATTTTTGTTTATAAATCTTTTTTGTTTCACGATGTTCATCAACTAACGGTAGTGTTTGTAGTAGGATAATAGTAATAAAAGTTGTCATTTTATTCCCCTTATGAGGATTTTCTACCGTCTCTTACAGCTGAAGACATGATCGCATGCATTTAAATGAGTTTTAATTTATTATTAATTATTATGCCCTGGTGTAATTATGCCTGATATCAATGAAGGAATTTTGATTTAAACATCCTGTCTTAATCTCTCATCCTCTTCAGAGAGAGACAGAGAGAGAGGTTATATGAACGCAATAAAATGGGCAAAGTAATCCTTGGTATTAGAGGACAATGTTCATTCATTAGACTTATATCGAAAATTGTCCTATTCGGTCGTTATAAATTGTCTCAGCAATAAATTTCATACCACCAATAGGCATCCTATTTGAACATTGAATGTAAACCATGGTACAGAAATATTTATCTCAAAGTGAGACAATAGAGCAAACACACAGGCACACACACACACACACTAACAGTTAATGGGACAGTGTTTGTGTTGCATATAGTTCATTGTCAAATAGGTCAAAACGATATTCGCATATTAAACCAATTACACTGATATCCTCGATGTAGTAGGAAAAAGAATGAAGAAAGATTATTATTATTATTCCCTTGGGTTACGAGTGTCACATAGGACCTCAATAACACATCTCAACTTTCTTCTTTTCTCTGCTACCCTCTTCAGATGGCTAAACCCACGATAGCCCATAAATCTCCTATCTTCCGCTTCTCAACACATGATCTCCTCCATGTCGACTTCGTTAAGACGACCCGCTTGTTACTTCCCACTGGGATTCCACTTGAGCGATGGCTTGCATTGCACGTGAATTCATTAGATGGCCTTAACAATGCATCTCTGATCCATCAACATTTTTTTCCGCATGTTTTTTCTTGAGCAATCACCTCTCACCTGTTGATTTTTTCCCAGTCAGAGTTTCTTGTTGCTAAGTGTTTCTGCCCAGTCGGCCGGCTATTTGATCTTCACTATGGAGCTAGCCAGCCAGCCAGCGAAGTAGGTATCTGTTGATGAAAGTCTGTGACAACCTGTTGGAAATCATTTTCGTTACACACAATGCAATTTTCTGACCCATATGGAGGGACCAACTTGACAGTGGTGTTAAAAATTCAAATCTTCTTCTTTATGCTGAGTTTAGCAAAAATTTTCAAACTGGTTTCAGGTTAATGAAATTGTATCTTGCCTTTCCGATTCTGACTTTGGGCATCATCATCTGTTCCGCTATCCTTCAGGTTAAACGATGCTTCCTATATAAGGTGAAGTAGGTAAACATCTTCCGTTGATGGTGACTGGTGTTGTTTGTCCATGTCGTTGCTTTCCGTTGACTGGTGTGTTATCTTCATTACCACCGTCTTCTCTGTTTTCATTTGCAGTCCTGTTTTCTCTGCCTCTTCAGCCAGTTTTCTCGCTCTTGGTTTTTCGCCTGCCCACCTGCAGGAATTCGAGTTTGTCGGACATTAGATATAAATCATGCACTTGCGAAATCCAGATCTTCTAGAGTCTTCTGTCCTACTACTTTCTGAATTTTCCGTTATGGACGTTTGGCCTTGTCATATAGCCCGTTGAATGAGGTTGACAAAGACATGAGGTACGCCGTAGTGTTTAAGTAGTTTCAAAATTTCTTCTCGGTCTACTCTGTCGAAAGCCTCTTCGAAGTAAAGTGATAAATACTGCCAAATTATCATTTTTTGATTGTTGAATAGGTGAAGACTTTTCTTTTCCTAAGTTTATACTTATATAATGTGTTGGGAAAAATTTATCTTTAGGAAATATTCAAATAATAAATCCAAATAAATGTTAGAACCATGTATTTTGATGTAAAAACTTAAGAACACTGCTAAACAGTGTTTTCTTATATAGGATATCAATAACACCACCTTCTAATAAAAAAAACAACTCAGAAACACTGCGGTTCAGTGTCCATTGAATTGCAGGTGATTGTGACGAAATAACTGTTTGAAAAATACCTCCCACATGATCTTTTCAAGATATTGCTACCCTTTTTGGATATTATTCACTTTTCCCTTGAACTGTATGTAATTTTTCTGACGTTTGTACATCACCGGTTGACTTAATCCTTATTATTTGACTGTGTTCTTGTATAGTCTGCAATTTTAATGCTTCTCTTTATGGTTGTATGATGGTGTTGAAAATGTGTTATTGAAAGATTGTGATTTTTTTTAAAAGGAAGTCGACGTTTTTCGTTGGAATTGTGACCTTGCACTGTCTGCAGTTTATGTGTGGTGAGTGAATCTTGCTTACAAAGTATTGATCGTACCTTGTTGGGAATATCTTTCTTCATTCTCAGGTTGATTGTAGTTTAGTAGTTTTGTTGTACAGCACTAATTTGTGACTGAGAAACTACGAGATCTGTGTAGCCGCCTAACGGCATTGTTAAGGTAATTTTGATTTTCAGTGTCTCATAAATGTCGAATAGCACCAAAAGTTTGACCAAAAATGGTCGTAATTTTGCTGGCATTGGGACATTTAACGACTGTGAATAACTCAGGAACGTTTGGTTAGATATATGGTCGAACGTGTCGATTGCTTCCCACGTTCAGAATACAATACTTCAGCTCTGGTTGCTACAGACATTAATGGAAGACTCTAAAGTCTCCAAGACGAGGTAAGACGGGAATGTTATCTATTCATGTTTGTGATTTATCATCATTATCGCCTACTAAATTGGTGATCCTCATTTGAACAGACGACTGTATACTACCACATACTCTTGACCCACCGGCCTAGGAGATAACTCTTTGGCATTTTAACTGATAGGTTCTAGGTTCAAGTTGCAGTAGAGACGGCAATAATCACTGCTTTACACGTGTATGCACCTTAATAGTTCTAAATTGAATAAAGGGCACTTCCTCAATCCTACTGTTAACCAAACATGTTACTTCAGGTTTTGATAAAGATAGTTTGTCGGCTTATAATCTGCATTTTAAAGCAGATTCCTTCATGAAACTGTGTTTGGTAAATCACATTCGTCCTGCTGGCACAGAAGTTCAGTGATAATTTTCTATCCTTTTTAGTAACCTTACACTATCTGAGTACATTTACGGCCTTTCATCTCTCACTTGTTTCTACTAATATCATCAATTTTGTAGGGAGAATTTGCTTCTTCTGCCTTGTAAATTATTCGACATTTAAAGAGTTTGGCAAATATGAATTTAGTTATAAGTTTCCACACCGTAGATGTTACAAACTTCCCGGAATAACTTGAGCACCGAGTCAGATTGATTCTCTATAAATTATTAAAATTAATCCCAGAACGTTTAAGAAAAAAATCACAACAAGATCTGTTTTCTGAACCTTTCGCTGTGTAAGCCACACCTTCTTCGGCGTATTTATTCGGATTTTATTCATCATCAAAATATATAGTCAAACATTTTTCTTAAGAAATTGAAGTCAGTTTATTTGAAGTTCACTTGTCGATAGACATTTGTAGCCCTAGAAATACGTGAGCAGTCATGATATATTTGTAATACTAATGTCAAATTGTTATTGTGTATATTTATTTGTGCGAGTGTGTGTAGATGAATGTTATTTGTCCTGTGGAAAAGATGTCAATTCACATGTGATAAACATGATAATACATTTTTAAACGTCATGGAGGTTCACAGAGGCTTTTGTTGTTATCTCAACTGCCTTGCTTCATTAGAGATTGGCACATAGGCAGGTGATAAGTTTATCCCTTCCCTTATATTTACTGCATGCAATGTGATCAATATGTGTAAGGCTTCAGAGGTCAACACTTCTTCATGTGAAAGAAATCCTCTTACTAGAGTTTCGACATTATCGAAATCAATCTTATGTCCACTGTCTATCGCATGCATTGCTATAGCCGACCTTTTCTCTAGTCTTTTCAATTCTACTTCATTTCTGGGTGGACGTTTCGTGAATAGTCTATGTTCATTCACTCTGACCTTCACCTGTCTACTGCTCTCCCTATCTAGCAAGCAAGCTTCATATTCTGAACACTTTATCCTATGGACACAATTACCTTATAACATTTTGGGAACCATAAGTTTGACATTCAAAAAAGCTTTCTCTAGAGAATTAGAGGGGTCGAGAAAGAATTTAGTATTATATAAGGCAAGTAGTCGTTTTTGAAGTTCTTCAGATGTGTATTTTCGATATAGAATGGCTGTCGTCGATCGATAGCCAAGATTATTCAATTTTCTGTCTTCCTTTCCGCTTCTTTCTACTGATAATATTATCTAGCAGCTTTTCCGGATAATCATTCCTAGTCAAAATCTGTTTTATAATGAAAATCTCCTTCTCCATATTATCATCATTATCTGTTGTTATAGTGTTTCTGGCGCTGTTAACGAGATTTAAAGCTACTCAAACTTTAATTCATATTGGGTGGTCTAATTAGAAATTCAAATACTTGTTAAGATGTGTCGGTTTCCTGTCAATTGTAAACTCAAGTTTCTCATCAATTTGTCTTTCTACGAGACAATAAAGAAAGTTTGGAGTTTCCTCTATCGATTCTACTTTATTAGTAAACTCAATATATTCTGAGATTAAGTTAATCTGTGTTAGAAAGTTTCCTTATTCAGTTTTCTTAATGATGACAAATGTGTCATCTACATACTTATATGTGCCATATTCTAGGATGACAACCAAAACTTGTCAATATGAGTTTATTGTTTGGAATTATTATTATAAGTATACAATTTTATTTCAACAGTGTGAAAGAAACCACGGTTTAAAAGAAGTTGTTCCAATACTTCTGAGACGATATGCTACATACTTCCAAAAAGATTAAATGAACATGTGATCTTGCTCTATGCCCTCCGTTTCAGATTGTTGTTAACATCATGATTAAAAGACTACTGAATAGGATTTTGAGTTAATTTCAACCAAGTAGACTACAACCCTAATGTTAATATTCAATATTCTATCCAATATATAGGGCAAGCATACGACCTGAGTGAACTAACTGATACTGATCAAATATTGAACGGAAATTGACAGGTAGGTGATAAATAGCAGAGTAGAAGTGTCATTGGTTAGAGGCTATAAATAACAAAAGATACAATCAAGATTACTGACCTAATTTATTTTCTCATTTCCTTGTTATTTACAGAAAGAATCAATGAATATACAGGTCACTTTGTGGGACACTAAGCCAAGATTTACACATTACTTGCACATCTTAGAAACTGCTGATAGAGATGGGTGCATTTTCATTTGAATATATATTTGTATATGATATATGTATGTATATATTCAGCATCTCATATATCATCGTGAGAAAACAGAGATAACTTTTCAGGAAACAGAATAATAACAGTTCAGTTTGCATTACCGTGCCTTCAAAAATGTTTAGCATAAATGAGTTGAAAGTGATCTGTTTACAGCCTCATATTATGCATGTGTATATATTTTCATTTTCGTGTGAAGTTATACAATTTCACGGTTGCCATCATAAGTCACTACTACAAATAGAACTGATTTAAATATTTAAACATGTATGAAATAGCCTATAAAAGCTTCCTAAATCCTACTGGATAAATCACTACGCACAAGCAATCATTTCTGTGAATACAGCACTGCAAGACACTTTTTGTATTCGCTCACGTTTCACTTATTGCGTCAAAAATATGCTCTAAAGGTGTATGTTTGTACCGAATGGATACAACTCTCTACTTCGCGATTTGATGCCTGTGGAATGTTATCGTTTTGGTCTTAGATTAAACCGACTGACAGGCACATCACGAGTCAAGTACACAAATACCAGTTTTACAGGCGAATCAGAATTAAGCTGTTAAATGGCTTTTAACTTCGGTCTTTCTCATAGTGGTTATTTAATTTTGAGAAAGACTTGATAAATTTCCTACGGGAATCCATGCACGACGGTACCTTAAAACTTGAACGAGACAGGTGATATTTAATAATCGGAAATAATGACAGTTTTATCATACACTAAATCGCAGGATAAGAATGTCGAAGACTACTGGATTTTAACCTTCCAACTTCTCCCATTCGAACAGCAAAATACTAGTCATTCTCATATTATTATTATATCCTTTAATTCCTAGAGAAACATAGGGCTTCAGCTGCACGTCTCTATTGCCTTCGGTTTTCTACCAACGTTTTCACCCCGCTCCTAGTCTGCCCACATGCTTTCATCTCCTCTTTACATCACCTCCTCCATGTCACCTTTGGACGACCAACTCGCCACTTCTCTTTCAGGTCCCACCGGAGCAATGGCTTGTCCGGTGATGTTACTTGCTGGTTTCCTCAGAGTATGCCCAATCCATCTCCATTTCTTTCTGCCTATTTGTTTCACAATCGGTTCCTGCTGGGTTGGTTCGTTCACTGCCAGAGATCGTTTCTAGCAGGCCATCTGATCTTGAGTATTGAGCGAAGACAACTGTTAATGAAGGACTGAAGTTTGTTTGAGATGCTCTTTATGATGCGCCGAGTCTCTAATCCGTATAGTAGCACTGACTGGCTTCACATTCGAGTTGAAAATCCGCATGTTTCTCTTCATACTGACTGCTGTTGACCTCCACACAGACTTAAGGGTAATGAAAGCTTTTCTTGCTTTTCCGATTCTGGCTTCGATATCCTCGTCAGTTCCGCCTGCAGTCGAAACGATGCTTCCCAGGTAGGTAAAGGAGGTTGTATCTTTCAGGTTCCTACCATTTATACAGGCTGATTGTTGTCTGTCGTTGTAATTGTTGCTGTTGGCCAAGAATCTTCATCACCTCTGTTTTATCTATGTTCACTTGAAGTCCTATCTTTGATGCTTCTTCTGCCAACTTGTTGCTTTTCACTTGCATATCTTCCAGTTTATGGGAAATCAGACATATATCATCGGCGAAGTTCAGATCCTCCAAATTTTTGTGTGGGTCAATTTTATGCCTGTTTCCTTATTGCCCGCTGTCTGTCTCATTATCCAATCTACTGCAATCAGGAAGATCATTGGTGATAGTAGAAAGCCTTGCCTCACTCCCGCCGTCACCTCGAAAGCTTCCGTAAGTTTCCCGTTGTGGATTATTTGGCAAGCAGCATTGTCGTATAATTGTTGGATGAGATGTATAATTGTCGATGGCAACCCACAGTAGTAGCGAAGTAGTTGCCAAATCACCTCTCGATCGACGCTGTCGAAGGCCTTTTCAAAGTCGATGAAGTTGAGATAGAGAGGTGACTGCCATTCCAAACTTTGCTCAATGATGATCCGTAGAGTGGCGATTTAATCAATACATGACTTGTTTTTCCTGAATCCAGCTTGTTGCGGTTGATGTTTTACATCCAGGCTGGCGTGATTGATTCTCTCCAGGATGATGCGGCTTAGTATTTAGCTTAGGATGGACAAGAGCATAATTCCGCGCCAGTTTTAGCACTGACTTAAGTCTCTTTTCTTTGGTAGTTTGAACAAGTATCCTTTCTTCCAATCCTCAGGTACTTTGCCCTCTTTCCACACCTTCTCCAGCAGTGGCGTCATCAAGTCCGCTGTTGTCTCTGGGTCAATTTTCAATGCTTCTGCTGGGATTCCATCTGGTCCTGATGCTTTTCCAGCTCTTAGCATCTTGATTGCATTCAGAACGTCTGATTTCCTCGGGGGGTCGATGTTCACTGGTAGTTCTGCTTCCGTTGTTGGTATTGTTGTGCGCGTTGTAGGTGGCTGTCGATTTAGAAGTCTTTTGGAGTGTTCAGACCAGTGTTTCCTCTGCTCCATCTCTTTAGTGATTGACTTTCTATTGTCATTTTTTATTGGATTAATCTCTGTCGAACTTTTTCCCGATAGGTGCTTAGATGTTTGGTAGAGTGTGGGGAGGTCTCCTTTGCCTGCACTGCAGCTTGTTCTGTTTCACTTAACATGGCTTCATAATATTTTCTTTTGTCTTCCCTGGCACTCTTCTTCACTCATTGTCATAGTGGTTGTATAATTTTGAGAAAGACTTTATCAATTTCTTATGGGAATCCATGACTGACGGTCCCTTGAACCAGACAGGTGGCGGGCAAAGAGTAGATCCCATTGCTATCCCGTCTTTCTGTCTGTAGATGTCACCGTTGAAGGTGAGTTGTACATTCTGGGTGCATCCTAAGAACAATTCCTTCAGATATGATATTGATACTCCTACGCTTATATTGGATTTTTCCATATAACTGCACAGAAAGCAAATTGTTTCTGTTTGTGGCACGTTGGTAAAGAGAGTTTCGACATCTAGTGATAACACGCGTTAGTCATTTACATTCAAATCTTTTATACTTTCAATGAACTGAAAGGTATCGCAAAGAGAGTGTTTGAATAGGTGTTGTCTTACCGGCTCCAATATTTCAGACAACCATTTGGCGATTAGATGGTATAGTGACTCTGATATGTCTAGAATCCATCGAAGTGGTGAGCCACGTTTGTGCACCTTTGCTAAGCCATAGAGTCGGAGGATAGCTAATCCTGTCGGTTTCAGGCGAACAAACAGCTCCTCCCCATGTATCAGACGGTCGTTCTTCATTCTTCTGAGAACATCTGTTAGTTGTTTCTCAATCAGTTCTGTCTTGTGTTTCTCGTTGTTGCTCTTGAAGAATTTCTTGTTATCTGATATTTCATTTCTGGGCGTTGAATTAACAAGAAGCGATGATGGAACCTTGAAGAGGTTCATCCGCAGAAAACCGACATGGAGCAGCCAACAAACGCATTTCTATAGTTGGATACCTTTCAGCTGAAAATGAGTTCTCATCATCGCATGAGAGAAATCTGCAGCAGCGATTGCAATGAAGAGTAGCCCCTATTCCTCAAAATAGCTACCCAACACGTATTGTCGAAAAGAACACGAAACCTAAACCAAAAAGAGAAGAATGTGATTCACCACCAAAGAAAACGCTGTATCTTGATCTCAATTTTAGGGGAGAATTGGCAGCCAATATCCTGAAGAGGAGAATATCTAGCTGTTTAAAGAAGACCTTCCCTGCAGCAACACTAAGAGTGACATTCTCTAGCCATCCAATACTTAGGAACAACGCGAAGGATAAACTCTCGCATATGACCAATTCATTGTGCATATACCAGTTCACCTGCTCGTGTGGAGCTAGGTACAAAGGTGGTTGTATGCACGTCCTTTCAAAACGTGTTAGAGAACATTACCCAGCGTGGCTGCAAAGAATAGGCACCGGTTCAATCAGATGCTTAAAACTGGGAAAACACCGGGACCAGATGGAATCCCAGCAGAGGCTTTGAAAATAGACCCAGAGACAACAGCGGACTTGATGACACCACTACTGGAGAAGGTGTGGAAAGAGGGCAAAGTACCCGAGGATTGGAAGAACAGTTACTTATTCAAACTTCCAAAGAAAGGAGACTTAAGTCAATGTAAAAACTGGCGGGGAATTATGCTTCTGTCCATTCCAAGCAAGATACTAAGTCGCATCATCCTGGAGAGAATCAAACAAGCCCTAGATGAAAAACTTCGTCCGGAACAGGCTGGATTCAGGAGAAACAAATCATGTATTGATCAAATCGCCACTCTACGGATCATCATTGAACAAAGCTTGGAATGGCAGTCACCTCTCTATCTCAACTTCATCGACTTTGAAAAGGCCTTCGACAGCGTCGATCGAGAGGTCATTTGGAAACTACTTCGCTACTACGGGGTCCCATCGACAATTATACACCTCATCCAACAGTTATACGACAATGCTGCATGCCAAGTAATCCACAACGGGAAACTTACGGAAGCCTTCGAAGTGAGGACGGGAGTGAGGCAAGGCTGTCTACTATCACCAATGATCTTCCTGATTGCAATCGATTGGATAATGCGACAGACAACGTCAACCAACGAGGGAACAGGCATAAAATGGACTGACACAAAAGACTTGGAGGATCTGGATTTCGCCGATGATATATGTCTGATTTCCCATAAACTGGAAGATATGCAAATGAAAAGTAACAAGTTGGCAGAAGAAGCATCAAAGATAGGACTTCACGTGAACATAGATAAAACAGAGATGATGAAGATTCCTAGCCAACATCAACAGCAACAACAGACCACAATAAGCATAAATGGGAAGAACCTGAAAGAAACAACCTCCTTCACCTACCTGGGAAGCATCGTCTCAACTACAGGCGGAACTGACGAGGACATCAAAGCCAGAATCGGAAAAGCAAGACAAGCTTTCATTACTCTCAAATCTGTGTGGAGGTCAACAGCATTCAGCATCAAAAATAAGATCCGGATTTTCAACTCCAATGTGAAGTCAGTGCTACTATACGGATCAGAGACTTGGCGAGTCATAAAGAGCATCTCAAACAAACTTCAAACCTTCATTAACAACTGTCTCCGCTCAATACTCAAGATCAGATGGCCAGAAAAGATCAGCAACAGGGATCTCTGGGAGCGAACCAATCAGGAACCGATTGTGAAACAAATAGGCAGAAAGAAATGGAGATGGATTGGCCATACGCTGAGGAAACCATCAAGTGACATCACTAGACAAGCCCTCGAGTGGAACCCGAAAGGGAGGCGGCGAGTTGGTCGTCCAAGGGTGACTTGGAGGAGGTCATGTGAAGAGGAGATGAAAGCATGTGGGCAGACCTGGAGCAGGGTGAAAAAGTTGTCAAAAAACCGAAGTAAATGGAGGTGCGCAGCTGAAGCCCTATGTTCCTCTAGGAACTAAAGGATACAATAATAATAATCAATCAGAAGTGCCATTATTGAACATCTGATCAACACTTCGCACAACATTTCAACTGATTCTTTTAAAGTAATTTATAAAGTCAACAGAAACCTACAAAAAGCAGTATGTTTCCGACTTTTCTGTACTGTAGAAGCCCTGGCGATATGCATCGAGAAGTCGGAGCTGTGTGTTCAACCACTACAACTACCATGGACCTATTTCGGTATGTCCCCTTAGCCTCCATTTTCCTTTCGTTCTCTTTTTTCTTTTTGATCTTTTTTCGTTCGCCGTGTGTGTGTGTGCGATTCTTACTCCATCAATCTTCATTCGACTCACCCCATTTTTTCAGCTATGAAAACAGTTATTTTAATTTTGTCTCTTTGCTGTCCCTGTTCAAACTTATAATTCGTTTAAAATAACTATTTTACAATAATATCTTAATCCTGTGCAATCTTTGTGTTTCTAAGATTCTTGTAATCTATATTCACACCTCCTTATCTCCATCTCAAGTTGAAAATTATTATTTGAATTATTGTTTCCATGCTCATTTTTACACACTTGTTATCCGTTCTAATCCTGTGTGTAATTTTGTTTCTAAGCCTCTTGTAAACCATATCTAATTGAAATGAATCATCCCCTTTTATTCGCCATTGTAATTATGTTGAATCGAACAAAAATTGTATCCATGTAAAACAAATTATGTATTTAAATACGATTGTACAGCTGCTTTTGAAAATGAAATAGCCGAAAAGATCACCATCTTTGCTGAACTTTGTGTTCTCTTCTTTCTCATTTTTTTAGTTATCCATTCGAACACACTGACCAGGCGAATAGGGATGATTTGCAAATATGAGCTATGAAGGTAGGAATCAATAGTCGTTTAATCGCTGCACTCACTGAAATCTTTATATTCTTCATTCGGGTACTATTTTACTGCGAAGGACTACAAGAATGTCTATTCAAGGATGATGTTTGATGATTTTTTTTCAGGAGAAGGGAACAATCCTTTTCCTTCCAAATCACCGAAATACCTATTGAGGCATTAAGCAAATTGAAAAACAGATTCAGAGAACAAAGCTTTTTCTTCACAGTGATGTTTACCAAAAATGTATAATAGTCGATTATTGAGTAGTACAACTGGGGTGACATCATTGAAATAATTGCTCAGAAGTGGCTTTACAAGTGAAAAAAAAAATAGAATCTGTTAATTACGTATCATTCAACCGCACAAAGGAAGAATGCATTAGAAGTTGGGATCGTGCTAAATCACGAATCGGTAGAAGTTAGAATTCAATAGCCATTGAGTGGGGTCCTAGTGGCTGAATGGTATACGAGTTTGCCTTGTAGCCAGAAGGCCCTGGATTCGAATCACAGTGGGTGAGTACTGCCGATGATTCCCAAACTAGGATGAAACAGCAGCTGTCCACTTCTCCTTGGTTTTCAATGCTTCTCTAACTGATATCAATTCGTGATGAACTGGTCAAAACATAACTAACTCTTGCAAACCGAAACCATAGGATACCGAAATTGCTATTTAGTGAGAAGAAAGGAAGTTTAGTGTTTGTTCAACAAGTACAGATAGGATGAGAAAATGTACACAAGAAACATCTGAGAGTAATAATAGTGAGGTATTTAATTAGGTTAAAACGAATTATTAATTCAAAATAAAAATTAGGAGTTTACAGGGAACGACTAATGAAGAATTTGAGACCATGGTAGAATAAGAAACAGCACAATCCTTCTCTGTACACAAAGTTTGGGGATGTATTGACGCATTTTAAACGCCTTCGCCATACAGAAATGCCGAAAACTAACGCCCTTCATACCATTCGGTCTCGTTTTTTACATAATGCTGAAAGACGACTGTGGTGTGGATCTGCGTGTCTTGGGTTCACCAAGTGCTCGAGAATTAAGCTAGTAACTGTCTTGCATTGTCCTTTCATCAATTAGCTATACCGAATAATGTTCAGAGATGCTTGTGGAAAGTGCGCACTATGGTGCAGCCAATATAACTAGCTCCGCGGGAGCAATTGAATTTAGAAACACACACTGAACACACACATTTGAATCTTATCAAATTTCTAATTCATTTTTCCTTCGTGCCACTGAGTACTACGTAATTTACAATTTTTATTTTTACTTGTAAAGCCACTTCTGAGTAATTATATCGATTATGTCACCCCAGTTGTATTACTCAGTAACAGACTACAATACGTTTCACTCGAAATTATTCGCTAAGCTGAAAAAGAAAAGAATTTAATATTCCTTTGGTATAACGAACGGGTTATCAATTACAATAAAGCCTGAGAACACCATCCAATGTGTTGGCACAACCTTTACTTTCAAAAGCAGCAAATAAACATTGAAATACTGTTTGACTTCCAAATTACTAACTTGTCAGTAGTCAATCATAACTAGTTGGAATCACTTCGATGTTGTCGTTCGTTTGTTTGTTTTTCTGCCTAAAGTTTAGATAAAACACATGATGCATAAATGAGTTAACTGTTTTCAAACTTTAACTGGGTGAAACTATCTATCGTTCCATGAATATTTTTAGTCTACAGTAGTAAAATTATCTACAATAGTGACGAAAGTATTTTCCTCCCTTAGAATAGGGAACAACTGATGACTGTCTGTGTGACACGACTGAATAGAAAAAGATGCCAGTAGTATGTCTGCCTGTCTGTCTATTTGTATGCATGTGTGTATATGTTTGAAAATATTCAGTCGAAATTATTTTCCCTCTTTGAGTAAACTTCACTCAGTCAGTTTAGAATAACAATGACTGCCAATATTGCCTCCGCTCGTATTCATACTCCTGGTAGTATCAATACTACTAATCCCAGCTATATTATCTGTACTGTTATTTCTATCGGTGTTAACATTGTCAATACAAACAGTCTGATAGATTTCAAAACAAAAATTCTTTTTTCTAATAAAATTATGATTCATTCTGATCGATTAAATGCCTAAAATAACAATACAACCTGTCATCGATTTTTAATTTTAAAAAACTGTTATGTACTCGTCGCTAAATTATTGTTATGGACTGGTCGAGAAACTAATAGTCCTGACGCAAGAAGGCGGAAATCAGAAGACCACTAGGTTTGCGATGATACTTCTATTTTCAAACACAAGGAGAATGCAAAAGTGGTAAGTCACAAGATTGTGAGAACGAAATATATATATGAATGTCCAGACAAAGGGTGTAAACAAATCACCAGACAGTCTTAACATGAATGGCTAATTATAATGAAGTATCGATCCATATATACATAGCGAAATATAGCAGACATGTCAACAAACACACAATTTATATGGATACATGTCACCAAGCAACGGACTGTCAACAAACACTCATATTATATATAATATAATATAAGGAGAATATACATTGTTAAAGGAGACGAGTTCATACAAGTGAAATGGTCACAGACTAAGAGAGCAAACAGAAAGAGAGACCAACATACACACACACACACATAAATATATATCTGTGGATACATATCAAAACTCTAATACTAGAGGATTCTACAGACAATATGATCTATGGATATTTGGGTCTGTCTGTCAATCGGCGTTAATAAGCAATACTGTTCCCCTATCTGTTATATTCAGCAGAAGCACAGACATGAGAATACATATGTAAATATTTATGGAGTGTAGAATTTATTCAATTTTCACTACTCTTACTCTCAGTCTTCATGAACGGTACCAGGAAGTTTGAAGAATGTAGAATGAGTCAGTGAATACATCGTCCTGTTGTTAAACTGTCAAAAAAGATTAAAATATGTCTTCAATTATGATAAAAATCTGTTTAGCTGTTTTGTGCGAAAGCCGAATCATCTCTTATTATTGAAAGTTAGTTATTCAACAGATTGGCATGGAAAACGAATAGTTCATAGGCATTCATCATGCCTAATAGAATAACTCATGGCTTTGATTTTCGATTACTTATTACCTTACTTGAACCCGTTGGTAATTTATATCACCATTACAGTCCATAAAATGTCAGATGTATCTGAAACTGACGAACTGACTAATATGCTACTCAAATTACAAAAGTAATCTCGAATGTGTACAAATTTTTATCAGAATTGATTATAAACATTAACATTTATTCTGATAAGCTGCGTGTAAAGTGTTCGTTATGCTTGATTTCGTCATTATTGTGTGTGTGTTAACTTTCATCTACCAGTCAGTTACATATGCCTCTCATTAACAAAAAGTATTTCAAGCTTTTCGTTGATTGTTAATGTTGGACTGAATGCCCTGTCTCCATTGATATGTTGGCTCCTAGCACTCATTCTTCGGTTATTTTTCTACAATCAGCATAGTCGGTTAGAGATCAACAACACTCAGGCTGAAAAATAAGATGCAGATTTTCAATTCCAATGTGAAGTCAGTTCTTCTTATGTTGTGTACTGCTGCTGAGTGGTTAATTAGTCCTGACGCAGAAAGGGGGAAATCAGAAGACCACTAGGTTTACGATGATACTTGTATTTTCCAGACAAGGAAAATAAATGTCACACAAGAGTGTCAGTGAAATGGTACGTAGTGTACGAAACATGGGAACAAGAAGAATGAACAAGTATATAGTGCAAAAGTATATATGAAAATGGCAAATACACATGAGCCAATAAGGCAGTCTTAACATGATTGGTTGTAATGTCATGTGATAACAAGATCATAGATGTTTATTTAGTTAGTGGACAGACAGAAGCATATTGCCAGTTATAATGGAATATCAATCCACATACACATAGCAAAATATAACAGACTGTCAAAAACAAAACACACGTCATGTGGATGCATATCATCTTACTATACGAACCAGAGACTTGGCGCCGCCTCACAAAGGGCACTTCGAACAAACTACAGGTCTTCATCAACAGTTGCTTTCGCCCAATACTACTTAAGATCGGATGGCTGGCTGGAGGAAATCAACGAGAGAGATCTCTGGCAATAAAGGAACCAACCTAGTAAAAATCGATTGTGCAACATATAAGTAGGACTAAATGGAGAAAGATAGAACTGACTCTGAGAATAGCACCAAGGGAGTGACATCACACACCAGGCCATTGGCCGACTGAAACCTGAATGGGAAACGACGAGTTGGTCGTCAGTGTGAGGGAAACAATATGAAGGAGGTGATGTGAAGAGGAGATTAAAGCATGTGGGTGGCAGATGTGTAGCCAGGTGGAAACGTTGGCAGAGAACCAAACGTAATGGAGACGTGTGCAGCTGAAGCCCTATGTTACTGTAAGAATTATAGAAAAGAGTAGTAATAATAATATAATAATAATAGTCCGTCTGATTATTCGTAGTTAACAGGGGAATCCAAAATGCATGTTTCACTCTGTTTGGACTAGTCAGCCACATGAGCCTGCGCCTCACTGAGCGACAGTGCCCTCCTCCTTAGACTTGAATCCAGTAACAATCACTTCACACCCCAAAGCATCATCTATTGAGAAACTTAGCTGTCTGGTTTAATAACTACGATACACGTTCTTCCAATCAGTGAGTTGTAAATAGAAGGAGAGCACGTTCTGCACTTCCCCTTGTTAGTCACCATCAAGAAAAATAATGTCTAATTGAGACTGGTCTGTAAAATATGGTTCAACATGAATTAAAGGGAAAGAGAAGTATCTTTATTATCTACTTACTGTACGGCATAATTCCCCGAATTCCCTTTATATTTTTTGCTTTCCATTCTGTTAAAATGTCAAAAAAGATAAATTGAACAAACTTCACTTCACTGTAACATTTTTCAGACTAGGGAATACGCACACACATAAATGAAACCACAGTGGAGTTTCTGCTTGAAGTTTTGACTATATACCTTCTCTCTTCAATACATCTACAGTAAACAAACGTTACAAGGTTGGAACCTCTTACATTCACATAATTTGGAAGAGATTTTACCTACTAAGAAAAACACAAATTGTTACTGGATGCTAAAAAGACTTTGAAGTAACCGAATTAGTAGGAAGAAATTGTTCAAACTTTGATTGTGACATAACACGTCAAGGTGATAAATAAATTGTACCCGAAAAGTCTACTGTTTCACTCCAGTACACATAAGAAAATAATTTGTTACAATCCCTTCTCTTCTCTTTTCTTTTATTTTATGATGATCAAGATATGCGCATTTATAAGTTCTTTTATGAGAACAGTGACCAGTGGATAAAACAGCTTAAACAATGTCTTCATTATTAAATTTTTTGATCATATATACCAGAAAGAAACATTCAAAACCTGAGGACAAATAATAGCCGCCTTCTTCCTAATTAAAAAAAAACAAAACCTGAGAAGACTGAGCTTCTGACAGTAAATTGGTTAAACGCTGAATGGAAATAGAACTATAGGCAATTATGTAACCTGAAGCTTTAGCAGTTTTGGGCAGCTAAAATATCAATGGTTGATAGATAATTGCACATTCGGTTTATCTGAACTCAGAGGTGACGAGTAGTGATTGTGATACAACGAAGTTACGAAGATTTGAAGTTACTGAACGTTAAATACTAACCCAGTAAGTGGATTATATGATTGGTTGCATACTGATGGATTTGGGAAAATAATCCCTTGCTATGTGAACAGTGCATATTTTTAAGCAGTAAGATAAGCCGACGAAACTACACGACACTCTTCGCCATAATCTGAACAGTTTGTTATGATACTCATTCATTCATCATTACCATCCTCATCAGGATCCTCAGAGAATGAACGAATTCTGTTTTTGAAAACTTTATACTGGTCTACAAGTAATACAATATTAACAAAAAAAATGTTACTACAGCCAGTTTGGTGAAATATCATGACGTTTGTGTCGATCATTTATCCCTGGTGTCTTGCTAATCTAAAGATTCATAAGTAAAAGTTAACAGATTGTCAGTAGAAACATCAAAGACAGGATTTCAAGCAATCATAGAGGGATGAAGATCCCCCAGCAACAACAGCTGGTGTGGCGTGTGCTACTGCGATAAGAGTTATCAGTAGTGTGTAAAGTGACGTCCATCGGCACAGAAACATCAAATAGCAGAGAGACAGATTTGATGTCAGAGAAGGCAAATGATACAACGTTATGCACATACATGGGAGACGTCAGAGGAACACAATGAAACACAATATGAAGGAAGGCCAGAAGTAGCACAACACGGAAGATCTGTACAAATATTGATTTGAAGATAAGGTATACATAATTTCGCTGTATAAAGGCACTGGCTAATCACCGTCAACACGGTAAATGTAAAGAATGTCTTCCATTATCTTTTCCTGACCTTGTCAGCATCACTTCAACTACATAGGGCACTCATGAATATATCAGAGACAGCAAAGATCTGAAAAATGAAAGAGACCTCCACTGTTTTGAAATCAGTACAGAAGTCTGCTGCATTCAATACAAGGATCCAAATTTCTACACATGTAAAGTCACACAGTGCTTCTCTATGTTTCAGAAACTTGGCACGTCACTAAAAGCACTACAAAGTAGTAGCATAACTTCATCAACAGATACCTTTTCTCGGTGCTAAAGGTCAGATGACCAATGGGAAAAGACTAAGTGTTTGACGTACAAGTTCATATGCTGTGATGCCAAAAATATTAAAACAGATGTTTCTCTAACTGATATCAATCCCTGGTCAAACTAGGAAAACAGTAGTAGTTTTGAACTGTTTTTTTTATTACAGCTTGATTTCACACTGTATTTTGGTACAAGCATGGATATCGGTAGCCAAAGTTTCGGAGATCGACCATAGGTATCAGGGGTGCGTCGGTGGAGGATCGAACCACGGACAATGTGCATGGACAGCGAGAGTCCTAACCACAAGATGGAAATTTTTAATGGATGAGAAGCAAGTTTTTTGAGTATCCGCTTTGAAAAATATGAAGAATATAGAGAGAAAGGATAGGCTGAAAGAAAACAACTCACAAAGGAGTTATACCTGGAGTGATAAGCATGAATTCTTTACCAGAAAATATACGCTTTCAATTCAAACTTTATAAGTTTGCACATGAAGTGATGAATCACTAAACCATACTAGGTACAAGGGCCAGAATCCAACATCTCTTGCGTCATTTGGCCTTATTTCGCAGAAAAGTTTAAAGTAGAAATCTCATAGTGCCACCAGATGCTCTAGAATTAACTTAGTGATGAAAATATGTGCTTCCACTTATGTAGATGCCATAAATTCTGTGACGATTTAGTAGGACTAATTTGCTGAAATGGTTGAAGGATTTCATCATGAGCCACTGGAAAAACACATGGGAGTAATGGATAGCTAGCTGTTTTATCGATCTGTTTTTGAACTCATCATCAGTACGAACCAACCACAGGGGTTCGAACCTATGAATATCTGGTTGGAAGACCAGGGAGTTCGTAGACAATTAAGCCCCTAGGACCAAGTCAAATGGCCCATGAATTCTAACTTGTGCTAAGTCACGATATAGCGCGAGCGCTAGCCAATGTCTTCGGCGAGTATTTGTCCTCACACCCGACCCACTGCACTTTACTGTTCACAACTTCCCACTGGAACCCAGGTAACTATCTACCTGAATAGGACCAGTCGCCAGTGAGCCTCTCATTGGTATTTAAGTGTTGGTTTGTAGGGATTTGATTGGTTCCAGGATTTCATCTTGAGCTGGCATTGGTTAGAGAGTCATTGGAAAACCTGGGAGTACTGGAGAGCTGTTTCGTCCTAGTTTGGGTTCCAGTGGAAGTCGTGACCAGTAGAGTGCAGCAGGTCGCGTGTGAGGACAATTACTCGCGGGTCCCATTGGCTTGTTGGTATACGAGCTCACCTCGTAGCTGGAAGGTCCTGGGTTCAAACCCTGGCGGTGGGTGCGTTCCGATGAAGAGTCCCAAGCTGGGACGAAACAGCTGTCCAGTACTCCCAGGTCTTCCAATGGTCCTCTAACTAATTTCAGCTCATGATGAAATCCTGAAACCAATCAAATCCTTACAAACCAACACTTAAATACTGATGTAGTAGTGTTTCCTGACAACTACTGTCGTGACTGGTTGGTAATTAACCTCTCTACTGATCATCTTTTTGACTTGAAATTCGAAGTTACCTGTCATGTGATTTACATTTTATTAGCCGGTAGATTTGGTCAATAAAAGTGCGATTGTTAATTGCTGGCTGATTCACTCGAGTACCAGACTTCTAGGAATTCCCTGGCGTCATTTTTCGTGTTTCCTCTTTAAAATTTGCACATTTTCCCCAAGAAGTTCAGTGTCCGTAATTATCCACATGCATTGATACGAAAGAATACATTTCATGTATCTTTACAACCGATTTGTGTTCTTCGATTTGAATTCGAAGGGGACGCCAATTTCGACCAACAATGTAATGTTGGCTGCAGTTTATACAGCTTATTTTGTAAATGGTATTAATTTTATCTTCTTCTTTTGTTGGATCATTTAAATTGCACAATATCGAATGAAGAGATTGTGCTGGCTGGCTTGCTGACTTCTGTGCTATGTCTATTTGAAACAATCTCAATATTTCAGCTGTTATTTCATAGATATTTTGGTATATGGTCGACTGAATTTTCTTGTGGTCTTTGATGATAGTTTCTTGATGGTGTTTTCACTCTACCTTAAACACTTTTTGATTAGATTGTGAGGATATCCATTCTTTTTCAGGACAGTTAGTAGGTATTTTTCCTCCGACCTCTTCAACACTGGAGTACTAGAGTGTATTTGAACTCTTTTAAACAATGTCTGCACACAGTTCTTTTGTGGGTAATCGGGTTATAGCTATCATAGTTGAGTATTTGGTATGGATGCGTTGATTTTCTATATACTTGTGTTTCTGAATTTTCTGTGTGAGTTCTCTTCATTAGTTCAGACATCTAAGAATAAAGTTTTGATGTCTAATATGCGTCGGTGGCACAATATTTAGGACTCTCTCCTACCACGCACATGGCCCGGGGTTCGATCCCCTGCCGACGCTCGCCTGATATCTATAGTCGGCCTGCAAAATTTGGGCTACCGATATCACACGCTGAAAATCCCATACTTGTACCGGAAAATACGGTGCAGAATCAAGCTGTAATAAAAAAGTAAAAAAAAATAATTCTTCTTCTTTTCTTTTGAATTTATTGTCTTCAAATATGCTGTTTTTTAATTTGTGGATACATTCCAAATCAAACTCCTTTCAATTATTACAAGGGTATCATCAAAAGAAGTTACCCAGAATTTTGATTTAATTATAGGTAGATGGGGCTACTAGTTCTTATCTTTGCATGACAACTTGTTATGTACTGGTCGAGAATTTAATAGTCCTGACGCAAGAAAGATGGAAATCAGAAGACTACTAGGTTTGCGATGATACTTCTATTTTCCAAAACACCAGGAGAATCAATGTCACACAAGAGTGTGAGAGCAAAAATATAAATGTCCGAACAAGTGTGTGAACGAATATTCAAAATGAACAAATCAATAGACAGTCTTAACATGATTGGATAATTATAATGGAATATCGATCCATGTTTACATAGTAAAATATAACCGACTATCAAACAAACACACATTTTATATGGATACATATCACAACTTCAGCTATTAATCCCGATATGGGCGATGATCGCATTGGTGTTCCTTTTTATCTGTTCATGTATTTGGGTATTGAATTGGAAGTATGTTGTGAAACATAATTCTATGAGTTCTATCCAAGTTGTTATGTTTTCCTCTCCATAGAGTGAGTGTTGCATAGTTTCTGTTGCTAGTCTTGGACTAACTGAAGTAACATCAAAGTGCATCAGTGTTTTATCGTCGTCCAGTGGAATGTTTTGATTTCCTCTAAAAAAATTTGATTGGCGAATCGATGCAATAGTCGCATGATTTTGTCGCTCACCTAAATGCATAGAGAATTGAAGATGGATTGAAAATAACCTGGGTGAACTGTTGATTGACATGAGATGTAGGGCAGTAGAGAGGATTCTGAGTGGAAACCTTGTACACGACATAAAAGAGATTGTGTGAACGAAATGAGATTAAGATTCGCTGTCGAATCCTTATGTCCTACCGAGAACACAAAGAAGTAATAATAATAATCATAATTTATAATAAGTACTGCTTATACCTGATCCCCTTGCATAGTAAATGGTAATTTCATGAAACAGTGATAGCATGTAATTTCTCATCTCATTCTTTATCTCTGATTTTAAGATTCTCTCAGTAACAGAACTTTATTAGCTGACAAAACTGAAATATACAGACCACTAATATCCAACTAAGCAAGGAATTTGCGAACTTAGAAATGATAGAGAAGATTTGTAGCTCAGGTGGATAATTTTGATGAGGTTGCGTTTTCGAAACTGAATAGTTAATTTGCAAAGCTTTCATCGCCCTAATAGGCGACATTATCAGCGAATACTTCAATTTCAAGAAGTCAGCTTTTAGATTTCTCCACGAGTTTATTGATCATCTCTCCTGGTGATTTTGGACGTGATTGGTTGTTTTTGTGTGTTTTCACACCTTCTAGGCTACTTTAATTGGAGCTGATTGTTTCTTTGACTTGAAATTTGACCCTTCATGTGTGAGATTTCTTTCTTATCGGTTGATTAATTTTAGATATCATCTCCCTCTTTCCCTCATTGCAGCACTCCCACCTTAAGGAAAACTGAAGAAGGATATCTCATGGAAGTCTTCCAAAAGAAAGAATGTCCACGGAATTTCATCAAAAGACATATACTCTCAAACCAACATATCAAACCAAAAGCCCTCAAGGAAAGCACAAGAAATATCGCCCTACCACATATAGTAGACATCTCAGAAATCACTGCAAGACTCTTCAAACCTTTAGAAATTGATGTCACACACAAAGCAACAAAATCACTACACTCAACTCTGTGTCAGCCAAAACAATCAACAGCGAAAGAAGATAAAGCCAAGATAAAACCAGCATCTTCTGCCGGTTTCTTGGTTCTCGCCTGCCCGCCTCCCTGCAAGTCTTCGAGTTTGTGTGATATTAGAAATAATCATCCACACGCAAAATTCAGATATTCTGGAGCCTTCTAGTTGGTTCAGCGTGTTCCTGTTCTGTCAGTTCTCACGTACAGTCTGCCTCATAATCCAGTCTACCTCAAGTTAGAAATATCGTCGATGATAATAGGCAGCCAATAGGACTTGTAATCACTTTGAATGCCTCTCTGAGTTTTCCAATGTGAATCACCTGACATGTGCCACTGTCATATAGCTGTTGAATGATGGTGATCCAATGTTGTAGATTATTTTGAAGGATTTTTTGAAAGGCGCTGAATGTCCTGTATTGATCCGATGTCCTGTCACTAACTAACCAGGCTGGATAGTGTTCACAAGCGCGTTTTACTGTTTCTAAAGTAATATAAGTACATCGGTGATTCTATAGTAGAATACTTGCCAGTCACTCTAGCAGTCTGTTTCAACTCTCAACCGATGCTCTCCTGAACTCCTCCTAGTCTACTAGATGATAAACTCGGAATGAAATTAGCAACCCCAAACACTGTGGAAACTAAAAAGAATAAATATTGAAGTTCCATGTTCCACTCAGATGCAAAGGAATTAAATAAAAGTAAAACAATAATCAAAAAATGTTAAGACGACAGAAGCCCTAACTGTGAACAATAACTAGACGGAAATAAAGCATCACCAACAACAGTGACGTCTCTTTTTTGGGAATTAGACAATAACACTTAGCCGCAGAGCAATTTAAATGATCAGTGTACAGTTGGTGAATGACAGAAACAGCTGTTGTTGTTATAATTATTTTTGTTTTTCTTCTTGCCAAGTAGAAATTTGTTTTACTTTTAAAAGCAGTAAAATTTGTTAGCCATGAAAATTTTAAGATTGTTGCCTGTTCGTAAGTTTTCGTTTTTTTTCATCTTGAAGTATGAAAATTTTGCATACTTTCATAGCAGGGGATAGAAATTCTACGTTTATTTGACATTTAACTGCTATTACGCTGACATTTACATTTATCTGTCAATAGTGGTTTTCAAAATGTTTCGGTATGGAATATGTATGTACGGTTTTACCTTTGAGAGTGCAGTTTAATCGATCGGTATGAATAACAGATCTGGGGAACTTTTCTCCAGATGTTACCTATAGCAAAAGCAAGTTAAACTGTAATAATTTACTAGCAAAACCCCTGAGAACCAGGATTTGACTACTACCTTTCTGATGAATAGAAAAATAAGTACGGAATCTGGATGCAAAGACCCTTTAGTTGGGCATATTCAAAATTTGTTGTTAGATGAATATATCGTAAGCCAACATGGACGGGTCAGTTCATCAGCTTTCAGAGCTTTATCCCACTGGTTCGAAAGCAAAACCCAGCATGCATATTATGTTCAAGGATTCGAAAAATCTGTTAGGAGGATATGATAGAGAAGGATTTAAATTCATTCCATAAAGCCCTACCAAAGAACAGGTATCCACCAATATTTATCAACAAAAAAATGAAGAAAAAGCCCACCATATCCGAAAATCCTAACTGTTTCTGAGAAAACTCTCTTCATGAACCTGGAATACAAAGGTCACACATGGAAGCAAAGATTCTTCAAAAACAGCTTTCTAAATATGTGAAGAAGACATTTCAACCAGCCGTCTTACGTATCACATTCTCTGGCAGAAAATTAATCTAGTCTATTGTTAAGAACAAGATACAGCCACCTCAAAGTGTATTTATCAGTTTGATTATTTGTTGTTGTGTAGCAAAGTATATCAGCCGTACACAACGTCAAGTCCGCAAACGTATTCCGGAACACTGTCCAGTTTATATAGCTAGCCAGAGGAGAAAAGAGGAATATATGTAGCTCCACCCTCGAACACCTTGTCAATTCTGAACATCCAGCGCCTCCACATGAATGCCTCACAGTGCTACACAGAGTCCCTCAATATCGGACGAAAGCATCTCTAATATGCTACCTGTACACAGCTGAGATATTGGCTATTCGGGATCTGAAACCGGATCTCTGCATCCAAAAGCGCTACATACGGTCACTCGCCCTACCGTGGCCAGAGTTATTACTATGATCTTGCTGCTTCTTTTTTATTATTTTAGTTTACTATTATTATTATTATTTCATTATCACTATTATTCCCATCATTCATATTTTATTACGACTCTATTACTGTTTATTAATAACATTGAATTTTCATGCAGACTTTAAATAAAAACACTTTGCCACCTTTCCGCTGGTTCCTGTCAATTCTACACAGGCTAATTGACTAATCATTTGGTAAAGGACAGACAAAAACTATTCGTAGCTTCATTCTGTCACATTTAATTGATAGTGGTCATGTAGTCGAGAAAACGAGAGCCTTCAAAGTAATTCACGTTCAAGTATCCCACCGAATCTTTCTAATAGACTTCGTATTCTTCTACTGCACACAGCTGAGGCGATAGACATTTAAATTATTAAACCAAAACTATGCATTCAAAAGAAGTTCGTACAGGCATTATCCCTCCCTTGACCCATTAAGACATAATCAACTAATGACTTCTACACCACCTCTTGTTTTTATTTTCAACCCCTTTCTTATCATTTAAGCTTGTCTCATTTCCTTCTCTTACAATCTAGCATTACTTAATCGGTTCAATTGTTTTTACTAGCCTTTATCGACTACTTCAACCTGAACATTTGTTTGTTTAATCATGCTGTTTTTCATTATTCGTGTTACCATAGATTGCCTCACTTTTTCATCCTTACTATTGATAAGACCATTATAATTATAACTATTATTATTTTCATCATTACTACTATTATGACTAATTGCACAATTTATATTGAAAATCAAAACAAGTGATTCAGCAAAGAGACTCTTTTCAACGAATTCATCATCAAGTTGTACAATCGTATGTGTATCGTTTTTTAAGAAGTTATATCCGGAGAGGGATCAAATCTATGTGTGTTAATCAATTCACCAGCTCGTGGGGAGCTAGGTATACCGGTCGTTCGACTTGACTTTTGTCCAAGAGGGTAAAAGAACACTATCCTGCATGGTTACAAAAAGGTGGAAGTGGAGCAATAAGAAGTGTGATCATTGATCATCTGGTCGATAATGATCACCCTGTCTCCATAGCCTCCGCCTTTAAAGTTATCTACAAGGCAAAGAGTAATTTACCCAAATCCCTACGTACCCGAATCATCTGTATTGCTGAAGCTTTGGGTATCGAAATAGAAAAGCCAAATCTCTGTGTACAGAAAAAGTTTGTTCAACTCCTCCAACTTTCATGGTCTTAATCCCCCCAAGTATGGTAATCCCAAATCATATTTTGGCTCTACCAATTTTTCAATTTGTCTATTGAATTTGTATACTCTTCCTTATTACGTCAATTGTTACTATTACTAGCCTCACTCTGAACTGTCACCGGTATTATTTCGCTTGTTCCACTTGTCATTCTAAATCAAAACTCTTTTACAATCTTAAATTCTATGCTATCGAATTTCACACAATATTACGTAACGTTTTTATTTTGTTCAATTTTTCTACTAATCCTATAATTGCACACCCTTTTTCAAGTTCTATCCATCCTAAGAATTATTCTATAAATGGCATTAATTTGCTTTGCCATTTGACATTTAACTATGATTATAATCACAAACATTTTAGTTTTTAATTGCATTTCATACTACTATTATTATCATTCTTTTATGCGTTCACACCTATGATCCAATTCCCTCACCGGATATAACTTCTTAAAAAAACCATATATATACGATTGTACAGCTTGATGATAAATTCGTTGTTGAAAAGAGTCTCTTCACTGCATCACCACTTGTTTTGATTTTTTTTATGTGTTATAATGGGAACTTTCCTTGAGTTAAAAAATAACAATTTATATTTACCATCGTATTATCCTATAGACAAAACATCATGATCGGTTTATATTTGAATTTTTATTTATAAACTTAAATATATATCAGAGTTAGACCTGATGCGATCTAATTGAAAAAACAATATTGTTCGCTTAAATGTGTTGTTCTAAATTTAATATATAGTTATTATCTCACACTTATTACGTCATGCCAACTTCGGTCTCTTTTCTAACTTCCAATTAGTCACCGCGCCTAGGTTACACCTTACATGACGTAATAAGTTTCCGAGGCCAGACTTTACCAGTATCTGATTGGTTGTCCTTATGAATTCTTTGTTAAATATAATTACGATTATTTGAACAGCAGTTGGTGAAAATGAATCGTAGAGAAGAATATTATCTTCTTCACTGTTTACTTCCTTCTCTTTTTTTAGTTATGACACAATATGGGGATATTTCGTCTAGTGGAAAAAATACCAAAGATTTCCAGCGTATAATCGAATTCAATTCCTTATAAAATCTAAGCAATCTGACCGCAAAATCCATGTCTTACACAGCGAAATTTTCAGACGAAAGAACTTTGGTTCAATTTCTAAATAATTTACTTAATGATAAATAAACGAAATTAACAATAAAATACTATTCAAGTGTTGGTTTGTAGCAGGATTTGGTTGATTGGTTACAGGATTTCATCATGAGCTGACATTAGTTAGAGAACCATTAGAAAACCTGGGAGTACTGTGCAGCTGTTTCGTCCTAGTTTGGGACTCTTCAGCAGTACGAACCAACCACGGGGGTTTGAACCCAGGACCTTCTGGTTACAAAACTAGAGAGCTCGTAGACCATTATGCCACTGAGACCCAATCCAATGAATGCCCATGAATTCTAACTTCTGCCAATTCAAGATATAGCACAACCGCTAGCTAATGTCTTCGGAAAGTATTTGTTCTCATACACGTCCCTCTGCACCCTACTGGTCACAACTTCCCATTGGAACCCCAGGTAACTACCTACCTGAATAAGGCCAGTCGCCAGTGAGCATCTCATTGATATGCAAGCATTGGTTTGTAGGGATTCGGTTGATTGGTTACAGGATTTCATCATGAGCTATATCTTGAATTGGCAGAAATTAGAATTCATGGGCTGGTCGTTGAATGGGGTCCCAGTGGCATAATTGTCTACGAGCTCTCTAGTCTTGTAACCAAAAAGGTCTTGGGTTCAAACCCCGGTGGGTGCGTACTGCTGAAGAGTCCCAAACTAGGGCGATGTAGGTGTCCAGTACTCCCTGCAGGTTTTCCAATGGTTTTCTAACCAATGTCACCTCATGATGAAATCCTGTAACCAATAAAGTAATAACCGTAAAGCAGGCGTGTAGTCCAAATTAGTAGATAATTTCAGCAAACCAGTATCACTAGTCCTATCAAGTCAGAAACTAATTTGAATACGCTCCAATTGTAAAAGTGAAAAATTATAATAATAATTTCTCTTGTATACAACAGCACAATTTATCTGAATATTCTAAGGCAGGGTGGTTGACAAGTGAGAAATATTGAAGCTTATGTGATAAGCTGTCAGTAAAAAAAAAAAAGAAAAAAATAGGAGAGATTTGATGTTTACCTTAGTTTGACAGATATCAATATTTGTATTTGTGTTTTTGTGTATTGAAAGTTTGTTTTACTGCTAATGTTGTCACAGTTTACAACATCAGTTGAAGACAGTTTCCACTTCTTATATATATATATATGCATAATCTATTTATGTAATAGGCCTGGCTTATCAGCAATAAATGAGGTAGAAATATGTAATAAAAAGAAATTCGTTTAGAAAGTGTATAGTACACTAGTGGATATATGGATATACGTGTTTATTATTTTTTTGTTTGTTTTAGTAATAATAGTGGGCATTTCAACTAAAGATAAGCACCTACTTATCACTTTTGAACTAGATTATGGAAGAATTAAATAACTGTAAACATTAATTAAACACAAAATATATTTAAGTTAAACAACTGGAGGGTGGGGGAGATGAAGAGGAGGGTGGGTTAAATGCACCTATGAAGGAAAGAAGCATTATTACTGAGTTGTAAATGTCAGGATATTTAGGAATATAAGCATTAGATTTATTTGTATTATCAGTTATCTGTGTTAGGCATTTTATATCTTCAATAGGAGGTAATCGAGTGAACCAGTTCACGACTAGACATCAGCAAGAATCTAAACATTTTGTATGGCATTATATACATCTAGTAGAAGAGCAAGTTTTTCTGGATTTCATCATGAACTAACATCGGTTAGTGTGTCATTGCGAAACCTGCGGGGAGTACTGGACAGCCAGGTGTATTATCAGCCTAGTTTTGAACTCTTCACCAGTACTCAATCCACTGCCAGGGCTCGAAAACAGGACGTTTCAGTTACAAGACTAGAGAGCTCTTAGACTATTTAAGCCAATGGGACCTGATCAGATGCCCAGCTTATGTATTCCATATCGCGAGTTGCCAGAAGTTGGAATTCATGAGCTGGCCACTGGATTTAAGTCCAACGGTATAGAAATAAAACTTGGGAACTGTGGTGCCAGAACACTGCCCAAGTTTTATTCTTATATCAATAATACATATGGTCTACCTACTGGAAAGCTTATCAATAAACTCACACGACTTCCTCAAACAGAAGGAAGATTCACAAACCATCGGATTTTTAACAGTCGATGCTTAAAAAAATCATATAATTCCAGAATATTTACGCATGCGTGCTCCATTTACTTCAAGAAAAATAACATCAGAAGCTGAACATGTCATTAGATTATGTCTAAGAGAAGAACTACATCGAATTACTGTGAAACTAAATAATATACGAAATGAAATTGAAAAACTCAAACACAAACTCAAACGTTTGGTCAGTGACAAAGATTATGTAATTGTTGTTGAAACATCCGAAAAAGCTAAAGAATTAGCATTGAGAAAATGAAAACCACATAAATCGAAAACTTCAACAGACCAATGGAAGGAAAGAACAAAATGAATGAAACTGACGTCAGCGTTTCATTCTCTGTTGACAGAACAAAATGGATGATCAACCTCTCATCAAGAGAAATAAGCTCTAGTGAGATAAAAGTACTTGAGAAAAGACTAAATTTCATTATAACAGTGAGGATGTCAATCCTAACATAGAAGTATCACTAGGTTCAATAGATAAGACAACAGCAGAAGAGGTTTGAGCACAATGTACAATAACCCTAAAAAATCAAAAGAAGGCAAAATCGAACTTAACAAAATCGGAAAGGGAAGCTTTAATTAATCTAAAACAGGATAAATATATTGTCATAAGTACAGTGGCTTAATTGTCTACGAGCTCGCTAATCTTGTAACTAGAAAGTTCTGAGATCGAATCCTTGTCAGTAGGTGCGAGCTGATGAATAATGCCAAACTAGGCAGATGAAACAGCTAGCTGTAGTGGACTTATACTAGAGTTCACTAACATTATAAATATAAGAATGATAATCCAAGTCAATGGAGTGTTAAATAACAATATATTACCAAAAAATGCAGTGACGAGTTGTATCAACAAAGAGGATTACTTGGATATAAAGTCTAAGTCCTCTGCTACAAACTATGTATATAATCCACGGGTACGTTAATTGATTGGGTTGCGTCTGCTGTAGCTGCTGTGTTCCGGTTGTAGAAATGTCTTCGGTTGAGAATAGTAGACTCCTACAATAAATCCGAAGTATACAACACGGTGTGAGTTGAGCAAGTAAGCAGAAATGACCAGGGAGAAGACGAAGTCTCCAACAGCAGAGTGTATTTTTCAATTGTACACGGAGGTTATCTATATTTCAACAAGAAGCGTTTTAAACAAAAATTATGTACAATATCTCTAATTTCTACAAATAACCAAAACGTGTACAGTCACATTGTTACGTACTACACATAGCTGTCCAGTACTACCATCTGGTTTTCCGATGGTTCTCTAACCGAAGCCACTTCATGATGAAATGTTATATCCAATCAAATCTCTGCAAACCGCCAGTGAGTGTGTATTCATGTTTTATATGACAGAAAGCTGATCATCACCATCATTTAGGTGTGTTTCAACGCATAAAATGCGTATGATTTCGCTGTTTCCATCTGTAATCAACAAAGAGAATTATTTGTGTGTATCATGTGGCAAGGAAACCTGTCTTTTCACCGAAGTTTACCGAACACTTTGTGATCTCCTATCACGACATACCTTAGTCTAATTCGTTGGCTTCATGAGTCGCCATGAATCCTTTTAGCTCAAAATCACAGTAAGCAAATTACGTAAAATAATCATGAATATTATAAACGGTTCAAGATTCGGAGATAGAAGATAATGTAAAAGAATTTGAACATTGAACGTTGGTTCATTGGCCTTGGTCGCCATTTGCGGGCAGCTCGAAGGCGCGAATGATTCAATCGTTTACAAATTGGAAGAAGACGAAAGAATACGAATAAAAGTACAATACATCCTCTGTAAAACATTTGTTTGTAGATCTTGTACAGAGTATTGATTTTAACCGGCTAAGAATACAGTTTTTTATTGATCCTTGTGTTTTTTTTTGGAGTTAAAGTCGATAATCGTACCTAGTTTAATTGTCGATTCAGAGCGTCTTCGTAAATAATCAGAACATGGGGTTAAGTTACATGACAGATGATTTTTATAACTGAAAGCTCTTCATAACCTGCAAAATACTTTCTAAAGTTTATGCCTTCTACAATTTCACTGGGATAGGTTTAACAGCCTGAAGAACATAAAAGTTTCTCACTGTGTCTGAAGGAAGAAAGCGTTCAATGAGTGTTAAACAATCCGCTTGGAATGGGTCATTTTCTCATACAGTTTTATAACTTATTTTTATATAAAATTAAAGGCGTTCAGTGAAGAGTTACTCTTTTCAATGATATCATTTACGATCTGTACAATCGCAAATATAAATGTATATAGTTTTCTCCTTTATGTCCATCTAAAGCTATATTCTGGTACACCTGATCGAATCAAGACACCAGGAAAACCGACAAAGTAACTTCCAAGTCATCTACAGAATACGTAGGATTCTTACCAAGAGAGTATGAATCAAACTTATTCAAACGGAAGCAGAAGTAATAGCTATTCACCAGAACTGTGCATACAGGGGAAGTGTTTTCAGTGATTATGTTTGCAGTAAATCTGACCTATCTTTACACCGATTACATAATTTTTTAGTCTTTTTCTCACTTTTGTTCATGTTGAACTTACAGGGAGAGCTGACGGAACTTTAAGATGGTCCATCCATAGGAAACCCGCATGGAATGGCCAACTGACAAGCTTCTACAGCTAGGTACAAATCAGTTGGAAAGGAAACCTAATTAAATCTCTCGCCACTCGCGTCAGACGCATCTGCAGCTCTGATACTTTCGAAGAAGAGCTAAACATCTTGCAAAAAATTCTTCAAACAAAACTGTTACTCATCAAGATTCGTAGACAAAAACATCAAACAAAAAAATTTCCAAAAGCAAGAGACAGCATCCGTGCCAAAAAGAATACTTTATATAAACCTCGACTTCAAAAAGGACCTGCACAGTGACGTCCTCAGAAGGAGAATTTCCACCTATTTAGGAAGAACTTTCCTTGCGGTAACATTAAGAGTAGTGTTTTTCAGTCACCCACTGATCTACAGAAGCCCAAACGACAAGATCACTCACCTGACCACTTCTATGTGTATATATCAGTTCACCTATTGCTGTTGAGCCAGCCAGGTACATCGGTCGTTCAACGAGCATCCTGTCAAAAAGGGTCATTGAACGCTGCCCAGCGTGGCTGCAGAAAGGAAGTAATGGCTGTATAAGGAGTGCAATAATCGAACATCTCGTCAACACTGGTCATTCCATCTTGACAAACGCCACCTGCTTAAAAGTAATCTACAGAGTGAAGAACAACCATTCAAAGACAGTACGATTCCATCTTCTTGGCATCGTAGAAGATCCAGAACTGTGAATACAAAAGAAAATTATTCCACCACTTCTACTCTCGTGGTAACAACTCCGTTGATTTAACTTAACTTTTGTTTGTTTGTTTGATTTGACTTACCTTTTGTTTGTGTGCTTATTTTTCTAACCCTTGCATAATGCCGTATGTTATTTTGTTTCCTTGTACACCCTGATCACAACTGTTTCGTCAAACTATTCACACCGTCACGTAACTCTTAATCAACAATCGTTTGTGGCAACTCAGCACTTTTGTTACTATCCTCTTATATCAACATCCAATTTACCTGGACTTGAACATTGTATTTTCGTTTGACAAATTTAATGTATACACACACACACACACACACACAAAATAACCATATATATTTGCGATCGTACAGCTATGAAAATGATTTCGCTGCCGAAAAGAGACTCTTTTCTGAACTACTGGTCTTCTGTCTGTATTAATGTTTGAATGAAAATTTTTCATGAATTTTTCTCACTTGTTTGTTTCCTAATTGTATAATATTTTCTTCTTGCAACCCTTATTAAATCTTCACCTCCTCCTTATTACCAGTGTTGTTATACTGACTTCTGGTTCATTGAATTGGATTTTTTGATTTTCCCGTCGATTGATTGGACCGAAGTGCTCGGTCTCAGAAATCAAAAAGAATCCAATTCAATAATTAATATGACCCGTTGCATAAGAGGTAGCTCTCGTGGCCCAAGTGGTCTAGTGGATAACGCTTTGGCGTTCGAAACTATGGGTACTGGGTTCGAGCCTCGGTGGGAACATCATCACTCACTGAGAAATGCAGGTACACCCAGCTGACGAGTCCCAAATAGGACGAAATGCGCATCCTGGATTCCACTGTTAGTCACCATCCACCAATTGTATCCTGACTTTTGGTTCAGTTTTAATTTTAGTTGAGATCTAGTCAACCCGTCAATTAGATTATGTCACTCAACTCAGCTTATTTAATATTAGCCAGGTTTCTAATTAATTGACGAAATTTGTTATCTAAAATTTACAATTATAATGATATATCTTTGGTAATATTCCCTTTGTTGCTAAGGGAATTAACTATATTTATTAGTAATAATTTACTGTATTCCAAAAACAGTACTTGTGATACAGAAATGAAATTTTCAGCATTTATCACAATATCGCATCTAATTTCCTCAAATTATAAATAAAAATTAATCACACCGAAAATTTTCCACATTTACAATAGAGGTAGTGTCAAAAACATGCAGCATATAAAATAGAAATAATAATAATACTGATAACAGCTAAAGTAATAGTAATAATACAAGTGAAAAATGGCCGTGGACTTGTTTCACACAGTATTGTCGGCGCGGTATAGAAATCTTAGCATGTTTAAAAAGATTAAATATAATGTTCTCTCTTTACATGGTATAGTGAAGGGAAAAACAAAGATTACAGCAGTTATAGAAATAAGTTGATGTTTGCAATTATGAAAGTAAAACAAACAAAGAAGCAACACGACCATAAATATAATAGAAATAATAAAAGTAAAACTTGAAGGTGTATAAAGATGGATGGATGGAGGAAATTGTTTATTTACTAGATAAAAAAAGGTTAGTTAATTCTTTCCTGACACTATTTTCACCATCACATAAAATACGTGCCAATTATGGTATCATAGAACTTCTATACTTAGACGTGCGCGCATACAGTTTTCTGAAGTTATTTCTTGTTCTACCTGAGGAGATGCAAGGTGAAAGCTGAGAAGTACTCCAATTCAGACAAAACCCCCTTAGCAAATTTATTGCACGAAGTCAGTTGCCTATCGACAACAACGTTAACTATGTGTGGTCCACTGGGACACCACTCACCCTACTGACAGTCTTCAGCATCTTACGAATTGTGACATAGTCCTTTTTAAACAAACCAGGAGAGAACAAGGGTGAACACTAAAGAAGAATAGGTAAAATGCAAGAGTTTGTGAACTGTAAGAGGAGGGGGGGTTGAGTTATACCCGAGTGCCTTAACTTCTTGATGTAAAATGTCAGGCGGAATATTTTACTGGAGATCGCTGAGACATGGGAAGACCAGGAGAGATCAGCAGAGAGAATAAGTCCAAGATACATAATTTCTGATTTAATTCCTATATCATTGTCGTCAATCTTACAACTATCATGAGAATCAACGACTTCTTTTAACTGTCTTCTACATCTTAAGCTGAAATTAACAGTTTGACATTTAGAAGGATTAAGCTTAAGACTGCTAGACTCAGACCATTTACTGACTCCTGACAAAAAGCTATTCATTTCGCTGCAATTGTATAATTGTACAGCTTCAGAATGAAATCGTCGAAGAGAGGAGTAACTCTTGACTGAACTCGTTTTTTTTTCATATGACTCAGTGGGAACTTATTTTCAGTCTACAGTTAGTGACCGATAAGAATGACTCGTCACTCATACCTGAAATATGGAAAATACTATTACCAATCAAATCAAGTGAAAATCAAGAGAAAAACAATGGAACTATATAAATGAATTTAGGAAGTCGTGTGATTACCTTGATATGATTATGAGCAATAAATTGTGCTCGAAACGTCATCAGTTCATATAACTGTAAACACTGTGCGATTTATCAAAATAAAAATCTTATCTATAATGGATTTATCTATAATGGAACGATTCTATCTTCTATATATGCATAGGTATACATGGATGAGTAATATACTGATCGTCGTTACACATTTCAACATCCACAATGTTGATTACCGTTTGTTTTTTTAAACACAAATAGCTTTCAGAGTGTACTAAGTAGAAAACATCTTGAGTTTTAAAATGGACGGTACAACTGAAAGGATATTCAGTATTAAATAATTCGTGCCAGTTTATATTTTCACTCCAAAGACTTGGAGGATCTGGATTTCGCCGATGATATATGTCTGATTTCCCATAAACTGGAAGATATGCAAATGAAAAGTAACAAGTTGGCAGAAGAAGCATCAAAGATAGGACTTCACGTGAACATAGATAAAACAGAGATGATGAAGATTCCTTGCCAACATCAACAGCAACAACAGACCACAATAAGCATAAATGGGAAGAACCTGAAAGAAACAACCTCCTTCACCTACCTGGGAAGCATCGTCTCAACTACAGGCGGAACTGACGAAGACATCAAAGCCAGAATCGGAAAAGCAAGACAAGCTTTCATTACTCTCAAATCTGTGTGGAGGTCAACAGCACTCAGCATCAAAAATAAGATCCGGATTTTCAACTCCAATGTGAAGTCAGTGCTACTATACGGATCAGAGACTTGGCGAGTCATAAAGAGCATCTCAAACAAACTTCAAACCTTCATTAACAACTGTCTCCGCTCAATACTCAAGATCAGATGGCCAGAAAAGATCAGCAACAGGGATCTCTGGGAGCGAACCAATCAGGAACCGATTGTGAAACAAATAGGCAGAAAGAAATGGAGATGGATTGGCCATACGCTGAGGAAACCATCAAGTGACATCACTAGACAAGCCCTCGAGTGGAACCCGAAAGGGAGGCGGCGAGTTGGTCGTCCAAGGGTGACTTGGAGGAGGTCATGTGAAGAGGAGATGAAAGCATGTGGGCAGACCTGGAGCAGGGTGAAAAAGTTGTCAGAAAACCGAAGTCAATGGAGGTGCGCAGCTGAAGCCCTATGTTCCTCTAGGAACTAAAGGATACAATAATAATAATAATATATTTTCACTCAATATATAAATGGATATCATGAAAATAATGAAAGATGACAGTTTCCAGTGTCTTGATATATATGTCAGAAAAATGAACAAGTAATCTGATGGTAAGACAATTCCCAGTTGCTTAAAAGGGAGTGAATAGACATTGGAAATAAATACTTCACCCTATGCAAAAGAATATTTACTGATAACCACATTTCGAGCACAGTTTATTGCTGCTCATAATCATATCCAGACACTACTCAGACACAACTTTTGGACTTCTATTCTATAATTTCATCATTTTTCATCTCTTGACTTCATTGGTAGTAGTATTTTCTATAATTCCGGTATGAGCGATGAGTTATTCCTGTTGCACATGTTGGGTGTAGACTCGATGAACAAGGATTCAGTAATCAACCTTTCTGTCTCTCCACCTACCTATATTACTTCTTTGAAGTTTAACCCTCTCCCACCATGCTATTGTGTGGTTGTGTGTTAATGCATGCAGTGCAATTGCTGAGCTTTTTTCTACATTACTTATCTACGTGAGGTCAACCATTCTAACCTCAGCTAAATTCTTATGTTCCGATAATTTCACTGCCTCGGATCTACTAGTTTGACCTATGTAGTTGACCTAACTCACAGCCATTGCAGGCTATTTTGTAAATTTTATTATTTCGTCTAATTGGGTCATCTGATAGGGTCCTTTAGCCTACAAAGCTTGTCTCTGAGTGAGGTAGTGGGTTAAATGCCACGTGAATTTCTGCTTTATTAAGAGGCCTATGTGTGGAGGGTTTCAGATGTCCCCTCCTTAGATGGTAAAAATACTGTAGATGTCTTATATTCTCTTATTTATGTTATCATTACTATTTTTCCACATTATTTTTACTTGGCTTTTGGCCTTTTCTGATTTTTCTTATTAGTTTTATAGGATAGGAAGTCATTTGACACCAACGCTTCTTCTGTCCTTGTATTTCGTTGGTTTCTCATCAGCTGCTTGCTTACAGCCTAAAGAGATTATTAAGAATATCTACAGAACCAATTTTAACATACTTGTACAGAGTTGATTTTTAAACAAAAACCAATTACTATATGCACACAATGAAAATATAAATATTATTAATAAACACTTTATCCTAAACGATAATGATCATACACAATGAAAACTTTGGATATTATGTAATCACATGAAAGAGGGGATGAAAATATCTAGTTACCAGGGCTAGGAAGGACTGGTAAGCACTTCTTTCTGAACGGATTAATCAGGTTTAAGGCGCTTGATGGAGATCTATTTGGCAAACTTAGGGAGAACTGAACTATTTCACCTTCTGATCATTTTGAACGATCATGCGAAGTTCACCTTAATAACACTGTGAAAAAGTTGTCTTGCACTAGCACTATTCAAAGCATTCGTTCCTTTTAAACATAAACTTTTCAGTACTTTTCAAGTATTGGTTTTGTAGGGATTTTGTTTCACTGTATGGAAGATTTCATCATGAGATGACATCAGTCAGAGAATCACTGGAAAACAAGCAGGGAGTACTGCCAGACAGCTGCTTTGTCCTAGTTTCCGACTCTACATCGGTACGCACCCACCGGGGTTCGAACCCAGGACCTCCTGGTTACAAGGCGAGCGGCCTCGTAGACCATTGAGCCACTGGGACCCGATCTAATGGTTCATGAATTCTAACTTCTGCTAATTCACGACATAGCACGACCACATCGCAATGTCTTTTTCGATGAGTTACAGCCTCATCTTCGACCTACTGGTCATGGCTTCCCTCTAGAACCCCAGGTTAACTACCTGAATAGGGCCAGTCGCTAGTGAGCATCAGATTAATTTCCAAGTATTGGTTTTGTACTTGTACTTGTTCAGAAAATAGGAGGTATGCCGATGTTTCTATTCTTTCAGTGGAATCGCTCCTGTAGTTCAAGGTCACTGTAATTTTGGCTGTGATATTTTAATTTTACTGTATTTGGTATGTGGGAAAGATTCAATGCGGGAGGAGCGACTTATTACTAAAGAATAAGGCATACAATAATTTCGATGGAACCATTTAAAAAAAGAACTGTGTATAGTTTCATGTAACCTACTTGATAGAATTTCAATCATTCATTACACACAACTGAGAAATGCATTTTATGCAATTTGTTTAAAGTGTGTCAGAGTAAAGTAAAAAAAAAAGTATTTTTACATTCCTGTTACACAATAAAAATAAATATCATGCTGTTTTACACATATTTGTACATTTTTTATTGTACATAATATGACCATGACCTTATATTTCTTATCTGTAGGAACACAGTTTGTAGAAAACAAGCATAAAATATCAAACATTCAGTTTATTTTACTTTTATTACCCTTTTTTTTATTCAACTTACTTTCAGTCAAGTGTTCCATAAAATTGTACAGAGCAGTTGTTTCATTTCATTTCTCGTAAAAAATAATATAAATATATATATAAACATGAAGAATTTTACTATTATGGCTTGATACATTGTATTAATTTGTTGTATTACTGGTTCCATGGTTCGTTTTCAAATCAGATAGTCATTTTTAAAGTTATATTATTATTATTAATCCTCTGCGTTCCAAGGGGAACATTGGGCTTCACCAACACATCTCCACTTTGTTCGGTTTCCTGCCGTCCTCTTCATCTAGGTCAATGATTGACTAAACTCTCTCATCTCTTCTTCACACGATCTCCTCCATTTCACCCTCGTAGAGACGACCAACTGGTCACACTTCCCATTGGAATTCCACACGAGCAATGGTCTGTATTGTGCACCATGTCATTAGACGGCCTCCTCAATGCATGCCCCATCCATCTCCACTTTCTCCTACATATTTGTTGAGGGATCAGCTCCCGCCTTTTGGTTGGTTCCCCTTGTTTCTTGTTGCTTATTCTTTCTGGCTATTCGATCTCCAATATATAGATCCAGCGAAATGGGTAGGTGTTGGTCAAATTCTGCGATAACCTGTTGGAAATCCTTTTCATGACAAGCTGGTAAAGTTTCTGACCTGTATAGAAGAACAGACTTGATACTGGTGTTGAAAATTTGAATCTTGTTCAACAATGGACAACACTCCAGCTGATGATATTGAAATACTTATGGGAGATATGAACGCCAAACTGGGACCAGACAACACAGGAAGGGAACTCATCATAGGTAGAGAAGCTCTCGGAGAAATGAATGAAAATGGAGAACTCTTCGCCGACTTCTGCGCCTTCAACAAACTAGTGATTGGTGGCAGTGTATACAAACACAAAGATATCCACAAGGCTACATGGTTGTCACCAGATGGGCGAACCAAAAACCGAATTGACTTCATCTCAATACTGTTCAAGGAAGTGGAGGCACAGCCTACTGGACACAAAAGTAAGAAGAGGAGCAGACGTTCGCTCAGATTACTGTCTCCTACAAGGGACAATCCAAATCTAACTAAAAGCTTTCAGAGAAAGAGGAGCTCTAGACAGACCACAAGCCAAGTTCAACACTCAACAACTGAAGGACCAAGATACAAAGGACGTATTCATTGCAAGCATAAGAGACAAAGCCGAGACACAAATCAACACCAGCGAAGAGGTCAGCGTCGAAAAGCACTGGGACAACTTGAAAACGGTGTGGAGTCAAGTCTGCAAGAAAGTTCTAGGCAGAAGGAGGAGGCAGGACAAACAGTGGCTAACTGCGGACACTTGGAAACTAATAGAAGAGAGAAGGACAGTGAAACAAAAGATTATCCAGTGCATTGACGAGCGACAAAAACAGGAGTTGAATGCAAGCTTAAATACACTGAACAAAAGAGTGAAGAAGAGTGCCAGGGAGGACAAAAGAAAATATTATGAAACCATGGCAAACGAAGTAGAACAAGCTGCAGGCAAAGGAGACCTCGCCACACTCTACGAAACAACTAGGAACCTATCGTGAAAAAGTTCAACACAGATTAAGCCAGTAAAAAATGTCAATGTAAAGTTAATCACCAAAGAGGTGGAACAAAGAAAACATTGGGGTGAACACTTCAAAAGACTCCTAAATCGACAGCCACCTACAACGCGCCCAACAATACCAACAACGGAAGCAGAACTACCAGTGAACATCGATCCCCCGACGAAATCAGAAGTCCTGAATGCAATCAAGATGCCAAACGCTGGAAAAGCAGCAGGACCAGATGGAATCCCAGCAGAAGCATTGAAAACTGACCCAGAGACAACAGCGGAGTTGATGACACTACTACTGGAGAAGGTGTGGAAAGAGGGCAAAGTACCCAAGGATTGGAAGAAACAAAGCAAGAACTACAGTTTTAGCAGAATAAAATGGTACCATCTTTTATTTCGTTGCCTTCTCGTCAGCTGCTTACATGGCAAAGACATTATTAAATATATCTACAACAACAATTTTGATATACTTGCACAGAGTTCATTTTAAACAAAAATCCAACGATCAATATACGCATTTACTAAAAATATACATAAATAAATATGCTATATTAACCACTATTACGAAAAATAATAATCATACACAATGGAAACTTTTAGCATTTCGCATTCCGAAGAAAGAGAGGTGAAAATATCCAGTTACCAGGGCGAAGAAAGACTGATAACCGCTTCTTTCTGGAAGCATAAATCAGGTTTCAGGCGCTTGATTGAAAGTGTTTGAGCAAACTTACGGAGAATTGAGCTCTTTTGCCTATTGATAATTTTGAACGACTTTTCGACGTGCACCTTATGGCCCGTGTCGAGGAGATGCCTGGCGATGGCATTGTTCAAAGCATTTGTTCCCTTTAGACGTAAGCTTTTTGGTACATGTTCAGAAAATCGTAGATATGCTCTTCTTTCTGTCCTTCCAATGTAACTGCTACCGCAGATATATGTGAATTTGTATATACAGTTGGAGGTAACATGAGAAGGATATCTATCGATTTTTTATTGCACCAAAGAGCAAGTTGTTCGATAGACGGGAACGAGCTTAGCTGCAGGATAGGCTATGGCTAGTGATGTACTAAGCCTTCTGTTGATCATCGCTGCAATGTTTTCACCTTTATAATCAAGCTGAACGTAGACTGGCTTTTTTCCACTGTGATTTGTTTTAGATTTGTGACTTCAGATCTCCCATACTTGTTGATGAACCTTTGAGGGTACCCATTGCTCTTCAATATATTTTCAAGGAACTCAAACTCCTCCTCTAGTTTCTCTATAGAGCATATTCTCCTCGCTCTATAGTACATAGTCTTGACTAGACCACGTTTAAAGCTATTTGGACAAAATCTATTAAAATGCAAGTATTGTCCTTTCCATGTGGGCTTTAGATAAATTGACTTTTGAAGACTACCGTCTTCTAGGCGTTCAATGGCGATGTCGAGGAAGTGGAACTTTCCGTCACTTTCGTTTTCCATAGTGAACCCAATTTTGGCGTGTGCACCATTGAATAATCTTAGTAAGTGTGAAGCATGAATTTTATTTTTGCACACTATAAATGTGTCATCAACATAATGACAGTAGGAAGATGTTTCGTCGATTGCATGCTTCAACTTTGTTCTTTCAATGTTTGACATGAATATATCTGCTAGAACAGGGCTAAGTGGACTGCCGATAGCTACAGCATCTATTTGGCGGTAAAAAGTGTTGTCGAATTGGAATTGCACATTCATGGTACACATAAGCAATAGGCGTTTGAATTCCGACTCTGGGAGTGGGAGAAGATCGGACTGCTGACAAATGATCTCAATAGTTTCACTGACTGGAATCATTGTGAATAGGGAGGTTACATCAAATGGCACCATGAAGTTATTTAGAACGTTCATGTGGTTCACACTGTCAGAGAAATGAAATGAGTCTTTCACCGTGTGCACGCCTAGCCGTTGACGAATAGGTTCCAATTTCTCCGCAAGCCAGCGTGCAGCCTTATGTTGGGGCGAAATGATCATCGAAAGTATGGGTCTCAGGGGACTTGTTCTTTGTGTATCTTCGGAAGGCCATACATGTGTGGCAAGCGGGACCCTCGAGGTTTCAAATCATTGTACGTGTTGTTGTCAATCAATTTCTTCTTTAGAAGATCTCTCAAGGTACCATTTTATTCCGCTAAAACTGTAGTTCTTGCTTTGTTGGAATTCATTAAGGGGAATAAATGCATGAGATTGGAAGAAAGGATACTTATTCAGACTACCAAAAAAGGAGACTTAAGTCAATGTAAAAACTGGCGCGGAATTATGCTCCTGTCCATTCCAAGCAAAATACTAATCCGCATCATCCCTCAGAGAATCAAACAAGCCCTAGATGAAAAACTCCGACCGAAACAGGCCGGATTCAGGAGAAACAAATCATGTATTGATCAAATCACCACTCTACGAATCATCATTGAACAAAGCTTGGAATGGCAGTCACCTCTGCATCTCAACTTCATCGACTTTGAAAAGGCCTTCGATAGTGCAGCGTTGATCGAGAGGTCATTTGGCAACTACTTCGCTACTACGGAGTCCCATCGACAATTATAAATCTCATCCAACAGTTATACGACAATGCTGCTTGCCAAGTAATCCATAACGGGAAACTTACGGAAGCCTTCGAAGTGAGGACCGGGGTGAAACAAGGCTGTCTACTATCGCCAATGAATTTCCTGATTCCAGTAGACTGGATAATGCGACCGATAGTGACCCCCGATGAGGAAACAGGCATAAAATGGGATCACACAAAAAACTTAGAGGATCTGGACATCGCCTGTGGAGTCCTCAAAAATAAACTTATCCAATTTTTACTACTATGTAAGAAATGAACATATTGTACATTGTACTTTACCTCGGGTTTTGAATGAAAATATAGTTCTGCCTTCGACTCTTCGTCTTCTTCACCATCTCAACTGCCGTCGATCAATTCTAACCACCTGCTTTCTATCTCAAATTTTCGCAGGAGCACCGTAGTTTCTTCTTACATACTTTGGTCGACCTCCAGCAACATCAACATTGAAGAATTAGTATTGGAGCAGTCTTCCCGCAATACCTATGAAGTCTATTACGTTAGTTGTGGATTTTCGACCTTGTAAATACCCAAGTAACAAAACTTTAATATATTCTTCCAGTAACTTAAGTGTTTTGGTATTTTATCTTCTATTTGAATTTGGGATACAAAGATAACAGAGTCTAAGGTCCACCACACGCCGATGATATATGTCTGATTTCCCACAAACTGGAAGATATGTAAGTGAAAAGCAACAAGCTGGCAGAAGAAGCATCAAAGATTGGACTTCAGATGAACATAGAGAAAACAGAGGTGATGAAGATTCCTTGCCAACACCAACAGCCACAGCAACAACAACAGACAACAATCAGCCAGCATGAATAGGAAGAACCTGAAAGAAACAACCTCATTCACCTACCTGGGAAGCATCGTTTCAACTACAGGTGGACGGAACTGACGAGGATATCAAAGCCAGAATCGGTAAAGCAAGGCAAGCTTTCATTACTCCCAAGTCTGTGTGGAAGTCAACATCTTTCAGCAACAAAAATAAGATCCGGATTTTCAACTCCAATGTGAGGTCAGTGCTACAACACGGATCAGAGATTTGGCGCCGCGTCATAAAGAGCACCTCAAACGAACTTCAAACCTTCATCAGTAGTTGTCTTCGCTCAATATTCAAGATCAGATGGCCAGAAAAGATCAGCAACAGGGATCTCTGGGAGCTAATCAACCAGGAATCCATTATGAAACAAATAGGCAGGAAGGAATGGAGATGGATTGGCTAGCCATACTCTGAAGAAACCATCAAGTGACATCACTAGACAAGCTATTGCTTGAGTGGAACGCGAAAGGGGAGCGGCGAGTTGTTCGTTAGTGTGAGGGTGACTTGGAGGAGGTCATGTGAAGAGGAGATGAAAGCATGTGGGCAGACTTGTAGCGGGGTGAAAAAGTTGGCAGTGGAGGTGCACAGCTGAAGCCCTATGTTCCTCTAGGAATTAAAGGATATAATAATAAATAATAATAATCAACATACTGAATGCGAGAGATTTCCAAACTGGTTATGTATTACACTAATAGTCGTACACACATCCGTTATCAGGATTATAATTCAGCTTTGTGCGTGTTATTTATGGAAGCTGAAAAATATCAAATTACACGCTCATAGTAAAAATAATCAATTCACTGTACCTTGTGAAACACGTGCTACAGGCTACACAAATTCACTTCTTCAGCCTCTTGCTTCCCAATCCACTATCGCTATTCCACTCTGGTCTGTACCTGATCCGTAAATCCACTTTCGGATCCTTTGCATCAATCTCCTATGCTCTATGCAAATACCCTAGAGCTGTTGGTATACTCTTATATGGAATGAGCAAATGCATATTAAAAAGGACTGCCCCATCACTACACTTCTGTTCGTTTTTACTTGTGTATTTTGAAACACTTGTGACCCACGAAGCAACTGAATTTTATATGTACATTAATCTGTGTGGACTGAATTCCTCTCTACTTATATGTTTGTGTTCTTCTAGTCCTTTTAATTTGCGTAAAAACAAGCTAAGTCGTTTAGCCTATAACATCTTTTTCGTCAATATATTGTGAAAAACCAAGATGTAATAAAGTTTATACTGTAATATCTTCCTAAAATTGTTACATGCACATTGAAAGTGATGCTGAACTTTATGCACTTTCAAAAGAAATATACTTCTAAACAGTTTGAATACTTATGTAGCAATCTAGCAGAAAAACCTGCCTGTTGTGTAGTCAATCAAGCAGGAGGTCTATGCTGACAAAAAATAGAACAGTACGGATACAATTAGTAAAGCAAGACTCATAACATCTCATCATTTCAGCAATCGAGATTCTTGGTCTAAGCCAACAGAACTTTAGCCTATCAACCATTAGTTTTTATTGGTTCATATCCTGAAACAGCTCAGATTTTAATCTTAGTTTTGATTGTCATCAGCTATGATTTAGACAATTCAACTTTTCTTGGTAGATTTCGTTATGAACCAATAACCTTTGAGACGAGTATTGAAAACAAGTCAGTATTGGATAGCCATTAAATCAGGGTACAAGGTGAACCGACTAACAACTCGGTTATTGAATTCAATCTCTGATGCGGCATTACTGAAGAATACTGAAAGGGGACTAGGCTACCCTGTTTTGCAATAGTTTCCTAAGACGATATCCCTCCGGTAACTAATCCCTTGTGTGCAACCCAACACTAGACAATTGACTTTTGTTTTGAGATTCCATAAACATCTGGTAACTTAATTCATAAAATATTGAAATCAAATAGTTTGTTGTTCGCCTGATTCCTCTGCCAACAGCACGTCTGTCTTAATATATGACAGTCTTCACAGGATTATTTTCCATCAATATGTAACTTTACAATTGGTTTTTTTGTTTTTGTTTTAGTGAACATGTGAAAATAGGAGTACATTCACAGGGAAATACACACACACACACTTCCTTAGTTACGTGCCCATTAAATAAAAAAGAAATGTTATTAAGTGTCGTAGTAGCAGAGCGAGAAAGATATGTGTGGAGGTTTACTTATCAAAGTACTATGAATATGTTCATGATTCCTAGACGGAGATGGGCTATCTGAGTAGTTTCATAAAGAAACATATAAAAACACTGGAGAGAAAACCTGAGGCGATGACAGAAAGGTAGAAACCCGTGTTTATTAAAATTACAATTCAGTTGGAACTATACAAGTGAGATTTTATTCCAGAAACTTTACAGAAGTTCACATAGAAGATTTTACACAACAAACCGATTCTACTCATTCTCTAGTCGACGAATGATTAAGATACAAAAGAAGGAAAAGCCAGATAGTTTTGCGAAATCTATGTGCATTTATCAATTCAACTGCACCTGCGGTGACAGTTATGTTGAACGGACTAATAGACAGCCTAGCCAACATGTTGCTAAACATCTCTCATAGTGGTTTGGCAAAGGACGGACTGATACAATTCGTAGCTCCATTTTGCTACATTCAGTGCATAGTGGTCATGTAGTGGAGAAAACCAAAGCTATCTAAGTAATCCATCGCATCTCACCGAATCTTCCCAGTAGACTTCGTGTTCGTCTACTGCACACTGCTAAGGAGATAGACATTCGAGCTATTAAACCTAAACTATGCATTCAAAAGAAGCAAGTATAGCCATTATCTCTCTCTTATTGGTCTATTAAGACATAACCAACTGATGAAGTTACCACCACCCGTTACTTATATTTTCAACCTCTCTCTTATCATCCATCGACCTTATCACATCTTCGTGAAAACATGCTTAATTTACTAGCTTTGCAATCTAGCATTACATAATCGGTTCATTTGTTTTTCTTAGCCTATATCGACTATTACGTCTACCTGAACACTTGTTTGTATAATCATGCTGTTTTTCGTTATTCGTGTTATCACAGTTAGCCTCACTTTTTCATCCTTTTATTGATCAAACCGTTAGTATTATCACTATAACTACTATTATGATTAGTTGCACAATTTATTTTTTGGTTGTTGGTTAAGCATTATTTAGATTTATTCCATGCTATGAAGTTTTTGTAATGCGGTCACTCCCGAATTTCCATTTTTCTGAAGGTTTGGGACCGGCTTTTATACTATTGAACGTTTCAAATCATTATTATATCAGTCACATATTTTAGTGGTTTCAGTAACTAGTCAGTAACTAGTGCAATCTCTGTCTCTAGTCTTCTCTTTGGTGCAGACTGGATTCTATCAGTCAAGTTTGCAATGTGGTCACCATGCTACAAGGTGGCTCCCCATCACAGTGCACTAGTGAATTGCTGGTATTAGACGGTTGAAGGCTGTTGGCCTGGAAGCCTTGGGTCTAGGTTTCCTGATAGCTGGCACTCACCAGTCAGCCAGGCGTATCTGAAAACTTGAAGGAACTCATATTCCTTTTTTGAGATTAGAACTCGTGTCACTCAGTGCACCATGGTGGTGACCCACCCAGTGGCGTGATGGTCAAATTTCAAATTTGACTGATAGATTTCAGTCTATACCAATCAAAGGACTTGATACATTACGCGAGTTACTCAGTAGTACTCAATCAGAAATATGCAATACAGTCCTGCAGTAGGTCAATTGCTAGTCCGAATAGCTCAGTGGTAACGCTTTTGTATTACACGAGGTATTGGATGATGTGGGTTCAAATCTCAGAAGGCATATGAGTGCCTTCTACGTTTCAGATACGCTTGGATGACTGGTGATTGCCAGGTAGCACAAAACCCAAGATGGAACAAGTCTTCCTGTCGCCAGTTGCCTCCAATCATCTAATACCAATAATGATTTATCAGTGCTGAAGTGTAAGAGGAATGAAAGTAGTCACAGAACTTAAGGTCAGATGATCTGTAAAGGCTGCTAACAAATTGTTTTGTAATCAACAATTTGTAATGATGACTAAGAAGAATGTATGAATGAATTAAGCAAGAGTATGCACACTGCAAATATGCTCAGTGAATAGTAATCACAACAACAAATAAAATAACACTGTCAGACGATAGTTACAGGGATAAGGGAGGGAATCATTTTACACACTGTGTACACATACTGTGGATGGTTATGGCAAAGAAAGGGACTTCACGAATTAATTTCAAACACTCACATTTGACCTTTGGCTCATGTAATAATCGGTGGTGGAGAATGCGAACGGTTGGGGTGAAATTCAATAAATAAAGCTTTGTTAGTGCCAGCTTGGTGTCCAGCTTTGACAAGAATAACTACTGTAACAACAGAAGACAAGGGTCAGGCGACAGATCGTTTATTCAAGAAATCAACATATATTTATATATTTTCATTCACATTATTAAAGATTGTTATAGGCAAACAAACACAGTCTTCTGAATGGTGGTTTCTCACTGAACGTTAATCTTTCATCTCTATGTGGCCGTTTATTGAAGTTCAGATTATCTATCTGCCAATGGTATCCGCCTACGCAAACAAAGTCTGCTGTGATTGGTTGTTGAGTCAGTCTTTGTTCTTATTTTTCTCACGACCAATATTTGCGACGTAAACATTAACATAAAGTACTGTCTACCGATTTCGGCTAGCAGCCAGCTTTCACCACACTACTTATGCGCCCTGTGCGTAGTCGAAAAAACGTGGTGTTCAGATATTCGATAATGAACTGAGTCAATCGTGCGCCCAAAGTAACTAGCTCTACACTGGTAAATACACTTTGTGAAAGTAAAATAAGTCAGTGAAAGAACAATATAGCTTAGCTGCGTTAATTCATTTTGAGGACTCATCTCAGACGTTTTGATGCAATTTCACTATGAATACCAGTGAATTCCAGCCTCAAGGACATTGATTTTTTTTGGAGATATTGGCACCATGACCTTCACGCTTGCTAAATTCATGTGCTTATTTAAATGTTTCTTGAAGTATCCAAATTCGCCTATCTGGTGACAAATATGATAGAAATTCTTCTTTGAGTGTTTCGTCAAAACAAAGAGCTCTTGCACAGTGAACCAAACACCCAAACAATTTTAGTTTATCATAGGGGTATTACTGAAGAGTCTCAGACTAGTTGGAAGTCACTGTCAATTGTCTTACTATCTGCATTAGTTTCCTAACCGGATGTAGTTCGTGATGAATTAACTCAGTCATTGTGACCCATTCATTTCATGTTCGGCACATTTTAGGCTGATTGCAGCTTTTCAATTTACACACTTCCTTTTCACTCTCACGAGTTTTAATCCCCATACCAAGTAGTTACGCGAAGAGAGTCTTTTCGGTCAAATTTTTTTTCTGGTGTCACAGCTGGAAATGAGATGAATTCAAGTCTCAAATGAATTTCGTCTTCCTATTAGTCGGCATCCACCAGTAGAAATTTTACTATTTTACATTCGAACAAGGCATTAAGAAGACAAATTTCGCGAGATGATATCATTTCATAGTTTCTTTACAACCGCTTTACAACTAACATGGTTTACATTCCACTCCTATGGGAAGTGTACGCATTTTTGTGTCTCTAGAAGGTGAATAGGACTTTTTGGGAGAAATCTTTGTCGAAAGCGGAAATTTCAAACCGAAAATTTAGGGGCATAAGATATCCTTATTAGTGAAAGAGAAGCTTCACGTTAATCTCTGATCTCAATGGGAGAATTTCAACATTTTTGAGAAGAACATAGCTCTGCAGCAACGTTAAGAGTGGTATTCTTTAGCCGTCCACTTGTCTCAAGAAACCTAAAAGTCAAGGTCTTGTATCTGACCACTTTCTATGCACGTATATCAGTCTTCGGATGCGTGTCCTGTGTAAAAGGCTTCAAGCGGATTATCACCCATCATCTCTATGGAGACAGAAATGATTTACTACCATGTAAAACTGGTCATTCTGTTTTACTAAATTCCTCCTTCAACGTGATTTGTAAAGTGGACAGCAACCTGCTAAAGACAATACGATTTCGGCTCCTTTACAGAGCAACTGGTGTTCTGCACATATATAAGACAATTTTTCAACAATTTCTACTCTAATGACCCTCATGTCATTTTTTTTAGCGCTTTTTACATCTATTTCCGATTAAAGATGTCCATTAGAAATTTATTAGACTGATTGGTAAACAAAAAGTGGTCTTCTTCTTCCATAATTGTTAGATAATTATTGCTAATAACAACATCAATGTGTATTTTTTAAATAATAATATCAAATCGAAACTTCAAGTGTTATCTGTAATTAGGTTGCTGTTAATGCATTATAATAGAAAACATGTCCAGGTGATTATGTACATAAGTGTAACACTAGACTGAACATCAAATCATAAATAACAATGTATGTGTAGTAAGTAAATGCTTCTAGCTGATGTTCACATTGAATTCTATTATGCATACTAGTTCGATTATTTTTTGAGCTCTTACATAATATACCATTTCCTTTGTATGTGTGTTTGTATGTATGTACACTTGTGCATTCTGATTGCAATTCATGCATTGATTAATTCCTTCGTCTCATTACGTATCCCTACCATCCTTAGTCAACTTCTTCTCTAATTTATTGATTAGTATTACAATCCTCCTTAGTGGAAAAACAGTTAGAAACAGTTTGAGAGAACGAAACTGCAATAAAATACCCACTTTGGTTCAATATATGTATTTTTTCTTGCATTTGTTTTAATCGAAACAGAAAGGCTTGTTTGATTGTCAAAATAAATCTAACTTTTATGTTCACTAGAGAATAAGCTTAACAAATGCGCTTTAATTTATGACTGCTATATTTTTTCTCTATAATTGGTTTGTAAGGATTAGATTTGTTTTTACAAGTTGATCACGGATTGATACCAGTTAGAGAACCACTAAAATCTAGGGAGTATTTTTCACAGCTGTTTATATCCTAATGTTAGAATCATCGGAAGATCGCAGCCAATGGGGTTCGAACCAAGGACCTTTCAGTTACAAGACAAGCTCGTATACAAACAAAATCTTGAAAGTTAGTCTGGTGCTCGTCTAGTGACTTGCTACAGGACAGAGTTTTCTGTAGTTCTAGTGAGAAGTCGTGAACAGTGAGGCCTATCCAGTCAAAAGTGTGAGGATAGATGGCCTACCGACGACATTGTTTGGAGTCGCGCTAAATCACGAATTGGTAGAAATTAGAACTCATGTGGTGATCATTAAGACGTCGGGTCCCATTGGGTGAATGTTACACGAGCTTGCCTTGTGAACGAGAGGTCCTAGACTCGAACCGCTGTTAGTGGGTGCGTACTGATGATGACTCCCAAATTATGGTGAAACTGGTTTTCAATGGCTCTCTTACTGATATCAATCTGTGATCTTTTCGTAAAGAGTTCTATAGCGTTATTGTTGTCTTTACATCTAGTTAGAAGTTTTCTGGATCAAATTAAACATGGCACGATTACGCCTCCTAGCCATAACTGAGTCTTTAGAGAATAATAGAGAGAGAGAGACCAGACCTATGTGTACAGGAAAAACGTATTCACTCTCTTTGTTTACCCTGGCCCACTATAAGGTCACCAGGATCATAATCTTTTGTACTATTACTATCATTATTATTATTATTATTTTGTGATATCATGTCTTTATTATCCATTTCTCCAGCCAGTTTATTTCACCTCATTGTTAACCTTATTTTTGTCAACCTTTATGATTTTATACTGAGCCTACCAATTGGCTATATGTACTCTATTATTCATGGATTTATAACTGTAGCGCCTGAAGAAGAAGTTATCGAAACCACAATTGTTCGCTCAAAATCTCGTTTTGATTTAAACATGGTTCTTTGACACAGCAATCAGGAGGTGTAATTTATCGTATAATTGTATAATGTAATTGTGCAACACTTTTCGAACAATCTGATCACACACGGACTTGTCATTAAAAAAATATATTTGAAATTAACAAAGAGTGGAGAGGTGACCAAGTAGACATAGGTCAGCATAAAAAGACATACTGAGTGTCAAAATAACAATGAAGATCCCTAAACAGAGGGAATAGTACATTTGCTATGGTATCAAGACAACGTTTATCAAGGAAAGTAGATTTAGTGTGATGATGAATTGCCAGCTTGGGCTTGCACAAACCTGAGGATACGCTGCAAACACGTCGCATAGATAGGTTTAAAAGACAGATAAACATCAGTTTTACGTGCTGTCTCTAGAATATATTCCTCAATAGAGCAGCTAGTTCGTCTATTCTCACCATGAATGGGTTCTGGAAATTCCATTTGTTTCTGAAGCCAGCAGTTACTTGTAGAGATTGATGTGTCCTCCCTATATATATGTGGCCACACATGTATACTTGTACTGGCAAATATAGTGGGATTTAACATCACTTTTAGCATATTCTAAGGGTTTAGATGGATATGTTGGCTTCACATTCTCAGGTATTCTGATCTTAAGTGCATAAAAATTGTAGCATTCAATCTGTTTCTAGTTACTTAGCTGCTATGATCACCCATAATATAGGGTAGTTTGATATATACATCTTTCTTAGTGACGAGTCAGAGAGTGGGTTTTGGTGTTCTGACTACTTTATATCTCCTTATGAATGTGTCTGGATAATTATTGTCAACCAGCGTTTGAGTCAACTTACTTCCTCTCTCATCAAGTCTATCTTCAGTGTATATTCGTTAAATTCTATTGAAGAGGCACCTTACTAAAGTCCTTTTGTACCAGGAAAACACAAAATTTGCTTAATAACTCCTTTACCATTGTGTGCATGCATATATATTTACTTTGCTTAAACTTGCACTATCTGTGTAAAAACTATATAAGCGTAATTTTGCGAGCACTGATCACCAAGTCCAGAACCTTCTGTCGACTGACATCATGTAAACTTTGCAAGAGTGTTAAACCTTTTCTGTTCATAAACTTATTAATAATAATTGGTTTAGGCTCTAAGCCATCGGCTGATGAGAAGCCGATGAAATAACTGATGGTAATATATTATTTTGCAAAAACCACTTTTGTCCTTGCTGTATTCAAATGAAATGAGTTCTTTGTATTCTGTGATGAATGATGATAGTACCGAACAGAACAATAGGAGTATCAAAAAGATATGTACCTCAGAATTCAAGTTCAAACAGTAAGTGGAAAAATTATCATTATTATAAGCCATAGACCCAAACTGGATTCTGCAGTGTCAATGTTGTCCACTAACAAGAATTACTACACTAATGGACAACAGAGGGTTGTTCATTGCTTCTTGGCTTTCAACCGCTCTCAGCTTTGAGCTCTTGTTGAGTCTATACTTCTTCCTCATAAGGAGGTATACACGGAAGAGAATATGAAAATAATAAAACAACAATTTTATCTATTTATATTGATAACTGATATGGTGGGAGTGCTTTGATATGCGACTTTACTATCCGCCGCACCATTATTGATGTCACCTACTTCAAGTCTTCAGTAACGCCCACCCAAACATTGACTTTACACTTGATACTGAATCCGACGGAATGTTCCACTTCCACGAAGTCCGTCTGACAAGAAACACCAACAACTCTCTGAAAAGGTCCATATACAAAAGGCCCACATGGAATGGACAATTCATCAACTTTCAAAGCCACGTACCCCTAAGCAGAAAGAGAAACCTGATATACGCTCTTTCTTAGAGGATTCGGCAGATATGCAGCGAGAAAGTGGTTGAAGAACTGCGTAATCTTCAAAAAACCCTGATGGAAAACAGTTTCCCGCCAAGGTTCATAGACAAGAATCTCAAATCTAAGAAGACTTCCGAACAAGTCCAATCTGTTCCAAAGAAAATATTTCTGCTTAATCAAGAATTCAAAGTTAATACTGAAGCGGAAATCCTTCGTAAACGCCTCTCCACATCTCTGCGGAAAACATACTTTGCCGCGAGCCCACGACTGCAAGAAACTGTTTAGCCAGAGCGTGGAAGACAAGCTGTCACATTGGGCCACCTCAACGTGCATATACCAGTTTACTTGCTCTTGTGGAGCTGAGTACATTGGCCGTACCATGCGATGACTTGAAAAACGCGCTAGTGAACGCCACCCAGTCTGGTTAGTAAAAGAAGAACAAAAGCGTGTATACAGTTCAGTGACAGAACATTTGGTCAATTCAGGATATTCAGCGCCTTTCGAAAAATCCTTCAAAGTAATATACAAGATTCGATGAAACCTATCAAAATGAGTGAAATTAAGACATCTGAGCATAACTGAAGCGCTAACTATCACAAAGCTCAAACCTATGCTTTGTATCCAAAAGAAATACATCCAACCATTGTCCCAGCTGTGGCCATCATAAATAGGTAATTTTTTTGACAATGACGATCCTTTTGCCTTTCTAGACTAAACTTCTTGTTTATGCGTGTTATTTTAAGTCTTTCTTAATCCCTGTTTACACTACCATATTTTCATTTCCGAACTTTATTTTGTCATTTTACTATTTCTACATATTTAATCCCTGATCGCATAAACAATTATTCATCACATTAGTTTTTTTATCCGAACATCCTGTCTATTTATTTTGCTATTTCTACATTTCTAACCTCTAATTGCACAATGTCAATCTTCTTAGTTATTATGATGCTACTTTGTTTGAGTTTCATCTGTTCTCCCTGTTTATTATGGCATTCTAATTCCTAGTTAAAACAATTAGTCCCTTTGATAAATTTGAACAAGGCATTAAGAAGACAAATTTCGCGAGATGATATCATTTCGTAGTTTCTTTACAACCGCTTTACAACTAACATGGTTAACAATGATAAAATAAAGTTCATGAAATTTACTCAGTTAAATAAAAACAAAAGTACATACTAATGACCAATCATATTAAGATAGGTCATGCAGTCCAGGGTAGGCGAAGATTGAAGTCTATTGATTTTTGTACACACAGTTTAGGCTGTATGTGATTAATCCAAAGTGCTTCCATCACCTTCAATAACCTTGAGTTAGAGTTATGTGATGGAATAATTGTGAAACAGTCATTAATATTGATTTTGTGACCAGACATTAATAAGTGTTTTGCAATGGATGATGCTGGATTTCTATTAAGATTAATCGCGTTGGGATTTTCGATATGATTTACTAGCCATTTTGGAATATGTTCTTTTCGACGACATTGGAACATTCTGTTAGTTCTACCTATATAGGTGTCACCGCAGCTGCAGGTGAACTTGTAGATACAGTTTGAAGTAGAGTCCACAGAATTTCGTCCTTTAATCGTAGGAACAGGGGTCGAAAATGTTCGGCAAGTGAGAAAAAGAGATGCGGCGTAGAATGTGCGTTTGATGGCTGATCGAAGTCTTTGAGTTGTCAACTGCATAATCTGGTCGCCCTTGAATGGTAGATTAATAAAGATGGCTTTCTTTGGTACAGAAGCTGTCTTTTCGAGATGTGGTTTTTCTTTGCTGTGACAAGTGATAAAGCTCTCCGGATAACCATTAGCTAATAAAACTGAATGTACATGTCGAAGCTCATCCATCAGTGTGTCACTCGTGCATATTTTTCGGGTCCTTGAGAACAAACATTTCACTAGGGAACGTTTATACTGGATAGGAACAAAACTGGTAAAATGAAGATATTGTCCAGTCCATGTTTGTTTACGAAAAATAGAGCGCTGAATCGTTCCATCATTTCTCCTAGTCAAAGTAATATCCAGGAAACCAAGTTTTTTTTATTCGATTCTAGTTCGGAAGTCACTCGAATATTTGGATGAATATGATTAAATAGAGTAATGAAGTTTTAAATAGATTCACTATTATTACCAATAATAAGAGTATCATCTACATAACGTTTATACTGTGTGGACTCTACTTCCAACGGAATCTACAAGTTCACCTGCAGCTGCGGTGACACCTATATAGGTAGAACTAACAGAATGTTCCAATGTCGTCGAAAAGAACATATTCCAAAATGGCTAGTAAATCATATCGAAAATCCCAACGCGATTAATCTTAATAGAAATCCAGCATCATCCATTGCAAAACACTTATTAATGTCTGGTCACAAAATCAATATTAATTAATGACTGTTTCACAATTATTCCATCACATAACTCTAACTCAAGGTTATTGAAGGTGATGGAAGCACTTTGGATTAATCACATACAGCCTAAACTGTGTGTACAAAAATCAATAGACTTCAATCTTCGCCTACCCTGGACTGCATGACCTATCTTAATATGATTGGTCATTAGTATGTACTTTTGTTTTTATTTAACTGAGTAAATTTCATGAACTTTATTTTATCATTGTTAACCATGTTAGTTGTAAAGCGGTTGTAAAGAAACTACGAAATGATATCATCTCGCGAAATTTGTCTTCTTAATACCTTGTTCTAATTCCTAATTGTAATTTTTATTAATGTTACCCTTAACCGGAAATTATTCGAGAACTTCCCAATCCATCTGATATAAATACACGAATGTACAGCCTTGTAATTGATGGTTTCATCGTAAAGAAAATTTTCTTCGCTGCAACTGCCTTCTTAATAACTCCTATGACCTGACGTGTATATTTATTTCATTATGTCACTTCCCCAAGTCTTGAATCCTAGAAATGAGTCATTCGAAAATTAGAGGCGGTTTATTTGATTCTGTCTGCAAATAAACAATAAATTTGTGCTTTTTCTGTCTAACGAATTTTAGTCAACTACGAGACTGTGACACTTTTGGTGTTTCTCCAATTGTATTTCAACTGTACTTCAAATACGTCTCAATAAAAGAAATATTTTATGTTTTGTTTTGTTACTGCCAACAAGCAGTAGTAAGAACATTAAAAAAAAAATTGAATAAATTTCAAAAATTAGCCTTTAAAAAAATACATTTATTTCATGGTGAACATCTATTTATGTTACAATGGAGAGTTTGATTTATTCACCAAAGCAGTACAAAATGAAGATAACATAGTGTTGTATGCATTTCTATTTGTGTTGTTAATATTTGTTTTAGCCTCTATTGATGATATTTCCATTCATTCTCAAATTGAGTAAAGACGGTCAGTTGCATTAGGCTATTCTGTTACTACCACCAGTATAATAATTTGGGATCCGCTGTTGCTTTGGTTGTCTATGTTGAAAATCTGGACTCCGCATGTTACCACGATGAGAAGGATCTAAATGGGGTTTTGTACGTTTCTCTTGTTCTTTCTTTTTAAACTAGCAGATCTTTGTAGAATAGCATAATGAAGCATAGCGTCATCAGTACACTGTTCACCTGTTTCATTTGACATGTTTACATCTAATAAATTTGGATCATTACTATTATTATTATTATTATTATTATTAATTTGACTGTTATTGAAGGTATTCTGATTCGTAGACTGATCCATAGATGATTCTTCAATTTGACCAGCTATAAAATCAGTTTCTTCATCTGTAAAATCTGGTTTCCATCGATATGCAACAGAGAATTGTTTCTGTAATCCATGAATTAAATTTGTACGACGTTTTGTTCCATGCATTTGATCTTTTGTACTATTGGCTTTACCGGTTTCACTGTTGACAAGAGTTTTATTCCTACGAGATGCTGACGATGATGATGAAGGTGGCGGTGATCGTACTCCTCCTCCTCCTCCTCCTGACTGTTGTCCAGTATCAACATTTTCATCATAGAAAAGCATACTTCTTTTACGTCGTTCTTCTTGTATTTCGCTAAGCATTGAGCGTAATGTGGCAAGGACAAATGTACAACTGAACGATGTATGATATAATGAATAGGATAGAAGCATAAAATTGCAAAAATTTACATTAGCTAACTTTTTAATTATATGTGCACGATGAAATATATGAATGATAATTTCGCATAATACAACTGGTATTGTAAGCGCTAAATAAATGGCTGGTTCATAGAATACCCCATAATCTTCTCTTGGTAACCAACGTAAAAAACCAATACTGATGAAGATAATAAAGACCGCTGGAACAATACGAGTTATCACAAAATCATAGTATAAGAATGTTGCAACACCATGAATTGTTGGTCCACATGTACAAAAGTTTTTAGATGGACACACTTTTTCATACTGTCTTATTACCATTGGTATTGGCATGCATAAAGAGAACAAAGCTATAAAAATCGATGACTTCAAGATCACTTCGAATACATTACGCATAATTAAATGATGACGTGGTATTATTTCACTGAATAAAAAATTCCAAAATAACAGCAAAAATGGAACAACAATTAAATAACTCGCAAAACATCTTGTCACATGATCTGCATATACAAATGCATGACACCAACCCCAGCGTTTATCTATACTGTCTGGTATTGGAGGTTTTGCGACAGCAATCACTAATTGTGGGAGTGTAGAAAATATAAGTACAAGTAAGGATCCAGTACAGGCGAGTATACGGTATAGAAATAAGGTTCTGTCTTGTTTTGGTAATCTGCGTTTTCTACCTTGTCTCTGAGCATTGATGCTATTTGTGTTTGGCTTGTTTGTTTTGTACTGTTGCAGTTGGGTCGGTGTAACTGATTCACGACGCACTTGAGCAGCCCATACATAAGCAGCTGCTGTTTGCATAAGTGCTGGTATGATTACTAGAGACAAAAAGGAGAGAAAGTAAACGGTAGTTAGTTGATGATGTGAATGTATATTCTGATTTTCTGTTAAAATAACGCTAATTTTGTTTTTGAAAAAACATTTGATATGCAGATTAACTGACATTTTTGAAAAGTCTACCAAATGGAATAATTTGAATGTAGTTAGTTAATATACTTCTCTGTCATCAGGTCATTATAGATAACTGACTTTCACTGGCATATTCATGGAAACGATTTGCGCGCTGTTTAAATTTTATGAACATAATTAATACATTATTCAATGAATTGATTGGTTTTACTATCTGTAAACCAGTTCTAGAAATGTCTGTGCTCAGTAATCTTTTAGTAAAACGTAGCACAAAGTGTTCTATAATGTTGATAGAAACGGTAGTGATGGTCTGACTAATATTTCCTTCTTCAAGCATGTCTAATTACCTATACTTGACGGTTTTACTGGGGTTTGAAAGAATCATTTTGTGATCAACTGCTGCCAGTTTTAAAAGTATAAAAAAACCAGGGTTAAGTGAGATGTTTTGCTGTAATTGAGATGTTCTAACTGTGAGCCTTCTTGAACAAGAGATGAGCAACACCAGGAAGGAAGTTTGAAGTTAATCCAAAAAGTGTTGATTATTGTGTTATAAGGTTTACATACTTTTTCCCACTACCTTTTAATTAGAACGTATGTCCGATGAAAATAACTTTAGCCATCTAATCCTTTCTGATTCATAAATCGTTAAGTGTATGATAGGATAAAATGGGGATTTCGTTGTTCCGCGGAATACAAAATATGCTTCTAAATTGATTTCACTTCCTGATGTCAAGAATAAATAAGAACAACACATTTAAGCGAACAATATTGTTTTCAATTAGATCTCATCAGGCTTAACTCTAATATATATAAGTTTACAAATAAAAATTCAAATATAAACCAATCACGGTGTTTTGTCTATAGGATAATACGATGATGAATATAAATTGTGCAGTTAGTCATAATAGTGGTAATGATAATAATAATAATAATAGTAATAATAATAATGGTCTTATCAATAATAAGGATGAAAAAATGAGGCAATCTGTGATAACATGAATAATGAAAAACAGTATGATTAAACAAACAATTGTTCAGGTGGAAGTAGTCGATAGTAAAAACAAATGAACCGATTACGTAATGTTAGATTGTAGGGCAAGGAAATGAAACGCGTTTATAATGAATATAAGATAAGATTAAGGGATTATAAGAAAAGGGTTGGAAATATAAATAAAGGGTGGTGTAGAAGTCTTTCGTTGGTTATGTCTTATTAGGCCACGGGAGGGATAATGGCTTTACGAACTTCTTTTGAATGCATAGTTTAGGTTTAATAGTTCGAATGCCTATCGCCTCAGCTGTGTGCAGTAGACGAATACGAAGTCTATTAGAAAGATTCGGAGGGATACGATGAATTACTTTGAAGGCTTTCGTTCTATCGACTACATGACCACTACCAATTAGGTGTGACAGAATTGAGCTACGGATTGTTTTTGTCTGTCCTTTGCCAAACTACGATGGGGGATGTTCACTAACACGTTGGCTAAGCTGTCTAGTAGTACGCCCAATATAACTGTCACCGCAGGTGCAGTTGAATTGATAAATACACATAGATGTGGAAAAAACACCATGATTGGTTTATATTTGAATTTTATTTGTAAACTTATATATATTAGAGTTAAGCCTGATGAGATCTAATTGAAAACAATATTGTTCGCTTAAATGTGTTGTTCTAAATTTTACTATAAGAATAAATAAGGCAGCGTTTATACCTCTAACACTAAGATCTGTTTGCATAGGTAACAGTTCCCTGAATTATGTTGTTTGTAATCTGTATTGATAATTCATGTCTTCGTGTTTTTATAAGACGCTAAGTTATTAGGGTGTTTTATTCAGGGAAAGTGTCTGAAATATACACAGATATTCACATATGAAGAAAGAGGACTAGTTTTGAATTTGGAATTAAGACTCTATTTAATTTATCAACTGATTTCCATTCAGAAGTTAATTGTTGGATAGTGAGTGACTAGCAGCGATTTACGATCACATTGATACTGTATTAAACAGCGTCGGTGGTATAGCAGTTAGGACACTCGCCAACGATGCATATGGTCTGGGGTTCAATCCTCTACCGACGAACTCTTTTACCTCTCTGAGCCAGAAATAATAATGCTGGTTAAGAGGAAAGGTTGGGGATGAGGGTAGCAATCCCATCCTGTAAAATAAACAACACTGCTATAGAAACTTCAAGCCACTAGCTTGAAGTCCTTTGTTCCACTGTGGAATGTGAAGGAAAAAAAGGACTAGCAGTTGAATCCAGTATAACGCGCATTCGGTCCTATTTGGGACTCATCTCACTCTTCTGGATTCACCTGCATTCCACAGTGAGTGATAGGCCAACGCTCATGGTTTTAAACGCCAAAGCGTTATCCACTAGACAATTTGGACCACGAAAGCCACTGCCTTTTGTGCAACGGGTCGTATTAATTACTATTTAATTCCGTTTTTAGATTTTCCCATCGATTGATTGGAATGAAGTGCTTGGTCTCAGGTTGCCATGATTACTATTCATATGAAAACCAATGAAGTAAAAACATAAAAATGTATAAATTTTCAAGTAATGGTTTTTTAGGGGTTTTGCTTTATTGTATGGAGGATTTCATGATGACCTGTTAAAGAACCGCTGGAAAACCTAGTAGTACTGGGCAGCTATTTCGTCCTAGTTTTAGGACTCTTCAGCAGTACACACCCACCGAGATTCAAATCCAGGACCTTCTGGTTACAAGGTGAGCTCCAATGATCCATTGGATCGGGTCTCAGTGGCTGAATGGTCTACGAGCTCGTTAGTCTTGTAACCAGAAGGTCCTGGGTTACAACCCTTGCGGTGGGTGAGTATTGCTGAAGAGTCCCAAATTGGGACGGAGCAGCTGTCTGACAGTTCTCCCAGCTTGTTCTCTAACTGATGTCAGTTCATGGTCAAATCTTCCATGCAATCAAAAATGTATTATTGTTCAAAGCGTACTTGTACCAGTGTCTGCTAGCCTTATGTGAACAAACTCAAGTTGATTTTGATAGTGATTAGCGGTACAGCTTCAAACGGCTTTTGTATTTCCCTTAAAAACGTTTCCCTCTATTTCATATGTTTGCTTTATCACTGACATTTGTAGTAATAAAGTGATCAATAAAGTTACAACCAATAATTGAGGTTAAGGTTGGAAAGAAGGCAATAAATAATGCACTATATGCAACAATAATGATTAATTCCAGTCTGAGATAGTCTTCCTCGATGTAGCCTTCTATGTACTTCAAGTATTCTTGGTAGTAATACTTATATGTAGTCAATTTATTGGCCGCTGTTATGAAGGCTCTATCAAAGTGGCTATTAAAATTAGTGAACACTTTTTTTCCTCATTCAAACTACTTTGAATCCAAGATAAGCGATATACTGATAGCCTAGTTCATGTATTAAACAAGGAGAAGAAGATAAAATATTATGATACGTATGAAAATTGCACCTTAAGGGACCTAGTGGACTATATTCTCGCTTACCTCACGTGCACTCACAACGATTAATGCTTTTGGTAGGAGCAGTTAATCAATAATAATAATAATTTGCTTTATTCCAAAACAGTACTTGTGATACAGAACGGAATTCTCAGCATTTTACTACAGTATTGCATCCAGTTTGTGTATCATGAATAAATAAAATCCTACATACATTAAGGTAATCTCAGTTCATTATGACAACAACTTATTGGCATATCGGTAGCAAAGCCGAAAATTGAACAGAGTGTTTGAAGATGCTAGAAAGGTAGATACTAGCATATCTACTGGCGTAAGCGGTAACAAAAATGGTCGAGATATACAGAATGTGAAAGAACGAAGAAGAATGTTTTAAGTAGAGTTTGTAAGGAAGTAAGAAACAAAGCAGCATATAACAGAAGAAAGGAAAGAGAAAAGGAAAAGAAAGAAAGAAAACGTTTTACCTATAAATGATATGAGTTGGAAAGACGAGATCCAAATTGTTCTACTGACTATTTAATAAGTTATAAGTTTCACGCCTAATGCTCTCTTTATCGCACTGAACACGAGTTAAGTAGGGTATGGTTGAGTTTTTGTACTTGTTAGTGCGAGCATATAGTTATCTATATAGGCTTCTGGTCCTGCCTGATGAGGTACAAGGAGAGGGTTGTGAATAAACAGGGTGGTGTGAGTTAGTTAAAATGCATTTAGCCCATTTTTCACATGTGTCAAAATGCCTGTCAACCGGAATATTAACCGGCTGGTTAAGTGGCGAGTAGCTTACCCTGCTGACAATCTTTAACATCCTGCGTAATAAGGCAAAGTCTTTCTTCAGTAGTCCAGGAAAAACTAAGGGGGAATAATACAGAATAATAGGCAGAATGAGACAGTTAACGTATTGTAGGAGTAAGGGTTGGGTTACACCAGAATGTCCTAACTTCTTGATGTAGAAAGAGAGATGGAATATTTTCTTAGAAATCATCAAGATATGAGACGACCAGGAAAGATCAGCAGATAGAATGACGCCTAGATATTTAATTTCCAACTTGGTTTTTATTTCAGTGCCATCTGTGTTGCACACCTCGTGAGTGCCAACCAGTTTTTTTGGGTCACATTTGTGCCTAAAAGTGAAATTGACTGTTTGGCATTTGAAGGGGTTTAAGGTAAGACCGTTTTCCTTGGACCGTTGTCTGACTTCTGATAAAAAGCCATTTAGTTTGGAGCATTCGCTTTGACATTTGACTGGTAAAGATCCAGTCAAGTCGTCAGCATATTTGACAAAATTAATCCAGTTTTGACAATTATTCATGTCTAATACAATATCAATGTGGTTGTAAATCACTGCTCCGCTGCAACGTATTTTACTTTAGTTTCAGAAGCCTGGGAATTCTCATGGTGGAAAAGATGCCTCCATCTTGAAAGATGATTTTGCCTTGTTAAAATTCCAATGAGATTATACGTGATCAGATGGATAAATGGAGACAATTTTCGTCAGCAGGAGAGTGGTTGTTATTCGCGAGAGGATGGGGTCGTTTGCTAGTTTAAAAAAAAATCAATGGACAAAATAGTATCATATTGAGTCATAAGAAAAAGACAACAGACGTCGACAGAGGAGAAACATTTTCTTCTCGACAATTCTCTTTCAAAAGCTGCTGTACAATCGTAATTATATTTTAAGAAAGAAATCATAAGACCGCAACCAATCAGATACTCGTGAACGTTGTCCTCAGAAACGTATTACGTCATGTAAGGTGTAATAAGTGTGAGATAACAACTAGTCCGTTAGCTCGTGTGGAATAGACAGCAACTAGTGGAAAGGTGACAAAGTGTTTTTATATAAAATCTGCATGAAAATCCCCAGTTATTAATAAACAGAAATAGAGTAGTAATAAAATATGGATGATGGGAGTATTTATGATAAGAAAATAGTAGTAATGATAATATAATAGTGAACCTACGTAATAAAAAGGAAACAGCAAGATAACAGTCATAACTTTACTCTGGCCACAGTAAGGCGAGTGACCGTATGTATCGCTTTTGGATGCAGAGGTCTGGCTTCAGATGATGAATAGCCCATGACTTAGCTGTATACAGGTGGCGTTTTCGAAAAACTTTCTTTTGATATTGAGGGATTCTGTGTAGCACTGTCAAGTGTTCCAGTGGGGGGTGTTAGATGTCAAGAGTTAACAGGTTGGTCGAGGACCTGCGTAATCAAAAGCGCTACATACATTCACTCGCCCTACCGTAGCCACAGTAACATTCTCCGTATAAGTTTGCTTCCTTTTGTGATATAAGTTTACTGTTATTTTCATTATTATTTACATCATCCTTGTTTTATTATCACTCTATTACTGTTTATGAATAACACTGCATTTCCATACAGATTTTATAGCCTTTCCACTAGTTCCTGTCCATTCTACACAGTTACGTTGGTTAGTCATTTTCTCGCACTTATGGCGTCATCCCAATCTCTGCCCTCTTCTCTAATCTCCAGTTAGTCGTGCCCTCATCTAGATAACAACACCTTACGTTACGTTTTTGTGGACACATTTTACCAGTATGTGATTAGTCTTATAAATTCTATATTAGGCATAATTACGGTTGTCCAGCAGCTTTTGAAAATGAATCGTTGAGAAGAAACGCTTCTTCTCTATTTACGTCTTATTCTTATGCGTTTAGAATCAGTCAAGCGTAGCAGACTGGTTGATATATTAAAAAATTGACAGAAATGCTAATTCAAAGTGAAATCTGGAAAATGGGAGAGGGGGGGGCTTGTGCAGCGGTTAGTCTGTTGGAGGCTTTCCTGGTCAAGGTGAAATTAATTTATGGTGGGTTACTTGCTATTTATAGATTCGAAGACAGAAGACAAGTAATTCAGCGAAGAGTCTCTTTTCGGCAAATTCATTTTCATAGCTGTACAATCGCAAATATATATGGTTATTTTGTGTGTGTGTGTGTGTGTATACATTAAATTTGTCAAACGAAAATACAATAAGTAAGTTCAGATGAATCGGATACTGATAAGAGGATAGCAACAAAAGTGATGAGTTGTCAAAAACGAGTATTAAAGAGGAGTAAGTTCAGGTGAATTGGATGTTCATATAAGAGGATAGTAACAAAAGTGATGAGTTGTCATAAATGATTGTTAAATAAGAGTTACGTAATGGCATGAATAGTTTGATGAATGAGTTGTGCTCAAAGGGTGTACATGGAAACAAAATAATATACAGAATTACACAAGGGTTTTAAGTTAGAAAATTAAGCATACAAACAGAAGTAAGGTCAAATCAAACAAACAAAGAAAAGTTAGGTCAAATCAACGGGTTTGTTACCATGCGAGTAGAAGTGGTTGGATAATTTTCTTTTGTATGCATAGTTCTGGTTCCACCAACTGGATGGCTAGGGCTTCTGCGATGCAAAGAAGACGGAATCGTACTGTCTTTGAAAGGTTGTTCTTCACTTGGTAGATTACTTTGAAGGAGACGTTTGTTGAGATGGAATGTCCAGTGTTGACGAGATGTTCGATTATTGCACTCCTTATACAGCCATTACTTCCTTTCTGCAGCCACGCTGGGCAGCGTTCAATGACCCTTTTGACAGGATGCGCGTTGAACGACCGATGTACCTGGCTCCACAGCAACAGGTAAACTGATATATACACATAGAAGTGGTCATGTGCGGAATCTTGTCTTTTGGGTTTCTGCAGATCAGCGGGCGACTGGAGAACACTATTCTTAGTGTTGCCGCAAGGAAAGTTCTTCCTAAAGAGGTGGAAATTCTCCTCCTGAGGACGTCACTAAGTAGGTCTCCTTTGAAGTCTAGGTTCATATGGAGTATTCTTTTTGGCACGGATGATGTCTCTTGCTTTTGGTTTTTCTGTTTGATGTTTTTGTCTACGAATCTCGGTGGGTAGCCATTTTGTATGAAGATTTCCCTCAGGAAGTTTAGTTCTTCTTCCATGGTGTCGGAGCTGCAGATTCTGTTATTTCACTATTATATATATACATATAATTGTGCATATTGGAATGAAGGCTGACTAGGTCTAGCCATGACCATTATTTCCCGATTAATTAGTCTTTTTCTAAAAATCCCAGAAGACTTTTTAAAAAGACGTTTTGTATTCTTATCTCAATAATGCCGGAAGTAAAAGTCTAAGGGGATGAAAAATTAAAAAGTGTCCTCTTATTTCTACCAATTACGTAATTATAAGTAAAGATTGAACCGAGTGGTTCTGGTTTTCTCAACGAAAGATTATGAGGGAAATGAAATGCAGACTTGCCTAGGAAATGAATATTACTTCAATTTGATGAATGGTGATGACGGCAAAACCAATTCTGATAACTTCTTACTGATTCAGTCGACCTAAATTACATCAAATATCTGGTTTCATACAGCCGGTTCCCTTTATAAGTTTAAATAAAGAAAGAACCAATAGATTTGCAGGACAATACCATATCGTTTTTTAGTCGTGGATTCTTTTCAACTACGTGCGTCATAAATAAATCAGTTATACGTCACGAAATGGTGTCTGAACATACTTTTTACAATGATTTGAAGTTACAGACGGAAAGCATAAGCAACATTATTTCAAAGATGACGTAATAATTTGACAACGAGGTGGGGTTGACTTAAGATTCCTCTCGGAAACAAGAGTGGAATACAGACAAAATGCAAGATAGAACAACAAAGTGAATTTTTACATATTATGGTGGAAAGTTCAGGAGGGATGAATTTTTTTTTTAATTTTCAATTACAGCTTGATTCCACACAGTATTTTTGGTACAAGTATGGAATTTTCAGCGTGGATATCGGTAGCCCAAATTTCGCAGGCCGACCATAGATATCAGGTGTGCGTCGGCGTGGGCTCAAACCCCGGACCATATGCATGGTCGGCGAGAGTCCTAACAACTGTGCCACCGACGCACAGTGAAATAAAATTATAAAAGAGGTAAAATAATTTAATTTAGGAGATATGAAACCTTAAGAGTGAGTTCAACTCAGTCAGCAGGAGAAAATCGAAATCAAGATTGAGTGGAATGTTATGCATGCAAAAGGACAAAGTACAAAGGCACACGAACATAACAATAACCGTTGTGAGTGTATTGAGAGATTAGTCACACAGTCTCTTTCTGTATGCATAGCTTGGGTCGAAGTCTTTCGACGGTGGCAATGGCTTCTGTGAACCGAAGTAACCACACTTTTCTTTTCTTTGTGTACTGATTAATTATTTTGAAAGCCTGACTAATTTCCACTGTATGTTCCGTGTCATTCAATTTGGTGTCTGGAGGTTGCGCTTGAGAACACTTTGCTGCTTTTCATACGTGAAGACTTTTAGAGATAAAGTCGCAGAATCTAGCAGATGCTTTCCTCTCAGTCCTTCCTATATAATTGCTGCTGCAAGTGCGGTTGAACTGGTAAATGCAATTGGAGTTGATATGCAGAGCAGGATACTTATCTGCCTTTGATTGCGCTGACGAACATACTGTGTTGTAAAGTGGAACGAACGTGGCGGGGGAAATGCTTTTTTCAATGCACTTTTGATTCTGTGTTCCTCACTAATACATACTTCTTCACCTTTATACGTTAAACAGATACAAGCTGGTTTCTTTTCAGCTATTTTGAGTTCCTATTTAGGCGGTTTCTCCTTCCCATATTTTGATAAGAACTTCCGAAGGCATACATTTTCCATAAGGTTTTGTTCAATGATTGTGAGCTCCTCTTCCACCTCGTCTTGTAAACACAGCGCTTTAGCCATGCTGAAGGAAGAGAGTTTTCTTCAGGCCGCCTTTGTAGGCGATTTGATAGAAATAGTGATAATTCAAGTATTTTCAAGTATTGGTGTGGTGGGGATTTTGTTTGATTCGATGAAAGATTTCATCATGACCTTACAGACAACGGTCAGTGGGGTAACAGGCATAAAATGGACTCACACAAAAATCTTGGAGGATCTGGACATCGCCGATGATATATGTCTGATTTCCCACAAAGTGGAATATATACAAGTCAAAAACAGCAAGCTGGCGATAGAAGAAGCATCAAAGATAGGACTTCAAGTGAACATAGATAAAACAGAGGAGATGAAGATTCCTGGCCAGCAGCAACAGTAATAACAACAGACAATAATCAGCATAAATGAAAGGAACGTGAAAGAAACAACCTCCACTACCAGCCAACCTGCGAAGCATTGTTTCAACTACAGGCGGAACTGACGAGGATATCAAAGCCAGAATCAGAAAAGCAAGACAAGCTTTCATTACTCTCAGGTCTGTGTGGAGGTCAACATCACTCAGCATCCAAATGAAAATAAGATGCAGATTTTCAACTTTAATGTGAAGACAGTCAGTGCTACTATACGGATCACAGACTTGGCGCATCATAAAGAGTATCTCAAACAAACTTCAGATCTTCATTAACAGTTGTCTTCGCTCAATACTCAAGATCAGATGGCCAGAAAAGATCAGCAACAGGGACCTCTGGGAGCGAACCAACCCAGCAGGAACCGATTGTGAAACAAATAGGCAGGGAGAAATGGAGATGGATTGGCTAGCCATACTCTGAGGAAACCATCCAGTGACATCACTAGACAAGCCATTGCTCGAGTGGAACCCGAAAAGAGAGTGGCGAGTTGGTCGTTAGTGCGAGGGTGACTTGGAGGAGGTCATATGAGAAGGAGATGAAAGCATGTGGGCAGACTTGTAGCGGGGTGAAAAAGTTGGTAGAAAACCGAAGGCAATGGAGACTTGAGCGGCTGAAGCCCTATGTTCCTCTAGGAATTAAAGGATAAAATAATATTAAATAATAGTAACTATATCATTTGTAGAAGTTAGGGAAGCCATGACCAGTAGGGTACAGCAGGTTGAAGATGAGGCAGTAACTCATCGAAGAAGACATTACTAAATGGTCGGGCTATTTCGTGAACCGGCAGAAGTTAGAATTGATGGGCTAGCCATTGGATCGGTTCCCAATGGCTGACTGGTCTAAGAGCTCGCTAGCCTTGTAACCAGAAGGTATTGTGTTATAACCCTGTAGGTGGGTGAATACTGATGAAGAGTCCCAAACTAGGCTGGCGAAGCACCTGTCTGGCAGTATTCCCAGATGGTTTTCCAGTGGTTCTCTAAATGATATCAGTTCATGATAAAATCCTCCATTCAATCCATACAAGTATTGACCAGTCCAAGTTTCTTTCCTGTCGACAGATTTTTCAAATGTCTCATCATGTCCTATGTTCAGAAGATATTTAACTTTACCTCTCAAAATCAATTTCAAACATTTTAAACAAAAAAGGTAAACAACACATTTTCAGTAGTCTATTCATCATCAACAAGAAAGCAGGAAAAGTCATAATGTTTATCAATTTTGCAAATGAATTTTCCACGCAGAGAGATTTTTGAATGCCCGCTGTCTATCGTTTTGGGTGCATAACAAACAATAACATAAAAAAAAACGTGTCAGTGATGTCTTGTATATGCTACTAATGAGTAATAATAGTAGTGATGTATAAAAAAAATGAGGCTAATTGACAGTCATTCTGCATATCATTGTGTTCAATCTTGCCTTTGTATTCTCCATCTTCGAATTTTGTTGATTTCGACTGATTGAGTCGATAGTCATTTATAACAAGAAAATGTTGTTGACAGACTGTTGAATGACTTGCATAGAAAAGGATAGAAAGAATTTTAAAAAAAACAAAATTTATTTTTTTTTATTCACCTTAGAAACTGTGTCAAAGAAAAGAAGAATGGAAAAATAACATTTTATAGAATTTCGATTTATTTTTTACAAGTGTGTCTATTTTGCTTTAGAAAATGATTGACTGATGTGTTTTACAACGTTATTATGGTCAGTGTATTGTTTGCTTAACATATATATATATATATATATATATATATATATATATATATATATATTAGGGGTTGTGTATAGATTGAAATCTTGAACACGACCCTGATAAAATGTTTACATATATACACGTAGAGATACATACAGCTACAAGCTTGATATAACACAAAGACGAAATGAAAGAAAAGAAAATAAAGCCCAGAATAATTATTCTAGAGGTGGTACAACACAACATTATTGACACAATAGTTTTCCTCTTCAAGAACTAAAGAATGAACTAAGCTAAAAAAAAAGAAGTGGAACAGTAAAACAAATTTAACAATGGTAAATCTCATTCTCAGAAACAGGTGAGAAAAAATAGATAACGGGTGGTATTAGTAGTAGTAGTAGAAATAAGCAATTCATGTAGGAGATTAAACTGCTTTTGTAGAGTTTTACTACTGAGTTCGCCTATACGAGCATACAACTGATACTGTTATGCGAAGATTGATTTCCAATACATTAAATTACTTTTATTATTATTATTATTATTTTAGCTATGTTTGTCAGAAACTTGACGGGTGGGTCACAAAGAATATTTCCAACAGCCTGTTGCAGACCTTTATCAAGAAACAACTGTCTTCACTGGATCTATACTGAAGATCAATCTGATGGCCAGACCGGAAAGAATCACCAAAAAGAAACTGTTGCTGAGAACAAACAAACAAACAAAACAGGAACCAATCGCTAGAAAAACAGCAAATATGCAGGAGAAAGTTGAGATGGATTGGACACTCACTGAGGAGGCCAGTGCTTGAGTGGAACCAGGCCGAAAGGGAAGCAGGGAGTTGGACGTCGGTGCAAGGGTGACATGGAGGAGATCGCGTGAAGAGGAGTTGAGACAGTATGAACTAACTAACATGGATGCAGATGAAAAGTACAGCAGAAGGAAAACAGAAGTGGCAAGTGGAGACGTGCAGCAGCTGAAGCCGTATGTTTCACTGGGTACCCAAGGGAACAATAATACTAATAACAATAATTAGTTACCTTTGTCAGTGACATTTGTGAATGCGTTCAGAGTGATAATATTTGTCAGTGTCTTGTTCTAAATTACGAGAAACAAATCATATTAGCGATGATACCGGAGCGTACAGCTTTGTAAGCCATAGGGGTTACTCAGATAAGAGAAATCAGTGTGTATTTTACTTTATCAGGTGTTAATCAAATTGCAAATGTACGCATCATCATCATCATAGAACAAACCTTTATCTACTTCGGCTTTATTGACGAGTCAGATGATCCACAACTGGGAAACTCAACGAGGCGTTCGAAGTGAATACAAGAGTAAGACAAGACTGCCTTATATCACCGCTGACATTCTTAATTTTCGTAGACTGGATTATTCGGCAAACTGTGTGAAATGAGAGGGCAGAAATACGCTGTACTGATCGACAAGTAGATTCTAAAAGTTCTATAATATTTGGGCGCCGAGTGAGAAGTAGACATTTGTAAAATTTCAGCGATATGCTCAACTAAACTCTAATCCTAAACACCAAAATTTTGAAAATATGTCTAATCATAAAATTCTAGATACTAACAGTTTGAACAGACATGAAGGTGTGATGTTAGATGACGCATAGGAAATCCTGATTAATAAATAAGAATGGATATGTATCACTAATTAATTAATAATACTTGGTCAAAGTTCCTGACTGTCTATATCTACTTATGGAGACGTTAAGACATTGTTTTACAACTGTTTATCTGCACACACACACACACACACATACACACTGTGTTTAAAGTGTTTAACAAAGGTAGATCAATATTTGTAAGTCTGAGGTCAAATTTTGATCACAACTCGTACAATTTTGTTTATTATACTTGTTAATATTTGTTTTATGAATCATGATTGGACAAGGTTTTTAAAAACTAAAGATGTTCCTTTTATATATAAACCTGTTATGTTAATTTCGATTAATTTCCCTGAAGAAGTTCGGACCAGATTGCCGAACGAAACGTTGGAATTACTCATTTCCATATCGCTGAAATTTTACAAATATAAATTTTTACAAATGTCTAGATTCTAAAAGATCTGGATTTTGCATGTCCATGATTTATGTTTAATGTAACACACATACACACAAAAACTCGAAGACTTGTAGGCAGGCAAGCAGTCAAGCGAAAACAAACAAACTGGCTGAAGAGGCTGACTGGCAGAGAAGAGAGGACTGCAGGTGAACATAGAGAAAGCGTAGATGGAGCTGATGAAGGTAACAAACAAACCAGAATTGGAAAGGCAAGATACACCGTTATTAACTCTAAACCAGTTCGGAAATTTTCTGCTTCACTCAGCCAGCCTAAATAACACCAATGTGAAGTGAGTCAGTCGCTTCTTCTATATGGGTGAGAAACATGGCGAGTGTATCATGGAAAGCATTTCCAAAAAGTTACAGTCAACTTTCATCAACAGCTTCCCGCTTCGCTGGATGACTCCATACTGAAGATCAAATCGTTGGCCGGCCAGTCGGCCAGAAACCATTAGTAACAAGAAACTCTGGCTGGAAACAAACAAACAAACAGGCGAGAATCGATTTCTCAACAAATATGCAGAAGAAAATGGAGATATATTGGGCGTGCATTGATGACGATGTCGAATGAGATCGTACGCAATGCACAGCATTGCTCGAGTGGAATCAAGTGCTATGGGAAACGACGAGCGGATCAGCGGTGCGAGAGTGGCATAGAAAGGATCGTGTATTGGGGAGGAGAAGATGACAGATTATGGGCAATCTTTTAGTCGGCCGGCTAAAAAAGACGGAGGGGAATTGAAGAATGGGGTGATGCATTGTTAAGGCACTATGTTTCACTCGTAACCCTAGAGAATAACAATTATCACGCATGATGATATATATATATATATATATATATCATCAAAGAAAAAAACATCCTACTTAGGCTTCCGTTTTAGTAAACGATAATTAATCACAAGTAGGGAAAACCACTGATCATTCACCACTGCCTAACAAATAGATCCATAAAAAAAATGATTAATTTTCAATTTTTTTTTTGCTGAGATTCAACCGTTAGACTGAAGTTAGATCACTAATTGACCTCAATTCTGTAATTAATGTCTTTTTTTGACTAATTTAATTAAAAGAAAGTACAGATAAGCAGCCTGAAGTTGAATAAAAATCATGACAACCGATGTATAAAGCTTCATATTTCTTTCTTCCATTCTTTTTTGCTTCAGTTCAAAAAAATCAAAGCCAGGTGAACATGAGAATTGGTATTATTTGATGAAAAAACCAGCAGTGGAAAAAAATGACGTGTAAATAGTACTAATATCTCAAAACTGTAATGATTGACTATTTGTTTCCCATATTTTAATCAGAATGATTCCTTTAATGGGGTATAAAAATAAAGACTTGATAAGATGATACATTTTTTAAAAGCTAAGTGACAATATTTTACAAATTCAAATTCCAAATGACTCAGAATCAGACGGATTGAAATATTTGATGATATTAGATGGTTGGAGGCAATCGGACACAGAAAGCCTTGCTGGGACCTAGGTTTCGTGCTAGTTAGCACTCATCAAAAAGACGTATTTGCAACCTTGAAGAAACTCATGTCACTTCTGAGATTTGAACCCGCGTCACCTAGTGAGTACTGCAGTCAGAGACGTTACCACTGAGCTGTTCGGGCCCGCGATTGATCTCCTGTAGGACTGTAGTGGATATTTTGATCAGACACTAGTAACCAGTGTGATATATATCTAGTCCTCTTCTTGGTGAAGACTGAATTCTATCAGTCAGGTTGTAATGTGGCCACCATCTAATATCATCGAATCAATGTGCACTGTGATGCCGAGCTACCTAGAATGTTGGCCACATCACAACCTGACTGATAGAACTTAGTCTGCACCGAAGAGAGGACTAGACACATCACACTAGTTACTAGTGTCAAATCAAAAGATTGGAATATTATCATTCACACTCAGTCGTAACTATATTCCTCAAAAGAATTTCTCAAATCCCTGAAAATACTTGAAAAAAGGAACTTGTCAGATGAGATTTCATGTAAAATCATGTCAAGTAGGATTGATTTAAATCCTTAAGATGTTGGTGTCTCATGTTTTCATATTTACATGTACTTAAATCAGGTAATTAAAAAATACAACGCCTTTTTGCCTTTATCACATAAGAACCTTAACTTAATGCAACAGAATATGAGCACAGACAATGTGTTGAACATTAGTAGTTTTATCTAGAGACACTTCATATTCATTGATCGTTTGAAGTTAAGAGATTTACAGAACAAAACAGTAACACAATAATTTGCTTTGAAAGATCCTTTGAAATTATCAATAGACAAAAAAAGTTCAATACTTCCCAAGTTTGTTGGACCTAACTTTATCAAATGCCTGAATCGCAATTTACGTGTTTGTTCACAAAGAGAAGCATTTAACATATCAGTCATTCCTTGCCCTGCCTAGTTAGTAGCCATATGTCTTCACAATCTCTCTCTCTCTTTCATTTGATTAGGTAATCTTTGGCTTTCCTCTCGGCTGATTTAGTGTAAACTTGCTTGTCTCTTGTTTCTATGGTTTGATTGGAACTCAGTACACTGTTACCCAGTTTATTAGTCACTTATTGTTTTACGCATTTTTCGTCTTCATTCATTAACTTCTTTACCATCGTGTGCATGCATATATTTACTTTGCTTAAACGAGCAGTCCCCGTGTAGAAACTATATATATATATAGGCGTAATTTTCTGAGTACTTTTCAATAAGTCCAGAAACTCCTATCGAACTACATCATTTAAAATTTGCAAGAATGTTAAAAATTTTCTGTGCATAAACTTGACCATTTAAGTAGGCTGTAAGCCAAAGAAATAAACAATGATGTTACCATTTAGTTAATACTTAACTGGTGGATAGTGACTAGCAGTGGAATCGAGGATAACGCGCATTCCGTCCTATTTGGGACTCATCACCTGGATATACAAGCATTTCCCAGTGAGTGATGATGTTCCCACTAGGGGCTTGAACCCAGTATGCATAGTTTCAAACGCCAAAGCATTATCCACTAGACCACTTGGGCCACGAGAGCCAAGAAGTCGGCATGTCAGCCTGAGACCGAGCACTTCGGTTCAATCAACTGACAGGAAAATCTCGAATTCAATTAAACTAATATGACTCGTTGCACAAGAGGTGGTTCTCGTGGCCCAAGTGGTCTAGCGGATAACGCTTTAGCGTTTGAAACTATGGATAGTGGGTTCAAGCCTCAGTGGGAGCATCATCACTCACTGGGAAATGCAGGTATATCCAGATGACGAGCCCTAAACAGGACGAAATGCGCGTTGTCCTGGATTCCACTGCCAGCCAATATCCACCAATTTAGTACTACCTAAATGATGTTACCATATTATTCTGCACAAACCACTGATGTTCTTGATTTATTCAAATTCATATGCAAAAATAAATATATGATGACTGAGGATAACTTTTCGAATCTAAGTAAAGTTAGTATAAACTTATTGAGCATAGCTTTGATAATAATCACTCTACGTTAAACTGATTTTCATTTTATGGTGCCAACTGCTAATTTCACTTTCGAGTCAGAATAAACAATCATGAAATCTTCAATTTGTTCTAACTACTACATAACAAGTCATTTGAGTCACGTTTGTACGCTTTATTGCATACCGCCATCCACTAAGATATTTTCCCTCCAGTTTGTGGGGAATGCAAAAAAGCTGAAGACCGGAATATTTATATAAATGTGTGAGGACATCTCTGACTGACTAAAACAAGAATAATAATTCGAAAAAAAAATATATATATGTTTTGTTGAAGAATGTAGTTTGGTAGCTTGAAGTTCAAGCACACCACCGATAGATAAATCTTTTGCAGCTGCTAAGTTTAGTGTTTAGCGTGAAACAGTTCATGCGTATCTAACCAAAAGATTCGCATGAAAATAAGCCCAAATCTTCCACTCTTTCAGAAACTGTCTAAAATATGTTTTAGGCATATTTAAATATTTAAGTTTTATTTTTGAAATAGTAGTTTCCATACTGATGTCCAAATTTTTTACGTGAGTGTTGAGCACTTTTATGTGTGTTATTTTGTCTGAAAGCTCTACAAACAGAAACACCTAACTACAAGTTCCTTCTGGAATGTGTGTTGTGCTTCGTGTAAGCATCGAGAATCTATTTTACAGGTATCGGTGTACCATTAAATATGTAAGAACATAAAAAGAATTTCATTCTTCATAGCACCAAACTGTCCAGCTTACTACGTCATTTCGTCTTTTGGACTTGATGCCTTTTTTTAAATCCCTGGAATTTGTCTTAACAATTTCTCGGTATCAACCTTCCTTATATTCATCTCTCTCTTTATTTATGTATATACATGTTCATATACTAATTTCGCCCTCAAGCTATATAATCACACAGATATATTGAGGCTTACTTCAATATAAAAGAAATTCCTTCCTGGATATCATAAAAATCATTTCGTTTTAATCATGTCTCATAGCATAAAAATGTGACACAACTCAATAAAAAAGTGGCACTCAGACAGTGAATTACTCAATACACACAAAAACTAACCAAATCGGCTGTAAAATAGTGAAAAAGTCGAGTATATTACATCCATGAGGAAATTAACAGGGAACGGTAGACAGAAATGTTATAGATAAAAGCTAGATGAAATGAAAATGTAATGAAGTAAGAAAAAGAAGCCAACTTCAAAGATGAATTTCCACATTTTTTCACAAGTTAACTGCTCTGCATATATATATATATATATTTCAGGCAGTAAAATATGGGTTACTTTAGCAAAAGCAATTTAGCGAAATTCTATCCTACACACACCTGTGTTTATAACAGATGATTTGGGTTTTGTGCTTTCATCTGACAACAAAAAATTGCCTAGATGCTGTCAAGTCAAACCTGATCAATATACTCTGGTTCATGACAGCAGGTGGGCTGGAAGCCATCAGTATCATATCCCATTTATACACAAGTCAATCATCGAGTGACGACAGAAAGGAAACCAATCATATGTCAGTGGCATTTCATTTTTTCCCAAAATCCATATAAGGCGTTAATTAATATCCTTATTACTAAGTCCTTGAAGAACTGCGAACAATAAACAAAAGCCTGAAAACTAGAAATGCATGGAATTCAACTGTTCTTAGGATCAGTTTCCATAGTGTAACATTCAGTATCACTTAGTTGATCGAATGAAATGTCAATAAAACAGATATAAACCATACAACCTTAAGAAGAAGAAGAAGAAGCAAAACAACGTCAAAAGGCTTTCCAACTAGTATCATGTTTCAGAACACTGGAATGCGTACGGATCAAATGTTTGCATACACATACAGTGAATATTCACTCAGTTATCTGTGTTGGTTCATGCTACAATCTAGAAAATGCACTTTGTTCTGGTAATAGTTTATTAACTAGGTAGCTTTCTATCTGCTTGTAGGCAAACATAAAAATCAATGTGTTATTTCGCCAATGAAAGTCCCATAGTAGTGTAGTTCTTTCAACTTTTAACACTATTAAAATATCAACTAGTAGATTTGTATCTATACTGACAAGAACAGCAGGGGATAAATAATTTTACTGACCATTATCATCTTTATTGAAATGGAAATTTTCACGTTTGAAAGAAGAGAACAAGAAGCTTTGCATAGATGGTGATTATTCGGCGATTTCATTCTCAAAAGCTGTTGTACAATCGCATTTAAATACATAATTTTACACGGATACAGTTCTTGTTTCATTCCACATAATTACAATGGAGAATAAAAGGTGATAATTATTTTCAACTTGATATGGTTTACGACAGGTTTAGAAACTAAATTACACAGGATTAGAACGGATAACAAGTAAGTAAAAATGAGCATGGAAACAATAATTCAAATAATAATTTTCAACTTGAGATGGAGGTAAGGAGGTGTGAATATAGATTACAAGAGCCTTAGAAACACAAAAATTGCAGAGGATTAGGATATACTTGTAAAATAGTTATTTTAAAAGAATTATAAATGGGAACAGGAAGAACATGGAAAAAGCTTAAAATAACTCTTTTTATAATTGGAAAGAAATGAGGTTAATCGAATAAAGACAGAGGGAGTAAGAATCACACACACGGCGAACGAAAAAAAGTTAAAAAGAAAAAAGAAAACGAAAGAAGAAAAAACCGGAAGCTAAGGAAACATACCGACCTATAGCTAGAGGTAAGCTAATTTCTTTTGAACACACAGCACCGACTTCTCGATGAATACTGTGAGGGCTATTGCAGTACAAAGAAGTCAGAAACATACCGCTTTTGGTAGGTTACCGTTGACGTGGTAAATGACATTTTAAACTAACGTTATCAACAACACCAGGACAGATGAAAAAATTTTTTAATGGAAGAGTTCCAATATGTTCCCACATTTTTATTTTAAAAGAAGAAGCCCGGCGAATCAGATGCTTAGGGGTAGAACGCTAACTAACTAAACACGCGACCGCGGATCAATTGCTTACCGGTACACTCCTGAACCTCACTTGGCTAGATTTAATCCCGGGGAGGATGCAGGTTTGAGCTTTAGGGTAGTAAAAACAACACAAGCGCTAATGAAACTTCAAATTATAAACCTTGAGGTCTAATGTTCCACTTCGAAGACAAAACGAATGAGAAAAGAGAAAGGGCATTTTTAAATGCTCATTCTCAACACGCCTTCACACAAAGCACAACTGGAAACAGTTACAAGCAATAGTTCTATGTCATTCAGATATAAAGGAGAGAATTTTGCACTGATTATTTGATGTTGGACAAACTATCAATGTCTTTCGTAGAATGTCTGTTCAAATAGCTGTATGCTACACTTTTTCATGGATCACCCGAGAGAGTACATAATTATTACTTCATAGTTTTGAAGAGACTTGAGTTGTAGATACAACCGTTATTGTATTCCAAATGATAGAAACCAAATTTATAATGAGTACATCATGGAAAGCAACCTGACTATCGTCATTGCTTGATCCACTGAACACTTCAGGATTTTACTGTGAGGACAGAGTGTTCCGTAACAGAATTGTTTATTTAGCAGAATGGTTAACACCTATAGGGAAATACAAGAACCCTACGTTGAAATCTTCATTAGTACGTGTTATTCGTCTTTTGTCCTTCTTTTCTCCCTTCATGCGTTCTGCATTGCTTCACAAGGGTCTCTAATCAGTCCGTCGCTCTGCTATTCAATAAATATTCTTTCAAAAGAAACCACACATAACGCGTTACTTACAAAATCTTATCAATAGCATAGGCCGTGATATAACAAAATAATTTTAAATGTCAAAAATAAAATGACTTTTTGTTAGCATAGTAGGCTTGCAAATCACCCCAAGTTAGTCCGAGATAATGAAAGGAATACTAAGGCAGAATGTGATGTTGGTCACGCTCACTGTCATTCTTGAGCGAAAATATGAAAATTGTTCTAATGTTTTCTGTGGAAGTGTTTATCTCTCATACTCTGTGCTTCTATGGATCAGCATGTTTGTCACGCACGTATACAGCTAAAAACACGTATTTCACGAATAATCTGTCAACAGAATTTTTTTTATATCACTGATAACGATCAAGCAAACATGTTTCCATCATTAACTTTAGCCATGTTTTATCGTTAGACAGGAAATCCGATTTAATTGAATGTGAGGAGAAAAATATCAGCAAAATATTTTATTATCATACCGAAACGTATTCATACGTAAAAAGCTCTAAAAGAATTTATTTTTCAAACACGAAACAAATCAATATTTATGCGGACTGACACAATCCCTGGTGTTTATGTGATCAGGGTTATTAAATGTGCCTGATTGTAAAATATGCCACCAGTCTGCCAGGCAGAGAAGTCAAGTCTTTCACATTTCACTTACATTTAAACTTGCATACTTTTTCAGATGTTTATATTGAATTTAGTAGTATTGTGTCTATGCACCAGTGAAACAATTTCTGAGATTATTTATACTGTGGTAGTTGACAAAGAGTAGTGGTCAGCTTGTCGATAATTTCAGTGAATGAGAACTGAAGCGAGTTATCAGGACGGTCTAATTTCTGTTTTAGATCTAACCCTTAATAACTTTGCATATTTAATGATCAGTATTTTGGTGATTAAATCAGCCAAATGAACAGGTCAGTCCTAAGGGATCAATATTGTAATTAAGAATACAATATTCACCGAAGAGACTCCCGTCAACAACGAATTTATTATCAAACTGTAAAATCGTATATATGTGGCTTTCTTGAGAGATTATATCCAGTGAGTTGGGGGCGGGAATTAGGTTAAAGGTGTGAATACATGAAATAATAATAGTAGTAGTATGAAATGTAATTAAAATATTTGTGAATATAATCATAGTTTAATGTCAAGTGGCAAAAGAATTACTCTCATATATAGGATAGTACATAAGGTGTATAGATTTTGGAAAGTGGTACATAACTGAAGGATTACTGGACGAATATAAAATGTTACATAACATGGTGTAAAATTTGACAAGATAAAAATTCAATATTGTAAAAATGAAAAATATAAAAAGTAATATTTTCGGGTTTAAAATGAGAAGTGGGTCAAGTGGAAGGGATTCAGAGTGAGAATAGTAATAATAATCGAAGTAATAAGGGAAAAGTAAGTACATAGAATAAATAAATAAACAAAATAAATGAATGTCTATCATATATAGAATTCATGCTAACTTCCCTCATTTTCTTCGTTGTATACATCCAAAGTCATGAATAACCAAGGCCTCAGCTGTCTTTAGAGGTCCGTAACGAAGAAAACGCAGGAGGTTAGCCTGGATTCTATATATGATATTGAAATCATGGTCAAGGTTGACAGAGTGACAGGAGTAGATCAAGTGTTCTAGAATAGAGTTTCACACACACAACATGCTGGAATGTGTTCTCGTATCCGTGTAGAGAGCGTTCTGTGACTACGGTCAATGTACCCTGCTCCACAAGAGCAGGTGAACTGATAGATGCATATGGTGGCGGCCAAACGGGGTGGCTTATCTTTTACATAAATAGAGAACAACTTGCGACTAGTAAAAGTCGCATATAATTTTGCTGCGATGATCGTCTTACTGACTGATTTAGAGAGACGACTTTTGAGCATGTCCGAAGCTTGATCGCCTTCGCATTATTTTGCCACTTGACTATGATTATCATCACAAACATTTTAATTACATTTCATACTATTGTTATTTGATATATTCACACCTTTGACCTAATTCCCTCACCGGGTATAATTTCTTTATAAACTTATGCATATATATACATCTACGGTTGTGCATCTTGATAATAAATTCGTTGTTGACGAGAGTCTCTTCGCTGAATATTGTGTTCCTAATGCTTAAATCGGAATAATTAAAAATTAATGAAATTCCTGTTGGACTGTGTTCATGAACTAGACATTTAGAAAGCGAAATCCTGTCAGTGTCATCCAGATATGATTTTTTTTGTATTTTCACAAGTTCAAACAATGAAATGAACTTAGGCGGTGAATACATTTCAGTGAAGCATTGTCTCGGATGGTGTTTTTGTGGAATGCTGTCTGAAGATAACCACCATGAAGTCAGCGAAATTATACGTCCAGAGATAATAACAGTTAGGAAAAAGGTCACAATGAAAGTAAATTCTCTAAAAGCAGGTAGATATTTCATTATCTTCCTGCCTAATTTTTTTTCTGTATATAAAGCTGTCTCCCTTCTATATATATATATATTTATATATAATTGTGGCCGACGTCATTTTCACTCTTGTTCAAAGGGGTTAACAAAGCTGCGCTGTGATATTTATCATTCGCTTTTATGATTTGTATTCTCTGTTATTTGCAGCAAATATAAGGATAAATAGTCTAAAAGAAAGAAATAAGTGATGCATGAAGAAAGGAAGCGCGCTTGCCATTATACGTACTGCACAGTTAGCAAAGGTGGCCTAATTTTCAGAAATATTTTATTATTTTTTTGCAATCAATGTTTATGTGCACAAATAAACAGATATGGAAGGCATGTACACCTTCCCCCGCAATGGCATGGCATGAAACGTTATAATTGATGGTTTGATTTCAGGTGATATAATAATATTCATTTTTCCACTGATATACAGGAGAAAGTCCTTTTCTATGACTTGTTTTCCTGTTATATTACTAGGAGAGCAAATGCTGGATAAAGCATTATATGCTATTGTAATGCTAGAAGACTAGATACCTGGTAAAGGAGTATTTACTTGCAATTTGGTATCTCTATATACCCGAATTTTGTACACCATGTGTACAGGTCTTCCGTGTTGTTCTACTTCTGTTGTTCTTTTTATTTTATATGTGTTTTTTTTGGTGTTTGTTTTACGTCTCCCATATATATCCCCTCAGATGTGTATCATTTACCCTCTCTGATATCAAATCTATTTCTCTGCTATTTGATGTTTTTTATGCCGACGAACATATCTTTATATGTATATATATATATATATATATATATATATATATATATATATATATTACTGATAAACCTTATTAGTAACACACACCACACTATGAATTCATTCAATGTGAATCTTTTGGGGGAACAACTAAGAGAGTACTTTAAAAAGTAGTCGTAAAAGATTTTCAAAATAAGATAAGGAATAGTCGTGTATTATTGAATAACAGTTATTGACAATGGAACATAGGATGCGTCAGTTATTGTTTCTGCGACTTATAATGCTAGATGTACTTGCATCCAAGTGAGCGAGTATTACTGTTTGGTTACTGAGATTTGAAACCAAAAGCCAACGTTTTAAACATTAAAGAGTTCTTTGCTAAGCTATCTTATTACAATACACTGGCTAGAAAGTATTCATCATCATGTATACACTGGTTTTTTATAATTTGCTCCTAGCTGTGAATTCTTTAACACTCAGTTTATAAAAGTACACACTGATTCATTCGACTTACACCTTCAACATATCTTTAAGGTTTACATAAAATTCTATTTATTTTGTCACCATTTGTATCTTAAGTATCATTCATAGGCGAAAGTATTACATCCTTTGGGAGTGCAGCTATGCTTGACTTCCACAGTATTTAAATTCTAATGGAAAATATACAAACAAATTGAGGGAGTTGCCATGATATCACCAATATCCCTCCTAGTTGTAGCAGATATATTCATGGATAGGTGGAAAAAAACATAGCGGTTAAAACGTTCACCGCCACCCGAAGAGTATAGTGGATGTATGTAGATGACATATTCACTGTACTTAGAACACAAGATATAGATTGATTTTTCGAACAAATCAACTCGAAGGTAGAGGCAATTCAATTCACTTGTGATGAATTGGAAAGTCCGGATGGGGAACTTCCAATGTTAGATTGTAGCGTAAAAAGGAAAGAAGATGGGAAGTTAAACACTAGTGTTTACAGAAAACTGACACATTCAAACAGATATTTGGACTTCTGATCATCCCATCCTATGTCAGTAAAAATAGGATTGGTGAAATGTTATAATGACAGAGCACAAAAACTAAGTAGTACCAAGAAATATCTAAGACAGGAAGTGATACACATAAAAGAAGCCTTGAAAGTTAATAATTACCCGGATAAATTAGTCAGGAAATATGTAGGGAAATGTAAATATAAAATAAATAATGATAGTGGCAATAGTGATAACAATAATAATAAAAATAATGACGACACCAACAATAAGGAATCTAAATCATCAGTAGTAATTCCATACAAAGAAGCAACCTCGAAAACCTTACGCAGAATTCTTAACAAGGCAGGAATAAAAGTGGCCGGCGTTCAAACCCACAAACTCAATTAGAAACAAGCTTGGTCAGTTAAAGGATCAATTCTGTGGAGCCTTAAAACAAAACAATGTAGTTCATCTAATACCCTGTCTGCGATGATTGTCAGGTCAAATACATAGATGAGACCTGTAGAATAGGGGCAGTTAGACTAGCCGAACATAAAAACCTAGCAGCAAAATCTAGATTGATTGGCCCAAATAAGATAAGAAATCTAGAGAATAGTTCAGCTATAGTACACAATACATGCAGTTACACACAACCATACAACAGGCTGGATAGGATAGGATGACAGTTTTAAAATCTAATGCAACTAACAGGATGGAGGGAGAGATTGATAAAAACAGAAGCTTTGTTTATCGAATCAACTGAAGAGAATACATGTAATAGGAATGATTCAACACCTATCCACCCAGATATCTGGAAAATTCTACTACCCCAACGACGAAGACAAATAGGAGAAACTATAAAACTCATGTTTCAAATTCGTGTGATTATAATTGATGAAATGATTATGAACTGCAATAAATTTTGTTCGAAACTGTGTCATCCTGTAAATAATAATACTGTTTCACTGGAATTACTTACTACCATACTGCCCAAGTTTTACACGTATATTCATCTCTTCTAATTGAGAGATAAACTAGTTTTATGACAACCACTATACACGCTAAGGTTGATTAGATTTCACCTATGCAAAGTAAGATATCTATTTACCTTTAGGCAACAGGATGGAAAATAAAATCATTAATGGTAAAGGAAATAATTAAAACGGTAATTAGAATGATGATGGTGTATAGGACTCATGTTGATTCTAAGCAAACATATACATATATATATATATTGTATTGTATCCTTTAGTTCCTAGAGGAACATAGGGCTTCAGCTGCGCACCTCCATTGACTTCGGTTTTCTGACAACTTTTTCACCCTGCTCCAGGTCTGCCCACATGCTTTCATCTCCTCTTCACATGACCTCCTCCAAGTCACCCTTGGACGACCAACTCGCCGCCTCCCTTTCGGGTTCCACTCGAGGGCTTGTCTAGTGATGTCACTTGATGGTTTCCTCAGCGTATGGCCAATCCATCTCCATTTCTTTCTGCCTATTTGTTTCACAATCGGTTCCTGATTGGTTCGCTCCCAGAGATCCCTGTTGCTGATCTTTTCTGGCCATCTGATCTTGAGTATTGAGCGGAGACAGTTGTTAATGAAGGTTTGAAGTTTGTTTGAGATGCTCTTTATGACTCGCCAAGTCTCTGATCCGTATAGTAGCACTGACTTCACATTGGAGTTGAAAATCCGGATCTTATTTTTGATGCTGATTGCTGTTGACCTCCACACAGATTTGAGAGTAATGAAAGCTTGTCTTGCTTTTCCGATTCTGGCTTTGATGTCCTCGTCAGTTCCGCCTGTAGTTGAGACGATGCTTCCCAGGTAGGTGAAGGAGGTTGTTTCTTTCAGGTTCTTCCCATTTATGCTTATTGTGGTCTGTTGTTGCTGTTGATGTTGGCAAGGAATCTTCATCATCTCTGTTTTATCTATGTTCACGTGAAGTCCTATCTTTGATGCTTCTTCTGCCAACTTGTTACTTTTCATTTGCATATCTTCCAGTTTATGGGAAATCAGACATATATCATCGGCGAAATCCAGATCCTCCAAGTCTTTTGTGTCAGTCCATTTTATGCCTGTTCCCTCGTTGGTTGCCGTTGTCTGTCGCATTATCCAATCAATTGCAATCAGGAAGATCATTGGTGATAGTAGACAGCCTTGCCTCACTCCCGTCCTCACTTCGAAGGCTTCCGTAAGTTTCCCGTTGTGGATTACTTGGCATGCAGCATTGTCGTATAACTGTTGGATGAGGTGTATAATTGTCGATGGGACCCCGTAGTAGCGAAGTAGTTTCCAAATGACCTCTCGATCGACGCTGTCGAAGGCCTTTTCAAAGTCGATGAAGTTGAGATAGAGAGGTGACTGCCATTCCAAGCTTTGTTCAATGATGATCCGTAGAGTGGCGATTTGATCAATACATGATTTGTTTCTCCTGAATCCAGCCTGTTCCGGACGAAGTTTTTCATCTAGGGCTTGTTTGATTCTCTCCAGGATGATGCGACTTAGTATCTTGCTTGGAATGGACAGAAGCATAATTCCACGCCAGTTTTTACATTGACTTAAGTCTCCTTTCTTTGGAAGTTTGAATAAGTAACTGTTCTTCCAATCCTCGGGTACTTTGCCCTCTTTCCACACCTTCTCCAGTAGTGGTGTCATCAAGTCCGCTGTTGTCTCTGGGTCTATTTTCAAAGCCTCTGCTGGGATTCCATCTGGTCCCGGTGTTTTCCCAGTTTTAAGCATCTTGATTGCATTCAGGACTTCTGATTTCGTCGGGGGGTCAGTGTTCACTGGTAGTTCTGCTTCCGTTGTTGGTATTGCTGGACGTGTTGTAGGTGGCGGACGATTTAGAAGTCTTTTGAAGTGTTCAACCCAGTGCTTTCTCTGTTCCACCTCTTTGGTGATTGACTTTCCATTGTCGTCCTTTATTGGCTTAATCTGTGTCGAACGTTTGCCCGAAAGGTTCCTAGTTGTTTGGTAGAGTGTGGCGAGGTCTCCTTTGCCTGCAGCTTGTTCTGCTTCGTTTGCCATGGTTTCATAATATTTTCTTTTGTCTTCCCTGGCACTTTTCTTCACTCTTTTGTTCAGTGTATTGTAGCTTGCATTCAGCTCCTGTTTTTGTTGCTCGTCGTGCACTGGATAATCTTTTGCTTCACTGTCCTTCTCTCTTCTATTAGTTTCCAAGTGTCCGTAGTGAGCCACTGTTTGTCCTGTCTCTTTTTTCTGCCTAGAATTTCTATGCAGGTTTGGCTCCACACCGTTTTCAAGTTGTTCCAGTGCTTTTCAACGCCGACCTCTTCGCTAGTGTTGATTTGTGTCTCGGCTTTGTCCTTTATGCTTGCAATGAAGATGTCCTTTGTAGCCTGGTCCTTCAGCTTTTGAGTGTTGAACTTGGCTTGTGGTCTATCTGCAGCTCCTGATTCCCTGAAAGCTTTTAATTTGATTTGGATTGTCCCTTGTACGAGATAGTGGTCTGAGCCAACGTCTGCTCCTCTTCTTGCTTTTGTGTCCAGTAGGCTGCGCCTCCACTTCCTTGAGATTGAGATGAAGTCGATTTGGTTTTTGGTTTGCCCGTCTGGTGACACCCATGTAGCCTTGTGGATATCTTTGTGCTTGTATACACTGCCACCAATCACCAGTTCGTTGAAGGCGCAGAAGTCGGCGAAGAGTTCTCCGTTTTCATTCATTTCTCCTAGAGCTTCTCTACCCATGATGAGTTCCCTTCCCGTATTGTCTGGTCCCAGTTTGGCGTTCATGTCTCCCATTAGTATTTTCATGTCGCCAGCTGGAGTATTGTCCATTGTTGCCTGTAGTTGCCTGTAGAATTCTTCTTTCTTCTCGAGGTCTGCGTTGTTTGTGGGTGCATAACATTGTATGATTGACACTTTCCTTCCTTTGGAGTTGAACCTGGCGGTCATTATCCTGGACGAAATCGCCTCCCATTGTATCAGGGCTTTCGTTGCCGTTGGTGACATCATGATAGCCACGCCCTCGGTGTGCGTGTGGTTATCTTCTGGGTGACCGGAGTAGATCACTGACTCACCTGTTGACAATTTGGTGAGTCCACTCCCATTCCATCTGCTCTCACATATTCCCAGCACTTGTATTCCGTATCTTTTCATCTCGTTGGCGATCTGGGCAGCTTTTCCAGTCTCGTACATAGTTCGGACGTTCCATGTTCCTACACAGACTTTTTCTTTTGGTGCAAGGAGGTTCACATACTGAAGTTCTGTAGCAATTTTTGTTTACAGGGTGGGGTTGCTAGCCTCACGCCTGAGAAAAGAATGATTACATTAAGTAAAAGTTTAGAGAGAAGCAACTTTTTGGGTTGCTCCCCTCAAAATCAGAAAATAACGGACAAACAATGAGAACAACATCAACAAAGGAAACAGTTCACAGAAAAAAGGGCAAAAAGCGACGACAACTATACAATAAGACAACATGCAATATAGTTCAGTACATTTAACTAAAATGATATCTTAACCATAAACTCACTGACTTGGAGCAACTTGAACATATAAATCCAACAATATATACAATTATAGATGTGTTTATGTTTAAAAATTCCACAAATCCAAACAGTGAGTTATGTGTATTATCTGTCAATAAGATTGTATTTTTTGGATTCAGTGTTCGAAAGGTTAATAATTGTGATAATTTCCGCAAACACTTTGCATAAAATTTTAGAGTAATAAGAGATTTTATTTATGACCAAAATGTAGCGTAATAGTCGAAAAGCGCGCGTTCCATATATACGTACACATATATATTCGAGAGTAAATAAAGGATCGAAACAGTTAAAATTAAATGATTTTATTCAGAGAAAATCATAACGTTAACTTTAGGCGGTGATTAAAAATTTTCAAAAATAGAAAGTTATAAATGCTTGAATAAAATGTGGCTTGAATGAATTAATCTGATGAAGGTTATAAAAACGATTTCGTACCCAGTTTAGCTAGTGATTTTGTTTTTACTATTCTCTTTTTTTCTATCTTCTATACAGGAAGTTTTTTTGAAACAAAAACCAACGCTTAGCTATACTCACTGTCTAATTAGATAATATTCATCTGGAAAGAAAGAGAAATAGTCATTTTGCTTCCAAATATGACGTTGCATTCATCATTATTAGAAAGACAAAATACAAAACAAGAGATCAGTGGCGAATGAAATTTAACCGCGACCAATTTCATTTAGATTTTATGGTAGACCAAAACAACACCAAAAACACCAAACATTCCCTTTTATGAGTAATTATTTCGCTGCCAGGATCACCAACATATAGGTCTATCGAAAAAAAAACTTTGCAGAAAATTAAAGTGTCTAACAGAATCATGCAACCATTCTAATTAATTTGCCCATACAATTTTTAAAGGAAATAAAAAGAATATTCAAATAGATGACAGTGGAATAATGGCGTCCATTGATGTCACAGGATTATGCCAACTTCAGTTGGAATTAAACTAGCAAAAGAAACTATGCAACAACTACTTACTCTATGGCGATGAGAATACAGAAACGCAATGTTCAACTTGGATGGAATCCATAGACTTGTGTTCTACAATATACTGCCAACCAAGTAATCAAATATACGAACGGATAGAAAGAACACCGATGGGATCATTGCCCATATCAGGATTAATAGCTTAAGTCGTTATGCAAAGATTAGAATTATTAGCCCTACCTACCTATAATTAAACCAAAAATTTGGTTACGTTACGTTGGTGATTAATATTTATTATTATTTTACGAGTTGATCACGGATTGATATCAGTTAGAGAACCATTGAAAACCACGGAGTACTGGACAGCTGCTGTTTCATCCTAATTTGGGAATCATCGGAAGTACGCACCCGCTGGGTTTCGAACCCAGGACCTGCCGGTTACAAGGCAAGCTCGTATACCATTCAGCCACTGGGACCCGATTCAATGGCTCAAGAATTCTAACTTCTACCAATTCATGATTTAGCGCGACCCCAACCATTGTCGTTGGTGGGACATCCATCCACACACGTGACATCTAATTGGACCTCACTGGTCACGACTTCTCACAAGAACTCAGGAAACTCCAACCTGTAGCAAGTCTGATATAATCAAGAGAACTAACACAGGAAATTAAGAAACATAAGTATGTAGAAAATCAACACACCCAGACCGAATACTCAACTATAGTAGTAATCACCCGACCCAGTTACCCACAAATGAAACTGTGTGCAGATACTGCTTAAGAGTGTTGAAACACAGTGTAGCACTCCTGCGATGAGGGGAATGACGGAGAAATATCTGCTAACTATCTTCAGAAATAATGGGTATCCTCACAGTTTTTATCAAGAGGGGTTTAAACTTGAGTCATAACGCCAACGACAAGCCAATATCAAAGAACACAAGCCAGCCAGCCAGCCAGCCGGCCAACACAATCATTTGATTCGATATTGTGCAATCCAAAAGATCCAACAGGCAAAAATGATAAAATTATAATACGGTATGCAAAATAAAGTATCTGAAGTGAAATAGACATTACATCGGTAAAAGTGGACGTCCCCTTAGAATCAGAATCCAGGAACACAAATTAGCTGTGAAAAGACACTCTTTCATATCAATGCAAGTAGATAAGTATGGACATCAATTTGATTAGGATAATGTCAAAATTTTAAACAGAGGAAACACTAAATCTACCAGAGAATTCCCAGAAGCCTGTATGTACTCTAGCGAATATGCGATTAACAAACATGTTAATATGGACAAAATCTATCAAATAACAAAAAGCAAATCAGGTGATGACAAGGAAGTTTAAATTTGAAGTCAGTAAAAAATGATCAATGCAGATGCAAATCGACTACCTAGTGATGAAGATGGTTACCAGGATACTTATTTCTATCATTCGTCGAGGGAGAATTTAAATCACTTCATTTTATTTTAAAACTTGTGCTGAAGGAAGATGTTGTCTAAATGGACGATGAAAGCTCCACAATTAAGTCAACCAAGTCAGAGAATACAACTAATTACTACCGTATATGAGTGTTTTCCGATACATGACTAACTCTTAGCTATACCCAGTGTCTAACTAGACAATAATCGTCTGAAGAAAAGAAAAGAAATAGTCCTTTGCTTGAAATATGACTTTGCATTAATTAGAAGGGATGTGAAATATGTTGTGATTCATTCGGTTTTCATGTGCTTGTAGTTCTGTTTTATGCTTTAACCTTTTTTTATTGACTAGACATTCAGAGTTTTGAATTTTTTCTCGTTCACACAGACAAAGAGGCGTTCTCTTGTATACATTGTGGGGCTAATAAACGTTAATCTTTAAAGTCATGTGAATATTTATTTGAGCCATTTGACTTTACTAACATTCAATGAACTTAGGCATGAAGAAATTGCAAACCCTATCTCATGTTAAGTACACACTAAAAAAATGAAAACAGGAATAGATTACCTCGGGATATTCGGATGAAACTTTTGAGTTGGTTATGATGTATTTGTTATTATTTATGATTCCCCTGGGTTCCCACAGGAACATATGACTTCTACAGCACATCTCCATTTTATCTTGTTCCCTGTAGTCACCTTAAACTGACTCTGCAATCGCCTATAGACCGTAATATTCTCCTTACACAACTCCCTCTATGTCACCCTCAGGCAGACAATTCATTGTCGCCTATTCGAGGTTCGCTTGAAGGCCAGATGTGCGATTTGATTCGAGAGTCTCTTCAGCGTGTATCTCATCCACCCCGATTTCCTCCTATATAATAGCTGAGCAAAAGATATTTTTGCTTGGTTTGTTCCCAGAATCCACAAACGTATTCTGGAACACTGTCTATTTTGGCTAGCTGGCCAGAGGGAGAAAGAAGAATAGTAGCAGCTCTATCCTCGAATACCTTGTCATCTCTAGACATCGAGCACCTCCACTTTCATGAATGTTTCACATATATATATATATATATATATATATATATATATATATATATATATATAATAGTTATAATTTATTATCATTGTTATTTTCATCATCCATATTTTATTACCACTCTATTACTGTTTATTAATAACATGGCATTTTCATACAGATCTGATATAAAAAGACTTTATCTCCTTCCCACTAGTTCCTAACAATTCTACATGAGCTTATTGATTAACCATTATCTGACACTTATTACGTCACATGCCAATTTCTGCCTTCTTTCTAACTTCCAGTTAATCATTCTATCTTGATTGCACCTTACACTATCAAAAACACTTTTCGAAGACATGGTTAACCAGTATCTGATTGGTCTAATGATTTCTATGTGAAATATGATTACGATTGTACAGACGCCTGTGAAAATGAATTGTCGAGAAGAAAATTTTCTTCACTGTTTACGCCTTTTTCTCAGAATTCTTTATTTCAAATGCTTCATGGCTATCTGATCTCCAGTGTGTAACAGCTGTTGATACGAGTTTGAAACCTGTTTTTGAATTACATGGAAGTAGTAAATGGCTCGACGTTAGTGTTAGAGTGGTTGGTATTTAATCCAAATCGTGAAAATGTCAATTTCTATCATTAATTATATCTATAGGTAAATACTGTTTTGTGAGTATACAAGTCACATGACTACTGTTCAGCATTCCGATGTCATTGTAAGAAAAATAATTTTAAACCAACCAAAATTCTGGTTAACTGCTTATGTGAACTGATAATACATGGAATTACATTCTTCCTTTTAGAGATTACATACTTGAAGATAGAAAGTCACCAGAAGTTTTCTTCATCAATTAAAATTGTTCATTCAAGTATTGGTTTGTAGTCATTTGGTTGATTGGTTACAAGATTTCGTCATGAGCTGACATTAGTTGGAGGACCATTGATAAATCTGGGAGTACTGAACAGCTGTTTCGTCCTAGTTTGGGACTCTTCAGCAGTATGAACCCAACGGGGTTCGAACCCAGGACCTCCCGGTTACAGGGCGAGCTCGTATACCATTAGGCCACTGGAAAAAGATTCAACGGTCCATGAATTCTAACCTCTGCCAATTCACGATATAACGCAACCGCTAGCCAATGTTTTCGGCGAGTATTTGTCCTCACACTCGACCTGCTGCACCCTACTGGTCACGACTTCTCCCTAGAACAAAAGGTAAGTACTTACCTGGATACGGTAAGTTGCTTGTGAGCATCTCATTGGTATTCAAGTATTGGTTTGTAGGGATTTGGTTGATTGGTAACAGGATTTCATTATGGGCTGACATTAGTCAGAGAACCAGTGGGAAGTCGTGACCAGTAGAGTGCAGCAGGTTGGGTGTGAGAACAAATACTCACCGAAGACATTGGCTAACGGTTGCGCTATATCGTGAATTGGCAGAAGTTAGAATTCATGGCCTGGTCATTGGATCAGGTGACAATGGCTTAATGGTATACGAGCTCGCCTTGTAACCAGAAGGTTGTGGGTTCAAACCCCGGTGGGTTCGTACTGCTGAAGAGTCCCAAACTGGGACGAACAAGCTGTCCAGTACTCTCTGGTGGTTTTCCAATGGTTCTCCAACCAATGTCAGCTCATGATGAAATCCTGTAAAATTATTGATATCATACTAATATGATCGTTTTATTGCTCCTGTTCACAAGTCAGCTGAACATTCGCAATTCAGTAGAAAATACAATGAATGGGTAGTATGGGAATACATACATACATATGTGCATACATACGTACACTATATTATTATTATTATTCAAGACGCTGAATATCTAATAATGTCTGTTTTGGGGAGTTTGACCACGGATTGATATCAGTTAGGAAACCATAGAAATCCAGCAATGGAGTACTGAACAGATGTTTCATCCTAGTTTTTTGAATCATCATCAGTAGGCACCCACCGACAGGAGTTCAAACCAAGGACCTTCTGGTTGCAAGGTAAGCTGGCTCGTATACCATTCAGTCATTACAATCCGACTCCTAAATAATCAGCCCATGAATCCTAACTTCTACCAATTCGTGATGTATCCAGCGCGACCACCAACCAAAGTCATCGGCAGGAAATCCATCCTCACTCCTGAATGGAACTCATGACTTCTCACTAGAACTACAGGAAACTCTGTTCAGTAGCAAGTCAGTGGCGAGAATTAAATTATATTTTAAGAGTTTAGTTTTTAAGGATTGGATGTGTTTGTCAAACCCGTATCAACAAATCTAATCCTTACAAACCAAACTCTTAAAAATATCTATTTTTTCAGAAAGTTGGACTCAACATTAGAATCCACCTCCCCTTTCAGTTAGAGAGATGTCGTTATTGATATTTAGTAAAGATTTTGCAAAGAGTAATAAATATGCGTTATTCAATGAAGCTGAACTCAGCATATAAGTGAAATATGAATATTAAATGAAGTGAAAAGTAGGTAAAATAAAAGGTTTTCCTGTAATGAGTCTATTATACTTCCAAGTGAATAGAGGATATCGGAGTTTAAAGACCTTATTTGAATTTCAGCATACACTAAAAATAATCTGAAGGGAAAGATAAATAGAAAATTAGCATTTTCTTTCGTAACGAATTTACTACACAAGTGTTTTTGATAACTAACTTTAAATTAATGAGTTTATAAAAGATAGATGTCCAATTTTTTATCTTTATGAATTCGCATACAGCTTCTACCAGTTGTGGTTAAAGTATAAGTTTGTAGAGATTTGATTGACTGGTTGACGAGATTTCGTCATCATCAGCTGACATGGGTTTGGTAACCATAGGACATTGGATCGAGTTCCAGGGGCTTAGTGATCTACGAGTTCACTAATCTTATAACCAGTAGGTTCTAGGTTCGAACTCTGGCTGTGGGTGCGTACTGCTGAATAGTCAGTCCCAATCTAGACTGACGAAACAGCCGGCTGTCAAGTACTCCTTGTTGGTTTTCCAATGGTCCCCCAACCCAGGTCAGTTAATGGTAGAATCCTGTAACTTGTATTTCAAATATGCAGCAAAGCCTAACCTAATTTATAGTTAGTTACAAGGATGATATATGAAAGATTCTTCTTTATTTAAATGGTATTTTTGGAAGGATTCATTATGACGAAAATTATTAAATCAGTGAATTCCTCCTCATTTTTATGATTATTTCAAGCAGACACATTGAAGTTCTCAAAGAAACAATCCATCGAGAATTCTTTAGGTAACAAGTAGCTTTTGAAAAAGGAGAAAAGCAGTTGAATTCTACAGGTGAAAAAGTAGAAAGGTTCCTAGTTAGCATAATAAAAGAGAATTATTCAGGTGAGTGATAAATGCTTGTTATGACCTCAATATTTAACATTTTACTGCTGATTGGTACTTCCACACACACAGGCAAAGACAATGTCTATTTTGAAATGTCTTCAAAGTATTTCCACAATGGAACGCAATATTCAGCGAAGAGACTCTCGTCAACAACGAATTTATTATCAAGATGCACAATCGTATATATATATATATATATATATAAGTTTATAAAGAAATTATACCCGGTGAGGGAATTAGGTCAAAGGTGTGAATATATCAAATAACAATAGTATGAAATGTAATTAAAATATTTGTGATGGTAATCATAGTCAAGTGTCAAAATAATGCGAAGGCGATCAAGCTTCGGACATTCTCAAAAGTCGTCTCTCTAAATCAGTCAGTAAGAGGATCTTCGCAGCAAAATTACATGTGACTTTTACTAGCCGCGAGTTGTTCTCTATCTATGTAAAAGATAAGCCACTCCGTTTGGCCGCCTCCATATGCATCTATCAGTTCACCTGCTATTGTGGAGCAAGGTACATTGACCGTAGTCACAGAACGCTCTCCGCACGGATACGAGAACACATTCCAGCATGTTGTGTGTGAAGCTCTATTCTAGAACACTTGATCTACTCCTGTCACTCTGTCAACCTTGACCATGATTTCAACATCATATATAGAATCCAGGCTAACCTCCCGCGTTTTCTTCGTTACAGACTTCTAAAGACAGCTGAGGCCTTGGCTATTCATGACTTTAAGTCTTTAGATGTATACAACGAAGAAAATGAGGGAAGTTAGCATGAATTCTACATATGATAGACATTCATTTCTTTTGTTTATTTAGTTATTCTTTGTACTTACTTTTCCCTTATTACTTCGATTATTATCATTATTATTATTATTACTATTCTCACTCTGAATCCCTTCCACTTGACCCATTTCTCATTTTAAACCCGAAAATATTACTTTTTATATTTTTCATTTTTACAATATTGAATTTTTATCTTATCAAATTTTACACCATGTTATGTAACATTTTATATTCGTCCAGTAATCCTACAGTTATGCACCACTTTCCAAAATCTATACACCTTATGTACTATCCTATATATGAGAGTAATTCTTTTGCCACTTGACACTAAACTATGATTATATTCACAAATATTTTAATTACATTTCATACTACTACTATTATTATTTCATGTATTCACACCTTTGACCTGATTCTCTCACAGGATATATACGATTGTACAGCTTGATAATAAATTCTTTGATGAAAAGTGTCTCTTCGCTGAATATTGTATTCTTAATACTACAAAGGGAATTATTAAATTATTGAAAAAAATTTCCACAATAAGCCTAAATTATCGTCTTTTCGACAGGATTTGACTTTGTGAAAAATTATTGAAACATGAATTTGGTTGTTTTGTCTTTAGCTGAAGCTTTTCAGTTTTTCTTCTTTGCTTCAAATGTCACTATTCGTTTAGATTGGCTTAATTACGCATAAATGTCCAAAGCCAACTAACCTTTAAGATAATGGGATCATCAATTGCGCCTAGACAATGTATGTGGCTATTTTACTACTCACATTCTCACTTACTCAAGAGTTTGACCATGGATTGATATTAGTTAGAGAGAAAACCATTGAAAACCAGCACTGAAGTACTGAACTGCTATTCCATCCTAGTGGCTGAATAGTATACGAGCCAGCTTGCCTTGTAACCGGAAGATCCTGGGTATGGACTCTTGCCAGTGGGTGCATACTGACGATGATTCATAAAACTAGGCGGGATCAGCTGTTCAGTACTCCAGTGCTGGTTTTCAATGATTTGTTCAACTGATATCAATCCATGATTAAACTTGAAAAAAACAAATCTAATCCTTACAAATCAACTCTTGAAGTTGATTTATCTTTTTCTTTTCATTTTAGTGGAATTTTTCAAACTTTATTTTACTGGTAATATTTTTATTTATTTATTTTTTTTTATTTTTGGTAACAGCTTGATTCCACATTGTATTTTTGGTACAAGTATGGAATTTTCAGCATGGATATCGGTAGCCCAAATTTCGCAGGCCGACCATAGATATCTGGACAGCAGACTGAATTTACTTCGCACAAATCCCGGCTGGGCCCGTGGTTTGTGTGTCGGTGGCACAGCGGTTATGACGTTTGTCGATCATGCACATGGTCCGGGGCTCAATGCCCTGCCGACGCACACCTGATATCTATGGTTGGCCTACGAAATTTGGGCTACCGATATCACATGCTGAAAATGCTATACCAGTACCAAAAATATGGTGCGGAATCAAGCTGTAATCAAAAATTTAAAAAAAACATATGACACGTTTGTCTAATTTCGTAATTTGTTGAATGTTCTGTGAACAACTACTCACTAACTAACTTCATATCCTTCTGGGATTGTTTTTCCATCGTGCTGAAGAGTATCTATGAGTAGGGATATGATAGGTCTCTTTGTCGAATAAATAACACACAGGCCGAATCGAAAGCTAGTCATCTGAAATGAAGCTATGTAATAAGTCATGAGAAATAACCAACATTTTGAATATTCAAAATTACGTATTACTGCTGAACAACAATCACATGAAATTCAAAGTCTAAGAGAGAATTGGCAAGGTTTAAACGACTGTCATACAGGAATCTACGGCCATATGGATAGAAATCACAGATAAATCCTAATGGGATCATAAATATCCCTGAATTCTAAAGTGAAACTCACAAAAACTAATATCAACAGTTAACTAAATCAGCAAACATTTCCTAAAAATTTTAAGAATGACATACATAATACGATTAAGCATAATGACAAACTACAAACTAGTGAATAATATAAACCTAAAAATAAACTTCACAAAGATGTCCTTGTACCATCAGCTATGTTTTACCACCCGAAGAAATTCTTCGCGTAATCGCTATTCAAAATGTTCACACATACGCATTGATAACTAGATAAAACCGAAGAGTATTTGACTAATAAAACAGAAGGGCGTTATGAGTGTTTTTCAAAAAAATATTACACATTGTTTACAACAAAATACAACACCTTAGCCTCGTTTTATGCTTACATGTAACATGTCTTCATGTTATCTTAAGAAGAGAACTTTTATTTTTATGTTCTGGTTTGCAGTGATTTAATTGGTTTCAGGATTTCATCATGAACTCACGTTGGTTAGTGGATTATTGGAAATTCAGCTGCGGATACTGAACAGCAAGCTGTTTCGTCAGCCTAGTGTAGGACTGGATCTTCAGGGTTCAAACCCAGGACCCGATTCAATGGGCAATGAATTCCTACCTCTGCCACTTCCTGATATGGCGTAGCCACTAGTGAATATATAATCACTGGCGATTATTGATTCTCACAACCAACCTGCCATGCCCCAATCATTAGTCAAGATATCCCAACAAAACTCAGTTAACTGACCAACTAAATACAACCAGTCACTTGTGAGTGTCAGTTTGGTATTCAAGTGTTTTGACTTGCAGGAATTTGATTGGTTTCAGGATTTCATCATGAACTTACATCATGAATTGACAGAAGTTGGAATTCATAGTCTGGCCATTAGCTCGATTGGTTCACAATGACTTATTTGTCTATGAGCTTGCTCACCTTGTAACCCGGAGGTCCTAGGTTTGAACGCTGTCGATGGATTAGTACTGGTGAAGACTCCCAGACAAAGATAAAACGGCTGTCCCGTAATCCTTGTTGGTTTTCAAATGGTTTCTTAACTGATGTTAGTTCATAATGAAGTCCTGAAATACTTTTATTCGTTAAATTTGACTGTTTATTTCTCGTTGACCAGATTACAATGAACCTAGCTGTCCACCGTCTGTTGACAAAACAGTTCCTGCTACGGAGTCTTCAGTTTTGTCCGAGAATTAATACATTTTATTTGGACATCCTGGATTCCGGTGCTAGATGACATCTATTAAATATATTCTTTCATGTGTAATGGCATCTTTTCACCTTTAAACACAGTGGTTTCCACTCCATACAGAAATGCACTTTATATATATATATATATATATATAATATACATGTATACATTAAGTCATATTCCTTTGGATAGGTGTTTAAAATGTTATATCGATTTATGGAACAACTTTTAATAGGTACTTGAAAAATAAATATTTTATTTAACTGGTTCAAATTAAAAGATGGTTATTATTGTTCATTATTATAAAAGTGTTTTTCTTTTTGAATATTTCAATCAATGAAAAACAAAAACGATGTTGGTGTTTTTACTGACATTTTGCTACTTAATACGGCTGCTATTGACTTTACCAAAGTATCGTTAAACCAGAATTTACAGAATCTCAGCTTGCACTATATAACAGCTTAAGCATCATTCGTCAGTGTGGGGTAATTCATATGATGTTATCAAGTCGGTCAATTGGTTGAGATAAGAGAACAAAGTGTAAATTGTTGGATTTGATAAGCGTATAAAATTATGAAAGCAGCATGTAATCACGTAGTGGAATTGCTTACCACACTCGTCTTGATTCTATCATTTCATGGAAGACAGCAAGGGTGTTTTAACCACGTCAAATTCTGTTTTAGTTCATCATTCCTATTGAGACAATTTGGATTCCACTTAATATCAAGTAATTCTGATGTTATTCGATGTTCTTTCTGATTTATGAAGTCCTACTGAATTATTTTATTACTGTCAAAATCAATTTTGTGACCCGATTCCATAGCGTGTCGACCTGGGCTGACAATCTTCCAATCTCTTCTAGTTCAACTGGATTTCTCGTTGGTGGGTGTTCAATTCTTCTGATTTCGATTTCTCTCTAGTGATGTTTGTCCGATGTCAATCACATCACATTTCAACCATTTTACTTTGTACACAGAATTAGACAAAGAATTCTAAGGGATTTGGCATTTTTATAATATTTATAACTGCTTGTAGTTGTACCAGATGAAATGCAAGGAGAGAGCTGCGTATAGAGAGGATGCTCGGCGTCTGACAATATTGTATTCGCTAGTTTCTTGCATGATATGATATGTCTATGTACAATAGTGTTAACCAGTTGGTTTAACGATATCCCACTTGCCCTACTAACGGCTTTTAGTGCCCTTCTCAGCAAAGCAAAGTCTTTCTTAAGTAGTCCAGGAAAGTTTAAGGGGGAGCAGTAAAGGTAGATGGGTAGAATACAAGAATTGACAAACTGAGAAAGCAAAGACTGTTTTATACCAGACTACCTAAACGTCCTAACGTAATACATCAAGTGAAACATCTTTCTAGTAACTAGCAAGATGTGGGAGGAGCAGGAAAGATCGGTGGAAAAACTCAGCCCAAAGTACTTGACATTAGATGTATTTTCAACCTCTGTGCCGTCAATGATAGTGGGGCCATGTGAGCTAGCTAGTTGTTGTAGGTCTCGTTTACGTCTGAAACTGAAATTGACTGATTGACATTTGGACAGATTCAGCTTAAAACCGTTTGAAGAAGACCACTGACTAATTTCCAACAGAAAGTTATCCTCAGGATTTCATCATGAGCTAACATTAGTAAGAGAACCATTGGAAAACCGCCAAGGAGTACTGGACAGCTGTTTCGTCCTAGTTTTGGACTCTTCAGCAATACGAACTCTGATTCTATTTTTTGATTTACAGCTTGATTCCACACTGTATTTTTGGTACAAGTATGGAATTTTCAGCATGGATATCGGTAGCCCAAATTTTGCAGGCCAACCATAGATATCAGGTGTGCGCCGGCGTGGGCTCGTACCCCGGACCATGTGCATGGTCGGCGAGAGTCCTAACCACTGTGCCACCGACGCACCGGGATTCGAACCCAGGACCTTCCGGTTACAAGGCGAGCTCGTAAAACATTAAGCCACAGGGACCCGATCCAATTGCCCATGAATTCTAACCTCTGTAAACTCACGACATAGCGCCCCGCTAGCCACTCTCTTCGGTGAGTATTTGTCCTCACACCCGACTGATAGTTGAAAGGCATAGAAACAGAGAGGTCATCAGCATACTTAACAAAATTGGCTACATCAGAATGGATCAAGTGATGTAAGAAAAAAGAAAACAGAAAAGGAGAAAGAACAGCACTTTGAGGAACACCAGGAAAATTAAGCGATGTAGTGGAGGACTTTCCATTGTAGATGGTATACTGCTTCCTATGAGAAAAATAGGAATGCATCCACTTATTTGTCCAGCTCTCAGCACGTGTTGCAGCAAGCTTACTTATATGGATAATGTTTTGAAGAAACCTCTAATGTCGAGCTTACTGAGTACTTTTCTGATATCTTCTGACGTATCTGATGGTCTAAATGGAATGAGAGCTGTTGACAGCGGTTTTTTTGGAATATGTTTTCAACCATACTTAATGTCAGTGTTGATTTTAGTGATAAAGTTCTCTAGGTAGTTATTTTTCTTGAGAGTCACAGTAATGTTTGCCATTTATTCTTCTTTTTTTCTTTACTTCTCATCCTTTAGCATCAAAAAGTGTCCTCATCTAAGGAGACTTGAAACAACTAATACCTTTCAGGTTGATGGGTGTGATGACCTAACGTCTAAATACTTTTGAATAGCTTGAAAATCCCCATTGAGTCATATGAAAAAGAGAAAATATTCAGCACAGAGACTCTTTCCGATGGAAACTTCATTCACATTGCTGTACGATCTCATTTATATATAATTATTTGTGTATATGTGTGTTTACATGAGGTTTGTTTGATCAGATAATAAAACAATCATCTAATATAGAAACAAGGTTAATCAGACAGCAGCTAAAGTAAGACTCAGTTAGTAAGTTAGATGACGTAATATGATTGACTAAAATGTTTCAACTTAAGTCAAGATAACAGCACAATTAATTACAGGTAGAGACTTAGTAGAAGTGGGGTAGAAAATAATTCCCATTGAAATTGGAACTGAAATTGAGCAATTTAGTTGGATGACGTAACATAAATGACTAGAAATTGAGCGGTGGTCAAGTCAGTAACCATGTCGTAGTGAGGTGTTGAAACTAAATCGGGTGGGGGTATAGAAGACGAAAGTTGAAAATGCAACATATCACAATTGAGAAGACAAAATAATACGAGTGAAGAGACAGAAAAAAAAGATTAGATGGAATTTACTTGTCCGGTAATAAGATAGATAAAGTCATTTGCAAGTGTAGTGAGTGTACGAATTTCTTCTGTATGCAGAGTTCAGGACTTATCTAGTGAATTGTCTTTGCTTCTGCAGTTTGAAGAAGTCTGATTCGTGCATCTTTAGGAAGACTACTTCGAACTCTGTAGACGACTTTGAAGTCTGTTCTAAGACGAAGCTGCGGGAACATTGTTTTTCTCCTTTGTAAAACCATGCTGGTAAGTGTTCGGTGATACATTTGGAAGGCAAACGCTGAGTACGGCCAACAAAACTGGCTCCACACGAGCAGGTGAATTGATAAATACACATTGATGAGGCCAGAATTGGTAGCTTATCCTTCACGTTCACATGAATTATAGGTTTCGTGGAGAGGGTTAGTCGTTGTTTAGCTATGAAGAAGGTCTTCTTAAGTGAGCACGATATATCTCCATTGAATTGAAGGTTCATGTAGAGTAGTTTTTTCGGGACTCTAAGCATTAGCGGCTTAGGTGGTGGTTTAGGATTCATAGATTTCGCAATAAATCTTTCTGGATAACAATTCTCGATGAGGATTTTCTTGAGAATGACCAATTTATCTTCTATGTTGTCCGGGGTGCAAATTCTAAATATTTTGCTGGAGTGGATTTTATTCCTGAAAATAGACACATTAAAATATCCATTTTCCCTACTCTTAACTATTATTGTTATGCATTTTATTTGTGGTGGACACGCACTGTTCTTCACTGCTGGAACAAACCCTGATACTACAAATGGTTTACCAACTCACTTCTTATTCAATTGTAACAGATTATTCAACTGGATTTGATTATTATTGATTTGATTATTTACATAACCACAAAGCAATGTCTAAGATAAAACCATTTAATCAATATTCTTGAGTTTCTTTTTTTACTTTTAATTAAGGGGCTGAGTTATTTTACCACTTTCTACTTATATGCTGTTAGTATGTTGGATTAGTTGTGATAACAAATTTTCGTATAACTTGTCATATAACATTTTTATTACTAATCTACGTATTGCGTGAACAAGACGATAAATAGTAATATTTATAAAGTCCATTCAATGTATATATTGTAAATAATTTTGTATTTGTATTTGAAAGTTAAACCACAGTTAAGATTGAATAAATTGTCAACGTGTTGTATTTACTAGAGAAAATTTTAAAAAATAACTTCTCAGGATGTATAACGAAATCTTTAGCGGTAAGTATTTGACTGTGAAATACCCCTTTGTAATCAACTTCTCTTACTTTATAGAGCAGATTATTTTGGCTGATTCATCTATATGCGTAAAGTGCTTGATGCATTAGATGATTGAAGGCAATCGGCAGGAAGCCTTGCTCCACCACCTAGACTTCTTGTTAGTTGGTATTCACCGATCAGCAAAGCATTTCTGCAATCAAGATAGGACTAGACACATGACACTAGTTACTGAGTAGGTGTCCAATCAGAAATATCGAATACAGTCAGTCCACAAGAGGTCTGACGTCGGTGACCGACTGTAGGTGGCACTGGTTGACGCGGGTTCGAATCACAGAAGGGATATCAGTATCTCCCCCTTCAAGGTTGGAGATATGCCTTACTGAGTGGTGAGTACCAACTATCATGAAACTTAGGTGGAGAAAGACTTCCTGCCAATCTCCTCCAGCCGTCTAATGTCAACATTTGACAGTGCACTGTGATGGTGAGTCAATTAGTGGTAGAATGGCCACATTTCAAACTTAACTGATAGAATTCAGTCTGCATCAGCGGAAGGACTACACAGATTACACTGGTCGCTGACTAATTTCCATTCAGAAAACATTCTGTTTTCGCTATCAGTCATCGATAAAATGTTTTCATGACGCTGACTGAAGTTTCTGTATTCTACAGGTTTTGAACTGTCTTTTCTTTTCAACTCTTGGTGTGATTTGTCATATATATATGAAGTAAGCTCACTTCAAATTGAAGTATGCGCTGAAGATGTCACCCGGTAAGGTGATGAAAGATTCGCAAACTAACCACCCAGCTCAGAGAACAAAACCACATCAAAATCATCAACCTGAGCTACAAATCTTCTCTATCATATCTAATGATTTCTTTAACAGACAAGGAAACTTCATTAATTATAGCCAGATCTCAAGTTTTAGTGACGATATAACCGTAGTGTTTCAACAGACTTTTTCGAATTTATTATCCTTCAGTAAATGTATGTTTTAAGTCAAGACTGCATGTTTCAGGAAGATGTTGAGAATTTAGTTCATTTTGTATTTTATCCTTCACAAGTCAGATGCTATTTGCCTATCTTTCTCTTATGTGATCCACAAAAATGTGTGTTAATCCAAGTGATCAGATTTCTGAAAAGCAACAGAATAGTAAAGTTGACTAGTGTATATGGGTGTGTGAACTGTTTATTGAGGAATGATGCAAATAGCCAATACTTCTATAACCATAGAAAGTGATTATACCAGTGTTTTAGCATTCTGAGAATTACTGTCAGTTAAACTAAACCTATCTACATTAACCATACAAAGAGGCAACTAATTTCAAGTATTTATTAGACCATCTCTAAGCATACGCTTGGAGATGTCTAATGTCAGACAAACTCGAAGACTTGCAGGCAAGCAGGCAGGCAGGCGAAAACCAACAAACATGCTGAAGAAGCAGATGGTGAAGACAGGACTCTATTTGAACATAGAGAAGACGAAAATGATGAAGGTGACCAGTCAACAGCGACAACCAGCATCAATCATCATCAGTGGGAGAGATTTGACAGAGTTCATTTATCCGGCTACGAAGCACTGTTTCAACTCCAAGCAGAACGGACGAAGATGCGAAAGTCTGATGCGGAAAGGCAAGATACGCCTTCATCAACCTGAAACCATTTTGGAAATCCTCTGCACTCAGCATAAGGAACACGATTCACATTTTCAGCGCTAATATGAAGTTGTTTCTTCTATACGAGTCAGAAACTTGCATTGCGTGTTGCGAAAAGCAGACCATCATCAACAGCTTCCTATTTTGCTGGCTTTATATTATAGATCAAATGGCCAGAAAGATTGAGCAACAAGAAGATACTACTCTACATGAACCTTCAACTGAATAGAGATGTATCGCGCTCACTTAAGAAGACCTTCTTCGTAGCTGAACTACAACTAACCTTCTCCAAAAAACTTATGATTCAGGTGAACGTGAAGGATAAACTGCCACTTCTGGCCTCACCAATGTGTATCTATCAATTCACCTGCTCGTGTGGAGCCAGTTTTGTTGGCCGTACTCAGCGTTTGCCTTCCAAATGTATCACCGAACACTTACCAGCATGGTTTCACAAAGGAGAAAAGCGATGTCCCAGCAGCTTCACCTTACAACATCTGATAGAATCCGGACACCAAGCTACACCACAAACAGACTTCGAAGTCTTCTACAGAGTTAGAAGTAGTCTTCCTAAAGATGTACGAATCAGACTTCTTCAAACTGCAGAAGCCATGGTGATTCACTTGCTAAGCCCTGAACTCTGCATACAGAAGATGTTTGTACACTCACTACACTTGCAAATGACTTTATCTATCTTATTACAGAACAAGTAAATTCCATCTAATCTTTTTTTTCCTGTCTCTTCACTCGTATTATTTTGTCTTCTCAATTGTGATATGTTGCATTTTCAAATTTCGTCTTCTACACCCCCACCCGATTTAATTTCAACACCTCACTACCACTGTTACTGACTTGACCACCGCTCAATTTCTAGTCATTTATGTTACGTCATCCAACTAAATTGCTCAATTTCAGTTCCGATTTCAATGGGAATTATTATCTACCCCACTTCTACTAAGTCTCTACCTGTAATTAATTGTGCTGTTATCTTGACTTAAGTTGAAACATTTTAGTCAATCATATTACGTCATCTAACTTACTAACTGAGTCTTACTTTAGCTGCTGTCTGATTAACCTTGTTTCTATATTAGATGATTGTTTTATTATCTGATCAAACAAACCTCATGTAAACACACATATACACAAATAATTATATATAAATGAGATCGTACAGCAATGTGAATGAAGTTTCCATAGGAAAGAGTCTCTTTGCTGAACATCTTCTCTTTTTCATATCTATAAGTGGAACTTTACCACCTTTATAAATTTGGAGTTCACACAATGATTACAGTTACTGATAGGATTTATCAGTAGTATACAAAGAGACATTTATCAGCACAAAAATATCAAATAGTGGAGAGATAACTTTTGACGTAGAAGAAGGCAAATGAACCATTGTAAAGACAAAACAGCTGAGAGAAGAATAGGATAAAAAGGGTAGAAGTAAGCAGCACAACACTGGAGACCTGAAATTTTCATATATGGTATACATAATTTCCCTACATACTGAAAGAGATCATATTCTTAATCAAAATTCCACTATCAGGTCTCTTGTTTTTTTACCGCCACAGTTACATTAGCATTCCGAGTATTATAGTAAATTTTTTCAGTGTTTCAATTCCCTTAAAAGTACATTGACAATTGTTGAAAATGTCTTCTGTTGAAAAGAAAATACCACTATATTGTTTTGGAGAAAAAATTCAACTTCAAGTATCACATGTGTAAAAAGATAAATCGAAGTGACGATTAAGATTCTACGGGGAGACTACAGAATTTTTGTATTACAAGTTCACATTTCATAAAGAATGTGTAAATAAAATTCGACTACAGAATGATGCAGACTAATACAAACTTTCAAGTACAATATATATACAATAGTGTTTTGGTGTATGTTAATTTATTATTTTCATGGCAAGATACTAATTTCTGCTGTTATCAGGTTGTGGTATTTGTTTATTAACTGTTAACATTTCAAATAGCTTCAAATAATGAAATGTATTAAGCCTCAATGGAAACTTGAGAGCTAATAGAGGAGAGGAAAATAGTGAAAGAGAAAATGATTCGATGCAAAGACGGACAAGAGAAAGAGACGCTGAGCTCAACTTACGCAGCACTGGACAAAGAAGTGAAGAGGAGTGCTGGGAAGGAGAAAAGACAATTCTGCGACAATCTGGCCGAATCTGAAGCTGAGAAGGCAGCAGGCAAACGGACCTGAGGACACTATATCACATTAACAAGTTTCTATACTGGAAGAGATCAACACAAGTGAAACCCATAAAAAACAGCCAAGGGAACCCAATTATCAGGAAAAAAACAGGTTAAATAATGGACGGATCACTTCAAAGGACTCTTGAACTGACCACCACCCACAACCCGTTGAGAAATACCAACAACAACAGCACGTACACAACTGCAAGTTGACACCAATCCTCCAACGAAAGCTGAAGTCTTCAATGCAATCAAGCTCCTGAAAGCTGGAAAAGCAGCCGGACCAGATGGAACACCCCCTGAAGCACTGAAAGCGGACCCAGAGACGACAGCAAATATGCTGACTGCATTATTGCAAATGGTATGGAAGGAGAAAAAGGTGCCTACTGACTGGAGGAAAGGTCACTTCGTGAAACCACCAAAAAAGGGCGACTTAGGACCCTGCAAGAACTGGAGAGGAATCATACTCCTGTCGACGGCGTACCCCAAATGTTCATCAACCTTATTCAACAGCTGTAAGACAACGGCACACGTCAAGTCATCCACAACGGAAAACTCAGCAGTGCGTTTCGAGTAAACACAGTAGTCAAACAAGGGTGCTTACTATCACCAATGATATTCCTAATTGTGGTGGACTGGATTATGCGTCAGACATTAGGAAACGAGAAGACAGGAATATCCTGTACTGACCGACGTGAAGAACCTAGAAGACCTGGATTTCGCGCGTGGAGGATTTATGTTTGATGTCACTGTCACAAAATCGAAGACTTACAAGCGAAAACCGACCGACAAACTGGTCGAAGAAGCAGCCGGAGAAGACAGGACTCCAGGTGAACATAGAGAAGACGGAGGTTATGAAAATAACCAACCAACAACAGCAACAACATCAGACGTCAATCACCATCAACGGGAGGGATTTGAAAGAGGTTACTTCATTCACTTATCTAGGGAGCATTGTCTCAACTACAGGCAGTCGGAACGGACGAGGATGTCAAATCGAGCGAGAATCAGAAGGGCGAGGAACACATTCATCAACCTGAAATCAATCTGGAAATCTTCGTCACTCCACTCAGCATCAACAACATAATTCAGTCGGATTTTCAATACAAACAACGTCAAGTTAGTCTGTTCTTCTATACGGATCAGAAACTTGGCGGGTGGTCACGAAGAATATTTCCAACAGTCTTTTGCAGACCCTTATCAACAACTGTCTTCGCTTTATACTGAAGATCAGTCAGATGGTCGGAAAGAATCACTAACAAGAAACTATGGGAACAAACAAAACAAGAACCATCGGCAGGCAAGAAATATGCAGGAGAAAGTGGAGATGGTTTGGACACTCTCTGAGAAAGCCACTGGGTGACATCGTGCGTCAGGCCCTCGAGTGGAACCCGAAGGAGAGGCGGTGAGTGAGACGTCAGTGCAAGGGTGACATGGAGGAGATCGTGTGAAGAGGAGTTGAAAGAGTATGGACTAACATGGATGCAGGTGAAATGTACAGCAGAAGCAAGACAGAAGCAAGTAAAGGCGTGCAGTTGAAGCCCTATGTTCCACTAGGAACCCAAGGGAACAATAATAATAATTACACCTAGTGGCGTTGGTAGCACAGCGGTAGAATGCTCACTGACCACACCTCATGTGATTCGGGGTTCGATCCCCGGTCCTCGATGCACTCCTTTACCTCTCTAAGCCAATAATAAGACTGGTAAAGTAGAAAGAATGGACCAGCAGCAACTCCATCCCATAAATATAAATGCCCCCTGCTAGCGAAACTTCAAACCTGTAGCTTGAAGCAGCCCTATGTTCCACTGAGGGAACGTAAAGGTATAAAATGTTTTTTTGTATTAATTAAACCTACACAAATGATATGAAATAAAAGACTAATTCTATAGGCAAATATAAAGAATAATTTGCTAGTACAGGACGATAGTAAAGAGTACTTATAGCTTAGCAAGATGAAATCACCGTATTCTCGCAAATCACTAGAAAATAGTACAGCCTTTTACGCGTAATGTACAACATATATACAATATCCCAGGGTGACATGGAGGAGGTCGTATGTGAAGGAGATGAGAGATTATGCCCAACCGTGGACCCAGATGAAGAAGATAGCAGAAAACAGAACAAGGTGGAGATGTATTATTGAAGCCGGTTTTATGATCCACTCGAATCTCAGTAGAATAATAAAAATAATGAAAAAAAAAGAAAAGAATGACAGGTAGGTATGTAAATCTCCGAATTTGTTTTTTGATTTCTGCTTAAAACTCAGTTTCGAGTGAACGATGAAATCTTTCCCTAATTTTTTTGTGTTCACTGAGTAAAAGTTTGATTTTTTTTTCTCAATTCACTGATTTTGTCAAGCTCGAATAATAGCCAGTGATGTTCTAAAGGACATTCCGTGTATCTATTTATCAGTAGAATTTTCCTAGTGAATTCTAGCTGCGTCTGTGACTTAGAGGTACGATCATGACTAGGTAAATTTCATCCATGCAGTCTACAAAATAAGCATTAGTAATATACATTAGAGAGTAGCTTGTAGTGTTACACATTGTGGATGTATGTGAACAGTCTTTACACCTGTAAGAAAAAGACGCATACAGCAAAGGAAATTTTCTTTCGGACGATTCATTTTTTTTATTTAGGATGTACGATCTAAACTATATTTAACAAAGAATTCACAAGACAATCAATCATACATCATTAAAATTTGTCCCCGAAAGGCGTGTTACGTAATATAAGATGCAGTCGAGACGAGGTGACTAGTTGGAAATTAGAACAGGAGGCGAAGTTGACATAACGTAATAAGTGTGAGCAAATGAAAGACTAGAAGAAAAGGGATAAAGTGCTTTTAGAAAATTTCTATGGAAAAGAAAAATCGTTGTACTGTCGTTCCATCTTATAATGTAAGTTTACTACTATTATCTTCATTATTCTTATTCTCCTGACACTCTACCATTGTCTAATAATAAGATTAAAGATTAATTTTTAATAGTTTAGTTTATAAGGATTAGATTTGTTTATACGAGTTTGACCACGTACTGATTGATATCAGGTTTAGGTAACCGTTGAAAACCAGAACTGGAGTACTGGACAGCTGCTGTTTCATCCTAGTTTTGTGAATCCTCGTCAGTACGAACCCACCGACAGGAGTTCGAACCCAGGACCTTCCTGTTACAAGACAAACTCGTATACCATTCAGCCACTGGGAGCTGACTCCTCAATGACCACTCCATTAGTTCTAACTTCTACCAATTTTCATGATGCATCTAGCGCGACTATCAACCAATCCTTGGGATCCAAAGTCTTGCTAGTGATTTGATATAGGACGGAGATTCCTGGAGTTCTAGTGAGAAGTCGTGACCAATGAGGTCAATCCAGTCAAGTGTGAGATGTGTGTGTGTGTGTGTCGATGACATTGGTTGGTGGTCGCGCTAGATGCATCACGAATTGGTAGAAGTTTGAATTAATGGGCTGGTCATTGAAGAGTCCGGTCGTAGAGACTGAATGATATACGAGTTCATCTTGTAACCGGAAGGTCACGGGTTCAAACTCCTGTCAGTAGGTGCACATCGATGATGATTCACAAACCTAGGATGAAACATCTGTCCAGTACTCCAGTGCTTATTTTCAACGGTTACCTAACTGATATCAATCCGTGGTCAAACTCGTATTAAAAATTTAATTAAATTAATGAGATAATATTTTCTATTAACTGGTGTCTCCAGGAGAAATAACTGCTTTAGGCTTGGGGTGAAGTCCAAGGAGTAGAGTGGATACGGTGCATAAGATATACAAAAACGCAGTTTGTGCAATTCTATGTGGGGTGCCACCTCAAATCCCTAGATTGGTACATCTTCACTTGCTAAGCATAAGTGGGGGAGTTACCACAAAGTTTGTTTAATCTCTCCGACTCCCTCGGTCTTCACCACCAACAGTAAATAGTTATCTCCTTTGCTGATACTAGATAGCTGTAAAGATTATCTAACTATATTTCTATTTTATTTCATCTGTAATGCTAAGTGGATCATCAATATCAGGCTGTGTTGTGCTGTAGATGAACACCTTATTGTCGGCCTCACAATTTATCATTATTATTATATTATCTAATCGCTGTGTGGTATTTGTTATTTTCACCTCTACCCCTAATCGTATACTTCTTCTGCCTTGTATACACTCACCACTTCCGAGATTATATAAACACATGGATGAATTTATCCCCGTTTGTATTATTATTATGATGATGATCGCTTCGATTGTTATGCATTAATGCACATCCTTGAACTCTGATCCTTGATATTCTTTTAACCACAATAATTCAAATACCTATTACTAATATTTTATCATTACCTAAATGTAAAAAGCCTGATAGGAATTTGCCGAAAATACGTATTTCATTAAGTCGTGTTCTATAAAAGTAAAATGTCATGTGCCAGAGTTTTTCATTCTTAATTACACCTAGTAATAGAGTATTACCAATTGGATGAGATTTCTTAGACAGTTTACTGCATACAATCACATCAAGGCTTTCTTTGTCGGAAATCAATTTCTTTAAAAGGTAATTGAACAGTTAATTGTGCTAGGATGTACAGTTTGTGGAACGAGTATTTTATATTATGTGTAAGTTCATCAGTTATTCACACACGCACTCATATTATTTGTGTACGAGGTGCAGTTGCAATAACATCTTGCTATTCTTTTTATATTTTATGTCAGTGGTCTTATTAAGTAATTATACCCATAATCTCTCACGTCAATGTTCATACTAAGTTGGTTTCCGAGTGCAAGGTAACTCTTCAACAACATATCTTCACTTCCTTCTATTCTCAGCTATTCTCATCCTTCCTAAAACAACGCATAATCTCTCATCTCGTCATCTCGCATCTCGTCACACGATCTCCTTCACGTCACCCACGCACCGATGACCCAGTCGTCACTTCCTATTCTATTGAGACTCTACTTGAGTATTGGCCTGCATTGCAAACGATGTCACTCGACGTTCTCGTCAATTCAAGCCCGATATATCTTCATTTTCTTGTGCATATTTGTCGACCGATTGGCTCTCGCCTGTTGGTTTGTTTCGCTGGAGAGTTTCTTGTTACTAATTGCCAGCTGGTCGGTCGGCAATTTGATCTTCAGTATAGAGCTAGCCAGAGAAGCGGGCAACCATTGATTTAAGACTACTGTAACGTGTTGGAAATAATTTTACCGGTACACAGTGCACGTTTCTCACCCTTATAGAAGAACTGATTGACTGACTTCACATTAGTGTTGAAAATCTGAATCCTGTTGTTTATGCTGATTCAGTACCTGCAGAAAATTTCCAAACTGGTTTCAGCTTGATGAAGGCGTATCTTGCCTGTCTGGTTCTCGCTCGTTGGCTGGCTTCTACATCTTCACCCATGCTGTCTGCATGCCTGTAGTTGAAATGATGCTGGCTATCTAGATAAGTAAAGTGAGTGGTCACTATCGAATCTCTTGCATCGATGGTGATTTATGTTTGGTGTCCCTGTTGTTGCTGTTGTTTGGCTATGTTATCTATATCACCTCTGTCTTCTCTATGTTCACCTGAATTTTTGTCTCAACTGCCTACTTCTTCAGCCAGTTTGTCGCTTTTTTCGCCTGCCTGCAAGTGTCCAAGTTCACGTGACACTGAAAATAAATCATCCACGCGCAAAATTCAAATCTTATAGAGTCTGCCATTTGAGAATTGATAAGAGATACTTAAACGTTTAATTGATTAGCGGATGTGCGTTGAAATTTGTCTGAGAAATCTTGTCCAAAAAGTTGAAAATCGTCACCTTAATTGATACTTACTATGTAAACAAAGCCAGTAGATGACTGTGTTTCAGAGAGGCTCTGCAGCGCTTCCCTTATAGAGTACGTTCTTTTGAAGTAGCTTTTGAATAAATAAAGATTACTAATTTCTGTCTGCTTTAGGTCTGTATGGAGTTAATAATACATATTACTGTGGATTAACTTCCTTCTGCAACTGTAAAAATGTTTTTCTCTGTCAGTAACTGCCTTCAGTTACAGAGACATTGGAAAACAAGGAAGTACTTGGCAGCTGTTTTGGATCTTTCAGCAGTACGCACCCCTCAGGATTAGAACCATGCACTGTAACTGGAAGGTACCTGGACAAAATTGCCTGGATTTCTAGCGAAAAGTCCTTACCAGTCCTGTCTAACATCTCCGGCGTGAGAACAAATATTCGCCGATAACTTTGATTGCTGATAGCAATAAGATCAGGAATTTGTTGGAGCTGGAATTCATGTACCGTTAGATTGGGTCTCAGTGGCTAAGTTCTCTACGAGCTTTCCTTGTAGCCGAAAAATCCTGGATTCTACGCTTGGTGGGTGCGTGCTGCCAAGAAGTTCCTAACTAGGACTAAAAAGCTGTCTAGTACTCCTAGCTGGTTTTCTAATGGTGTAATGATGTGAGCTCTTGATGGAAATTGAGAAAAATCAAATCCCTAAACACCAAGTCCTGTAAGAATCTTTTGAATTCCTTTACACAAACTAATTCCATCAATTTTATTCATATGTCTAATCATCAATGTTTACGCGTGTATACAAAATGAAGCAAGAAATTTATGAGAGTACCTTGATATGATTATGAGCAACAATTTGTTCTCGAAACGTTATCAGTATATATTAATGTACACAACTTTGTAATATTTTCGAAATAAAATTTTCTCCATAATGGAGTTATACTCTACCACCACAGTGCCCAAGTTTTATCCATATATAGCAATTTTATTTTCCTAACTGATAATCTATGTGAATTAACGTTACTCGAGACAGAATAGTGAGTTCCGAAAAGCTGCACTTTTTGGGACATTATTATTATTATATCCTTTAATTCCTGGAGGAACATAGGGCTTCAGCTGCGCGTCTCGATTGCCTTCGGTTTTCTGCCAACGTTTTCACCTACCTTCAAGTCTGCCAACATGCTTTCATCCCCTTTTCACATGACCTCCTCAAAGTCACCCATGCACCGACGACTGACTCGCCGCTTCCCATTCGGTTTCCACTCGAGCAATGGCTTGTCCAGTGATGTCACTTGATGGTTTCCTCAGCATATGGCCAATCCATCCATCTCCATTTCTTCCTGCTTATTTGTTTCACAATCGGTTCCTGCTGGGTCGGTTCGCTCATTGCCAGAGATCCCTGTTGCTGATCTTTTCTGACTGGCCATCTGATCTTGAGTGTTGAGCGAAGACAACTGTTAATGAAGGTCTGAAGTTTGTTTGAGGTGCTCTTTATGACGCGCCAAGTCTCTGATACGTATAATAGCACTGACTGACTTCACATTGGAGTTGAAAATCCGGATCTTATTTTTTTAAGGATATTAGTAAGCTGAATTGTCAAATATTAAAGAAAACCTTTAACGTTGCAAAAAATTATGGAACTTTATTGCCTAGTCCGAATTCCATTAACAGTGAGATATATTCTCAGGTTTGATTACTTTTCTATGCCACTCGTTTACATAACCCCTTCCATTCTGTTTTCTCTGAAAAACTGTCACATAATGCTAAAGAGTCGGCTGGTACACTCACACTGACAGCAACCTTTTTGTCTAACATAAGGATGTAAATTATTGATGGTAAGGACAAACATCATTTATCGCAGTGAAAGATTTCCCTTTGCTCTGAAAACACGTCGTAAATATCTTTACTAAACAAACAGTCTCTTTCATATATTAATCAGGGACATTTGAATTATTGCGGTTGGTAGATTATCAAGCTTCAAAGTTCAGTGATGTGCATTTTTTCCCCTTCACTTTCTTCAATGGAACATGGGGCTTAAAGCCAGTGGCTTGAAGTTTCTGTAGCAGTGTTGATTTTTTACAGGATGGAGTTGCTAGCCTCATGCCCAACCTTTCCTTATTACCAGCATTATTTCTAGGTCAGCTAGGTAAAGAAATGTGTCGGTGGCCGTGTACTGAACCCCGGACCATGTTCACTGTCGGCGAGAGTCCTAACCCCTATACCACTGACGCGATTAGGGATGTGCATTAATGCATAACAATCGAAGCGATCATCATCATAATAATAATACCAACGGGGATAAATTCATTCAAGTGTTTATATAATCTCGGAAGTGGTGAGTGTATACGAGGCAGAAGGTGTATACGATTAGGGGTAGACGTGAAAATAACAAATACCACACAGCGATTAGATAATATAATACTAAGGATAAATTGTGAGACCGAGAATAAAGTGTACAACTGCAGCACAACACAGCCTGATATTGATGATCCACTTAGCATTACAGATGAAATAAAATAGAAATATAGTAAGATAATCTTTACAGCTATCTGGAATCACCAGGAGAGATAACTATTTCAGTTTTAGGGTGAGTGCCAAGGGAGTTAGAGAGGTTAAAAAAGTTTCTGATGACTGCCCCAACTATGCTTAGCAGTCGAAGACGTACCAACCAGAAGGAATTTGAAGTTTCACCTTGTACAGAATTTTACATGCTGAGTTTTAGTCAATCTTGTTCTCCATTTATACTAGGTGTGCAAATATTGAACTTCTGATCGCCTCTATGACTCCTTTGTCTAACCTATTACGTTGGATAATGCTGCAGAAGTTAACAGTGAGTTTGTCGACTCATTCTGTCTACTCATGAACGGTCAACTTCATAAATGCTCATCAAAGTGGACTAACTGGGTAGCTTATCCTTTACCTGAGTTCGAAATATATACAAAGAGTTGCAAATTTTAACCACAAAGTTGTAGTGCGAACAATTCATGTGTTCCGTTTTTTTTAAACGGTAAGTTCATGTATATACGCGTTTCTTCTGCATAGTTAGCAGGTTTTTCATTCTATCTGTTCTCCTCATCATGTTCTATAATAATCATTATGGGAATATCTTTATTATTTTACCCTTATAGTCATATTTTATTCACATCAGAGTAAGAAATGCCCGTAAAGGTATTTAGAGTTACAGTGATCAGATTGTCTAATTTTCAATTTTATAGGTAGTACTAAATTCAGTATAATATTTAAATTTGTATGATATGACAATGTTATCTTTTTTTAAAAATTCGATGATTTGTGAATCTTGCTTCAGTTTGATTAAGTTGTGTGAGTTTGTTGATAAGCTTCCTAAGTAGGAAGACCATAAGTATGATTGATATAAGAATAAAACTTGTGCACTGTGAATGAGTATAATTCCATTATGGGTAAATTTTGTTTTGATAAAGTCTCACAGTGTTGTTATACAGTAATGTTTACTGATAACATTTCGAGTACAATTTATTGCTCATGTTGTCTGTGCTTGAATAATACGCGACTTTTGAACTTCTAATTTTCAAAGAGTATAAAAGTCAAATTCAGCGAAGAAAATGCTTCTTTATCGACAAAATCATCTTCAAAGGCTGACTGTACAGTCGTAATTATACTTACCAAAAATATATAGTGGTCTATTATTGAGTAATAGTAGGGGGTAACATAATTGATATAATTCCTCAGAAGTGACTTTAGAAGTGAAAATTAAAAGTTGTAAATTGTGTGGTACTCAGCAGCGCAAAAAGATAGAAACATTTGATAAGGTTAAATTTGCTATTGAGTAAGAATAAAGGTGGTATTTGAGTGTCAATTTAACAAGTGTGAAGAGGTTGAGAAAATGCAAGACAATTATTAGCACAATTCTCGAGCATTTCATCAACTCAGGTCACGTAGCTGCACCAGATTCGTATTTCAACATCATCTAAAAAGTGAAGCCAAATGGTACAAAAGGCATCAGGTTTTGACGTTTGTGTATGATGGAGGCGCAGGCGATTCGTCAATACAACCCTGAACTCTGTATGCAAAAAACGTTTGTCCAGTCTCTTAGTCTGCCTTGATATTAATCTCTTCACTAGTCGTTCTATGCAAAATGTTTTGATTTTTCTTTACTTTTTTAGTTTTTAATTTTACTTTTAGTTTGCTTTTGCTTTGATAATTAATCCACTATTATCACTCGAATATGCTCCTTCTGTACATTTCACACCCTCTTCACACTTTTTAAACTTGAACTCAACTACCACCTTTATTCTCACTCAATAGCAATTTTAACCTTATGAAATTTCTGGCTTTTGTGCTGTTGAGCACCACGTAATTTAAAAATTTTAATTTTCACTTCTAAAGCCACTTATGATTAATTATATCAATTATGTCACCCCCTACTATTACTCAATAATAGACTACTATATATTTTTCGAAGGAACCATACGACTGTACAGCCAGTCTTTGAAGATGATTTTGTCGATGAAGAATATCTTGCTTCACTGAATTTGTCTTTTATTTTCTTCATGATTGAATGGGTATTTTCGGTGATTTCAAAGAGTACTTTGTTTAAGCCAAATATTCCCTTATTAGCATTTAATAAAGCCTAAAATCAAAAGAATATATGAATTAAAAATTATTGTTTTTGCCTATTAATAATGACGCGTCGGTGGCTCAGTGGTTTAAATGCTCACTCACCACACCTCATTTGATTCGGGGTTCGATCCCCGGCCAATGACGCACTCCTTTACCTCTTGAAACCATTATTAAGCCTGGTGAAGAGCGAAGGTTGGGCACGAGACTGGCAATCTCATCCTGTTAAAAGATAATCACTACCGCTACAGAAACTTCAAACCTCTAGCTTGAAGTAGCCCTATGTTCCACTGGGAACGTAAAGGAATAAGAGAAAATCAAGAATTTATCGTTATTGCCCAATAATAATGCCACAAACTATATAATTCACCTTTATATTATGAAAAAAGAACAACTCATCATAGAAATCATATCGTCAGTCTTCTTCACTAATAAAGATACATAAAAGTAAGTCATCAAGATAGTAGTCGAACAAAAACGAATTAATTAATTGTTAGTTATTATTATTATTAAAACTTACACAGAACACCGACAACAAAAATCCTGATAAGAAAAGTGTTGCGGCTTGACGACATGTGGGTGACACACCTTGTAAGATTTCGTGTAATCCATAGATTAGCTCATCTATTGAAGCGGATGCAGGCTCAGTATAAACTGAGGTAATCTCGTCTTGACTGATACTACTAATACTACTAATAGTAGTAGTGGTAGTAATATTATTTATAATAATACTGTCAGCAGTGATATTAGAGCTATTCGACATTGTTTAAAGTGAAATGTGTGCGAATTGGAGATATTTTATATGAATATATATATTTATATATATTGCTTAATAAAAGCTTAGAAATGATGCAAGTAGATGTTTTGAGATGTGTTCTTTTACTGAAGGCATTAGTCACTAAATGATTATTAAAAGATTTTTATAAAAATGTTGACTTTAAGGCGTTGTTTTTATAGTCTTCAATATCTCTAGAGACATGATAGCATCAAATACAGTAGTAATAATAGTAATAATAATGATAATAATAGGAAATTCTTTCAAATAGTTTCTCTTTAGTAACTATGTAGTGATTTCTAATGTTTAATCTTGAAGGTGTGTGTGTGTGTGTGTCGATGGGTGTATGTGTATATGCGTCTATCACAGTGGTAAGTGAACCGTCTTTCACAAGCTTCAACAGAGGATTGTTTTGATTCGTAATTTCGTATCTACAGTATTTCGTGGAAATGTTAACTTCCTATTGGCCAGTCTGTCAGTTTTGATATATATATATCTACAAATTAGGTCAGATTATTATTATAATTTAACAGTAATATAGTTTGATATTTATTACATACCTATGTATGTAAGTGTGTCGATAAGTGTGTGTTTAACTGTTGCGCAGCTATGAAACTTTCCTATTGAAAGAAAAATAATGTTAACATTAGGCAAATTAATGTGATTTTGAAAACTATTCAATTCGTTATTTTATTTTATATGTTTGTTAGTCTATAGAAGTGTTGAACATGTAGTTTTTTGTAAAAAAAACAACACCTACTGCATAGTAGCTATTACTTACTTACTTTACTTTACTTCGGCTATCTCCTACGGGAGGATCAGCCGGCTTCATGAACGTCTCGAATCATCGCTGCTCAGGCGCGGCAATTTGTAAGAGAGTTCATGAAGTTTCATGGGAATTTGGTACGAGTGATGTCCCCAGCATCGCTTGGCCTTTTGTTTGAGAGTGCAGCTCTAGCCTTTACACAGCCAACTGTGACCTACAAGGCAGTAGGAGTGGAGTAAGGAGTCCACTATCCATTGGCAGCCGGTGACCGGAGTTCGGTTCATACGCCTTTTTGAATGGGGCCAGACATCCAACAAGCCCTTTGTCCATACGTCTGCCGGTGAACTCCAGTGAGCTTCATACGCCAGTCGTTGGAGGTTTGGAATCAGGGTTTGGCCATCTCCCCTAGACCGTCATCCAATGGGCAGTCAACCCGGTGGAGAGCGCCGGGCTCCGCTTTCCCCTCTCTTGGTGAAAACACCCCCCACGAGGAATAGACTCCTCGGAGGGTTAAACGCCGATGGGGATTAAGAGGTGGGGGGGGGGCAACCCCAGCAGCCCCCCCCCACTGGGTTGGCATAGTAGCTATTCAGCAGTTAACATTAACAAAGGGTATTTTACACGAGACAAAATATTTCTGCGTAGTATTGAAGCATTGCAACTTTATCTGTCTGGTGGTGGAGATTTTCGATATAGTTTTTTTTCCTCTGTGCTAGTGGGATGCTTTTATTTGCGAAGTTTTCATTGTTTCACTTGCCAGGCTACATTTTGAACGCATACACTTCGATTCGAAGTGAACTTTTATATTTCTTCACGAGTTTATTAATCATCTCTCCTGATGACCAAGTAGAACATGATTAGTTATTTCTCTCTCCAGGCTACCTGTATTGATACTGATTGTTTCCTTCACTTGAAGTTTGACCCTTTGTGTGATTGTGATTTTCTTCTTTTTAACGATTGGTTAATTTCGTTTATTACCATGACAGTAGAATTGCTTGAGTAACCCTCTTTTGTATGCACACCTCCGGTTTTCTATGTGAATAGCCAGAGCATCAGCGATACAAAGAAGACGAAAGTGTATTACCTTTGATAGGTTATTCTTGACTCTGTAGATTACTTTGAAGGAGGCATGCTGGATAGTGTTCTTGAATTCTCTTGGACAGGGTGCGCGTCCAATGATCGATGTACCTAGTTGGCTCTACAGCAGCAGGTGAACTGATATATATGCACATAGAAGTGGCCAGATGCGGGATCTTGTCCTTGAGGCTTCTGTAGATAAGTGAGCGACTGGAGAACACTATTCTTAGCGTTGCTGCAAAGAATGTTCTTCTCAGAGATGGTATGATCCTTGTCTTGAGAATATCGCTTGCTAAATCTCCCTTGAAATCCAATTTCATATAGAGTTTCTTTTAAGGCGCAAGAGAAGTTTCATTTCTACAAATTCTTAATTTGGCATTTTTGTCCATGAATCTTATTAGGTATCCATTTTAGATGAAGATTTCTCTTAGAATATCTAATTCTGTTTCCAGAATGTCGGGACTACAGATGCGTCTGATGCGGATGGCAAGTTATCTAATTAAATTCCGCTTTTGTTGAATGGATACCAAGCTATAGAAGATTGTTAGTTGACCATTCTAAGTAGCTTTTCTATGGATCATTTCTTCTTGTTAGTTCCACATCAAGAAACGGAATTTTTGACTCATTTTCCATTTCAAGAGTGAACTGTGTTGCTGGGTGCCAACAGTTAAATGTCTTCAGCAGTAGATTGTAGTCATTGTTGTTGTCATAAATAATGAAAATGTCGTTCACGTATATGCAGTCACAAATTGTCAGTGCTCGGCTTTAGTGGACCTTTCTCGAGGCTTGCCACAAAACAATCTGATAATAGTGGACCCAACGAAGATCGCATTGCAATACCATTTTTTTGTCCGTAGATGGTGTCGTTGAATGTGAACGTTCAGAGTGGGCGTTCCGAGTGCACCTCAGTAGTAATTCATGCAAATACGTTGTTGGTATTCCAGTATTGAGATGGTTGTCATATGAAGCATAAGAAGCAGACCGTTTCCGTTGATGGGACATTGGTAAAAAGTGACTCAATGTCAAAGGACAGCATAATTTTGTCAGATCTTGTATATAGTCGATGAACTGCGAAGTTTCACCTTTGTTACTACCCTAATTTTGTTTATGTCAATTTTTCCATTGATTGACAATTCACTAGAATACTAGGCTTCTAAAGCATTCTCCAGCATTCTTGTGGTTTCCTCTGTCTAATATATGAATGTTGTCCCAGTCGAAATGATGTCCGTGGTTGTCTGTATGCAGCGGTATGGGGTGGAGAGTGGGTGTCATGTCTTTTGACGGCTAGCTTATGATCATGGACAGGAAGACGAAAGGGACGTCCACTTTGGCCAATGTAGTGTTTTTTGCAGCTGTTACAATAAATTTTTTGGATGATGTCGGTTTTTACCTCCTTTCGTTGTTGAGTTTTTTGGTTGACATAGAACTGAGTGAAGTGACTTTGTTGGTTTGTTTGCGACGTCAATTCCTAAAGGTTTGAAGAGTCTTGCAGTAATTTCTGAGATGTCCTTTATATATGGTAGGGCGATATTTCTTGTGCTTTCCTTGAGGGCCTTTGATCTGATTAGTTGGATCAGTAACTTGAGATAACTGAATTAGATGATCAATTATTGTAATCAAAATCAAAATTCAGTTACCGCGAGAGTGAGAGATTATTCACACTCTCTGTCTGTGTGAATAAGTTTGCTATGAGACGTTTGATTGTAATTGCTTCAGCAGTAAATCGTAGTAGATTCCCTGTCCTTTGAATATATTTAATAATTTGAAGGATTTGGAAATGTCGATAAATTGACACCTATCCACAAGGGGCCTGACAATCGCACTTTGTAAATATCTGCTTCCTTTTAGGCATGAGCTTCTCGGAATATGCTCTGAAAACCGGATGGAAGCCTTTTTTTCTGTCCTTCCAACGTACTTGCTCCCGAAAGTGCTGGTAAATTCATAAACGCAGTTGGAGGTGACATCAGCAAGGTATTTGTCCAGTTTTGAGTGGCTTATAGAAGGAGTGGTGCTGTATAACATTATGGGGTTTGCTACCGGAAAGCTTCTTTTTTATTGCACCTTTCAGTCTTTTGTCAATCTTTTTTGACATTGCATCTCCTTTGAATGGGAGAGAAATAAACACTTTTTTCTCTTCTATAGTTGGGTGTTTTTCTTTTTTATCTTTTTCTCTGCTATAGTTCCGTATAAATCCCTTTTAGCATCCATTTCCTCCTAGGCATTTCTCAACAAAACCTAATTTTTTTTTACTTTGTTTGGCGAACATAGCATCTTGTCTCTTTCGTACAGTGTTCGTAATAATTCCTGCTTGTAGCTTATATAGGATAGAAACTGTTATAGTGAAGACATTGTCCAGTCCAGGTCTCTTTTCTGTAGATGGATTTTTCCGTTGTCCCATGAGCTAACAGTAAAAAAATGGTAACAGATTTTCCCAGAGGTGGCAATCCCTTTAGCTCTTTATATTAACGTAAAATATATACGTAGGCGAAGTATAAGATTTCATCATCTGGTGTGTAGACAGTATCCTGTAGTGCAAGGGAGAATAGAAGCTAATTGACAGAATGACCTAATTATTCAAGAAAGTTTTATTCTTGGTATTTTAATAAAAGGGCTGGGAGTGAAGTTACTTTTTCGCATATTTTTTAACATCAATAAATGTTTATAAACCTCATGGGAATTCGTCTGTCAACAAATCCTTAAAGCTGTAAAGTTAAATGACTTTTTGCAAAACTATCTTGGAAAATGTTAAGCCAAAACAGGGTCAAACGTCAAAATACGGTAAATTGTATTTTGGCAAAAATTAAAAACGAATGAATGGATTATGAAAAGTAGCAAATTAGTCTGTAGTTATTCATAAAAGCATGCAGGTATTGAATTAGAAATGAAGCTCACGCTTGATAGTTGAAAAAGATACCACCTCTAAACATTGAAAAAGAGATTAAGTTATTTTTGTATCGATATGTGTAAAACTTGGGGACTAAGATAGTAAGTAATTCCATATTAGTTTGTTTATTATATGTATTACACAGTCAGTGAAACAGTATTATTAACTCGGCGACAAAGTTTCGAATAAAATTTTTGTTCATAATCATTACATCATTTATAATCACACGACTTCAAAACTTGAGTTTATTAGTTTTCTTTGTCTTCTACCATTTGTCGTAGGTGTAGCAGAATTTTCAAGATATCTGGGTGGACAGGTGCTGAATCATTCCTATTACACGTATTCACTCTCAGTTGATTTGGTGAACAAAGCTTCTGTTCTAAATCTCTATCTCTACCCTGTTACGTTAGATTTCGAAACTGTTATCTTCTCCCATTCATCTTATTGTAGGGTTTTGTGATGTATATTTGCATGCAGTGAGTGTTATAGCTGAACTATTCTCTATATTTATTGTCTTATTCGGCTAAACTAATCTAGATTTCGCTGCTAGGATTTTATGCTCGGCTAGTCTGACTGACTTACCCTGTTCTACTACTTTGACCAATATATTTGACCTGACGATCATTTCAGCCTGGTATTAGATAAACTCAATTGTTTTATTTAATTGGCCGCTGCACAGGATCCACCATTTAACTGACAAAGCTTGTTTCTAATTGAGTTTGTGGGTCTGAATAGCGACCACTTTTATTCATGTCTTGTTCAGAATACTGCGTAAGGTTTCCGAGATTCCTTCCTTGTATGGAATTACTACTGATGATTTAGATTCCTTATTGTTGGTGTTGTCTTGCGCACATTTGACATGCATGTTGTCATTAAAATTATTATTATTATTGTCACTTTCGCTATTATGATTATTTATTTTATTTTTACATTTCCCTACATATTTCCTGACTAATTTATCAGGGTAATGATTAAGTTTCAAGACTCCTTTTATGTGCATCACTCCCTGTTTTAGATATTTCTTGGTACTACTTAGTTTTTGTGCTCTGTCATTAGAACATTTCACCAATCTTATTTTTACTGACATAGGATGGGATGATCTGAAGTTCAAATATCTGTTTGAATGTGTGAGTTTCCTGTAAACACTAGTGTTTAGCTTCCCATCTTCTTTCCTTTTTACGTTGCAATCTAACATTGGAAGTTCCCCTTCCTGACTTTCCAATTCATCACAAGTGAATTGAATTGCCTCTACCTTCGAGTTGATTTGTTCGAAAAATCTATCTATATCCTGTGTTCTAATTACAGTGAATATGTCATCTACATGCCTCCATCATACGTTTGAAGTGGAGGTGAATGTTTCAATCGCTATTTTTTCCCACCTATCCATCTATATATCCATGAATGTATCTGCGTAAAAGCATATCTAATCCTCATAAACCAACTCTTGAAAGTTAATCTGATGCTCATTAGTGACTGACTATAGAAAGAAGTTGCCCGAACTTCTAGTGAGAAGTTGTGACCGGTGAGATCCATCGAGTCGGCAATGAGGATGGATTTCCTGCCGATGACATTGGTTGGTGATTGGGCTAAATATCACAAATTAGGAGAAGTCTGGATTCATTGGCTGACAATTGAGGAGTTAGGTCCCAGTGGCTGAAAGGTATACCAGTTTGCCTTATAACTAGAAGGTCCTGGATTCGACCCCCTAGCAGTGTCTGCATACTGTCGATGATTCCAAAACTGGGATGATCAGTTTACTGTCCAGTACTCCCTGACTGGTTTTCAATAGTTCTCCGACTGATATCAATCCGTAGTCAAACTCGTAAAATAGGTTCCAAAAAATAATATGGGAATAGATGGAATGAAGAAAATAAATAATTAATGAATGAAATTTTTTGTAAACTGAATTCGAATTGTATTCGATAGAAATTAGGAAGTTCCGTGGTACAACATCAAGGAATTATGATGGTTGGTTTCTTATTGATTTTGATTTTACTCTTCCTTAGAAAAACACCACATTTAAGTGACATCTTTCTAACTCAGAAAAAGAAGCTGTATATTCAGGGATTTTTTGTTTATTAAAAAAGTGAGATACTAAGTTTTTCCCAAAAATAATTAGGAAACCATTTTATTTTAATTTTTCTCACTTAAGAATACTCTCATTATTATTTTCTATCCACGACAGCTAATGGTGTGGTGAGAGCAGGCCGTGAGAAAATATGAGCAAGGCTGATTCAACAACCAATCACAGCAAAGTTAACGTGGCAAAATATGATTCGCAGATAGAGAACTCTATTTGTCGAGGAATCCCGAAACAACCAATCAGAAGCCTGCGTTTGTCTGCCTAACTTCTGATAAACAACCAATCAGATGACTGCGTTTGTTTACTTGCATAAGCTATAATAATGTGTGTGAAATATGTGTAAATACGTGTTGATTTTCATAATAAAACGATCTGTTGCCTGGCCCTTATCTTCTGTTGTTACAATGGTAATTTATTGTTAGCAAAACGGAACACTTTCTATTTCTTTTTAGCGATAAATAAGGTTAACAATCTGGGATTGTTTGCAATGACAACTGATTGACAAATGTTTTTCCCCGAAACAGCAAAGTGATCTAATTGGGGGGGGGGTGGGGTGGGGTTGGTTGCAATAAAAGCCATAAGATAAGCTACTTGTATCCAGAACAGGTATAACCAGCTTCTTTATTCACCTTGATCAACAATGAGGTCAGTAAATCCTTCACAAACACTGACAGTTATCACACATTAAATCTCATTTCGATTATTGTTTTTATTTTTCTTACATTTGTTTCAGATTAGAACACAGATTGCTATCAGTTAGAGAAATATTCACAAAAGGAAAACCTTCAAGGCGATTCACCACATCTCAACAAATATTTATAATAGACTACGTATTCGTCTACTGCACACATCTGAGACAGGCGATAGGCATTCGAATCATTCAGGTTAAAGTATGCAATCGAAAGAAGTTTGAACAGCTATTATTCCCTTCTTTACAGGCTGATTACTTCATCACCAACAAGTTTCACTTATATTTTCAATCCCTCACTAATTGTCCCTCAACCTTATCACATTTTCGTGAAAATATGGTTCGTTTACTTGGCTTACAATCTAGCATTACTTATTCGGTACATTTGTTGTTACTAGCCTTTATCGAATACTTCCATCTGAAAACATTTGTTTGTTTAATTATGCTGCTTTTTTCATTAATCGTGTTATCACAGATTGCCTCACTTATTATTAATAGAACCATTATCGTTAACATTAATATTGTTATGACTGATTGCCCATTCTATATGTACAATCGTATTATTGTATCGGCAAAAACACCATGATTGGTTTATATCTGAATTTTTATTTGTGAAGTTGTATATATACTAGAGTTAAGCCTGTGATGAGATCTAATTGAAAACAACAATATTGTTCGCTTAAGTGTGTTGTTCTGAATCAGCAATTATTTGGTTATAAATGAATACAGGAATTCAATGACTACTACTCCATCTTGTATCAAAACACACACTTCCTCATATAATCCTAATTTGCATTTTCTGGTTAATATAATCTAAAATTAATGGATTTATAATTGTAGAGCTCTACTTTTTCCGGTTTTGAGTAAGTTATGAAGATATTTAAACAGCTAACTGAAGAATAATTAATGTATGCAAACAACTATTCAAGCTTTTCATCAAACATTCGGATGCATACACTTTCATTGTCACTGAAATAGTCGATAAAGTGTTAAAAAATATATATTTGTTTTGCAAGGATTCTGGACAGAATCTACTTATCTGGCTACAAGGCGTGTTCGGAGGTCCTGGGTTCGAACCCCGGTGGGTGCGTACTCCTGAAGAGTCCTAAACAAGAATGAAACAGCTGTCCAGTACTCCCAGGTTTTCCAGTGGTTCTCTAGCTGATATCGGCTCATGGTGAAATCCTCCATGTAATGAAACAAAATCCCTACAAAACCAATATTTGAAAACAATGAGTAACACTAGAAAAAAGTAATTGTTTTATGATGAATAGTTCGCTTTCCTAGAAAGTGTGAAATAGTCTGTAATTTCAGCAGAAATATATATTTTTATAGTTAATCCCTTGGGTTTCGAGTGGAACAAAGAGCCTCAGGAACACAGCAGGATTTTACTTAGTTTCCTGTAGCTGTCTTCAGGATTGCCCAGTAGCTTTCCTCCTCACCATACACGATCTTCTCTATGTCACACTGTAGGACACTCAACTCGCCGTTAACGATTAGTGCTTCATTTGGGGGCCTGTACAGCATGTGGTTTCTCCAGCGTGTACCCGATGCATCCCTATTTCCTTCTGCATGTTTGTTGGATGGCAGATTGCTAGTTTGTACATTGACAGAGTTTCTTCTTGTAGCGTTTCCTATCTGCTCGGTCATCTGATCTTTAGTGTTCAACTAGCAAGGAGAGATGCTATTGGTCAGCAGTGCGCATCAAGTCTGTGAACCTCATAGAAGAGTTGATTAACATTATTGTTGAAAATTCAGATAGTGTTCCTTGTGTTGACTGAAGTACACATTCTCACTGACTTCACAGTAATGAAATCATTTCCTACCTTTCTTCTGTCGTATCTGGGCTATAATATGCTCATCTGTGCCACCATGTACTTACAACGATGCTGCGTTAATTAGTGAAAAATGTGGCTTCTTTCAAATTTCTTTGGATGATGGTGACTGGTGCTTGTTGTTATTTTTGTTAGATAGCCACCTTCCCCCCTCTTTGTCTTCTCTGTGTGTGCTTTTGAATCTCTGTCTACAACAGTTCTGTCAAAATGTTGGTTCTCGTCTGTAGATCTTTTAGATCTGCGACATTAGAAATTCAGATTTCCTGAATTCTTGTTGTTTATACAAGATACGCATGTCTTCTCACTCCTCACTGTCTATTGTATTGTAACAACAGAAGACAAGGGCCAGGAATCACATCTTTTATTCAGGAAATCAACACATATTTATATATTCTCATGTACATTATTATAGATTATTGTAAGCAAGCAAAGACAGTCTTCTGATTGGTGGTTTCTTGCTGAACGAACTTTAATCTTTCATCTCTTTGTGGCCATTTCTTGAAGTTCAGATTCTCTATCTGCAAATTGTATCCTCCGACGGAAAGTCTTCTGTGATCGGTTGTTGTTCTTATTTTTTTCACGACCAATATCGATGACGTTAAACACTGACGTAAATTACTGTCTACCAATTTGGCTAGCAGCCAGCTCTCACCATAGTATGATCCAGTTCATCACAATCAACAATATTATCAGTGAATGTAAGCAATCAAAATGATAATTACACTGTGTGCATGCAATCAATTTTCGTTCTATTTTAGTTAACATCAAGGACAAAACCATGATATCTCTGGACATTATTCACAAATGTACTGTTAATAGAAACAGTTAATTACATAGGCGAACAAGTGGACAAGCTGTCGATAAACATTGGCATACATACTGAGATCCTAAAAGAACTGATATTAAGATGTACCATGAATGTAAATTTCCAATTTAACGGCATGATTTACAGACAAGTGGACGGGGTGGCGATGGGCTCCCGACTGGGTCTTATTCTGGCTGATTTCTTTCTAAGTAACCTAGAAAATGGACCTCTGAACAACCTTATCAGTAAGTTCTCATTTTATTGCCGATATATGGATGATACTTTTATTCTTTGTGATAATGGTTCTGATAAGAGTACAATAATCACTGAATTCAATGAAGTACATCCAGCTATTAAATTCACATGCGAAGAGGAATGCCGTGACAGAATTGCCTTCCTGGATGTCCTACTCACAAGAAAACCAGATGGTAGCATAAAAAGAAATTTGCATAGAAAAAGCACTTGGACAGGATAATATACACATTTTCACAGCTTCGTTACTATCAAGTATAAAAGAAATTTAGTGAAGACCCTCAGTCCCAGAGTTCGAGCTATATGCTCAGAAGAAGTAATTGAAGATGAATTAAGAATTGTATATGATACTTTGATCGAAAATGCCCATCCCGAAAAATTTGTCAAGAAACATATGACAAAGAAAAAAGGAAAGGAGCACTCACTATCTGTAAAAAAGAAGCCTCTTTATATACGACTACAATTCATGGGCGATATACCAAGCGAGGTAGTGGCGAAGAAATTAAGAAAATCAGTTCAAAGAACTTTTACTGCTGGCGGACTACACGTTTTGTTCTCTACACGACCGATGGTGATTCCTCGACTGAAAGATGCAGTACCTAGACTAGCCACTTCTAATTGTATCTATCAATGCAACTGCGCTTTTGGAGCCAGTTATATTGGCCGTTGCTCTAGGAATTTGATTTTTCGTGCTTTCTCGAGAACATCTCCCAGCATGGCTAAGTAAGGGTGTAGTGAAAACTATTAACAGCTCGATATTGGAAAATCTGGTACAAAGCTGCCACAAAGCCAGCGTAGAAGAATCCTTCTCTATCATCTACCGGGTACTAAATAAATTACCAAAAACATCGAAGCACCGCAGGCTCCAAACAGCAGAAGCTATCGCGATTCGCCTCAGACAACCCGCACTCTGTGTCCAAATGAAGTAAGTCCAGCCCCTACTATTGCCCTCGCCTTCAGTAGAAGCTATAAACTGATGAATGTGTACTATTATCTTCCTTAATTCTTCTGACATTCAGCTTATTTTATGTTGATGCGAATTAGCTGTAATCTATCAATATTATTGATTTGATGTTATTTAAAACAGCAACATTAATGTTGTTCATAACACTAATTCATTTATTCACTATAATGTATATATAAATGTAGAGCCTGATGATGAAGGGGTTATCGAAAAGAGTACTCTATGTTCAGTATCCCTTCTTTTGGATGAATTTCACTAGATCATATTAGTTGTAGAAGTGCCAGAGATTACAACCTGATTAGTTAAACACACAAACAGTTCTGCACTAATCATGTAGGATTACTTTACAACATATTGAACACTGTACGTCATCTTATTCTTTTTATTTATTTTACTTCATTTGAAGTGTTTCATAAAGTCTTTCCCTCGGTTTTCAATGCTTCTTCCTTAAGTGATTTCAGTGAAGTACTGAAAGCCTATCATTAGATGAACAAATATATATATAACATATATGTTACAAAATGTTAACTTCTACATATGATAGAAACTGTGCGTGCGTCAAAATCATACCGTCATCACACATTTCGAAAAAAGATAGCAGACATTTAAGAGATACATAAAAGCATAGAAAAACCATAAATAATCTGTCGGGAATAAGTAGAGTTGTGCTGTTGTTTTTTATTTTTTTTAAGGGTAGATAAATTGCAATAAAGAAAGTGTTATGTGTAAATGTTTAGAAATGTCAAGCAAAAGTGTTATGTGTAGTTCGATGAGAATAGTCACACACACACACACCTACTGCAACTACTACTACTAGTGATTGTTTCAGGAGAATTTACACAGACTTTCAGTAACATAAACATTAATATTTAGCTTAAGACACTTTTAGAAGAAAAATCTTCATTCAGTCTGTTGTTGTTGTTGTTGATGTTGTTCACATAGAATCACATCAAATGATGTGTTAACTGGTGAAGGTAACTGCCAGTGTACGCGTAGGTGTGTACGTGTGTGTGTGTGCCTGTGCATCGTTTAACAACAAATTATTTGAAAAGTACATAGTGTTGTTGTTTTCTGGCGTGTTACATCATCTCCCTGAAAGTGCAGACTAAGCATAAACTATATAAAATAGTTTTCAGTTGAAAAAAAAGCAACTTAGAAAAGAATTTGAATATTGTGTCGTTTTTTACAAATTAGTTGTGTCGTCATTTGAACAAACTGAAGGCTAATAATGCTTTCAAGAAGTTTAATGTCAACTATCCTGTCTGCTTTGCAAAGAGATTAAATACAATAAGTGAAGAATATATATATATTTTAGACTAACCTTCCTCTTATTTAATTAACTTTTAGATTTTACCATCGATTGATTGGATCCCCAAGTACTCGGTATCAGGTTGACATGACTGCTTCCTGTGCAGATGCCTCAAAGATGTCTAGTCATGTAACTAGAATTCAATCGACAGGGAAATTTAAAATGGAATTAAAATAATAATTAATATGACCCATTGCACAAGAGATAGTGGCTCCTGTGGCCTAAGTGGTCTAGTAGAAAATGCTTTGACGTTTGAAACTATGGGCACTGGGTTCGAGTCCCAGAGGAAACACTATCAAAGATCCCCTGGAGAATACATCCAGCTGACTGATGAGTGTCAAATAAGACGAATTGCACGTTATCCTTGATTCTATTGATAGTCACTATTCACCAGTTAACATTTTTCTTATTATATGCATAACTGCTTAACATCAAATGCGGTGGATTTTCAGGGAAAGAAGAATATTTACTGAAGTGACCATGTGTTATTTCGATGCCGTTATTGATATAAGAATAAAACTTGTGCACTGTGGTAGAGTATAATTCCATTATGGGTAAATTTTGTTTTGATAAAGTCTGACAGTGTTATACAGTAATGTTTACTGATGACGTTTCGAGCACAATTTATTGCTCATAATCATATCAAGGTAATCACACGACTTCCTGAATTCATTTATATAGTTCCATTGTTTTTCTCTTGATTTTCACTTGATTTGATTGGTAATAGTATTTTCCATATATCAGGTATGAGTGACGAGTCATTCCTATTGCATGTGTTGGGTGTAGACTCAATGAGACAGGATTCAGTAATCAACCTCTCTCTCCACCCACCTAGATTACTTTTTAGAATTTTAACCCTCTCCCACGCTATTGTGTGGTTGTGTGTTAGCGCATGCATTGCAATTGCTGAGCTTTTTTCTAAATTACTTATCTTCTCGGGGTCAACCATTTTTACCTTAGCTAAATTCTTACGCTCTGACAATCTGACTACCCCTGACCTACTAGTTTGACCTATATAGTTGACCTGACAGTCATTGCAAGGTATTTTGTAAATAATATTATTTTGTCTTATTGGGTCAGCTGGGTCCTTTAACCTACAGAGCTTGTCCCTGAGTGAGTTTGTAGGTTTAAATGCCACCCTAATTCCTATTTTATTCAGAATCCTACGTAGTGTCTCAGATGTCCCCTCTTTATATGGTATAACCGTGGATGACTTATATTCTTTCTTATTTATGTTATTATTACTAGTTTCACAATTATTTTTATTTTGTTTTTGGCCTTTAATGATCTTCCTAATGAATTTTATAGGATAGTTATTCAACACCAAGTCAACTTGTGTATGTTGCGTTTCTGTAGAGACTTTGTGCAAGAAAATCTTTACCATGTATGATATAGTAATCACATGCATGTGATGAAGCATTTTCTACAGTCATTTATTAACTTATGCCAGGCATTCATCACAGGGATATCGAGAGTATGATAAATTTTGCTGAAATTCATAAAATTCCACCTAACATGGAGTTAGTAAATTACCATGGCTTGTAGGGATTGGATAGATTGGTTGTTACAGGTTTATATCATGATCTATCATTGGTTGGAAAATGATTAATAATAATAATTTGCTTTATTCCAAAAACAGTACTAATGATACAGCAAGAATTTTCAGCATCAGTACAATATTGCATCTATTTACTCAAAAACGACAAAAAAAAAAAAAAAAACAAAAAAAAAAATATAAAATGAAAAAAATATAAAAATTATAATAATAAAAAAAAAAAAAGATAAAAAAGAAAAAAAAAAAAAAAATTTTTATATTTTTAAATATTTTTTTTTTTTTTTCTAGGAGGGGGTCCTTTCCCAATTTTTAAAAAAAAAAAAAAATTTTTTTTAAAAAAAGAAAAAAAAATAATTTTTTTTTCTCAAGAATAGTTAAAATTAATATTGTAAATTGAGAGGCAATTAATTATTGTTGAGGAAAAAAAAAAAAAAAAAGCGGGAGTTATAAAAAAACTAAAAAATAAAAAAACTAAATTTAAAATTTTTAAAAAAGGATAACACAACAGGGAGTACTGCCAGACAGCTGTTTTGTCCTAGTTTAAAACTCTTCAGGCAATCAAATCAGTCATATTCCTACAAACAGATACTTGAATATCAATGAGATGTTCACTAGCAACTGGTGCTGTCCAGGTAGGCAGTTATCTGGGTTCTAATGGGAAGTCGTGACCAGTAGGGTGCAGCAGGTCGGGTGTGAGGACAAGATATTGCTAAGTGATCTCGCTATATCGTGAATTGGCAGAAGTTACAATTCAAAGACTGGCCATTGGATCGGGTCTCAGTGACTAAATAGTTTACGAGCTCGCTAGTCTTGTAACCAGAACGCCCTTGGTTCGAACACCTGTGGTGAATGCATACTGCTGAAAGTCCCAAACTAGGCTGACCACAACAGCTATCCAGTACTCCTTGTTGGTTGGAAACAAATATCCATAAGAAAGCCATTGGCGTTCTAATTTTACAGGTTCTTATTTTCACAAATCATCACGAAATTGTATTAACTCATTGCCACGGGGAACTCTGGGAACGGGCCAACATCACCACAAATATTCAGAAGCAAATGGAGATTAATTCGATATGGCCTTATGAGACCAATGAGTGATATCATGTATCAGGCCCTTGAGTAGAACCCGAACGGGGAACAACGCGTTGACTGGGGGAAGAGAGAAAAAAAAGCTTACAGAGAATCCTGCAGACAGTTAAAAAAACTGATCTCAGAGAAAGATGTTGGGTGGAGACATGCTGCTATAGTCTTATATTCCACCTGAAACTCAGGAGAATAATCATAATTGCAAATGGAAAGGGATATGAATCAACACACAGATAGTTTTAAGAAAGAAATTCGCTAATTAAATCATCAGTCTGCTGAAAGTCATAATTATTTATTCAAGTATAAGCTATTCAGGTATAAGTCAGTATCCAGAACAGTATTAAAATTCAAATTTTTACACTCATAATTTCCGATAGTGGAAACAGGTTCATTTTATAGTTTTGCACAACCACAAATTCGAATTATGGTACGTATGAAAAAATCTTAGAAATTTTACAATTTTAAACAAATTAGTTTTTGCAAACAGAGTGTATCCTGTCCAGTACACAGAGGAAGAAATCAGTCAAGTGTGGAAACCACTGAATGGTTTACAACCATAGCTGAGCAACCGTTGGTTCCTGGTATTTTCTATGATATCTTAACTGATGCGAATCCATGTTGAGATCTATCTTGAATTCAATTTTAATGAAAAAAAACTAAACATACCTCTTCTTCTTAACTCAAGAGTTGATAACATCCATACACTTTATCATATTTAATTTCTCCTGAGGTGATTTCATTATGATTTCTCTTCATACTTCACGTAGAGTAACAATGAATGAGGTAGGAAGGGCAAATAAGTTGAGAGGAAAGGTTTATTTCTTTTTTTGATTTAATTACTTCCACCTTAGCCTTAGAACATTGTGTCTCACTTAAAAAAATACATATGTAATGAAGCATTCGGGAGAAATGTGACAGCTCTCAATATTCAGTTGTTTTGTGTCAAGTTGCGACGCTTAATTGTCACACATTATTATTTCAAGTATCGGTTTGTAGGCATTTAATCGATTGGTTACCGGATTTCATCATGAGCTCATATCAGTCGAAGTGCCATTGGAAAACTACCAGAGAGCACTGGATACCTGTTTCGTCAGGCTAGTTTGACACTCTTCATAAGTACGCACCCACTGACAGGGTTCGAACTCAGGATCTTGCGGTTACGAAATTGGTGAGCTCGTATACCACTCAACAACTGAAACCTGATCCAATGGTCAGTCCATGAATTCCGACCCCTATCATGCATTTATTCGAACCAATAAGTGTTATTTTGAGAGCTTAATTCAAAGATCATAATTTAGAGGACCTAATATTCACATTTATGTTATTACTTTGGTGATTGTAACGGTGATGATGATGGTGTTTAGAATGGCAAAAACATCAACTTTTACAACGTAACATATCAAATTATGTGAGTAGGACGACATTTAACAGAACATATCATGTAGAGATGGTAGTGAATATTACTCTACTATTTTGGATAGGAAATAAAAAACAACAATAAAATATTTATATGCTTTGATATAACAAGCCGTGACGAAGTAGAATCAGAGAGAAGCGAGATGTATGAAAATAAGGGCATAGATGAACAGTTTTTGTTCTTTATTTAAGCCGCTTTACCAACAGTGTACAGTAAAGTGATGGCAACCATTATTGTGTCTCCACACTTTCAGTAAAAAGAGTAAAAGACACGTCACATCAATTTGCTTTATCAGTGCAGAAACGAAATTCATGAGAATAAATCAAAGTAAAACTAAAAATTTGTATTCTTATTAGGATTAAATATGCTGATCTAAATTTCGTAAATCTTTTCAGATTATTGCTTCACAATGTTGACAAAGAAGTAATTTGGAAAGTGCTTCAACAATTTGACGTGCTCCAAGTCTTTATCAACCTCACTCAACAGTTATATGACAGTGACACAGTGTGGCAGGTGATCCACATTGGAAAACTCAGAGAGGTGTTCGAAGTGAACACCGTAATAAGACAAGTTTGACTGGCGGCCTATTATCATCGAAAATATGCCTAATTCGAGTTATTCTGGATTATGAGGCATAGTGTACGTGGGGACTGACAGAACAGGACCACGCTGAACTGATTAGAAGCCTCCACAAAATCTGGATGGTTTATGTCTAATATCACACAAACTCGAAGACGTGCGGGCAGGCGACGAAGACAGGACTACAGGTGAACATACAGAAGACAGAGATGGTGAAGACAACCAGCCAACCAACCGACACCAGCTACAACAACATGAATTGAAAAGAGATTCGACAGGGGTTACTTCCTGCCGTCACTTATCTGGCTACGAAGCATTGTTGCAACCACAGGCAGTCGGATAGTCCGGATGAAGGTGTCGAAGGTGGCCAACCACCGAGAATCGCAAAGGCAAGATACGCCTTCATCATGAGTAAGCCTGTTCGAATATCTTATGAACCCAGCCAGTGTAAAGAAGAATATTCAACACAAATGTAAAGTCAGTCAGTCATTTCTTCTACATGAATCGAAAACCTGCACTGCGTGTCAAGAAAAGGATTTCCAAAGGGTTTTAGACTTTTATTAACAGCCGCCCACTTCACTGGCTGGCTGCCTACTGAAAATCAAATGGCCGGTCAGTCGACCGCCCAGAGAGATTCAGCAACAACAAACTCTTCAGTGGAACACACCAACCAAAATCTGATCTCTCAATAATAAGTAAAGAAGAGAAAATAGAGATGCATCGGGCATACGTTGATTAAGTGACCTAATTACCTCGAATGGCAATGCAGGACATTGCACAAGTGGATGGTGAATGGGAAGTGACGAGTGGGACGTTGGTGTCAGGTTGACATGAGAGAAATTTTATGAGTTGTAGGATGAGATCAGAGATTATTGGCAATCTTCGGTTCAGCAAGATGAAGGGGATAGCAGAGAATAAAAGGAAGCGTAGCTGTGTCGCTGAAGTCCTATGTTCCACTAGGAAACCCAAGGAATAATAATAACAACAAATAATACTTTAGATCAGTATTTATTATTATTATTAAAATTGTTCAAAGATCAAAGCGAGTAACTTTATCATATTCCACAAACTCTAGCAATAGAGAAACCGTTTTAGTCACGTTTAGTACGTTATACTTAGAGGTTACAAAACGCCTGGCACTTTTGTTTTCCACATAACAGTAGACTATGCTAGCTTCTTTTAAGCAGAATGAGTTATTTACTATGGCAAGATGTGCAACACTCGTCTGTGACACCTCTGTTGAAGAAGAAATTGAGCTTAATGAATGACAGAATCATGCGACTATTCTGTCAATCCACCAATCGAATTTTTAGAGAAAATCAAAACATTCTAGTGCATGACGATGGAACGATGATGTCCCTTGATGTCACAGTATTATATACTTGTGTGCGTCGGTGGCACAGTGGTTAGGACTCTCGCCGGCCATGCACATGGTCCGGGGCTCGAGCCCGCACCGACGCACACCTGATATCTATGGTCGGCTTGCAAAATTTGGGCTACCGATATCCATGCTAAAAATTCCATACTTGTACCGAAAATACAGTGCGGAATCAAGCTGTAAATCAAAAAAAAATCAAAAAATTGATCCAAGACTAGCAACAGAAACTATGCAACAGTTACTCTATGGAGAGGAAAACATAACAATCTGGATAGAACTCATAGAATTATGTCTTACAACATGCTTTCAACTCAGTGCTCAAATTTACGCACAGATAAAAGGAACACCAATGGAAACGTGATGCAAAAATTAGAATTAACAGCCCTACCTACCAATAATTAAACCAAACTTCTGGGCACTTTACTTTTATGATACATTTGTAACAATTGAAAGAAATGTGATTTGAAATATGTCCACAAATTAATAAACAACATATTTGAAGACACTAAATCCAAATGAGAAGAAGAATTATTTTTTATTACAGCTTGATTCTTCACCGTATTTTTTGGTACAAGTATGGAATTTCCAGCATGTGATATCGGTAGCCCAAATTTTGCAGGCCGACCATAGATATTAGGTGAGCGTCGGCAGAGGATCGAACCCCGGACCATGTGCATGGTCGGCGAGTTTATTAACCACTGTGCCACCGATGCATATTAGACATCAAAACTTTATTCTTAGATGTCTGAACTAATCAAAAGAACTCACACAGAAAATTCAGAAATACAAGTATATAGAAAATCAACGCAATAACCCGATTAACCAAAAAAACACTGTGTGCAGACATTGCTTAAAAGAGTTCAAATGCACTCTAGTACTCCAGTGTTGAAGAGGTCGGAGGAAAAATACCTACTAACTGTCCTCAAAAAGAATGGATATCCTCACAATTTCAGCAAAAAGTGTTTTAAGTGCAATCACAACGCCACCAAGAAACTATCATCAAAGACCACAAGAAAACTCATCCGACCATATACTAAAACATCTCTGAAATAACAGTTGGAATATTGGAATTGTTTGCAATAGATATAGCACAGAAGTCAGTCAGCCAGTCAGCACAACCACTTCATTCGATATTGTGCAATTCAAAAGATCCAACAGAAAAAGAAGATAAAATTAATACCATTTACAGCTAACATTACATTGTTGGTCGAAATTGGCGTCTCCCTCGAATTCAAATCCAAGAACACAAGTCGGTTGTAAAGATACATGAAATGTATTTTTTCGTAACAATGCATGTGGATAATAACGGACACTGAACTTCTTGGGGAAAATGTGCAAATTTTAAAGAAGAAACACGAAAAATGACACCAGGGAATTCTTAGAAGTCTGGTGCTCGAGTGAATCAGCTAGCAATGAACAAACACATTATTATTGTTCAAATCTACCGGCTAATAAAATGTAAATCACATGACAGGTAACTTCGAATTTCAAGTCAAAAAGATGAACAATATTCAGTATGATATTAAGTATGGAGCAAAGAGGGCTGTTGATGAAATCCTGTAGTTTAATTGGAATACTTTTGGAGATGCGCTTCGTTTCTGAACCATATAAGACTGCTTTGTCATTATTATTGAAAATTCGAATCAGTTCCCAAGTGTTCTGCAGCCTGCAGTGTACTGAAATACACGAAATTCCGATATTGGAATTAAACGAGTACTTGGAATCCTTCACTTAAAAAAACATCCTTTTTATAACTTCGTTGCCAATTTGTTATAACTAATCTGAAATGAATAATCTGTTGCTACTTTGTTATGTCTGTGCCAAATAATTGCTATAACGGTAATAAACTCGACTACTACGCTAATAAGTCTATTTGTCCGTTGTACCTTCCGATTCACTGAGACACACAAATATCAAAAGACAAAGGCTGGTATGTGACTGCAAGATATTGTATTATTGTATTGTACATTTAAGGGAAACAAAACATGATATTTATACATTTTCTTTATCATAATTAAGTCGGCTGACAACCGTGTGGATGAACTGTTCTTATTGTCTGGATATGTCTTTTCAGATAGGTTGGTGATTGAACAAATACATAGGTGAGACAAAAGACGATGAATTGATCACACACACTAAATCACAATATGCGTGAGAAATAATACCATTAACATAGTAACTCCATCACGAGATAAATCACACGATCTGAGAGAAAGGATGACGATATGCTATTTTATGCTGGGTCCTATCGTACCTTGATAATATTTTAACAACCACAACAAACAAAGCTTGAGAAATATTCACGCATAGGTTTATAATTCTAGTCCACATGACTAACTTTCATACGGTTAACGCATTTCCTTTAAAATGACACAAGAGACTAAAATAATTCCCGTCTGGGGAAATCCTGAATAAAATACAATATTCCCTAAAGAACACTCAATTAAATGCCATTTAACACTTTCATAATTTTCCAATTTTTATGAGACGATTTAAGCAAGGCACACTGTGTCTGTCATCCATCCCCACTTTTCTCAACATACCTAAATAAATCACTGAGGTATATGATCACAGTTTTATCATATGACTTCAGTGAGTATTAGGCGATTTTCTTATTGAGAGTCAATTAATTCGATAGAGTGAATAAATTATCACTTCAGTGTAGTTTTTATTCACAGAAGATACCCATCCAAACATGAATAAAAGAAGAAAATGTTCAGTGAAGAGTCCATTTATGGGTGAAATAGATCACTAATTATTTTGTATGTGAGTATGTACATTCGGATTGTCATGATGAAATCCTTCAACCAATCACACAAAATCCTCACAAAATAATACTTAAAAATTGATCTGATGGACACTAGCGACTGCCACTATTCAGGCAGTGACCTGAGGTCTTTGTGAAAAGCCGTGAGCAGTAGGGTACAGCAGGTTGAAAGTGAAGCAGTAACTGATTGAAGGAGATATATACTGAAGTGGTCGCGCTATGTCGTGAATTAGCAGAAATAAGAATTCATGGGCCATTTGTTTCAGTCCTACTGGCTAAAACGTCTACGACCTCACTGGTCTTCTAACCAGATATTCACATCTTTGAAACCCTGTGTTTGTTGCGTACTGATGAAGAGTGCAAAACTAGATCGATAAAACAGGTAGTCGTCCATTACTCCCACATGGTTTTCCAGGGGCTAACGATGAAATCTTCCAACCAAAATGTATAGCGTCTATATTATCAGGGGAAGTATGTATATCAATCACTGACTTTATTCTAGAGCATCTGGCGCCACTATGAGATTTCTACTCTAAACGTTTCTGCAAAATAAGGCCAAAGGACACAAGAGATGTTGGATTATGGCGCCTGTGCTTAGTATGGTTCAGTGATTCACCACTTCATTTCCAAACTTTATGAAATGAAAGCGCTTATTTTCTGGTAGAAAATTCATGCTTATTACTCCAAGTATATCTCCTCTGTGAGTTGTTTTCTTTAGTTTATCTTTTTTTATTTATTTTTCATGTTTTTCAAAGCGGATACTCAAAAAACCTGCTTTTCATGCAATAAAATTGTCCATTTTGTCAAATTTAAAACTCCTATTGCTTCTTCAGCTTTACCGCAGACTGATGTCAGTTAAAGAACCATTAGACACCACCTTGAGATACTGGAAAGCCTAGTTTGATAATGATTGGCAGTACATTCTCTCATCTTAAGGATGGAACCCAGGACCTTCCGGTTACAAGGCATATTCGTGTAGCATTCAGTCATTGAGACCTGATTCCTAAACGGCTAGCCCATGAACTCTGACTTCTACCGATTTGTGACATTTAGCGCAACCACCAACCGGTGTCATCGGTAGGAAATCCATGCTCACTCCCTACTGCATGGACATCAATGGTCATCACTTCCCACTAGAAGTTTGAGAAACTGTTTTGTTAGTTATCGCGTAATACTCCTGTAGAAATTACACCTAGCTAATTAAAGTAAGGAAGTCACTCACTCTAATACTTAGAAGCAGAGTGCTAGATGTTTTAGTAGATATAAATATTATTATGAAAACCTAAATGGTGACTCCTGTGATGAAGAAAGTTTCCTCTACAGAAACCTTTTTGTGTTTTCTTTATGACTTAATGAATACTTTTCACCTGTTTTAGTTGGTGCATAGCATGTACATATTCCATTTTGTCAGTGAAAAGTTTTCAGCGGTGCTGTATATGAACATGTTGCAACAAATATTCATACGTGTGCTGTTGGTATGGTTAGTAGCATACACTCACAGTTCGCCTCAAAGCTCCACAGTTTCACTGCTGTAATAAACACAACTGTCTAACAAACAACTATGTTAAGCATTTTAAAAAAAATTGTCATCACTCAAATGCTTTGAGGTGAGATTTAGCATCATGTGGTTGTCATACATAAACGAGAAACAGTAAAAAAAATGATGTTTGCCTAAATAGACAACTACAAACGGTTTCATAATCGAACATATATTTTTTTTTACCAAAATACTAACTCACTCATCAAGACAATGAAAAACAATTGAGGAGAGAAAATCTTTTCCTCACCGACGAAATCATCTTCACTGGCTGTACAGTCATATTCATATTCCCCAAAAAAAAGTATAGTGCTCCACTCTTGAGTAATAAGACTGTCGTGATATAATTCATATAATTACTCAGAAGTGGCTTCGAAGGTAAAAATGAAACCTGCATATCACGTAATAGTCAACAACACAAAGGAAGAAATGGTTAGAAATTTATTAAAGTTAAAATTATTACTGACTAAAAAGAAGAAGAAAGCTAGTTAGTTGAGTGTTCACTTAACATGTGTGAAGAGGGTGAGAAAATGTACAAGAGGAACATGTGAGTATGATAATTGTGGATTAATTATTAATTAAAGTGAAAGTAAATTAATCATTCAGAATAGAAATAAGTATTTACAGGCAACGACTAGTGAAGAGGTTAAGAACATTATTATTATTGTATCCCTTAGTTCCTAGAGGAACATAGGGCTTCAGCTGAGCACCTCCATTGCCTTCGGTTTTCTGACAACTTCTTCACCCTGCTCCAGGTCTGTCCACATGCTTTCATCTCCTCCTCGCATGACCTCCTCCAAGTCACCCTTGGACGACCAACTCGCCGCCTCCCTTTCGGGTTCCACTCGAGCAGTGGCTTGTCTAGTGATGTCACTTGATGGTTTCCTCAGCGTATGGCCAATCCATCTCCATTTCTTTCTGCCTATTTGTTTCACAATCGGTTCCTGATTGGTTTGCTCCCAGAGATCCCTGTTGCTGATCTTTTCTGGCCATCTGATCTGGAGTATTGAGCGGAGACAGCTGTTATGAAGGTCTGAAGTTTGTTTGAGATGCTCTTTATGACTCGCCAAGTCTCTGATCCGTATAGTAGCACTGACTTCACATTGGAGTTGAAAATCCGGATCTTATTTTTGATGCTGAGTGCTGTTGACCTCCACACAGATTTGAGAGTAATGAAAGCCTGTCATGCTTTTCCGATTCTGGCTTTGATATTCACGTCAGTTCCGCCTGTAGTTGAGACGATGCTTCCCAGGTAGGTGAAGGAGGTTGTTTCTTTCAGGTTCTTCCCACTTATGCTGATTGTTGTCTGTTGTTGTTGTTGTTGATGTTGGCTAGGAATCTTCATCACCTCTGTTTTCTCTATGTTCACTTGAAGTCCTATCTTTGATGATTCTTCTGCCAGCTTGTTGCTTTCCGCTTGCATATCTTCCGGTTTGTGGGAAATCAGACATATATCATCGGCGAAGTCCAGATGCTCCAAGTTTTTTGTGTGAGTCCATTTTATGCCTGTTTCCTCATTGCCCGTTTTCTGTCACATTATCCAATCTACTGCAATCAGGCAAATCATTGGTGATAGTAGACAGCCTTGCCTCACTCCCGTCCTTACTTCGAAGGCTTCCGTAAGTTTCCCGTTGTGGATTACTCGGCATGCAGCATTGTCGTATAACTGTCGGATGAGATGCATAATTGTCGATGGGACTCCGTAGTAGCGAAGTATTTGCCAAATCACCTCTCGATCGACGCTGACGAAGGCCTTTTCAAAGTCGATGAAGTTGAGATAGAGAGGTGACTGCCATTCCAAGCTTTGTTCAATGATGAACCGTAGAGTGGGGATTTGATCAATACATGATTTGTTTCTCCTGAATCCGGCCTGTTCCGGACGAAGTTTTTCATCTAGGGCTTGTTTGATTCTCTCCAGGATGATGCGACTTAGTACCTTGCTTGGAATGGACAGAAGCATAATTCCACGCCAGTTTTTACATTGACTTAAGTCTCCTTTCTTTGGTAGTTTGAATAAGTACCCGTTCTTCCAACCCTCGGGTACTTTGCCCTCTGATATGTATCCACATATATATATTTATGTGTGTGTATGTTGGTCTCTCTTTCTGTTTGCTCGCTTAGTCTGTGACCATTTCACTTGTATGAACCTGTCTGCTTTAAGAATGTATATTCCATTTATATTATATATAATATGAGTGTTTGTTGACAGTCCGTTGCTTAGTGACATATATCCATATATGGTTGTTTGACATGTCTGCTATATATATTTTGTTATATATATATATTTCGTTCACACATTCTGTGTGAACTACTTTACTTACTTACCACTTTGGTGTGAGACCATTTATTTTCGTCTCCTTGTGTTTGGACAATAGAAGTATCATCGCAAACCTAGTGGTCTTCTGATTTCCGCCTTCTCGCGTCAGGACTATTAATTTCTCGACCAGTCCATAACAATAATTTAGCGACGAGTACATAACACCCTCTTTCCACACCTTCTCCAGCAGTGGCGTCATCAAGTCCGCTGTTGTCTCTGGGTCTATTTTCAAAGCTTCTGCTGGGATTCCATCTGGTCCTGGTGTTTTCCCAGCTTTAAGCATCTTGATTGCATTCAGGACTTCTGATTTCGTCGGGGGGTCAGTGTTCACTGGTAGTTCTGCTTCCGTTGTTGGTATTGTTGGGCGCGTTGTAGGTGGCGGACGATTTAGAAGTCTTTTGAAGTGTTCAGCCCAGTGCTTTCTCTGTTCCACCTCTTTGGTGATTGACTTTCCATTGTCGTCCTTTATTGGCTTAATCTGTGTCGAACGTTTGCCCGAAAGGTTCCTAGTTGTTTGGTAGAGTGTGGCGAGGTCTCCTTTGCCTGCAGCTTGTTCTGCTTCGTTTGCCATGGTTTCATAATATTTTCTTTTGTCTTCCCTGGCACTCTTCTTCACTCTTTTGTTCAGTGTATTGTAGCTTGCATTCAGCTCCTGTTTTTGTTGCTCGTCAGTGCACTGGATAATCTTTTGCTTCACTGTCCTTCTCTCTTCTATTAGTTTCCAAGTGTCCGTAGTGAGCCACTGTTTGTCCTGTCTCTTTTTTCTGCCTAGAATTTCTATGCAGGTTTGGCTCCACACCGTTTTCAAGTTGTTCCAGTGCTTTTCGACGCCGACCTTTTCGCTAGTGTTGATTTGTGTCTCGGCTTTGTCCTTTATGCTTGCAATGAAGATGTCCTTTGTAGCCTGGTCCTTCAGCTTTTGAGTGTTGAACTTGGCTTGTGGTCTATCTGCAGCTCCTGATTCCCTGAAAGCTTTTAATTTGATTTGGATTGTCCCTTGTACGAGATAGTGGTCTGAGCCAACGTCTGCTCCTCTTCTTGCTTTTGTGTCCAGTAGGCTGCGCCTCCACTTCCTTGAGATTGAGATGAAGTCGATTTGGTTTTTGGTTTGCCCGTCTGGTGACACCCATGTAGCCTTGTGGATATCTTTGTGCTTGTATACACTGCCACCAATCACCAGTTCGTTGAAGGCGCAGAAGTCGGCGAAGAGTTCTCCGTTTTCATTCATTTCTCCTAGAGCTTCTCTACCCATGATGAGTTCCCTTCCTGTGTTGTCTGGTCCCAGTTTGGCGTTCATGTCTCCCATTAGTATTTTCATGTCGCCAGCTGGAGTATTGTCCATTGTTGCCTGTAGTTGCCTGTAGAATTCTTCTTTTTCGAGGTCTGCGTTGTTTGTGGGTGCATAACATTGTATGATTGACACTTTCCTTCCTTTGGAGTTGAATCTGGCGGTCATTATCCTGGACGAAATCGCCTCCCATTGTATCAGGGCTTTCGTTGCCGTTGGTGACATCATGATAGCCACGCCCTCGGTGTGCGTGTGGTTATCTTCTGGGTGACCGGAGTAGATCACTGACTCGCCCGTTGACAATTTGGTGAGTCCACTCCCATTCCATCTGCTTTCACATATTCCCAGCACTTGTATTCCGTATCTTTTCATCTCGTTGGCGATCTGGGCAGCTTTCCCAGTCTCGTACATAGTTCGGACGTTCCATGTTCCCACACAGACTTTTTCTTTTGGTGCAAAGAGGTTCATTCTGCTGAAGGTTCTGTAGCAATTTTTGTTTACAGGGTGGGGTTGCTAGCCTCACGCCTGAGAAAGGAATGATTACATTAAGTTAAAGTTTAGAGAGAAGCGACTTTTTGGGTTGCTCCCCTCAAAATCAGAAAATAACGGACAAACAATGAGAACAACATCAACAAAGGAAACAGTTCACAGAAAAAAGGGCAAAAAGCGACGACAACTATACAATAAGACAACATGCAATATAGTTCAGTACAGTTAACTAAAATGATATCTTAACCATAAACTCACTGACTTGGAGCAACTTGAACATATAAATCCAACAATATATACAATTATAGATGTGTTTATGTTTAAAAATTCCACAAATCCAAACAGTAGTTATATATATTATCTGTCAATAAGATTGTATTTTTTGGATTCAGTGTTCGAAAGGTTAATAATTGTGATAGTTTCCACAAACTCTTGCATAAAATTTTACAGAAATGAGAGTTTTTATTAATAAGCAAAATGTAGGTTAAGAACATGGTAGAATAAAAAACTGCACAAACGCTTTCTCTGCCTTCAGAGTTCGGGGTTGTATGACAAATTGTCAACGCCTCCGCTGTACACAAATCCGAAACCTAACGTCTTTTGTACCATTTGGCGTCGCTTTGTAGATAATGTCAAAAGAATACTGTAGTATGGATCTGCGTGGCTTGAGTTCACCAAGTGGTCAAGAGCTGAGCTGGTAACTGTCTTGCATTGTACTTTCATTAACCAACTATGCCGGATAATGTTCAGAGATGCATTTGGAAAGTGTGCACTTTGTGCGGTTAATTCAACATCTCCACAGGAACAGTGAATTTATAAATACACATTGAACTGGCTCAAAGAGGCAGAAGTTTATTCTTCACACATCCACTGATCATTTATCGTTTGTAGAAGTTGATCCGTGTCTCAGACGAGAAGAAAACTTTTCTCAGTGATTGGGATAAGCAGCGGTTCTATAGAATCTCAGTAGTAGACGTTCATGAATAGCAGTTTCTTCAGCACCGTCTGGGTTATTTTTGGCTTTAACAATTTAACCTTGTTAAATTACCAACTCATTCTTCCTGTATGTCGTTGAGTGTTGCGTAACTTACAGCTTCTCTTTTTACTTGTATAGCTACTTCGGAGTAATGATATCACTTAGGTCACCCCAGTTGTATTACTCAGTAATGGACTTCTATCCATTTTTGGTAAACATATATACGACTGTACAGCCTGTGAAGATGATTTCGTCATTACAGACATGTTCATACCATGATCATTTTATTAGTGTGAGATTCTATTAGAAACGTGATTTATAGTGAAGTGACAGGCAAATTTTTCTTTTGCTATGGATTTTCGTGGTTAAAGAGAATTCTTATTTCAACCTCTGTTGAAAATATTAGTTCCTGTTTGACTGAAGTGAATTCTTTTAAAACTCGACGTGATTTTTTATTATTAGTCATTCGAAGCGTTCCAAAAGTAGCATCGAGTTTCAGCCATCAGCAACAGACATGAGGTTTCATTTCTTCTTCACAAAACTTCTTCACGTCACGCTTCGCTTTTCACTGGAGCTCCTTTTAAGTGGTCTGAGTGACATGTCATTCAGTTGTCTCGATGCATATCCAAACTATTTCATTTCCTTATACATATTTTTTGCGTGACAGTATATGGGTTTGTAGGCCACCCCGCGTGTTGTTTTCTCGCTGGTAATCTGACTTTTCGTACCGAGCAAAGGTATCAGTTGATGCAGATCAGCTACTACTTTGGATGCTTTTAGTGAGGTGCCAAGTTTCTGAAACAAAGAGAAGCATGGTCTGTATTTAGATGCGTAGGAATCTGGATTCTTGTATTGAAAGCAGCAGACTACTGCACTGATTTCAGAGCAGTGGAGGTCTGTTTTACTTTTCAGATCTTTGCTGTCTCTTATATCTTCATGAGTTCTGTCTGTAGTTGAAAGGATGCTGACAAAGTTAGGAAAGAAAAATGGAAGATATCATTTACATTTATCCTGTTGACGGTGATTAGTCAGTGTCTTTATACAACGAAATTATGTATACCTTATCTTCAAATCAACACAACTACAGATCATCCGTGTTGTGCTACTTCTGGCTTTCCTTCATGTTGTGTATCCTTGAGTTCCTCTGACGTCTCTTATATATCTCCAGTGTTTTATCATTTTCTTTCTCTGAAATCAAATCCATTTCTCTGCTTCTTGATGCGCTTTTTATGCTCATGAACATCTCTCTACATACTACTGATAAATCTTATCGCAGTAGCACTCACCACGTTGTTTGGGAATCTTAATCTCCCTTGTGTGAACCTGAAAACCTGTCCTCGAAGTTGCTTTTGTAGATTTGCTGACTTTTCCACACGAAGCATGGATGACATTTTACCAAACTCGAATTAGCGATGTTTTTTTTATTTATATTGTGTTAAATGTAGAGCAGTATAATGTTTTAAAACAAACACAATTTGTTCATTCTCTGAGGATCCTGATGAGAATGGTGATGACAAATAAATATCATAACAAATCATTCAGATTAAGGCGAAGGGTGTCGTGTAGTTTCTACGGCTTATCTTGCTGCTCAAAAATATGCACTGTTAACATAGCAAAAGATTATTTACCGAAAAAACTTCAGTATGTAACTAATGATATAATCCACTTACTGAGTGAGTATTTAACGTTCAGTAACTTCACACCTTCATAACTTCGTTGTATCACAGTCACTACTCATTACTTCTGAGTTCAGATAAACTAAATGTGAAGTTATCTATCAACCACTGACATCTTAGCTGCCCAAAACTGGCAAAGTGTCAGGTTACATAATTGCCTATAGTTCTATTTACATTTGAAGTTTGACCAATTTACTGTCAGAAGCTTGATCTTCTCAGATTTTGTTCCTAATTCGAAAGAAGGCAGCTATTATTTGTCCTCAGGTTTTGAATGTTTCTTTTCGGTATATATGATCAAAAACTTTAATAATGAAGACATTGTATAAGCTGTTTTATCCACTGGTCACTGTTCTCATAAAAGAACTTATAAATGGTCATCAAAATTTAAAAAAAAAGTAAGGAAGGGATTGTAACAAATGATTTTCTTGTGTATGCTGCGGTGAAACAGTAGACTTTTCGGGTACAACTTATTTATCACCTTGACGTGTTATGTCACAATCAAAGTCTGAACAATTTCTTCCTACTAATTCGGTTACTTCAAAGTCTTTTTAGCATCCAGTAACAATTTTTTGTTTTTCTTAGTAGGTAAAATCTCTTCCAAATTATGTGAATGTAAGAGGTTCCAACCTTGTAACGTTTGTTTACTGTAGATGTATTGAAGAGAGAAGGTATATAGTCAAAACTTCAAGCAGAAACTCCACTGTGGTTTCATTTATGTGTGTGCGTATTCTCTAATCTGAAAAATGTTACAGTGAAGTGAAGTGTGTTCAGTTTATCTTTTTTGACATTTTAACAGACTGGAAAGCAAAAAATATAAAGGGGATTCGAGAAATTATGCCATATAGTAAATAAATAGTAAACATACTTCTCTTTCCCTTTAATTCATGTTGAACCATATTTTACAGACAAGTCTCAATTAATGAACAAGACATTAGACATTGTTTTTCTGGTGGTGACTAACACAGGGAAGTGGAGAATGTGCTGTCTTTCTATTTTGAGCACATCGATTGGAAGAACGTGTATAGCAGTTATTAAATCAGATCGCTAAGTTTCCCAATAGATGATGCTTCGAGGTGTGAAGCGATTGGTACTGGATTCGAGTCTGGGAAGCAGGGCATTATCAGTCAGTGAGGCACAGGCTCATGTGGCTGACTAGTTACAAACAAGGTGATGCACGCGTTTCGGACTCCACTGTTAACTGCCAATAATCAAACTGACTATTTTAATATTATTATTATTTCTTTTAGTTCCTTTAGGAACATAGGGCTTCAGCCGCACACGTCTCCATTGCGTTCGGTTCTCTCTCAATATATTCACCTGGCTACACATCTGTCACTCACATGCTTTCATCTCCTCTTCACATGACCTCCACCATTTTGTTACGGTCGCAGTGATGACCAACTCGCTGTTCCCCATTCGAGTTTTACTCGCACGATGCCTTGTTATATGATGTCACTCACTTGATGCTTTTTTCAGAGTAAGCTGAATCTATCTCCAGTTCTTCCTGCTTATATGTTGCACAGTCGGTTTCTGCTGGGTTGGTTCGTTTATTGCCAGAGATCCCTGTCGCTGATCTTTCCTGATCGCCCATCTGATCTTGATTAGTATTGGGTGAAAACAGCTGTTGATGAAGGTTTGAAGTTTGTTTGCGGTGCCTTTCGTGACGAGGCGCAAAGTCTTTGATCCGTGAAGCAAGTGGCACTGACTTCACATTGGATCTGCAAATCCGCATCTTATTTCTCATAGTGAGTGTTGATCTCTAGCCGACTAGGGTAACTGTAAAGATATCATCGAAGAATGTGTGCTAGGAGCCAACATATCAATGGAGACAGGACAATCAGTCCAACATTAACAATCAACGAAAAGCCTAAAATACTTTTTGTTAATGAGAGGCATATATAACTGAATGGTAGATGAAAGTTAACACACACACATAATAATGACGAAATCAAGCATAACGAACACTTTACACGCAGCTTATCAGAATAAATGTTAATGTTTATAATCAATTCTGATAAAAATTTGTATACATTCGAGATTACTTTTGTAATTTGAGTAGCATATTAGTCAGTTCGTCAGTTTCAGATACATCTGACATTTTATGGACTGTAATGGTGATATAAATTACCAACGGGTTCAGGTATGGTAATAAGTAATCGAAAATCAAAGCCATGAGTTATTCTATTAGGCATGATGAATGCCTATGAATTATTCGTTTTCCATGCCAATCTGTTATATAACTAACTTTCGATAATAAGAAAGGATTCGGCTTTCGCACAAAACAGTTGAACAGATTATTTATCACAATTCAAGACCTATTTTAATTATTTTAGACGGTTTGACAACAGGACGATGTATTCACTGACTCATTCTACACTCTTCAAACTTCCTGTTACCGTTCATGAAGACTGAGAGTAAGAGTAGTGAAAATTGAATAAATTCTACACTCCATAAATATATACATATGTATTCTCATGTCTGTGCTTCTGCTGAATATAACAGACATGGGAACAGTATTACTTACTAACGCCGACTGGCAGACAGACCTAAATACCCAAAGATTATACTGCCCGGAAAATCCTCTAGTATTGGAAAATTCAAAATCAAATATCGACGACAGGTTGGATTCTTGTTGCCGACTGATAATCGATCAGAATGAATCATAATATTATTAGAAAAAAGAATTTTTGTTTTGAAATCTGTCAGACTGTTTGTATTGACAACGTTAACATTGACAGAAATAACTGACCTGGTAATATAGCTGGGATTAGTAATATTATTACTATTAGGAGTATGAACAGGAGCGGAAGTACTAGTGGCAGTCATTATTTTAAACTGACTGAGTGAAGTTTACTATTCAGTCGTGTCACACAGACAGTCATCATTTGTCTCCTATTTCAGGGGAGGAAAATGTTTTCCCCACTGTTAAAGATAATTTTACTATTGTAGACTAAAAATATTCATGGAACGATAGATAGTTTCACCCAGTTGAAAACAGTTAACTCTTTTATGCATCATGTGTTTTATCTAAACTTTAGGCAGAAAAAAAAACGACAACATCGAAGTGATTGCAACTAGTCATGATTGACAACTGACAAGTTAGTAATGTGGAAGTCAAACATCATTAATTTAATGTTTATTTGCTGCTTTTAAAGTCAAAAAATTGTGCCGATACATTAGATGGTATTCTTGGGCTTTATTGTAATTGATAATCATTTCGTTATATCAGGTGTTGCCCATGGACCTTTATCACCTCTGTTTTTTCTATGTTCACCTGAAGAACTATCGTAGATGCTTCTTCTATCGCCAACTTGTTGCTTTTCAGTCGTATGTCTTGCAGTTTATGGGAAATCAGACATATATCATCGACGAAGTCCAGATCCGTCAAGTATTTTGTGTGTGTCTATTTTGTGCTCGTTTCCTAATTGCCCTCTCTCTGTCGCATTATCCAGTCTACCGCAATCACGAAAATCATTGGAGATAGTAGACAGCCTACCAGCCTTGTCTTAATCCCATCTTCATTTCCAGGGATTCCGTAAGCTTCCCGTTGTAAATTACTTGGCATGCAGCGTTGTCGTACAACTGTCGGATGAGATGCATAATTGTCTCAATCGACACTGTCGGAGGCCTTTTGAAAGTCGATGAAGTTGAGATAGAGAGGTGACTGCCATTCCATGCTTTGTTCAATGATGATCCATAGTGTGACGATTTGATCAATACATGCCTTGTTTCTCCTATAGCCAGCCTGTTTTTCTCGAAGCTTTTCATCCAAGGCTTGTTTGATTCTCTTCAGAATGATGCGGCTCAGTATTCTGCTTGGGATGGACAGGAGCATAATTCCGTGCTAGTTCTTGCATCGACCTAAGTTCCCTTTCTTTAGTAATTTTAATAAGTGGCCTTTCTGCATATCCTCGTGTACCTTGCTCTCTTTCAACAACTTCCACAGCAGTGACGGCATTAAGTCCGCTGTTGTCTCTGGGTCCATTTGGAAATTTGATAAGGTTACAATGTGTTTTCACTGTATGTTTCTAAATTCACCTGCTCCTGAGGAGCTAGTTATTTTGTTCAGACAAACTGCACACATTTCGAAAGCATTTTTGAACATTATGCGGCATAGTTGATTGATGTTAAGACAATGCAAGACAGTTACCAGCTCAATTTTTGAACATTTAATGAACTCAAGCCACGCAGTTCCACTGAAATTGTCTTTTAAGATTGTCCACAAGATGCAACCGAATGGTACGAAGGGTGTCAAGTTTCGGCGTTTGTGTATATAGGAGGTGTTGACAATGAATCAATACAACCCAAAACTCTGTGTACAGCGAAAGATTGTGCAGTCTCTTATTCTACCATGGTCTCAATTTCTTCATTGGTCGTTGCTTGTAAACGTCTTATTTTTATTTTGAATGGTTAGTTTGTGTTTACTTTAATGATTAGCTCACTTTTTCACTCTCTTGTGTTTTCCTTTTGCACATTTTCTCACCCTCTTCACACTTGTTGAATGGACGCTCACTAACTTCCTTTCTTGTCACTCAATAACAATTTTGGTCTTATCGAATTTCTAATGTATTTTTCTATTGTGCCGTTGAATGTTACTATATGCACAGTTTCTAATTTACTTGTAAAGCCACTTCTGAGTAGTTCTATCAATTATGCCACCCCAGTTGTACTACTCAATAATCAAATAATGTACAGTTTTGCTAAATATCGATACGCCTGTACAGCATCTGAAGATGATTTCATCGAAAAAGAAAAACTTTCTTGTCTGAATTTTTTAAAACTTTCTTAACGACTCAATAAGCATTTCGGGGATTTGAGAGAAAAACGGTTTGTTCTCCTCACTGACAAACAAAAAATCATCAAACACTCCTTGAATGGACATTTTTGTAGTCTTTCAAACTAAAATACTATCAAAATGCACCATCTAAGGTTCTGAGTGAGTGTTGGGATTGATTAAATGATTGTTGCTTCCTACCTTTATAGCTCAGTACTAGAAACTATCATTATTCACCTGGTCAGCGTCTTCGAATGGATAACAAACATTTGTTTCAGTGACGTTTTGACATGAATCAGCTTCAACTGAAGGAAGAATTCTAACTGATAAGAAACCTTTTCATCAGTATACAGTTTAAACAGTACAAACACCCACCTCCAAAACGATTCCTCTGGAATATGAAGAAATTATCATCCAACTGTCAGGTTAAAATCCAATAGTCTTCGGCATTCAATTCCTACAGTTATTGTATGATACAACTGTCACTATTTACGACTAGTGACTACCACCTGTGTCGTTAAAAATTGTAGACACCGTCATTCATGGATTCCCAAAAGAACTTTAACAAGTCTTTCTAAAAATTAAATAACCACTATGAGAATGACCGTGGTATTTTCCTGTCCGAACGGTAGAACTTGGAAGCCATTCACCAGCTGAATGCTGATACACTCAATGAATGGTAAAATGTTCACCTCTAAAACTGGTATTTGTGAATTCGACTCGTGGTATACTTGTTTATTCCGTTTAATCTAGAACTAAAGCGATAACGTTCCACAGACGTCAAATCGCGAAGTAGACAGTTGTATCCATTCGGTACAAACATACTCCTTTAGAGCATATTTTTGACGGGATAAGTGAAACGTTAACGAATACAAAAAGTGTCTTTCAGTGCTGTATTCACAGAAATGATTGCTTGTGTGTAGTGATTTATCCAGTAGGATTTAGAAAGCTTTTATAGGCTATTTTATACATGTTTAAATCAGTTATATTTGTAGTAGTGACTTATGATGGCAACCGTGAAATTGTATAACTTCACACGAAAATGAAAATATATACACATGCATAATATGAGGCTGTAAACAGATCACTTTCAACTGATTTATGTTCAACATTTTTGAAGGTGTGATAATGCAAACTGAACTGTCATTATTATCCATTTCTGTTTCCTGAGACGTTATGTCTGTTTTCTCACGATGATAAATGAGATTCTGAATATACATATACACACATATATCATATACAAATATATATTCAAATGAAAATGCACTCATCTCTATCAGCAGTTTCTAAGACGTGCAAGTAATGTGTAAATCTTGGCTTAATGCCCCACAAAGTGACCTGTGTATTCATTGATTCCATCTGTAAATAACAAGGATATGAGAAAATAAATTAGGTCAGTAATCTTGATTGTATCTTTTGTTATTTATAGCCTCTAACCAATGACGCTTCTACTCTGCTATTTATCACCTACCTGTCAATTTCCGTTCAATATTTGATCAGTATCAGTTAGTTCACTCAGGTCATATGCTTGCCCTATATATTGGGCAGAATATTGAATATTAACATTAGGGTTGTAGTCTGCTTGGTTGAAATTAACTCAAAATCCTATTCAGTAGTCTTTTAATCATGTTGTTAACAACAATCTGAAATGGAGGGCATCGAGCAAGATCACATGTTCATTTAATCTTTTTGGAAGTATGTAGCATATCGTCTCAGAAGTATTGGAACAACTTCTTTTAAACCGTGGTTTCTTTCACACTGTTGAAATAAAATTGTATACTTATAATAATAATTCCAAACACTTAACTCATATTGACAAGTTTTGGTTGTCACCCTAGAATATGGCACAGATAAGTATGTAGATGACACATTTGTCATCATTAAGAAAACTGAATAAGGAAACATTCTAACACAGATTAACTTAATCTCAGAATATATTGAGTTTACTAATAAAGTAGAATCGATATAGGAAACTCTGAACTTTCTTGATTGTCTCGTAGAAAGACAAACTGATGAAAAAATAAGGTTTACAATATACAGGGAACCGACACATCTCAACAAGTATTTGAATTTCCAATTAGACCACCAAATGTGAATTAAGGTTTGAGTAGCTTTAAATTTCGTTAACAGCGCTAGAAACACTATAACAACAGGTAATGATGGTGATATGGAGAAGGAGATTTTCAATATAAAACAGATTTTGATTAAGAATGGTTATCCGGAAAAACTGCTAGATAAAAAGGATCAGACAAGACCCCTACTTGCTTCAAAAAATATTATAGTCTTTTTTGAACCCTCTAATTCTCTAGAGAAAGCTTTGGTGAATGTTGAAGTTATGGTTTCCAAAATTTCACAAAGTAATTGTGTCTATAGGATAAAGTTTTCAGAATGTAAAGTTTGCTTGCTATATATACAGGGAGAGTAGCAGGTAGGTTAAGGTGAGAGTGAATAAACCTATACTACTAACGAAGCGGCCACCCAGAAATGAAGTGGAATTGAAAGGTCTAGAGAAAAGATCGGCTATAGCAGTGCATACAATAGACAGCGTACGTAAGATTAATTTCGGAAATGTAAAAATTCTAGGAAGAGGATTTCATTCACATGAAGAAAGGTTGACTTCTGAAGCCTTGGACATTTTACCGCATCGAATGCAGTAAATAGGATGGAGAGAAGGGATAGACTTATGACGTATATGTGAAACTCTCACGAAGGAAGACAGATAAGAAAACAATGAAAACTGCTATGACCCTCCATGACCTTTTAAAACATGTAGTATCATGTTTATGATATGTGAGTTGATGTGGCTTCCATGTGAGAAATAACAAACGCACACACATTCATACAGAAAAAAATATAAACAATAACGATTTGACATCAGTCATTACAAATATGTGAAGACGGCTTACATATTTCAATGGCCACAAAAGTCTATCGACATGTGAACTTCAAATAAACTGACTTCAATTTCTGTAGGAAAAAATTTTGACTAAATATTCTGATGATGAATAAATTCCGAATAATTGTGCCGAATAAGCCGTGGCTTACGCAGCAAAAGGTTCAGAAAAATCATGTTTAGATTTTTTCGTAAATGTTCTTGGATTAATTTAAATAATTTGTAATGGATCAGTCTGACTCAGTGCTCGAGTTGTTCCGGGAAGTTCGTAACATATACGGTGTTGAAACTTATAACTAAACTCATATTTACCAAAATGCTTAAATGTCGAATAATTTATAAGGCATGAGAAGCAAATGCTCCGAACGAAATAGAAGATATTAGTAGGCACAAGTGAGAGATGAAAGTGTGTCAGTGTACTCAGATAGTACACTGAACGTCTTTGTCAGCTGGACGACTGTGATTCACCAAGCATGGTTTCACGGAGGAATCGGCTGTAAATGCAGATTATAAGCTGACAAACTTTCTTTATCAAAACTTGAAATTATTTCTTTGATTAGCAGTAGGATCGAGTAAGTGCGCTTCATTCGATATGGAACTATTTAGGTGCATACACATAAAGAACAACGATTAGTGCTGTCTCTACTGCGATTCTAGCTTATTACCTACCGAAGAAAAAGCCAAAGCACTTTTGTGCGTCGGTGACACAGTGGTTAGGACTCTCGCCGACCGTGCACATGGTCCAAGGTTCGATCTTCCACCGGCGCAAACCTGATATCTATGGTCGGCCTGCAAAATTTGGGCTACCGATATCGCATGCTGAAAATTCCATACTTGTACCAAAATACAGTGTGGAATCAAGATGTAATCAAAAATTTAAATTTAAAATTTACTCTAGACCAGTGGGGCAGGAGTATGTGGTAGTATACAGTCGTCTGTTCAAATGAGGAGGATCAATTTGGTTGGATATTATGATGATAAATCACAAGCATGAATAGATGACATTCCTGTATCACCACGTTTCAGAGAATTTTCAATCTTATACCAATGGCTGTAGGTAGTAGAACAGAAAAGTTTCACTCCTAAAGTAGGAAGCAATCGACACGTTCTCCGTATGTCTAATTAGAAGTTTTCCAGTTACAGTCCTTAACTATCTCGACGACAGCAAAAACATGGTTCTTTGGCGCTATTTGTTATTGATGAGACACTGAAACGCAAAATTATTTATTCAATGCCGTTAGGCGACTATACAGATTTCGTATTTTCTCAGTCACAAATTAGTGATGCACAACAAAACTATATAGCAAAAAGTAGCCTGAGAATCAATAAAGGTTCTTCCAACAAGGTACGACCAACACTCTGTTAGCAAGAGTCACGCACCTTACATATCCAGCAGACAGATCAAGGTTACAATCCCCACGGAAAACGCTGACTTCCTTTTTAAAAAAAAATCACAATCGTTAAATAACACATTTTCAACACCATCACACAACCACAAAAAGAAGCTTGAGAATTACAGAATGCACGAGAGCACAGTCACATGATAAGGATCAAGTCAACCGGTGATGTTCGAACGTTAAAAAAACATTGATATATAGCTCAAGAGAAAAGTGTATAATATCCAAATAATTATCAATATCGTGAAAAAACCATGTGAAAGGTATTATTCAAACAGTTATTCCGTCACAATCACCTGCTATACATTGAATACTGAACCCGCTGTGTTTCTCAGCTGTTTTTGTTTAAAGTTGGTGTCATTGTTATGATACATAAAAAGACATTTTTAGCAGTTTTGATAAGGAATCAATATTCCGTCTAGATAATCGAGTAGAGTTCTAAAGGTTTTCAATTGGAACACATGGTTTTAGGATTTATTTGGATTTTTTATTTGAATATTTCTTATAATTAAAGATTCTTCAACATATTCTATAAGTATAAAATTATTATACTATTATTTCATATCTACGATTTTCTGAACATGTACCAAAAAGCTTACGTCTAAAGGGAACAAATGCTTTAAACAGTGCCATCACCAGGCATCTTCTCGACATGGGTCATGAGGTGGACGTTGAAAAGTCGTTCAAAATTATCGATAAGCAAAATAGCTCAATTCTACTTAAGTTTGCTGAAGCCATTTCCATCAAGCGCCTGAAACCTGATTTATGCGTCCAGAAAGAAGCGGTTATCAGCCATTCTTTGTTCAGCCTGGTAACTGGATAATTTCACCTCTCTTTCATCCGAATGTGAAATGCTAAAAGTTTCCATTGTGTTTGATTATTATTGTTCGGAATAGTGGTTAATATTGCATATTTATATATGCATATATTTTTAGTGTATGCATATATTGATCGATTGATTTTTGTTTAAACTGAACTCTGTGCAAGAATGTTAAAATTGTTGTTGTAGATATATTTAATAATGTCTTTGCCATGTAAGCAGCTGACGAGAAGGCAACGAAATAAAAGATGGTACCATTTTATTCTGCTAAAACTGTTGTTCTTACTTTGTTCAAATATATTGTTATTGTTTCCATTAGTTCCTAGAGGAACATAGGGCTTCAGCCACACGTCTCCATTGCGTTCGGTTCTCCGCTAACTTTTCCACCTGGCTACACATCTTTCCACATGCTTTCATCTATTCTCCACATGACCTCCTCCCTGCTGTCACCCTCGCACTGACGACCATTTGACAGACTCTCATTCGGAGACCACTCGAACAATGACCTGTCGTGTGATATCACTTGGTGGTTTTCTCAGATTATAGCCATTGCAACTCCATTTCTTCCTGCAAATATGTTGCACTATTGGTTTCTGCTGGGTTGCTTCGTTTATTGCCAGAGATCCCTGTTGCTGATCTTTTCTTACAGGCCTTATCTTATCTTGAGTATTGAGCAAAGACAACTGTTGATGAAAGACTGTAGCATGTTAGAAGCGCCTTTCGTGAAGCACCAAGCCTCTGACCCATATAGTAGAACTGACTGACTTCATATTGAAGTTGAAAATCTGCATCTTAGTTTTCAGGCTGACTGCTGTTCACCTTCACATAGACGTCAGAGTAACTAAAGCTTACCTTGCTTTCCCCATCCTAAGTTCCGTTTCCCTGTATTTGAAATGATTCTTCCCAGGTAAGTAGGTGAAGGAGGTTGCTTCTTTCAGATTTATCCCACTCATGCTGGCTGTTGCTGTTTCTGCTGGTCAGGAATCCTCATCGCCTCTGTCTTCTCCACGTTCACCGAAATGCCTATCTTTGATGCTTCTTCTATCAACAACCTGTTGCTTTTCACTTGTGTATCTTCCAGTTTATGGGAAACCAGAATTATATCATCGGCGAAGTCCAGATCCAACAGAATTTATTTGTATGTGTCTCTCTTGTGGCCGTTTTATGACTGTCCACTGTCTCTTGCATTATCCAGTCTACCGCAATCACGAAAATCATTGGAGATAGTAGACAACAGCCTACCAGCCTTGTCTTACTCCCGTCTTCACTTCGAAGGATTCCGTGAGTTTCCCATTGTGGATTACTTGACATAAACTACTGTCGTACAACTATTAAATGAGATTGGTAACTGTAGACAGCACTCCATAGCAGTGAAGTAGTTGTCAAATCACCTATTGATCAACGCTGTTGAAGGCTATTTTCAGCTCTGTTCAGTAGTAATGCGTTGTGCTGAGACAATCACAAAATGATTATTTGGCAGTAATTAACATTTAACGCAAAACATATACTATCAATATTGTATGGCAATATTATCATTATTGTATCCTTTAGGTCCTAGAGGAACATAGGGCTTCAGCTGAGCACCTCCATTGCCTTCGGTTTTCTGACAACTTTTTCACCCTGCTCCAGGTCTGTCCACATGCTTTCATCTCCTCCTCGCATGACCTCCTCCAAGTCACCTTTGGACGACCAACTCGCCGCCTCCCTTTCGGGTTCCACTCGAGCAATGGCTTGTCTAGTGATGTCACTTGCTGGTTTCCTCAGCGTATGGCCAATCCATCTCCGTTTCTTCCTGCCTATTTGTTTCACAATTGATTCCTGGTTGGTTCGCTACCAGAAATCCCTGTTGCTGATCTTTTCTGACCATCTGATCTTGAGTATTGAGCGAAGACAACTGTTAATGAAGGTCTGAAGTTTGTTTGAGATGCTCTTTATGACGCGCTGGTCAAGTCTCAGATCCGTATAGTAGCACTGACTTTACATTGGAGTTGAAAATCCGAATCTTATTTTTGATGCTGAGTGCTGTTGACCTCCACACAGATTTGAGAGTAATGAAAGCCTGTCATGCTTTTCCGATTCTGGCTTTGATATCCTCGTCAGTGCCTCCTGTAGTTGAAACGATGCTTCCCAGGTAGGTGAAGGAGGTTGTTTCTTTCAGGTTCTTCCCACTTATGCTGATTTTTGTCTGTTGTTGTTGTTGCTGTTGATGTTGGCTAGGAATCTTCATCACCTCTGTTTTCTCTATGTTCACTTGAAGTCCTATCTTTGATGCTTCTTCTGCCAACTTGTTACTTCTCACTTGCATATCTTCCAGTTTGTGGGAAATCAGACATATATCATCGGTGAAGTCCAGATGCTCCAAGTTTTTTGTGTGAGTCCATTTTATGCCTGTTCCCTCGTTGGTTGCCGTTGTCGCAAGTGTGCAAGCAATTTATTAATAAATCGATATTATTACTTCATCACTCACTCAGATGCAGATGTATCCAACTGACGAGTCTCCAGTAGGACGGAACACACGCTCTGGACTCCGAAGTTGACCATCATCAACAACCAAAGAATCCTTATTTGAAAGTAAAAACAACTAGAATGACAAGGAATTTTATTGGTTATTCCCTGCAAAATGACTGTCACCTATCCATGTCAGCCAATTCATGATTTAACTTAAGATTTTTTACGAATGAAGCAACAAAAACCATTGGATACAGCTAAGTGATAACTACAACTGACGGTTTGAAATCCACAGTTGACTAGGAAATGAAGACTATTCAAATCATGATATGTGATCTTTTGCTTTACTTAACTGGTTGGCATCAAACCACAACTGTTTATTTATTTATTTATTTTGATTACAGCTTGATTCCACACTGTATTTTTGGTACTAGTGTGGAATTTTCAGCATGCGATATCGGTAGCCCAAATTTTGCAGGCCGACCATAGATATCAGGTGTGCGTCGGCAGAGGATCGAACCTTGGACCATGTGCATGGTCGGCGAGAGTCTTAACCACTATGCCACCGACGGACTAACAGTCGGCAGAGCATATCAGTTTATGATAAAGCGTGATCTTTTAACTGCTACTGATGGTATCAGCCGTAAAAACAGTAATACAATGAATTTTAGTGAAATATGATGTATGCATAATATGTAGAGGTATAAATAAAAGGAATTAAAAAAAACTGTACAGTGCAAAGTATATGACATCTGAACATTTAAAGCCGTATTCAATGTATCTCAGCTCATCGTTCCACTCTCTGTACTGACTTCTCCAACTCACATTGATGTCATCTGTAGTATATGCTTACAATGGAAAACAAGTGATTTTGTAAACAGTTAATATTTTCACCATCAAAATAGAATACTCAAGTCATAGAGAGATTTTCAATACTCTGACAAATCAGAAAGAGTGCATGTATACTAAGCAGATTTTAATGTTTTGTAATTATATCAGATCGTTGAAGGCAGTAGACAGAAAGACTTTCCGGAACCAAGGTTTCGTGCTAGTTGTCACTCACCAGTCAACAAGGCGTATCTGCAACCTTGAAGGAATTAAGGAGCTCACATCGCTTCTGAGATTCGAACCCGTTTCACACAGTGCCGTCTGCAGTCAGAAACGTTCTCACTGTGCTATTCAGACTCACGAGTGACCTCCTGTGTGTGATATCAGGTATAATTACACCAGGGTATAATAATTATCAAATTAAAACTCATTTAAATGCATGCGATCATGTCTTGAGCTGTAAGAGGTGGTAGAAAATCCCCCATTAGTGTCGTTCATTTTATTAAGGGGAATAAAATGAGGACTTTTATTACTATGACTATTAGCCTACCACAAACACCAGCATTAACTAATGGACATCTTGAAACAAACCAAGTGAATTCATAAAAAAATGCCAAATGCCTACACTCAAATAATCCTAATTTTACTTGTATTTCTAAAGCACTTGGTCAAAGGAACCGATTTTAAAGGTTCACCAAGTAGGATTATGCGAATCTACTATATGATATGATGAGGTTTGCATATTTTGGTGTCAGTTACTACTAACACAGATTCATAATGCATGAATATCCTTATTCGTGTACGAAACAAAGCATTCTGATAAAGATCTCAATGTTTTGTATTTTAACTGATTACATCACATCCTGTGCACACTTCGTAACCCAGTCATGAGTGAAGACCATTAACTGGGATGATTGATTTCGGAGGTTATTTTAGTAGTTGCTAGGTAAATTTGTCGTCAGCAATGTCAGATGTTAAATTCAATGCTATGAAATATCATTCCTGAAGTGGATATAATCATTAGGATAAAACTCAGTATTGTGAAGTAGGTAGAAAGCGAAAGGATTAAGTGGAGAGATACTTAATTTCCAATTAGATCCTAATCGCTGGCTCTACTCATAAATATAAATATATATGTATACCATTTTTTTTATATAACATGCAAATGTTTACCAATCGAGTGGTGATATAATTTGACTGTAACTAGTGTTATGTGTTTAGTCCTCAGTTTAGTCCAGTCTAAATTGTTTCAGTCAAGTTTGCAATATGGCCACAATGCCACTAGGTGGCTTGCCATCACGATTCACTTTTAATTGTTGGTATTTGATGGTTGGAGGAAATCAGCAGGAAGCTTTGCTCCACCTAGGTTTCGTGCTACTTGACATTCATCAGTCAGCAAGACGTATCTGCAACATTGAAGGGAGAAACTCATGTCCCTTCTGAGATTTAAACTCATGCCAACCAGTACTATCAGTAGTCAGAGACGTTCATACTAAGCTATTTGAACTGGCGATATGCTTGTTGACAATAATTATTCAGCATCAACATATCAAGGTGACGAGTGATATTTAGTCAATAAAATTAATACATACAGTTTAAGGGTAGAAATGTTTATAACAAGTGGATGGCATAATCCATTATTTTGGCAAAATCAAGAGTAATTAAGGAATGAGCGAGTGCTCGATTTGGTTGCGTAATAGGTTATTAAATAAGAATTACTTCATTTTTGATCGCAAATTAACAATGTCAAAATTCTTTTATTTTCCTGAACAGTCTGTTACGTTGCCTACTTGAGTATTCGCTTATTCCCTAATTACTCTTGAATTTTCCAAAATTATGCGTTATATGCAACCCATGTCTTGTAACCATTTCTACTCTGAAATTAAGTAAATTAATTTTCTTCTTTAATTATCACCCGTTGCTTTGACATGTTGATACTGACTAATTATTGTTAACTAACACAACAGCCCACTTGATTCATAAATTACTGTGCATTGTGTTTAAATAGTGCTGTGGATATAATATATCTTAGGGTAGACCCATAGTGAGATGAGGATCTAATTGAAACTTAAATATCTCTTTGCTCAACCCTTTAGTTTTCTAACTGTCTTAATGGAAATGTTTTCTATGTTGTAAGTATACTGTAGTTTCGAAAATTTCTTTGTGGAAGCTGACATTTAAATCTAACTTCTTTTTTCATTTATGTCACATCCATAGACGATTATACAAGAAGAAAGGGTGATTTATTGTGAATATTTGGAGAACGTAACTTCATTTTTGAATTATAATTTCAGTAAACACAGTCATAGTGAGGAAAACGTTCTCATCTGACTTGCAGTTTAATTAATATGCAGACACATGGGATCAGTGCAGGAAACATCTGCGTCGGTGGCAGAGTGGTTAAGACTCTCGCCGACCATGCACATGGTACGGGGTTCGAGCCCGCACCGACGCACACCTGATATCTATGGTCGGCCTGTAAAATTTGGGCTACCGATATCCATGCTGAAAATTCCATACTTGTACCAAAAATACATTGTGGAATCAAGCTGTAAATCAAAAATAAATAAAAAATAAATAAAATCATTTTTCTAAACATGTGGTTTATGTTAGTTATACTAGCAATTAAACAAAAGGAAATTCTATATTTTATTTGTCGACTTTATATCCAGTTGACGAATCCTAATGGGACGAAATGCGCGTAATTCTGATTTCTATTGCTACTTACTATTCACCAATTAAACTGTACATCTTATAGTTAAAAAGAAATGTTTACCATGTGGCTCGATGAATAAACTTATTATTTACCTTTGAAACACTATGTAACTTGAAATCAGGAGGAGATGTACATCGGTATCGCCGAAACTGAATTCACTGCAGACGGCTGACTGCTAAACAAAAATCTCAGTCACCACCTTAGAAAACCACAGGAGCAGGTGAACTGATATATACACACACACAGAAGTGGTCAGATACGGGATCTTGTCCTCCAGGCTCCTGCAGATCAGTGGGCGACTGGATAACACTATTCTTAGAGTTGCTGCAAACAATGTTCCTCTCCGAGATGATGTGACCCTTCTCATAAGAATATTTCTTGCTAAATCTCCCTTGAAATCGAAATTCATGTGGCTTTTCATTTTCCGTGCTACTACTTTTCAACAACTGTTTGTGATAACTCATCACCTTTGTTACTACACTAGCTTCATTTGCATCCAGTTTTCTTGACGCTTTTTCCATTACGTAACTCTACCAAAAAATTTACCAATTTTCACCTGTTTAGTTAAAATGACCAATAACCAACTGTATTTTTGTTTTGGTAAACTTAATGTACAAAATAACTCATATATCTTTGTGACTGTACAGCTAAGAGTGAATGAACTCACGGAAAAAAGACTCTTCTCTGAACTACGTGTTTTGTTTTCACTCTTTTTCAGTCAGGAGTTGATTGTCATCACTTCACTTAACCTATGAATGTCTAAAATACATTCTTGTATCCACTTACAAGAACCATATCGAAAAATCCAAAAATTTTGTCAACATTCTGGAGCAAGTATTTATCTTTTGCATCGATTAGATATTTTAGATATAGGTATTATTTCTTTTATTCAACTAACAATTTCTTTTTATTTAAGCTTCATTTGAAGTTTTGTGAATAATGACTGCTTAATTCGAGAGAATTAATACATTATCAAACTGGCGACAGAAGACTTTAGTTTATTTGTGTCGCATAGCACGGAACATAACTATTTTTCCTTCACGGGAGTGAGCCAACATAAAAAACATGTGTCCAAGTCTATAAATTTTAGAACGCTGTCTCATCCTGCCTGAGACCTTCGTCCTTTTTTTACATTCTGTGAAGCATAAATCAGGCGCATTTTTCTTGTCAGTTATTATGAGTGTCATCAGAATTTTGATAGAAAAGAAAGATACTGATAAAATGTAAAAAAAGGTGAAATAAATTTCTAGCCCAGAGAAGAATAAAGAATGATTTACATAAAAATGACTCTTTTTGCATTAGAAATACAGCGACGGTTTATGTAGGATTATAAAGTGTTTTCACAAAATATTTGGAATAGAAACAGTTAATTAAAACTTGGTGTCTCACTTCAGCTCTTGAAGGGCGGTATGCAACAAGATTTACTGGGATGAAAGATATCAGTGAATTTATTTGTATTTAATGACTCCATAAAATGTATGAAGACCAGGTGAGAAAGGTTTTGAACTCAAGAGAAACTTTGGAATGTATATGGTCTCTGATTCATTTCACTTTGTCAAACAACTAATTGATGTGGCCATATCTGATAAGCATCTGGTCTCTTTCAGTGCTAACTCCCTATTCACGAATGGACCAGTCGTTGAGAAATACCCATACCAACATCGGATTTAAGGAAACTGTTGCTTTTATGTACTTGAATGTCCAAATCTAATTCGATGGACAAGTATTCCGTCAGGTTGACGTTGTGGCAAAGAGAAGCCGCTTGGCATCACTTTTTGTAGATTTATTCTTGTCACGCCCAAAAAGCCGATATTTAGCAGCAACATATGCAACAAACGGACGTACACTCAAGATATGTTGATCACATCTCTATTGTCTTTGAAAGCAGATCAAACGACGTGTTGATAAAATTCAACTCATGCAATCCGAATTTCAACCACACAGCAGAACACGAAGGAAATGGTAGTAATCAATTCCTAGACGTCTCCCTAGTGAAAAAAGGCACAATCGAAAGATCTGTGTTTACAAAGACCTAATGATCAGGACAGGGAATAAATTGAAAAGGTTTTGAGCCCTCCAGAAAAAGAAGAATTTAATCAAAATACTATTCAACAGAGCACGGAAAATGTGATCTGACAGTACAATTGAAGATGAAATGAAGATTGTGAAGGAGATTTTAGCGAAAGAGGGATATCTCAAAAAGTTCATTAATATGCACTCTAAAAAATGAGCCCTGCAAAACTATCCAAACAGTTCCGAAGAAATCTGTCTGTATCTCTCTGCCGTTCAAAAGAGATGATGTACAAGAAGTAGTCAAATGAAGACTTGATGAAACTATCATGGCAACTTATTATGCTGCAAAAAGTATCTTCCTTAACACCACTTAGCGAGTGCTTCAGCAATCTGGGAAAGACCGGTGGCCATTCCTAGACGCTTCAAACTGCTTATATCAATTTGTGTGTTTTTGTGGAATCAGTTAAATAGATCGTACAGAAAGGCAATTACCTGTTCGCATGATAGAATATTTTCCAAAGTGGTTGAAAACAGCTGAGGTCGAACTTTCGAAAAGCTTAATAACAAAGCATCATGTAGACTGTGGATATGACATCCACTGTGCCAAGCCATTGGCTGTTCTAAGCAGACGGCGGAACAGGAAGTTGCTTGCAATTTCAGAGGTTTGTGAAATTTGAAATTATAAACCAGGTCTCCGGGTACAAAAGGAAATGGTCATCAATGTAAATCAACCATGGTAATAGGTTTTACTTATTAACTGTCACTATTATTATTATTATTTTATTCTGCCTTTAATTATTATTATTTCTGATTTATTTAAAAATATCTTTTGTCAGTAGCATTTTCTTAACTCGTTTCGGCATTGCTATTATTATAACTATAACTATTAATATTATTCAGTTTGCAATTCTCGATGTACTCTCTAATGACTAATTTTTTATCTAGGTAATGTAACTGAAGCGTATTGCATTTTATCTTAATTTTAATCTCTCATAATCCCTCTCCTCTTATCTATTTGAACATGACGTGGAAGACATTCACACGTGTTGCTTATCGAGTTCGACCAGGGACTGATATCAGTTAGAGAACCCCTAAAAACCACCAAGGAGTACTGAACAGCGGTTTTGTGAGCCCAGTTTGAAAATCATCAACAGTAAGCACCTATCGACAAAGTTCAAACCCAGACCCTTCTAGTTACAAGGCTAGCGTGCTCGTAGACCATTAAGCTACCGGGACCTAATCAAATGGCCAGTCCATGAATTCCAACTTCTGCCAATTCATAATATAGCGCGACCATTTCACAAAGTCTTCTTCTATGAGTTCCTGCCTCACCTTCAACCTGCTGCACCTTACTGGTCATCGAAGAAGACATTGCGAAGTTGTGACGCTATGTCGTCAATTGTCAAAAGTTAAAATTCATGGGGTCTGGGTTCAACATAGAACTTGCACCGAAGTGCAGCAGTCGAGTTGCCACGTTCCAAATAGCCCACAGAGGTAGACAAGAAGATGAGTGAAGAGAATTAATAGAGTTTGACAAGTATAAGAGTGAAACAGAATGGGTAATGGTAGAAAGGAATATGAGAGATCACAGAGACTGAATACATCTGCGCCATTGACAACGATTTTGAGCCATGTCACCTATTGTCTCCAGCCATCATTCCTAGAGTCCCGAGGGCCCCAACCCGGGAGTCTGCATCTCCCTACCTGACTCAGTTTAACTGTCAAGGATTTCATGGATTGATGCCATGTTTTTGCTTGGCCACCACTGGCTCTTTTCCAACTGAACTTATATCAGCTAGCAAAGCCCGTCGGGGAGGCGGTGGTTAGGCATGCGCAGCACGTGACCTAGCCATCTTAGTCTATGTAACTTTATAGCCTCGTCGATTGATTTTCCCTCTTTGCCCAACACTCTACGCCTAACGTCAACATTACTTATCTTGTGAAACCACCTAACGTGAGACAGAGATCGCAGACATCTATGATCGAAAGCAGTCAACCTTTTCAAGTCTTCAACGCGTATTGGCCATTTTCAGAGCCATAGAGAAGGACGGGGCGAACTGCTGAGCAGTACACACGTCCCTTGGTTGAAACCGGATGTCACGCCTACGCCAGAGGTGGTGTAAGTCAGCGAAAGCACCTCGAGCTTTTCGATCCTTGCTGAGATTTCATCGCCAATCAGTCCGTTGGTGCTAATACAACTTCCCAAATAGGTGAAGTGGTCAACATTTCTATCACTTCCCTCCCTATCACTAAGTTAGGGGTTGACGTGGTCCAGTCCTGTAGCAATCTTACATTTTGCAGGCTGGCCATTGGATCGACATGGTTCCAGTGGCTTAAATAGTCTACGAGCTCGCCAGCCTTGTAACCAGAAGGTCCTGGATTTGAACCCTGGCCGTTGGTGCGTAGTGATGAAGGATCAGAAACTAGGACGAACAACTGCCCAATACTCCCAGGTTTTCTAATAGTTCTCTAACTGATGTCGGCTCATGATGAAATCCTGCATCCAATCAAAAGAAAACTCCTTACAAAGTGAATACTTGAAAATTTAATTTGACTCAAAATACGTGTGATCATTATTAACAATTACGTTTTTCAAGCGTTTCTACAAAGATATGTCCAACACACTCACTGTTCATTACAGATATTCTTTTTTATATTCCTGCATAACCAGCAGCATGAATAACAAGAAATACCTGAGAACTTAAGTACAAACATATTCCAGGAATCTTTATAAAACAGATAGTCTCCAATAGTTCACCTGCTGGTTAACTGAAAACGTTTTCTGTAATCCAGTTGCACTACAACTTTACCGTAAAAGTTGTAAAAGCAAATTGTAACCTATACACTTGGCATTTTAAAGTATATTTTTTAATGAGCTTCTAATTTGGATTGATATGCAATAAAAATCATCGAATACGTCCCGATTAAAGGATATTCATTGAATTATTCTTTGACAAAGTTGGTTGGTATACATGTCCATGATTTTCATTCACTGATGAGTACAATAAACGTCTTCAATCTCCAAAAATGATCATTTAACGGCAAAGGCGAGGCATAACAATCATCGAATTTTGCTTAGAAACTTATGAACGCCACATTTTCTACGTTTTTTAAAAGCAATTATAACAGAAAACATGAAAGTTTTCATCTCCATCATCAATTCCTCACACTGATTGTTATGTTAGTGAGAATACAACAAACTAAGGTGGAAACAATTTGCGGTAAAATAAATAAACTGGCTTTTATCTCATGTTAAGATGAGATGGTTAACGTAAGCAGAAATATGAAAAGGTTACACTGGGATATTTTAGTTTTTTAAAAGAATTAATGTACAAACAACATTATACATTTGCGATCGTACAGTTAGGCGTCAATGAATTCGCCGAAAAGAGACTCTTCACTGAAATACGTGTTTTGTTTCCACATCAATTTATCGACGAGTAATCGCCTTTTTGATGTCTTTAGTGGGTTTTATGACTGTGGGTGTCTCAAGGAAGTTTTGGACGACTATACGGTTTCCTGAGTTCACAGCACAAACAGTCAGTCTTAGATATTTGAAACAATGTGAGTCAATAGAATGAAATATAATGAAACAGAGTATACATTTAGTAACAACATTAGTATTAATTTTTAAAACTATGATTATTCTCGCCGTATTATTGCTACAAGTATGGAATTTTCAGCATGTAATATCGGTAGCTAAGATTTTGCAGGCCGATCAATTGATATCATGTGTGCATTGGCTAAGAATCGAACCCTGAACTATGTGCATGAAGGACAAGTGTCCTAACCGCTTTGCATCGATGCAACAACCTCAATGTGCCATAGAATCACTCGGAAAATATACCCAGTGAATTATAATACAAACGGAAAACCTGGTGCAAACAGTTTCTCTCTCTTTGAATTGAATAAAAACTAATACATAACGGAGATATATTTTTTGCCTGTAACAAATCAGAAGCCCGTAAAGGCTAAAGGTGATTTAGACAGAATATTATTACTTTTATAGTTATTTAATGCTATTGAAACTCAACAGTTTCAGAGTATGCTGGCAATTTATTTCAGGCAGAAGGAAGCCTAGTGAATTGTGAACAACCGTTGTGTTCTAAATAAATTCAGGCGAAAATTAAACCTGAGCATTTTGAGGAAATTCTTGATGAAAAGGGCGTCAGTGTCACAGTGACAGATTATACTAGCCAACCACGTCACAGGTGGTTCGGGGTTTGATTCCTGGCGGACACACTCTTGTACCCAGCTAAGCCAGTATTAGGACTGGTAAAGAGGGATGATTGGCCATGAGGGCAGCAGCAGTAACGACATCCTGTGAAAATAAACACCACTGCTACTGAATCTCCAAGCCTTTAGCTTGTAGCCCCCATGTTCCACTGGGAACGTGAAGGAATAAAGTAATAAATAATATAATGTTGATTAAAAGTTCAGCATATATACCACAAGAACAAATCTTAAAGCTCTAACCTGCTAGGCAGGGTAGTGTTAATCAGTCAATTTTTAGGCGCCTGATTATAACCTGTAATGAAGTTTATTTCAGTCTTCACAATAATTTTTTGGCAAGTGAAACTGTAGAAAGCCTTTTGATAATTTAAGCATCGGTTTTCAAAATCAGACTTACGAAGATGAGGGATTACTGATGGATTCATTACTTGCTAACGATATGTAGTTAACGTCAAATTTACGTCATCCTGCTTTATGGCAGAAAAATAAATGACATTGATATATATGCTGGTGTTTCCGGATTGTTGACGTGTTTTTATTTAAAATACCAATTGTCGCCAGATTAAACCTTACCTGATAAGTTATGCGTTTGTGATCAGTTTCCGGTCAAATAGATTTTCTCAATTCACTAGGACGAAGTTATCTCACTGACAATAATTATTTATAGGAAATACGCCTGGACAGTGTTGCCTAATAATCTGTGGTGTGGCTGGGGCTAAGGCTTAAAAGACTTTAGGTGTTTGCCTATTGCAGATATCAGTTAATACGTGATATTTTACCAGGTGTATTCATGATTAATACGGATATCATATGCGCATGATTTGAATATCCTGATTTAGACAATTGTGGATCACGATTTAAGCAAGTAAATGTGTATTTTCCTTAAATTTTCATCAGGTTTTACAGGTGCATAATGAAAATATCAATGACACGGAAAAATTCTTAGAAAAATCCTCTCCGCCTCAGCGATCTAATAATAGTATCCATACTCATTTGGATTTGTCAACCAACTTTGTAATTATTATCCCGAGTTGATCACGGATTGATATCAGTTAGAGAACCATTGACAACCAGGGAGTACTGGACAGCTGCTGTTTCATCCTAGTTTGGGAATCATCGGCACTACGCACCCACTGGGTTTCGAACCCAGGACCTTCCGGTTACAAGGCAAGCTCGTTGGGGTCGCGCTAAATCACGAATTGGTAGAAGTTAGAATTCACGAGCCATTGAATCGGGTTCCAGTGGCTGAATGGTATGCGAGCTTGCCTTGTGACCGGAAGGTCCTGGGTTCGAAACCCAGTGGGTGCGTACTGCCAATGATTCCCAAACTAGGATGAAACAGCAGCTGTCCAGTACTTCCTGGTTTTCAATGGTTCTCTAACTGATATCAATCCGTGATCAACTCGTAAAACATAACCAATCCTTACAAACCAAACTATAGAAAATTATTATCCCTTTTTCTTCTGAACTATTTATCATTGGTCTGACAATTGCATATCACATGTTGACTTCATCCTCATTATTCGTCTTCATTCCTATTGAACCTCTAATTTTAAAGCTTCTCTTTTGATTGTGTGATGAAATTGATAATGTGTTCTCCTACGACTACCATTTTGTTTGAGTCAATTGAGATAATTCTCACCTTTTACTGTTTAAGGAAAGCGTTGATGTATGATTCTTATGCACAGAGTTTCCATCCTACCTGGTTGGGAATATTCCACGTGATTCTAAAGTATATCACCTAGTTGAATTTAGACTAACTAATCCTACACCAAATTACTTGGTTAGTCCACTTAGACAATTGTACGGATGCCTAACAACAATGTTGAAGTAATTTCGATGTTATTATTGTTGAATAAAACCACTTGGATTGGTCGACAAACAATCGAATCTTTTCTGTCATTGGAGGGTTTTGTGACTGTGGTTGTCTCAAGGGAGTTTTGAACTACTAAAAGGTTGAATACAAAGTTCGCTTTCCTGAATTCACATCACAACCAGTCAGTTTTGGTAGTAACAATCAGTCGTAGACATTTGAAACAATGTGAGTCGATAGAGTGAAATATACGTATACGCATACGTTGAGTAACAATATTGATATTTATTTGTAAAAATACGATTAATCTCGTCTAGTTTACTAGCCCACTAGTTTTCTAGCCGTTCCCAAACCAATGCAACGATGGAGGGTCAAGCGTAGGGCTAGTGCCTCTTACCCCGAAAAATAAATCAGATTGCAACAGAAAGTTCAACGCACGAGAAAAATACAAAAAAAATATTTAGAACAAACTTCTTCTTAGATGGAACAGGAGGGACAAAATGATTCCGGCTGGTGACAGCCTTTGAGAAGTCAGTCATCCGACCGAAGTGCATTCCCTCGATGAAAGCAAGAATACGAATAATGTATGTACAGTGTGTGAAGATAAGAAAGTTGCTAGGCAGCCAAAGAAACGAGAAGATATTGAATGGAAGTGCTCAAAATTCGCTACAGTAGATGGAATGTGTGTGGACTATTTGAATTGTCAACTGAAGAGTCAGTAGTACACTCCCGTACGGTCACTGAGAGGAAAACCACGAGCACAATGACGCAGTGAGTGACTTCCATGATGTCACTTATAGCAGCAAAAACACTTATGCAGTAGGAACCGACCTTCTACTGCGGAAGCATGACAGCGAGATTCAACTGGAAATGAAGCAAGGTTACTGAAATGTATCCACATGATGTGTGTTTTGTTTTTGACAGTCTATTATATTTTACTGTGTGTATATGGATCGATATTCCATTATAACTGACATTATGCTTTTGTCTGTCCACTTACTAAATAAACAATATATGACCTTATTATCACATGACATTACAACCAATCATGGTAAGACGTTATCTTATTGGTTCATGTGTATTAGCCATTTCATATATACTCTTGCTTTATTATTCTTCTTTCCCACGTTTGTACATCTAAGTACCCTTCCACTCACACACTTGTATGACATTTATTTTCCTTGTCTGGAAAATACAAGTATCACCGTAAACCTGATGGTCTTCTGATTTCCGTTTTTCCGCGTCAGGACTATTAACTACTCGACGAGTACACAACATAATTGACGGCGGGGAAAACTCTAACAACTCACTCAGCACCAGTACATAACATAATTGGCGACACGAAAACTTAGAAGTATTCATAACTCCATATTACCACCGGCACTGAACCGTGCCGACGCATCAATTCGAAATAAAAACAAATTTGATGTTGGTGACCCTATCTATGTCCGCGACTATCGAGCAGGACATAAACCTTGGAATAAAGGTTCCATCGCAGCACGGCATGGTCGAGTTATGTACGACGTGAAAGTTGGTAGTGATTTATGGACCCGTCACTACAATCAGTTGTGTTCAAGAAGCTCAAATATCCAGAGCAGTACAAAGTCAACCCTACCTCTGGATATACACTTAGATACTTTTAACTTACCTACGACCGACAAAACACACATCATGTGGAGACATATCAGTTACAATCATCAAGTGCTGCGTGGAGTGATACAAAGAACTCAGAACAATAGAAGGAAGAAGAGTTCTAGGGATAAGTGCAAAACAGCAATGGACAATATCCCGAATGGCTTTCTAGAAACATCTAGGAGCTAACGAATGGGAGAAGAATGGTGAAACAGTAGATAAAGCAATGCAAAGATGAACACGAGCAGATGAAGCTGATTTCATTTTGCATTGATTTGTCTATAGAGGTGAAGAGGAGCGCCAGGGAAAACAAAAGACAGTTCTACGACATACCGGCTGGCAACCGGAGTTGGACAGGTCCCTGGTGATGGTGACCTCAGAACATTATATCAGATAACCAGGTCTCCATCCTGGAAGAGATCAACCCAGATGAAACTTTTAAAAAGTGATCGAAGGAGCTTAATTATCAAAGAGTAGGGACAAATAAAATAATGAGCTCATCACTTCAAATGATTCTTGAATCGACCATCACTTGCAACTAGCCTAGAAATACCACCACCATCAACACCACTCATATAAACGCCAGTAGACACCAATTGTTCAAAGAAGAAGATATCTTGGATGCGATCAAGCTACCGAAGTCCAAGAAGATAGCAGGACTGGACGGAATTTCTCCTGAATCACTGGCAATGAACCCAGAGATGACAGAAGATGTGCTCACACCATTACTGCTAAACGTTTGGAATGTTGCAAAGGTATCTAACTACCTCGCAAAACAACTAAAGAATGATGACTTAGGCCTCTGCACTAAATGGTGTGGAATCATGCTTTAGTCCACATCCGGCGAACCATTAATTGGCGTCATCCTGGAGAGAATAATAGATGCAATGGATGCAGAACTCCGCCAACCGCAACAAGCTGGATTCAAGAAAGGCAAATCATGTGCTGATCAAATCTCAACTCTATGCATCAACACCTCTGATCAAAGCATATAATGGCAGTCAAGTCTGCTAACCTCGTCGTCTTTGAAAAGGCTTTAGACAGACAACGTTGGTCATGAATTAATTCGGAAACTGCTTAAACACTATGACGCGCAGTACTCGAATCCTTGTCAACCTGTTTCAACAGTCGGCTACATGACAATGCCATGGGTCAGGTGATGCACTAGGGATAACTCAGTTTGGCGTTCGAGGTGATGGCAGGAGTAAGACAAAGCTACGTGATTATTATTACCGATGATACTCTTATTTATGGTGGACTGGCTTATGCGGCATACTGCACGCGGAGAGCGAGAAGAAAGGAATACGCTGGACCACTGACGAAAAAACTCCGGAAGATTTAGATTTTGCACATAGATGATTTATGTTTAGTGTCGCACAATATATCACTCGAGAAAGCAGCAAAGATAGAACTCTAATTGAACGTAAGGAAGACAGAGATGATGAAAGTGTCTAATCAACAACAAGAAAAACAAATCCTTACCAACGAACGGAATTTGGGAGAGACCACCCCTTCACTTATTCAGACAGAGTCCTTTCAACTACACGCGGACTGCGCGGATGAGGATGTCAAAATCACGTTCAGATCGGAAGGTAAAATGGACCCTCGTTACCCTGGAATCAATTTTAAAATCTTCTGAACTCATCATAAATAATAAGATTCGGGTTTTAAACTCAAATATAAGGTGACTTCTTTGATGTGGATCAGAAACTTGGCGTTCGCGTCACCGTAAGCAATTTCAAGAGGCTCCTGCAGACTTTTATCAACAGCTGTCTTTGCTGACTCTAGGCTTGGGATTAGATGGTCACAGTGAAGGGAGTGAGAAGAAACTCTATGAATGAACCAACCAGCTACCTACCGGTCAATGAACACTTAGGAGATAGGGAAGATGGATAGGACACACGCTGAGCAGACTATCGAATAACATCGTGCCCACCGGAAGCCATTGCTGTTGTGAAACCCCAATGGAAACGACGAGCCGGGCATGGGTCCGAGGATGACAACTATAGCACAATATTGTACTGATAGTCATGTTGGTAGTACAAATTATATATATACATACACATTTTAACACCTTTGCGTCAGTGTTTTGATGTCACTTTATGTAGAAACCTACATTCAATCCCAGAAGGGACTGGTTCAGTGCTAAACTGACAAGGCTTTGCATCAAACGTCAACGTTGTGGAGAGAATTACTTTGTTCACAATTTCTGAATTCGTAAAGAGCTGAGATCCCATAAAGATGACTAAACTGAAGATCTTCTCTTCTGACAGTATCGGATTCAACATAATATTTATATTCTGCATAAATATAATATTCAGTATTTCTGTTCGTGTTCATCATAATAATGATAATGATAATAATATGTGAAATATCATTTTTCAGACTAAATGTGTTTTACCTATTCTAAATGCAGAGATTCAAGTCAGCCATTTCATCACCGTGATCCTGTACTTGTTCAGATACAGTAGTCACCAACGTTTGTTAGAGATAGTGGGTATCTGGAGTACGGTGATAACAAATGTTACATTGTACACCACATGAACATTATTGTAAACAGTTTTATATCATGTCTTGCATTTTGTTACACTATACTACTCCGAAGCTGAGCGTGACACCTTCAGAAATGAATCAAACTGGTTAGTAGGCGTTTTCAGGTTAGTGAGGATCATCAGATTCTCTTTAATATAGAAAAAAAATCCCCATTTAGACATTTAGAAAACGGAGAGATGGAGCGAAGAAATATTTACTTTTCATTTAGATCCTCATCTCTCTTTAGTAGGCTATTTGAATTCACTTTGAGTCAGTGCTGATTAAATCGAATTTATTGTTTCTTTGTCTGTGAGCCGGTTCTCGTTCGTTCTCCTGTTCATTTGTCAGTCACTTTTGTCTGGAAATTAATGAGTAATTATTGGATAATGATATTCTGAGAATAAGAATAACCTTGTCAGTAGTATGGATAAAAAACTTTCAGGTAAATCACACACACATCTTAGGATAATCTAAGTACTGTATCAGATCATTCTGAGAAAGCCTTTTGAATAGATGTTACCTAGTGTGATACTGTGCATCACTAACTGATTGACATGAGATTGACATGGTTACCACTCAAGTCAAACAAGAGTTCTAACCATCCAGATTGAAATGATCCAAACATCGAACAGCCATTTCTGTCGTTTAAAGCTGATGGGACACAGCTCAGACAGTCGACGCATATCACACCGTGTGAAGTCTGATTAGCTAGTTGAAAGAATTGGTTATCTTTTTATTGGAAATGACGAATCTGATCAGATGTTACTAATCATTAGTTAAATCGCAGAGAAATCGACAGAATAATACAGGTTTGGTTGTTTCGAAAGCGTTCCATTCCATGTTGTTGGCCTAGTAAAAATGTTTTCACTAACCTCAATGCTGCCTGTATTGTCAGCTACTCATGATCTGATGATCTGTTCTGATTTCATCAATCATTAATGGAGTTTCTTTTCTTCGCTTTTGCCTTTTGAACTTTAAGGATTAAATTAGCAAAGCGAAAGAAGCAGCCGTTTCGTTCACATAATCCGCTTAGTAATCTCAAAATTCTCATTTGACTACGACAAAGGAATTCAGATAGGTTGTTAAGATTTATTTTTTCAGAAGCTAAGCAAACCAGAACTTATTTATTTGTAATATTTTGAAGTTTTCCTCACAATCGATGTTTAAAAAAGAAGTGGGATTATTTCCTGTTTAGTCTAGGGAAAATCGGTTTTTTGTAGGCTAACCATGACATCGTTTCCTTGTTTGATTCAAGGAATAATAATAATAATGATATGTAGAAAGACGTTTAGCACTGCCTATTTATTTATTGTATTGATATGATTGGAGTTCATCTTCAGTGGAGGAGATCTGTGAAAGGGGAGTTTGGATGCCTTAGTTAATTCTTGTTATAGCTGACTGATGGAAGTATGTAGAATAAATTTATATTTGCATTTCCACATTAATCTGCTTATTGGATATGTCACACAGTGAAGAGAGACAGTATGATTTACTGAATAACAAAGTTTCGAACACAATTAATGGTTCATAACCATGTCAAATAAACCTACACAACTTCTGGACCTACGCTCCATAATTTCCTGTATTTCTTCTCATTCGTCGTAGAAGCAGTAAAATCTTAAAGATGTCTGGAACCGGTGAAGAATTATTCCTGTTACACGTATTTCCTTCAGTTGCTTCTTTAGAAAAGGCTTCCCTTATGAATCTCTCCCTCCACTATGTTAGTTGTATTTGATATTAAAACTGTCATCTTATCCAACTGTATATATATATATATATATATATATATATATATATATATATATATATATACACGTATATACCAAGTATTTCTGCACACATACTCTTGAAATAGATTTCGTTCGTCAAAAGATAGTTCATCCAGTTTGTGAGAAGTTTCTCATATGTCTTGCCGAAATCTAAGGTGGACGTGATGAATTAACGCAAATTCAACAACAAAACCAAATCAGAATTCGAGGTTTCCGTGTTAACATCACCATTGTAACTAGACGACTTGTTAGGTAATTTTAAAGCTGTAACCTTAACAGTGAGTACAGCAAACAAATACACATGGACCTTTGCTGAGGTGAAATTGATTTAGATATGTGATAACACCTCACATCGTCAAGTAACGATCAGTTTTTACAACTCGTTAACTGTGTTTTTCATAACACACTAACTGTTACAATATTATTTCATAAACTTTGAAATTTTATAATTCTGATATTTTGTACCGTAATTCCCCTATAAATGAAGTCACTTACAAAGTGTGATCGTTGCAGTATTTGTACCCTATAAAGTCAAATCTTGATAAGCGTAGTTGATACTGGCCACAGCACAGTTCAGTTGTCATTTGTCTACAAGCGTTTGAAGAGTTGGTGACATGAAAACGGATAAAAATGATGCGCCAGATAGAAGATAAACAAGCGCTGAAGTCGACAATCAGATAATGTCAGTCATCCGTGACTAGATTCACGTTTGCTTGAACAGCATCTATTTTATAAAGTGATGAGCAACTATGCAGAAATTTCTGATAAATGGCGTAACTAGTCTGAAAGTAGGATTATGACAATAAGAAAGCACCTTAACCCTTTTCTATTTCTGTAGACACTGTGCCTACTTAATTATTAGAAATCAGATGAGACAGACAGAAAGCAGCTATCCTGCTGGTTTATCATGGCTTCCAGTTGATTATTTGCATCAAGTATTACATACTGCTGTCCTTGTTCACCTTAATCATACCTAGTTAAGGAAGGCACGGGAAATGAAAGTAACTTCCGAGTTTCAGAGAAGACAATAACAACAGGGAATGATCGCTCTTGGATACTAAAGCACTTCCCTAAACAACAATGTTTACTATTATTTGTATAATGTGAAAATGTATTACGTCACCTATTATGAATAGGAAATAGGTTGAGGTTAATGATTTGAATGACAGTCCGGTTTCATAATATTCTGAAACCACTCACTGAAAGGCATGCAGTTTTGTCAGAGATTAAAACGCACTTTAACAATAGGCAAATACGGACGGGGTTCTCAATTTTATAGTCTTCACAAATCACTTATGACAATGGTGCCCTTTGAAATCACGATTACATAACACTTTTCATTGGTTGTGTAGACTTTTCCTTTCTCATGGTTTCATTCAACTTGGTACTACATACAACTTGTAACTATATAAGTCATTCAAGTTAATGAATCAATGAACGTATTCAACATTTCTACATTCTGTCCACTTAATTGGTAATAAATGAAGATGAGATCTTCGATAGTAGTATTAGCCTCTTACCTTCATAATCCCTAACTCATATTTCAATTTATTCATTTACCTGTATTGGTTACCGGGATCTGACACGGAATGTACTGTAGTTATGAATTTAATATCTCGTTGTTTAATCCTATCAGACATCCACAATTGTGTACTTTTCAAACAAGTTACGAAGTCAACATGACATACAATTAAAAGTACTTGTCAATTCTTAATGCTGGTTACTGCATCCGAAGATATTCAATCTTACATTGAACGAGATCAAGTAGCGATCATTCTTTAATTTTATTTCTCAACGTGGTACCTTACTACCTACTCATCCTCATTCGAACAATATTAGACTGAAGAAGAGTAGTTCAGCGACAAGTCTACTTTCGATGAATTCATTTTCGCAGCTACACAGTCGCAAATATTATTGGGTAATTTGTAAGTGTGTGTACATTAAAATTGCCAAACGAAAACACAATTAGTAAGTTCAAATGAAATGGATGTTGATATAAGAGGTTAGTAGCAAGAGTGTTGATTTCTCACAAACCATTGTTAAATAAGAGTTACGCAACCACATGAATAGTTTGATGAAACAGTTGTGCTCAGAGTGTACATGTAAACAAAATAACTTTGAATCAACCTCAAATTCAGAGGTAACCTACTCAGTGATGTCTTTAAGAGGAGAATTTCCACTTCTTTAAGAAGAACTTTCTTTGCGTCAGCATAGAGAGTAGTGTTGCCCAGTCGTCCGCTAATCTCTAGAAGTTCAAAAGGACAAGATCCCACACCTGACCACTTCAGTATATATACCAATTTACCTGTTGCTATGAAGTCCCCCAGATACATCTACCAAAAAGGGGTCAAAGAATCGTGTGCGGCATGGATGCAGAAAGGAAGTAGTGGCCATATAAGGAATGCAATAATCGAACATCTCGTCACCGTTGGTCTCTCCATCTCAACAAACGCCTCCTTCACAGCGAACTACAAAGTGAAGAGCAACCTGTTTAAAGACAATACGTCCCCGTCTTCGTTGCATTGCTGAAGCCTTAGCCATTCAGTTGAATGATCCAGAACTGTGCATACAGAAGAAAATTATTCAACCACTTCTACCAACTCTGTTGATTTGACCTAACTTTTGCTACTATGTTTATTTTTCTAACTAATTAAATCACTTGCGTAATTCCGTATGTTGTTTTGTTTCCATGTACCCTCTGAGCACAACTCTTTCATCAAACTATTCATGTGATTGCGTAACTCTTATTTAACAATCGTTTGTGACAGCTCATCACTTTTGTTACTACCATCTTATATCAACATCCAATTCATCTGCGGCGTTATATTGATCGGTGTGTATAATTGTGTATGGTAAATAATTTCATTAGAGAGTGAATCCTGTTCACCTACTGTAATGTAACAAGGGTAATATAAAAGCATCAGCAATCCAATGAATAGACAAAATATAAAACTCCCCTATTTAGACAAAACTTAATCCAAATAGGTCAAACATGATTTGCAAATCAGACTCTTCGTAAATATGTTGGCGGAAATTGTCTGCAAAATGGTAATCAAAACAAATAACTCCAGTGAGATGATGGACATTTCCTGGTTGTTGTAAGTCGGTTGGACTAAACGCTGGACTTGTTCTGTGCCACGGATTTACTGTAATCCAGACGTTTATTGCAAAAATAAAGACATGATAATATATGTGTAAAACTTGGGCACTGTGGTAGTAAGTAAATCCATATTAGTTTGAAAACTAATATGAAAAATAAAGACAATTTAAAAATATGTACTTATGACCAACTGAAATCTATTAAGGCCAGATGAGTAAGAAAATCGTGATCATTTCGTAGTTAAATGACTTTCTAGGTCAATTTCTTCTTTTTAGTTTTCCAAGTTAAGGGTAGTGAAAACATTACCGAATCAAATTACATCGTTTGTTTGATGTCGGCTAGCAGTGGGATCCATGTGGCGCATTTCGTGTAAAATGAATGGACCAATTTCCCAGTGAACGATTGTCTTCATACTGAGACTTGAATCCAGCATTTGTGGCTTGAGACCGAAAGCATAACCCCTTTGCTATCCATTTATGACAGCCATGTGTAACAATTTTTCACGTCTTTCCGAAAACATTCTTTTAAGTGAATAGAATTCGCGCCTCCATGATAGAAAAATACTCACGTGGTGTAACTTATTTTTGAGCACTGTCAGAGCCCATAAATATAGCAGACAGTGGACTGACATACAGACCTAAATACCCATAGATTATACTGCCAGGAAAATCCTCTAGTATTGGTATATTCAAAATCAAATATCGACGACACGTTGATTTCTTGTTTCGGACATTTAATCGATCAGAATGAATCATAATATTATTAGAAAAAAGAATTTTTGTTTTGAAATCTGTCAGACTGTTTGTATTGACAACGTTAACATTGACAGAAATAACTGACCTGGTAATATAGCTGGGATTAGTAATATTATTACTATTAGGAGTATGAACAGGAGCGGAAGTACTAGTGGCAGTCATTATTTTAAACTGACTGAGTGAAGTTTACTATTCAGTCGTGTCACACAGACAGTCATCAGTTGTTCCTTATTTCAGGGGAGGAAACTACTTTCCCCACTGTTGTTGTAGATAATTTTACTATTGTAGACTAAAAATATAACTGGAACGATAGATAGTCTCACCCAGTTGAAAACAGTTAACTCTTTTATGCATCATGTGTTTTGTCTAAACTTTAGGCAGAAAAACAAACAAACGAACGACAACATCGAAGTGATTGCAACTAGTTATGATTTGATTGACCATTGACAAGTTAGAAATATGCAAGTTGAACTGCATTTTAACGTTTATTTGCTGCGTGTTAAAACAAAAATTATGACAATTTATTGGAGAATAACCAGCTCTTTAAAGAAGACCTACCTTGCAGCAACACTAAAAGTAACATTCTCTAGCCGTTCAATACTTCGAATTAACGCGAAGGACAAACTCTCGCATATGATCAATTCAATGTGCATATACCAGTTCACCTGCTTGTGTGGAGCTAGGTACAAGGGTCGTTTTATGCGCGACTTTCATAACGTCTTAGGGTACAAAAAGGAGCCACAAGTTCAATCCGAGGTGCCATTATTGAACATCTGATCAACACCTCCCACAACATCTCAACTCATTATTTTTAGCAATTTACAACGTCAAAAGAAACCTACCAAAAGCGGTATGTTTCCGACTTCTCTGTAGTACAGAAGACCTCGCAATATGCATCGAGAAGCCAGAGTTGTGTGCTCAAAAGAAATTAGTTCAACTCTACAACTCTCATGTACCTAGTTCGGTATGTTCCCTTAGCTTCCGTTTTTTTCTTCTTTCGTTCTATTTTTTCGTTTTGATCTTTTTTCATCCGCTCTGTGTGTGATTCTTACTCCTTCTCTCTTCGTTCGATTAACTCCATTTCTTTCCAATTATAAAAAGAGTTATTTTAAGCTTTTTCCATGTTCTTCCTGTTCACATTTATAATTCTTTTAGAATAAATATTTTACAAGTATATCCTAATCCTCTGCAATTTTTGTGTTTCTAAGGCTATTGTAATCTATATTCACACCTCCTAACTCCCATCTTAAGTTGAAAGTTATTATTTCAATTTTGTTTCCGTGCTCATTTTTACACACTTCTTATCCGTTCTAATCCTGTATAATTTTGTTTCTAAGCCTCCCGTAAAAACCATATCTATTTGAAAATAATTATCACCTTTTATATTCGCCATCGTATTTATGTGGAGTCGAACAAGATTTGTATCCATGTAAATTATGTATTTAAATGGGATTGTACAGCTTTTGAGAATGAAATCGCTGAAAAGATCACTATCTCTGCTGAACTTCGTGTTCTCTTCTTTCTATTGTTTTAGTGAAATTTTGTCATGAATCAGCTTCAACTGAAGAAGGAGTTGAAACCAGTGAGAAAGCTTTTCATCAGCATACAGTTTGGACACTATAAACAGCCACCCAACCCCCAAAACGATTCCTCTGGCACATGCGTTATCATCCAACTATCAGGTAAAAATCCAATGCTGCCATTTCTTTGATGATACAACTGTCACGACTATATTTACGACTAGAGAATACCACCTGCCTCCTTCAAGTTTGTAGGCACCGTCAGTCATACGATTCCCGTAAGAAATTTATAAAGTCGCACAAGTAGATAACCACAGTTAGAATGACAGTGGTATTTTCCTGTCCGAATGGCAGACGTCGGAAGCTGTTCACCCGCTGAGTTCTGTTACAGTCAATCAATGATAAAATGTTCGCCTCTAAAACTGGTATTTGTGTAATTGCCTCGTGATGTGCCTGTTTATTCTGTTTAATCTAAAACCAAAGCGATAACATTCCACAGGCATCAAATCGCGAAGTAGACAGTTGTATTCATTCGGTACAAACATGCTCCTTTAGAGCATATTTTTGACGCAATAAGTGAAACGTTAACGAATACAACAAGTTTCTTCCAGTGCTGTATTCTCAGAAATGATTGCTTGTGATTAGTGAGTTATTTAGTAGGATGAAGGCAAATTGTGTAGGCTATTTCATACATCTTTAAATCTATTATATTTGTAGTACTGACTTATGATGGCAACCGTGAAATTGTATAACTTCACACAAAAATGAAAATATGTATATATATATATGCATAATATGAGACTGTAAACAGATCACTTCCAACTGATTTATGTTCAACATTTTTGAAGGTGTGGTAATGCCAACTGAACTGTCATTATTATCCATTTCTGTTTCCTGAGGCGTTATCTCTGTTTTCTCACGATGATATATGAGATGCTGAATATACATATACACACATATATCATATACAAATATATATTCAAATGAAAATGCACTCATCTCTATCAGCAGTTTCTAAGACGTGCAAGTAATGTGTAAATCTTAGCTTAGTGCCCCACAAAGTGACCTGTATATTCATTGATTCCATCTGTAAATAACAAGGAAATGAGAAAATAATTTAGGTCAGTAATCTTGATTGTATCTCTTGTTATTTATAGCCTCTAACCAATGACGCTTCTACTCTGCTATTTATCACCTACCTGTCAATTTCCGTTCAATATTTGATCAGTATCAGTTAGTTCACTCAGGTCGTATGTTTGCCCTATAAATTGGGCAGAATATTGAATATTAACATTAGGGTTGTAGTCTACTTGGTTGAAATTAACTCAAAATCCTATTCAGTAGTCTTTTAATCTTGATGTTAACAACAATCTGAAACGGAGGGCATAGAGCAAGATCACATGTTCATTTAATCTTTTTTGAAGTATGTAGCATATCGTCTCAGAAGTATTGGCACAACTTCTTTTAAACCGTGGTTTCTTTCACACTGTTGAAATAAAATTGTATACTTATAATAATAATTCCAAACACTAAACTCATATTGACAAGTTTTGGTTGTCATCCTAGAATATGGCACAGATAAGTATGTAGATGACAGATTTATCATCATTAAGGAAGCTGAATAAGGAAACTTTCTAACGCAGATTCACTTAATCTCAGAATATATTGAGTTTACTAATAAAGTAGAATCGATAGAGGAAACTCTGAACTTTCTTGATTGTCTCGTAGAAAGACCGATTGATGAGAAACTTAAGTTTACAATTGACAGGAATCCGACACATCTCAACAAGTTTTTGAATTTCCAATTAGACCACCCAATGTGAATTAAGGTTTGAGTAGCTTTAAATCTCGCTAACAAAGCTAGAAACACTATAACAACAGATAATGATGGTGATATGGAGAACGAAATTTTCAATATAAAGCAGATTCTGACTAGAAATGGTTATCTGGAAAAGCTGCTAGATAATTATATCAATAGAAAGGAGCAGAAAGGAAAAGAGAAAATTGAAAAATCTTGGCTATCGATCGACGATAGCCATTCCATATCAAAAGGAGGCGCAGCTGAAGAACTTCAAAGACGATTACTTGCTTGATATAATACTAAAGTCTTTCTCGAGCCTTCTTATTCTCTAGAGAAAGCTTTGATGATTGTCGAAGTTGTGGCTCCCGAAATGTCACAAAGTAATAGTTACTATTGGATAAAGTGCCTATAATGTGAATCTGGCTTGGTATACATTGGGGACAACGATAGACAGGTGAAGGTCAAAGTGAATTAACATCATAGACTATGCACAAAACTTTCACCCAGAAATGAAGTAGAATTAAAAAGTCTAGAGAAAAGATCGGCTATAGCAATACATGCAATAGACAGTGGACATAAGATTGATTTCGACAATGTCGAAATTCTAGGAAGAGGATTTCATCAACATAAAGAAAGGTTGACCTCTGAAGCCTTGCATATTTAAACCACATCGTATGCAGCAAAATAGGAGAGAAGGGATAAACTTATCACATTTATGGCAAACTCTTATCATGTAAGACAAATGAGAAAACAGAAAAAAACCGCTATGAAGCTCCATGACCTTTAAAAAATGTGTTATCATGTTTATCATATGTGAGTTGACGTCTTTTCCACATGACAAGTAACTTACACTCACACTCATACAGACAAATACACACAATAATAATTTGATATTAGTCATATATATATATATATATATATATATATAATGACTGCCTACATATTTCTATTGGTAAAATTGTCTATGAACATGTGACCTTCAAATAAACTGAATTAATTTTATGTAAAAGTTGTTTGTTCATACATTTTGATGATTAGTGAAAATCCGAACAATTCTGCTGCATAAGACGGCTGTGACTTACACAGCGAAACGATCAGAAAACAGATCTCATTTTGATTTTTTCTTAAACACCCTGGGATTGATTTAACCAGTCTATAATGAATCAATCTGACTCGGTGCTCACGTTATTCAGAGAAGTTCGTCACATCTACTGTGTGAGCACTTATAACTAAACTCATATCTGTCGAAATGTTTAAATGTTGATTAGTTTACAACGCAAGAGAAACAAATGCCCCCTACAAAATTGATGATATTAGTAGAAACAAGTGAGAGATGAAAGTGTAACAGTGTACCAATATGTAACAACAGAAGACAAGAGCAAGGCAACAGATCCTTCATTAAGGAAATCAACACGTATATATATATATATTTCATGTACACTATTATAGCTTATTCAAGCAGACAAACACAGTCTTCTGATTGGTTGCTTCTTACAGAAAGTTGATTTTGAATCTCCTTGTGACTGTTTCTTGAATGTTAGGTCATATATATGTCAACTGTATCTGCCTATGCAGAGGCTGCTGTGATTGGTTGTTGAATCAGTCTTGTTCATCATTTTCTCAACACCAATATTTGCGACATAATGATTGAAGTAAATTATTGTCTACCCATCGGCTAGCAGCCTGCTCTGACCACATTAAAATTTGTATAAGTTTACTAAAAGACCAAAAACTTATCACTAAACCTCTGTATCAACAGGAAGACTGTGATTTACCAAACATGGTTTCATTGAGCAGTCGGCTGTAAAATGCAGATTATAAGCAAAACAAACTTTTTTAATCAAACCTTGAAGTTACTTGTTTGGTTAACAGTAGGATTGAGTAAGTGCGCTTCATTCGATTTAGAAGTATTTAGGTGTGTACACGTGTATAGCAGTGATTAGTTCCGTCTCCAGTGCAACTCGAATCTATTTATTATCTACCGAAAAAAAGGCAAAGCGTTATCCTCTAGGCCAGTGCTTCAGAAGTAGATGGTAGTACAGAGTTGTCTTTTCAAATGAGGAGGATGAATTTGTTCGGCTATAATGATGATAAATCACAAACATGAATGGGTAACATTCCAGTCTTACCACGTTTCGGAGACTTTAGAATCTTCCATTAATGTCTACGGCGACCAGAGTTGAAGTGCTGTACTCTGAACAAAGGAAACAATCAACGCCATCTATTGCATATCTGACCAAACGTTCCTGCATTACTCACAGTCCTTTAATGTCCCAACGACAGCAAAACACATGGTTTTTTGTCGGGAAGTCTTTGGCACTATTTGACATTGATGAGACACTGAAATTCAAAATCACCATAACAATGAGGTCAGGGGGCTACACATATCTCATAGTTTCTCAGTCACAGATTAACGCTGCACAACAAAATTACATAATCAAATAAACCTGAGAATAAAAAAAGATATTCCCAACAAGTTACAACCAACACTCTGTTATCAAGAATCACTCACCATACACAATCTGCAGACACTCCAAGGTCACAACCCCCAAGAATAAACTTTGATTTCCTCTTAGGAAGAATTCACAATCGTCATTTAACACATTTTCAACACCATCACACAACCACTAAGAGAAGCATTAAAATAACTGACTGCACGAGAACACAATCGAATAATAAGGATTAAGTCAACCGGTGATGTGCAAATGTTATAAAAGTGGATAATATCCAAATAAGTAGCAATATCGTGAAAAGACCATGTGGGAGGTATTTTTTTCAAAAAGTTATTCCGTTACAATCACCTGCGATTCAGTGGACACTGAATCGCTGTGTTTCTGAGTTTTTTTTTTAAATTTGATGTCATTGTCAGCCTACATAAGAAAAAACGTTTCAGTAGTTTTGATAGAGTTTCAATATTCCGTCCAGATGATGGAGTCTAGTTCTAAAGTGTTTCCATCGAAATACATGGTTTTAACATTCATTTAGATATGCTATATGAATATATCTTAAAAATAAAGATTCTCCAACACATTATTTAAGCATAAACTTAAGGAAAGAAAAGTCTTCAACTATTTCACAATCACAAAATAATAATTTGACAGTATTGAACATTAAACTTCCAAAAGAAAGAAAGAAAGAAAGTTTGGAAACCACCTCAGCACTACGGCGTACGCCAAGTCTTTGGCGACCCAATTCACCAGCTATATGACAATGCCACATGTCAAATGATTCAGAAGGGAAAATTTAGAGAGTAGTAGGACACGAAGACTCTAGAAGATCTGGATTTCACAAGTGAATGATTATTTACATCTAATGTCACACAAACTCGAAGTCTTGCAGAGATGGGTAGGCGAAAACCAACAAACTGGCTGAATAGGCAGCGAAAACAGGACTGCTGGTGGACACAGAAAAGATGAAGGTGGTGAAAATAACCAACTAGCCAATCAACCAAAAGCAACGACAAGGACAACCAAAACAGCACCAATCAACATCAGTGGGAGAGATTTAACAGAGGTGACCTCCTTCACTTATCTGGGAAGCATCGTTTCAACTACAGTCAGAATGCATAAAGATGTCAAACCCAGGCAGCCAGCCAGCCAGCCAGCCAGTGAGATTTGAAAAAAGGCAAGATACGCCTTCATCAACCTGAAACCAGTTTAGAAATCTGCAACACTCAGCATAAAGAACAAGATTCTAATTTTCAACACCGATATCAAGTTGGTCCTTTTTTACGCGTCAGAAAATTGCACTGTATGTCGCAGACTTTCATCAACTTAGGCCTACTTCGCTGGTTGGCTCCATACTGAAGATCAAGTAGCCAGCCAACCGGGCAGAAACAATTAGCAACAAGAAACTCTAGATGAGAACAAAAATTAATAGGCGCGAGAACCAATTGCTTAACAAGCATGCAAAGGAAAGTGTTTTAATGGATCGGGGATGCATTGAGAAGGACATCGATTGATATATCGCGTGCAATTCAAGCAATTAGTTCGAGTGGAATCCAGGTGGGAAGCGACGACTGGGTCGTCTCTACAAGATCGACGTGGAGGGGATCGTTTGTTGAGAAAGAGAAAATGAGAGATTTATAGGCCGCCATCTTGGGTTCAGTCAGCTGGAGAGGATAGCAGAGAAAAGAAGAAGGCGGAAATGTGTTATTCAAGTCCCATGTTCCACTCAGAACCCGTGGGAATAATAATAATAATAACCTTTCTTAATTCCTTTTTCTGCTGTATGATGATATCAGTGTAATTGGTTTAATATGCAAATATCCTTTTCACCTATATGACAATGAACTATATGCAACACAAACACTGTCGCATTAATTGTTAGTGAGTGTGCTTGCCGTATTGCCTTACTTTGAGATAAATATTTTTGTACCATGGTTAACATTCAATGTTCAAATAGGATGCCTATTGGTGGCATGAAATTTATTGCTGAGACAATTCTAACGATCAGAGCAGAAGCTTCAACAATACAAGGATAACGTTTTGCACCAGTTCCATGGTTACCTGGAGCCAGACGTACTAGCCAATAAAACTCATGTTTCATCCATCTCCATGCCTGCAATTGACAACTCTGATACGAAGCCAGCTGAGCCACCGAGAAAACTAACTCGAGTACATCCCGCAAAAGTTGTTTTGTTCTCAAATACTTTGCGCGAATCAGCGGAGCAATTATTGCCTGATAAAAATTCAGAATCTGCAGTGGAGTGTGCTGAAACCTCTTCAGAGTCAAATTCTAATGAGAATACTTTTTATAACAACTTGGGTGTTCCAATAATTGTAGTTGTAACAAAGGCTGACACTATGAGCAATTTGGAATAAAACACACCAATTTACGGAAGAATACTTTGACTTTATTCAGATGCATATCTTGTGGAGCAGCTTTGTTTTACGTGTCTGTGAAAGATGATAAAAATTGTGATTTACTAAATCGTTATCTTCAAAGTCGTATATATGGCTTTCCTTTCACTCAAACAGCATATGTCGTTGAAAGGGATTGCATTTTTGTTCCAGCTGGATAGGATAATGAGAAAAAGATTGGAATTTTGCAAGAAAATCTTACTGAAATTAAACCTCTTAGTCTTTATTCTGACGTAATACCACAGCCAAAGAAAGAAACAGCTCTTCGTGAAATGGAAGTGCCTCTCCAAGATGATCAGACATTTCTAACACGCCTCATGGTAAATATACAAAGGGATATCGCTCAACCAAATGCACATGTACCTGGTAGTTCAGATTCTGTTACGGATCAAATATCAGCAACACCTGCTCTAATGAATGAATCTCCGAGATAAGTCTGATGAATTAACATTATCCTCTAAGACCAAGGATTACTTTGTCCAATTTATTGCGTTCATGTAACATCTGTCTCTCTCTCTCTCTCTCTGAAGTGGATGAGGGATTAAGTCAGGATGTTTAGATCAAAATTACTTCAATGATATCAGGTATAATTACACCAGGGAATAATAATTATCATATTAAAACTCATTTAAATGCATGCGATCATGTCTTCAGCTGTAAGAGGTGGTAGAAAATCCCCCATTAGTGTCGTTCATTTTATTAAGGGGAATAAAATGACGACTTTTATTACTATTACTATTAGCCTACTACAAACACCAGCATTAGCTAATGGAGGACATCTTGAAACAAACCAAGTGGATTCATAGAAAAATGCCAAATGCTTACGCTTAAATAATCCTAATTTTACTTGTATTTCTAAAGCACTTGGTCAAAGAAACCGATTGGAAAGGTTCACAAATTAGAAGTAGGATTATGCAAATCTACTATATGATATGATGAGGTTTACATATTTTGGTGTCATTTACTACTTACACAGATTCATAATGCATGGATATCCTTATTCGTGTACGAAACAAAGCATTCTGATAAAGATCTCAATGTTTTGTATTTTAACTGATTACATCACATCCTGTGCACACTTCGTAACCCAGTCATGAGTGAAGATCATTAACTGGAATGATTGATTTCAGAGGTTATTTTAGTAGTTGCTAAGTAAATTTATCGTAGGCAATGTTAGATTTTTAATCCATTGCTATGAAATATCATTCCTGAAGAGGATATAATCATTAGAAACAACCTCACTATGTTGAAGAATGTAGAAAAGCAAAAGGATTTAACGGATAGATACTGAATTTTCAATTAGATGTTCATTGCTGACTTTACTCATATATTGATATATATAATTTTGTAAAAATATAACTAACATTTACCAATCCAGTGTCGACATACTTTGATTCGACACAGAAACTAGTTTAATATATCTAGTCCTATCTTTGGTGCAGACTGAATTCTATCAGTCAAGTTTGCAATATGGTCACCATGCCAATAGGTGACCCACCATGACGGTGCAGTTTACATTTTTGATATTAGATGGTTGAAGATAATCGGTCACAGGAAGCCTTGCTCCACCTGGGTCTCGTGCTAGTTAGCACTCACCAGTTAGCAAGGCGGATCTGCAACCTTGTAAGAGGATTCATATCCCTTCCGAGATTCGAACCCACCTCATTAAGCCTAGTTCCACCTGCAGTCAGAGACGTTACCACTGAACTATGCGACCCCACGTTATGTTTGTTTAGAACAATTCTTCGCTACCAGCATATCAGGGTGAAGCGTGATAACTAACTAAGAAAATTATTACGCACAATTTAAGGGTTAAAAAATCGTTACAACAATCAGGTCACATAATCCATAATTTTGGAAAAGTCAAGAGTAATTAAGGAATAAGCGAGTGCTCATTTTGGTTGCATAACAGATTATTAAACAAAGATTACTCCATTTTTTATTGCAATTTACCAATGTTCAAATAATTTTGTTTGTCTTTAACAATCAGTTGCGTAACCGACTTCACTGAGCACTGGCTCATTTGCTAATTACTCTTTATTTTACCAAAAGTTATTCATTATACAGTCCACTTGTTGTAACCATTTCTACCCTTAATTTTCTTCACCAATTATCCCCCGTTGCCTTGGCATGTTGATGCTGACTAATTAACTATTGTCAACAAACATATCAGTGCTACTTGATTGGTAAACTGTTGTATATTGTAATAAAAATGCTATATATATTAGAGTAGAGCCATAGTGAGATGAGGATCTAATCGAAAGGTAAATATTTGTTCACTCAATCGTCTAGTTCCTAATTGTCTGAATGGGTAGTTTTTCTGTTTTGTGGTATTCTTTCGTTTCGAAAATGTATTTTTTGTTGAGGCTGATATGTAGATCAAACTTTTTTTTCATTTATGTCGGATCCATAGACGATTAAACAGGAAGAAGCGTGTTAGATTTCGAGTATTTAGACTTTTTAATGGCAGTAAACACAGTCATAGTAAGGAAAACGTTCTGATCTGACTTGCAGCCACACAGGATCAGTGCAATAAACTTCGGATCGTTTTTCTGAGTATGTGGTATGTGATAGGTGTGCTAGCGATCAGACAAAATGAAATTCTATATTTTTTTTGTTTAATGTATATCCAGCTGACGGGAGTCCCAAATAAGAAAAAGTAAACGTTATCCTGGTTCCCACTGCTAGTCACCATTCACCAATAAACGTGTACATCATATTGGTTAAAATGTTTACTTAATGACCCGATGAACAAAAATTATTCTTCAAAAACTAAATTAAGTATAGTTTCACAACTCTAAAACAGTATGAAACTTAAAATCAGAAGAACATGTACATCAGTATCTTTAAGAATGAATTCACTCAAAAGACCTGACTGCTAGGCAAGAACCTCAGTCACCACCTTCGAAAACCACAAACATTCTGAAGAGAAGGTAATAGTTTGAGTATTTACTGTTACAATGAAAGACATTCTGACATGTATTCTGAACTTTAAAGATAGTTTTATAAATCATATCCCAAGATTTCATAATGAACTGACATCATTCGGTGGACCATTTGAAAAACAACAAGAAGTATTGGACAACCAGCTGTTTCGTCAGCCTAGTTTCGGACTACTAAGCATTCCGAACTCACTGAGGCCCAAACTCAGGACGATCTGGTTACAAGGCTAGTCTGCTCACAGATTATTAAGCCACTGGGTCCCAATCGATCCAATGACTAACTCATGTATTCCAGCTTCTTATAATTCATAATGTCACTTTATGATGAAATGCTGAAACCCTATAAAATCCTTGCAAATCAATACTTGAATATCATTCTGACGCTTACTAGTGACTGTCCCTATTCAGGTAGGCAGTTAGTTACCTGAATACTAGTGGAAAGTCGAGACCAGTTGGGTACAACAGGTTGCGTATGAGGACAACTACTCGCCAACGAGGATATTCCCTATCATGAATTAGAAGAAGTAGGCATTCATGAGTCATCGGATCAGGTCCCTGTAGCTTAATGGTCTACAAGCTAGCTCGCCTTGTAACCAGAAGGCCGTGGATTACATTAATATCGTTACATAAATGAGTTAACAGCCAGTCAGTGTGTGAAAAAGAAACACTAAATGTGGAACATGAATTTCGCAAATATTGTGTTTAAATGTGTCATAAAAGTTTAACCAATAATAATGCAGGCACAAGGGGCTCGTAAAACATGAATTTAAAAGTCCCTTGACAGTGATTTCATATTCATGAGAACATACCTACTATAAAGCTGTTATTTGTTTACTGTGAATTGTGATTGAATATTTTGATACTGGCTGACTGTACACCTTTGTTACTACACCAGTTTCATTAGCACCAAATTTTCTTGACCACCTCTTGTACTACGTTACTCTACCTACAACTTACTATTTTTCACCTGTTTAGTTAAAATAACCATGATCAATTTTATTTTTGGTTGACAAACTTAATGTACAAAATAACTTATATGTATATTTGGGATTTTACAGCTAAGAGTGAATGAATTCGCCGAAAAAAAGACTTCTCTGAACTACGTGTTTTGTTTTCACTTTCTTTTAGTCAGGAGTTGATTGCCATCACTTCACTTAACCTATGAATGTCTAAAATACACTCTTGTATCCACTTACAGGAACCATATCGAAAAAATCCAAAAATTTCGTCAACATTCTGGAGCAAGTATTTACCTTTTGCATTGATTAGATATTTTAGATATAGACAACACTTGCTTTATTCAACCAACAATTTCTTTTTATTTAAGTTTCATATGAAGTTTCGTGGGCGGTGACTGTTTAATTCCAGAGAATTAATAAATTATCAAACGGGCAACAGAAGATGTCAATTTTATTTATGTCGCATAGCAAGAAACTTCACCATTTTGCATTCACAGGAGCGCGCCAACATAATAAAAAATGTGTCCAAGTATATAAATTTTGGAAGGCTGCATTATCCTGCATAAAATATTCGCCTTCACATTATGTGAAAAAATAAATCAGGCGCATTTTTCTTGTCAGTTATCATGAGTGTCATCAGAATTTTGATAGAAAAAAAAGATACTGACAACTTGTATAAAAAGGTGAAATGAAGTTGTAGCCCAGAGAAGAAGAATGACCTTTCTTGCATTAGAAATACAGCCACGATTTATGTAGGTTTATAAAGTGTTTTCACAAGGTATTCGGAAAAGAAACAGTTAATTAGAACTTGGTGTCGCGTTTCAACTAGGGCACGATGGTGTATGCAACAAGATTTACTAGGGTTAAAGTTGTCGCTTAGTTCGGAAAAATTGAATGGCTCCATAAAATGTATGAAGATCAGGGGAGAAAGGTTTTGAACTCAAGAGAAACTTTGGAATGTATATAGTCTCTGATTCGTTTCACTTAGTCAAACAGCTGATTGATGTTACTATATATCTGATAAGCATCTGGTCTCATTCAGTGTTAACTCCCTATTCACAAATGTGCCAGTCGTTGAGAAATACCCATACCAACATCGGAATTAAGGAAATTCTTGCTTTTATGCACAATGAATGTCATATTCCAATTCGACAGGCGTCTATCCCGTCAAATTGCTAGTGTCACGATGAGAAGCCGATTGGGACCGCTTTTTGCAGAATTCTTTTTGGCAATCCTAGAAGCCGGTATTTTGCAGCAACATATACAACAAACGGACGTACACTAAAGATGTTTGGATAACATTTTTATTGTCTTTGAAAGCAGATCAAAAGACCTGTTGATAAAATTCAACTCATGCAATCTGAATTTGAACTACCCAGCAGAACACGAGGGAAGTGGGAGTAATAAATTCCTAGACGTCTCTCTACTGAAAAAGACTGAAAGCTCAATGGAAAGATCTGTGCTTACAAAGACTTCATGGGCAGGACAGTGAAAACATTTCAAAAGTTTTATTACCCTCCACAATAAAAAGAACTTAGTCAAAACACTATCCAATAGAGCACGGAAAATTTGTTCCTACAGTGCAATTGAAGATGAAGTGAAGGTTGTGAAGAGATTTCATCTACAAATGGATACCTAAAGAATTTCAATAATATATACTGTAAAGAAATGAACCCCCGCAAAACTATCCAAACAGTTCCAAAAAGAATCTGTCTTCATTCATCTGCCATTCAAACGAGATGATGTACAAGAAGGTAGTCAAATGAAGACTCGATAAAGCTATGAAGAGAACTCATTATCCTGCAAAACTTATCTTCTTTAACACCACCAACCGAGTTCTTCAACAATCTGAGAAAGACCAGTCGCTGATCCTCGATACTTCAAAATACGTATATCAATTTGTGTGTCTTTGTGGAAGCAAATACATAGGTCGTACAGAAAGGCAATTGCCTGTTCTAATGATGGAACATTTTCCAAAGTGGTTGAAAACAGCTGAGGTCAAACTGTCAAAAAGCTCAACAACAAATCATCTCGTGGACTGTGGATATGCTAACCACTGCGGCAGGTCATTCGCAGTTCTAAGCAGGCGGAGAAACAGGAAGATGCTTCTAATTGCGGAGGTTAGTGCAATTCGAAATTATACACTAGGTCTCCGTGTAAAATAACGAAATATTCATCAATCTAAATCAACCATGGTAATACGTTCTACTTATTAACTGTTACTATTATCATTTATATTTTATTCTACCTTTTATTATTGCTAATTCTTATACATTCAAAGCTATCTTTTATCAGTAGCATTTTCTTAATCCATTTCAGCATTATTATTATAACTAATTATATTATTTAGTTCGCAATTCTCGATATACTCTGTAATGACTAATTGTTCATTGGAGTAATTTTACTGAAGCGTAATGCATTTTATCTTAATTTTAATCTCCCATACACCCTCACCCCGGTGTATTTGAACATGACCTGGAAAATATTCACACGTGTTGCTTTTTGAGTTTGACCAGGGATTGATATCAGTTAGACAATTTACTGAAAACCAACGGGGAGTACTGAACAGCGGTTTTGTCAGCCTAGTTTGAGAATCATCGACAGTAAGCACCCACTAACAAAGTTCAAACCCAGAGCCTTCTGGTTACAAGGCTAGCGAGCTCGTAGACCATTCAGCCACTGGGACCTGATCAAATGGCCAGTCCATGAATTCCAACTTCTGTCAGCTCATAATATAGCACGACCACTTCGCAATGTCTTCTTCTATGAGTTACTGGCTCACCTTCAACCTGCTGCACCCTATTGGTCATCGAAGAAGACAATGCGAAGGGATCGCTCTGTGTCATCAATTGGCAGAAGTTAGAATTCATGGGCTGGTCACTGAATCGACATGCCTCCATTGAATTGTTAGTCTACGAGCTCTCAATCCTTGTAACCAGAAGGTCCTGGGTCCGAATCCTGGCTGTTGGTGCGTAGTGATAAAGAATCGAAAACAAAGATGAACAACTTCTCATTACTCTCAGGTTTTTTAATGGTTTTCTAACTGATGTCAGCTCATGATGAAATCCTGCAACCAATCAAAAGAAAAATCCCTACAAAAAGCAATAACTGAAAATTTAATTGGGCTCAAAATACGTGTGATTTTTATTAACACTCACGTTTTAGGCGTTCCTACAAAGATATGTCCAACACACTCACTATTTATTACAGATATTCTATTTATATTCCTGCATAACCAGCAGCATGAATAACAAGAAATACATGAGTACTTAAGTACAAACAAATTCCAGGAGTCTGTATAAAACAGAGAATCTTCAATCTTCTGTAAGTTCTCTTTGAAAGACACTTTTGAGTTAATTGATTGTCTTGATAACGTCAATATAAAAGACAAAACCATGTTCTCCCTAGACGGTTGACATTTTATGTGACTTCATTTCTGAAAACGATTTCTTATTACCAGTATCTACATCTTACTTAAAAGAGTTACTGCTTCTCTGTACTAAAAATGTTAAGTTTACATTCGAGGGCGAGCATTATCGCCAGATCGATGGTGTTGCTATGGGAAGCCCCCTAGGTCCATTGTTAGCTGACATATATATGTCGCATGTTGAGAACCTAGTGGAGAAAGAAATTGGAAAAGTGTATTTCTATAAAAGATATGTAGATGACATAATTGTCATTTGTGATCAACCGATCGACGCCATAGAAATCCTAAACCAGGTCAACAGAGCACAAAATAGTATATCGCTAACTTATGTTAAAGAGAATAATGGATGCCTGCCATTTTTAGATGTACTCATAACCCGCAGAGAAGATGGGTCAATAAAACGATCTGTCTACAGGAAGTCAACATGGACTGGACAGTATCTAAATTACTATAGTTTCTGTCCACTACAGTATAAAAAGGCGTTGGTTAAGTGTTTGTTCAAGCGCGTTCACCGTATATGTACCGCCGATACAATTGAAGAAGAAAGACAACATCTCACTGAAATATTGTTAGATAACAATTACCCACTGAGATTTATTAGACGTTATGGAAGTGTCAACCACACAGCTTTACCAATCCAATCAGTTCCCAAAAAGGATGTTTACATATCCTTGCCGTTCAGAGGTGATCAACAAAGTCTAGTCACTAGACAAAGACTAAAGGCCGCAATTAGTAGAACCTATTATGCAGCTAAACTTATCTTCATAGAGAAAACGAAAACTATGCTGTCCTGTAAACCCTCACATTATCCGAACGATAGTGTCACATCCCACTGTGTTTATCAATTCACATGTATGTGTGGAGACACGTACATAGGGAGGACCCATCGGTCTCTGCATGTTAGGGCTACAGAACACATTCCAAAGTGGCTGCAACAACAAATGAAATCGCCAGATACAATTGACCCGGGAAATAGATGTCCAACATCATCTATAGCGAAGCATATTATAGAGACGGGTCATAAGGTTGATTTTAATAATGCCTTTAAGCCGATATATAAGACAAGGTTGGGTCACATACTTAAATTCATTGAAGCCTTAGCCATTAAAAGACTTAAACCTGTCTTATGCGTCCAAAAGTTATTTGTTATCACCTTAAACCTGCCTTGGTAATCCAACTTAGAACCAAGGACCAATTTTACTTCATAATATTTTCAAACCCTTTCTTTGCCTTTTTTTCCTCCCTTTATCTTTCTTACCCACACCTTTTGCGTCTCCCTACCCATTATTTTGTGACCTTGACCTGTACACAATCTGACCTGTATTGTAATTATTCATGCTTTCTTGCCTTATATAAAAACTGTGTATGACAAGTACGTGTGTGATCAGAATGTCCGAAATGTGTTGCGCCAATACATTATACGTTTCAGATAAACTATGTCTTCTTATTGTTTTGTCGGAATCTTCAATAGTTCACCTGGTGGTTAATTCAAAAAGTTTTCCGTAAAACTTGTGAAAGCAAATGTAACCTACACATTTTACTGCCTTGTGATTTGTTAAAAAAAAGAATAAGGGGAAATTACACATTTTAAAATATCTTTTTTATTGAACCTCTAATTTGGGTTGATATGCAATAAAATTCATCGAATATGTTCCCATTAAAAGATATTCATTGAACTATTCTTTGACTAAGTTGATTGGTATACATGCCCATGATTTCCATTCACTGATGAGTACCATAAACTTCTTCGATTTCCAAAATTGATCATTCAGTGGCATTAGTGAAGCATAATAATCATCGAATTTTGCTTAGAATCTTACACAAGCCACATTTTCTACGTTTTTAAAAAGGAATTATAACAGACAACACGAAAGTTTTCATCTGCGTTATCGATTCTCCACACTGATTGTTATGTAAGTGAGAATAGAACAAACTAAGGTGCAAAACAATTTTAGGTTAAATAAACACTTTTACCTCATGTTGTTTGCGTCGGTGGCACAGTGGTTGGGACTCTCGCCGACCATGCACATGGTCCGAGGTTCGATCCCCTGCTGACGCACATCTGATATCTATGATCGGCCTGCGAAATTTGGGCTACCGATATCGCATGCTGAAAATTCCATACTAGTACCAAAAATACAGTGTGGAATTAAGCTGTAATGAAAAATAAAATGCAAAAAAAAATAAAAATGTTAATATTAGATGGTTCACGTGAGCAGAGATTTGAAAATGTTACACTAGGACATTACAGTTTTTAAAAGAATTCATGTAATTCTCCTTATTAAGGAATTATATATTTAAACCCTCTAAAGACCATATAAGAAATCAGATGAAGTAAGCAGTGATTGAAGTTCATGCGTGGTCTACTATGGTCTGATATGATGCCTATTTTTATGCTATTATTCACTCTAAGGCTCACTGAGCACATAAAATATATTCAAACATCTCAACTCATTTAGAATAGGCATTAGTTTTGGTGAAACAACAGTGAAAAATGATACATTCCACATAAAGTTGGACTGACTTGAAGACTGTTGCAGTTTAGTGGTTGATCAAAATTTAATCTTAGTCTGAAGATGACATGACGTAATAAAGTAAACTTCACGAGACATGTATGATAACAATCGGGAGTTAACATGATATCCAGTTGGCTGTCGACCAGCAATTCTCTTCGTCCTTCTATATGGGTGTGACTGAGACATGGCCACTGTAAGCGCAATATTGCTTGAAATTAAGTCACGCGTAGATAAAGGCTATCCCGGTCCAGAACAAACAAGAAGCCGGTCACTGTTTCTACGGTACTATTAATAAACAAATCAATAATTATATATACAACAAACCTTAACGGTTTCAAGAGTACAAAGCACAACGCTTAACAGAAAGCAAGGTACCGCTATCAGAGCGGAATAACGTTAAAGCCAAAATTGCGAACTAGCCGGAACCAGACACGACCGTTCAGGTAAGCAGTCAGTAGAAGAATGAACCCAAGTAAGGCATGGCATAAAACAGAGAGCGTTTAAGAGAGATAGACCGAGCAAAGGCACAAAGATAGAATTTAATTGGCTACTTAACCAGGTAGGAAAATACAGATGAAAATCAATAAATAAGATAAACTCGACAGAATAGTACAAAGTTAGACATGGGTCAGCAAAAATAACAGTTCACAAAATACTCTGATTGGGTCATGAGTTCAACTGTCTGACTAAACGGATCGAGGTAAAAACACATACACACAGTTCATTAAACAAGAGGGGATAGACACGTTAGGCATGGATAATTGGGTTGCAACAACTCTAGGCTGATCCGGGACAGGTTGACTTGATTCAAGGATGGGAATAGAATTGATCTTACAGCCACTGAAAGTGAAAGACATGAAATGCGTGGCTGGCTGGCTGGCTGGCTAGCTAGCTGTCCTTGATCATAGTTGTCAGCATTATATCTACTGTATGTATTATGTAGTGGTATAATAAGATGAAGTTAGGTATTAGTCAGCAAAACATGGCCTCACCAGGCTATGTGATCCATAAGAGTTAGTTTAAGCAAGCCAGTCACGTAGGGAGGGAGCTGTAAACTTCCTTACTGGTTAGAGTCATCGGGATGGTAAAAATCAATGTATGGAGACGATTTGTGATATGGCTTGAAATCGTCATAGTCAATGGCTGTCGCAGATGTATTCACTCTTTGTGGTTTATCATATCGAATAAAACTCCATTTTCTTTGCATGTCACTATTCCTTTTGCCTCATATTTCTCTGTATTATCTCTCAAGTGCGTCTTTTTTTACTCTCTCTCTCTCCTCTTGCTTTGTGTGCTAAACAGAGAGAGTGTGGCAACTGGGACTGTTGCACCACATCTGTGCCAAGTTATACGTTGAAAGCAGTCAGTCAGTCAGTCAGTCAATCAGGTGACAATCTGAAAATAAGTGAGAGAAAGGAGAATACAAAGAAGAATGAGAGGTCATGGCTCATGTGGTTTGAAAGACTATGATGGATATTTTGCATCACGTCGGTTGGAAGTCAGTAAATCGCTGTTACTTCAGTGAACGTACACTACCCTTTTTAGGCATTTAAAAGCGACCAACAGAGAGCCTTTTACACTTGTTTTCTACCGATTGTCTTCAATCACCTAACATTAATTCCAAATACACTGCTATCTTGAGTCCTATAGTTTGGTAATCACACTGCAAAATGTGGCTAACAAAACTCAGTTGTCTGAAAAACTAAAGTCTTCACACGTGAGATTGGTTATCCCTGGTGAACAATAAATTTTTCTATTGATCACAGCTTGATTCCACACCATATTATTGCTACAAGTATGGAACTTTCAGCAATGTTATATCGGTCAGCTTACATTTTACAGGCCGACCAACTGATATCAAGTGTGCATCGGCTTGGAATAGCACCCCATACTATATGCATGGTCGGCGAGTGGCCTGACCGCTATTGTCACAAACAACAATCTTAAAGTGCCGTAGAAGCACTCATCAAATATCCACTGGATTATAATACAAATGAAAAACCCGATGCAAACAATTTCACCATTTTTAAATTGAATAGAAACAAATATATGATGGAGATATATTACTTGCATATATCATTTCAGAAGCCCGTAAAGGCTAAAGGTGATTTGGACGAAATATTATTACTTTTATAGTTATTTAGTTCTGTAAAACCTCAGCTGCCTCACAGTATGCTGAAAATTTTATTATAGACAGAAGAGAAAACTAGTAATTTGTGAACAACATCCATCGTTTTTTAAAAATAAATTTGAGGGAAAATTAAACTTAAGCATTCTGAGTAAATTCTTGATGAAAATAGGCGTCGCTGGCACAGTGTTAGAATGCTAGCAAACCACGCCACAGGTGGTTCGGTGTTTGATCACCGGCCGACACACTCCTGTACCCAGCTTAGTCAGTAATAAGACTGGTAAAGGGGGAAGGTTTGGCATGAGGACAGCAGTAACGACATCCTGTGAAAATAAACACCACTGCTACTGAATCTCCAAGCCTTTACCTTGAAGCTCCATGTTCCACTGGGAACGCAAAGGAATAAAGTAATAAATGATGTAATCTTGATGAAAAAATTCAGCAGAAGAATACCAGAAGAATAAATCTTGACACTTCAATGTGCCCGGATAGTTACTCTTAATCAACAATTTTTCAAGTGCCTGATAATGACCTGTACTGAAGTTTATTTCAGTCTTCACAATAATTAGTGGCAACTGAAAGTGTAGAAAGCCTACTGATAATTTAAGCATCGGTATTCAAAATCAGACTTACGAAGATGAAGGATGACTAATGGATTGATTACTTGCTAAAGATGTGTAGTTAACGTCAAATTTACCGGATTATTGATGTGTTTTTATCTAAAATACAAATCGTCATCAGATTAAACCTTACCTGATAAGTTATGCGTTTGTGATCAGTTTCCGGTCAAATAGATTTTCTCAATTCACTAGGACGAAGTTATCTCACTGACAATAAATGTTCATAGAAAATACGCGTGGACAGTTTTGCCTAATAATCTGTGGTGTGGCTGGGGCTAAGGCTTAAAAGACTTCAGGTGTTTGCCTATTGCATGAATCAGTCATTACGTTATATTTTGCTAGGGATATTCATGATTAATACGGATATCATATGTGCATAATTAGAATATCCTGATTAAGACAATTGTGGATCACGATTTAAGCAAGTAAATGTGTATTTTCCGTAAATTTTCATCAGGCTTTACAGCTGTATAATAAAAATATCAATGAAACGGAAAAGTTCTTTGAAAAATCTCAACCCCCCAGTGATCATATCACAATATTCATGCCCATTCCGATTTTTCAACTATGTATAATTATTATCCTTTTCTCTCTCAAACTGTCTATCACTGTTCTGACAATTGCATATCATATATTGACTTTATCCTCATTATTTGTCTTCGTCCCTGTTGAATCTCTAATTTAAATGCTTCTCTTTGTAGTTGCGTTATGATATTGATAATGACTTGTCTTACGACTGTGGCTTCATTTGAGTTTAGTGTGAGGATGGATGTCCCACCGAAGACATTTGTTGATGTCACGCTAAATCACGAATTGGTACAACTTAGAATTCATGGCCTGGTCATTGAATCAGGTCCCAGTAATTGAATGGCATACGAGTTCGCCTTGTAACCTGAAGGTTCTAGGTTTGAATCCCGGCAGTGGTTGTCATTGAATGGGGACGTAAAATGCTCGTACAGTGTGTGAAGATAAGAATGTTGCTAGGCAACCAAAGAAACGAGAAGATATGGTACAGAAGTGCTCAAAATCTGCCAGAGCGGATGGAATGTATGTAAACTGTCTGAATTGTCAACTCCCGTCTGGTCACTGAGATGACAACCACGAGCACAGTGGGACAGTGAGTGACTATCATGATGTCACTAACAGCAGCCAAAGCTCTCACGCAGTAGGAACCGACCTTCTACTGCAGGATCATGACAGCGAGATTCAACTGGAAATGAAGGTAGGTTACAATTATCCAGCACTACGTACAGTTCCACAAACAACTCAGAACAATAGAAGGAAGAAGATTTCTATGGATAAGTGGAAACAGTCATGGACAATATCCCAAGTGGCTTTCTAGGAACATCTAGAAGCTAACGAAGGGGAGGAGAGTGATGAAACAGTAGATGAAGCAATGCAAAGATGAACAAAAGCAGGCAAAGCTGATTTCAGTGTACATTGATCTGTTTATAGAAGTGAAAAGGAGTGCCAGGGAAGACAAAAGGCAGTGCTACGACATACCAGATGGCGATTAGAGTAGGACAGGTCGCAGGTAATGGTGACCTCAGAACATTATGTCAGATAACCCGGTGCCCATCCTGGAAGAGATCAACCCAGATGAAACCTATGAAAAGTGGTCGAAGGAGCTTAATTCCGATAGAGTAGAGACAGATAAAATAATGGGCTAACCACTTCAGAGGATTCTTCATCCGACCATCACTTGCAACTAGCCTAGAAAGACCACCACTGTCAACACCACTTACTCAAACGCTAGTGGACACCAATCCTACAACAAAATCAGATATCTTGGATGCGATCAAGCTACTGAAGACAGAGAGGATAGCAGGACAGGACGGAATTCCTCCTGAATCACTGGCAATGAATCCAGAGATGACAGAGAATGTGCTTACACCATTACTTATAAACGTTTGGAATGTTGCAAAGGTATCTAACTACCTCGCAAAACAACTAAAGAATGATGACTTAGGCCTCTGCACTAAATGGTGTGGAATCATGCTTTAGTCCACATCCGGCGAACCATTATGTGGCGTCATCCTGGAGAGAATAAAATACGCAGTGGATGCAGAACTCCGCCAACCGCAACAAGCTGGATTCAAGACAGGCAAATCATGTGCTGATCAAATCGCAACTCTATGCATCATCAGCCTAGAACAAAGCATACAATAGCAGTCAAATCTGCTAACTTCGTCGACTTTGAAAAGGCCGTTGACAGACAACGTTGGCAGTGAAGTAATTCGGAAATTGCTTCGACAATATGGCGTGCAGTGTTCAAATCTTCATAAACCTCATTCAGCAGTCGGCTATATGACAATGTCACTTGTCAGGTGATGCACTGGGGATAACTCAGTTTGTCGTTCGAAGTGGTGGCAGGAGTAAGACAAGGCTACTTGATTATTATCAGTGATGGCACTCTTAATTGTGGTGGACTGGATTATGCGGTATACTGTACGTAAAGATCGAGAAGAGAGAAATACATTGGACCACTGATGAAAACAACTTCGGGAGATTAGGATTTTGCGCATGGGTGAATTATGTTTAGCGTCGCACAAACTCAGAGACTTGCAGACGAAAACCGGCATGTTGCTAGAGGAAGCAGCAAAGATTGGACTCTAATTGAACATGAAGAAGACAGAGATGATAAAAATATCTAACCAACAACAAGAAACACAAATCTCCACCGACGAAGGGAATTTGTAAGAGACCACCCCTCCACTTATCTAGACAGATACCTTTGAACTACACGCGAACGGCAGGGATGAGGATGTCAAAATCACCTTTAGATCGAGTGACAAGACGAACTCCCATTACATTGGAATCCATTTCGAAATCTTATGAACTCATCATAAAGACCAAAATTCGGATTTTAAGCAGAAATGTTAAGTGAGTTCATCTATGTGGATCAGAAACTTGGTGTTCGCGTCCACTAAATCATTTCCAACAGGCTACTCCAGACATTTGTCAACAGCTGTCTTCGCTGACTGCACACTTGTGATCAGATTGTCAGAGAAAAGGGGCTGGTGAGAAGAGATTGTGAGAACGAACCAACCAAGTACCTACTCGTCAATGAATATGTAGAAGACAGTCGAACACACACTCAGGAGACCATCGAATGACATCGCGCGCACCACAGGCCACTGCTCGAGTGGATTCCGAATAGAGACGATGAGCTGAGCATGAGTCCGAGGATGATTCAGAGGAAATCCTGTGAAGAGGAGATGATAGACCATAGGCAATCGTAAGACCAGCTAATGAGGACAGCAGAAGTGAGAATGTGCTGTCGAATCCCTATGTTCCACTCGGAATCTAAATGAATAATATATATATATATATTTTCACGCCTTTGTGTCATTGTTTTCATGTCACTTTACGTGGAAACCTATACTCACTCCTAAAAGCGACTGATTCATTGTTAAATGAATAAAGCTTTGCATTAAACGTCAACGTGCTTCGGTGGCACAGTGGTTAGGACTCTCGCCGACCATGTATATGGTCCGAGGTTCGAGCCCATGCCGACGCACACCTGATATCTATGGTTGGCCTGCGAATTTTGGGCTACCGATATCCATGCTGAAAATTCCATACTTGTACCAAAAATACGGTGTGGAATCAAGCTGTAATCAAAAATAAAAAAATAAAAATTAAAACGTTGTGGAGAGAATTAGGTTTCTCGTGATTTTTGATCTCGAAAAGAGCTGATATCGGATAAAGATTACTCCGCTGAAGCTCTTCTCTTCCAACATCATCAGATGCAACATAATATTTGTATTCTGTATGAGTATAATATTCAGTATTTCTGTTCGTGTTCATTATAATAGTGATAATGACAATAATAATAATAATATGTGCAATAGCATTTTTCAGACAAAATTTAACTGACAAATTCGAAATTCAGAGATTCAAGTCAACTATTTCATCACCGTGATCCTGTACTTATTCAGATACAGTGTCTGCGAACTTTTAATACAGACAGCAGGTATATGGAGTATGGTGATAACAAATGTTGCAGTGTACACCACATGAACATTATTGTAGAGCATATCATGCATTTTGCTATACCATGTTAGTCGAAAGCTGAGTGTGACACCTTCACAAGAGAATGAAACTGATTCGAAGGCATCTAGTTAGTGAGGATCAACAGATTCTCTTAAGTAGATAATTTGAACTCACTTTGATTCAGTGATGAATAAGTCGAAACTATTGTTTCTAATCATTAGTTAAATCTCAGAGAAATCGACAGAATAATACAGGTTTGGTTGCTTCGAAAGCGTTCCATTTCATGTTGTTGGCCTAGTAGAAACGTTTTCACTAACCTCAATGCTGCCTGTATTGTCAGCTACTCATGATCTGAACTAACAGACAAAAACTGTTCTGATTTCATCAATCATTAATGGAATTACTTTTCTTCGCTTTTGCCTTTTGAACTTTAAGGATTAAATTAGCAAAGCGAAAGAAGCAGCTGTTTCGTTCACATAATCCGCTAAGTAATCTCAAAATTCTCATTTGACTTCGAAGAAGGAATTCCGATAGGTTGTCAAGATTTATTTTCTCAGAAGCTAAGCAAACCAGAACTTATTTATTTGTAATTTTTTCAAGTTTTCCTCACAATCGATGTTTAAAAAGAAGTGGGATTATTTCCTGTTTAGTCTAGGGAAAATCGGTTTTTTGTAGGCTAACCATGACATCGTTTCCTTGTTTGATTCAAGGAATAATAATAATAATGATATGTAGAAAGACGTTTAGCACTGCCTATTTATTTATTGTATTGTATAATCACACTAATACGATTGGAGTGGATCTTCAGTGGAAGAGAACTGTGCAAGGGGAGTTTGATCGCCGTAGGTTATTCTCGCCACAGCTGTCGAATAAATTTATACTTGTATTTCCGTATAAATCTGCTTATTAGATATGTCACACAGTGAAGAGAGGTAGTTTGATTTACTGGATGACAAAGTTTCGAACAAAATTAATTGTTCATAATCATTCCATCAATTACAGCTACACAACTTCTAAACCTTCGCTTCATAATTTTCTGTATTCCGTCTTATTCGTCGTAGGAGCAGTAGAATCTTCCACATGTCCGCGACAGGTGTGGAGTCATTCCTGTTACACGTATTTCCTTCAGTTGCTTCTTTAGAAAAGGCTTCACTTATCAATCTCTCCCTCCACTATGTTAGTTGTATTCGATTTTAATATTATCATCTCCCCACATTCTAATATATGTATAAATATATATATATATATATATAAATATATATAAGCAATATTTCTGCACACACACGCTCTTGAAATTGATTTCGTTCGTCCAAAGATAGTTCATGCAGTTTGTGAGAAGTTTCTCATATGTCTTGCTGAAATTTAGGGTGGACATGATGAATTTACGCAAATTCAACAGAAAACCAAATCAGAATTCGAGGTTTCCGTGTTAACATCACCATTGTAACTAGACGACTTGTTAAGTAATTTTAAAGCTGTAACCTTAACAGTGAATACATCAAACAAATACACATAAGCCTTTGCTGAGGTGAAATTGATTTAGATATGTGATTACACCTCATATCGTCAGGTGACGATCAGTTTTTACAACACGTTAACTGTATTTTTTATAATACGCTGACTGCTACAATATTATTTCATAAACTTTGATATTTTTAAAATTCTGATATTTTGTACCGTAATTTCCCTCTAAATCAAGTCACTTACAAAGTGTGATCGTTGCAATATTTGTACCCTCTGAAATCAAATCGTCATAAACGTATTTGATACTGGCCACAACACAGTTCAGTTGTCATTTGTCTACAAACGTTTGAAGAGTTGCTGACACAAAAACGGATAAAAATGATGCGATAGATAGAAGATAAGCAAGCGCTGAATTCGACAATCAGATAATGTCAACCAGCCGTGACTAGATTCACGTTTGCCTGAACAGCATCTATTTTATAAAGTGATGAGCAACTATGCAGAAATTTCTGATAAATGGCTTAACCAATATGAATGTAGGATTATGACAATAAGAAAGCACCTCAACCTTTTTCTATTTCTGTAGATACTATGCCTACTTAATTATTAGAAATCAGATGAGACAGACAGAAAGCAGCTATCCTGCTGGTTTATCATGGCTTCCAGTTGATTATTTGCATCAAGTATTACATACTGCTGTCCTTGTTTACCGTAATCATACCTAGTTAAGGAAGGCATGGGAAATGAAAGTAACTTCCGAGTTTCAGAGAAGACAATAACAACAGGGAGTGATCGGTCTTGGATACTACAGCACTTCCCTAAACAACAATGTTTACTATTATTTGTATAATGTGAAAATGTATTACGTCACTCATTATGAATAGGAAAGAGGTTGAGGTTAATGATTTGAATGACAGTCCGGTTTCATAGTATTCTGAAACCACTCACTGAAAGTCATGCAGTTTTGTCAGAGATTAAAATACACTTTAATAATAGGCAAATACGGACGGGGTTCTCAATTTTATAGTCTTCACAAATCACTTATGACAATAGTGCCCTTTGAAATCACGATTACATAACACTTTTCATTGATTGTGTAGACTTTTCCTTTCTCATCGTTTCATACAACTTGGTACTACATACAACTTGGTTTCACTATATAAGTCATTCAAGTTTATGAATCAATGAACGTATTCAACATTTCTACATTCTGTCCACTAAGTGGTTGCATTCCTACTTTTCAAACAGAATGCAGTACACCGTATACAAAGGTCAATCCTCCTCTGCTGTGCTCACTGAATCTGGTGTCCCCCAAGGTGCTGTACTCTCCCCACTTCTCTTTTCATTCTTCCTACATGACCTACCGTCTTCAAATGATATTAACTTTGTCAAATATGCTGATGACCTGACTGTATCTTTACCTGTCAAATGTCAAAATGACTGCTCTAAACTAAATGGCTTCTTATCAGAAATTAGCCAATGGTCCAAGGAAAACGGTCTAACCTTAAACCCCTCCAAATGCCAAACAGTTAATTTCACCTTTAGGCATAAATCTGACCTAAACAAACTGGTTAGCGCTCACGAGGTGTGCAACATAGATGGCACTGAAATAGAAACTAAGTCGGAAATTAAATACCTAGGCGTCACTCTATCTTCTGATCTTTCCTGGTCGTCTCATATCTTGACGATTTCCAAGAAAATATACCGTCTTACCTTCTACATCAAGAAGTTAAGACATTCTGGTGTAACCCAACCCTTACTACTACAATTTGTTAACTCCCGTATTCTGCCTATAATTCTCTATTGCTCCCCCTTAGTCTTTCCTGGGCTATTGAAGAAAGACTATACCTTATTACGTAGGATGTTAAAGGTTGTCAGCAGGGTAAGCAGCTTGCCACTTAGCCAGCTTGTTAACATTCTGGTGGACAGGCACATGGACTCATGTGAAAAATGGGCGAAGTCCATTTTATCTGACTCACAACACCCTCTACACTCACAACTCTCCCCATGTATCTCTTCAGGGAAAACAAGAAGTCTATATAGGAAACTATATGCTCGCACTAGTAAGTACAAAAACTCATCCATACCCTACCTAGCCCGTGTTCTGTGTGATAAAGAATGCATCAGGCATGAAACCTTTAACTTATTAAATAGTCACTAGAACCAATGAATCTCGTCTTTCCAACTCACATCATTTATAGGTACAACGTTTTCTCTCTCTTCATTCTGTATTTATTTTTGTTATGTGCTGTTTTGTTTCTCTCTTCCTTGCAAACTCTACTTAAAACATTCTTGTTCGTTCTTTTACACTCTGTATATCTCGACCATTTTGCTATCGCTTACGCCAGTAAATATGCTAGTAGTATCTACTTTTGTAACACCTTCAAACATTTTAATTTTGGCTTTGCTACCGACATACTAATATGTTGTTGAGATAATCTTTAAACTATGTAGAACTTTATTTATTGTTAATGTAAACAAAAAACTGGATGCAATATTGTAGTAAAATGCTGAGAATTCCATTCTGTATCACAAGTACTGATTTGGAATAAAGCTTATATAATAATAATAATAATTGGTAACAAATGAAGATGAAATCTTTGATAGTAATATTAGCCTTTTACCTTCATAATCTCTAACTCATATTTCAATTTAATCATTCATCTGTATTGGTTTTCGAGAACTGACAAGGGATGTAATGTAGTAATGAATTTAATATCCCGTTGTTTAATCCTATCAGACATTTACAATTGTGTACTTTTCAAACAAGTTACGAAGTCAACATGACATACAATTAAAAGTACTTTTCGATTCTTAATGCTGGTTACTGTATCCGGAGATCATTTAATTCTACTTCTTAACGGGTTACCCAAATATTTCATAAAAAGTCCTCATTTGAACATTATCAGACAGAAGACCAGTGGTTCACCGAAGAGTCTACTTTATGTAAATTTATTTTCACAGCCGTACAGTCAAAAATATATGTAGTTGTTTTGTATATGTGTGTACATTAAATCTGCGGAACGAAAACACAATTTCTAAGCTCAGATGAATTGGATGTTGATATAAGTGGGTAGTAACAAAAATGATGAGGTGTCACAAACGATTGTTAAATCAGATTTACGTGATAGCATGAATAGTAGATGGTAGATGATGGTAGAAGGGATTGAATAACCTTCTTTTGTACGGATAGTTCCGGTTCTTCCTGCTGAATTGCTAGGGCTTCTGCAACACAAATAAGATGGAAACGTATTGTCTTTGGCAGGTTGTTCTCCGATTTGTAGATCACTGTGAAAGAGGCGTGACCAGCGGTGACGAGATGTTCGATTATTGCATTCCTTATATGGTCACTACTTTCTTTCTGCAGCCATGCTAGATATGGTTCTTCGAACCATTTTGACGGGAATCGCGTCGAACGACGGATGTATCTGGCCGACTCCATAGCAACAAGTGAACTGAAGTGTACTGATTTACACACTGAAGTGGTCAGTTGCGGGATCTTGTCCTTTTGGACTTCTGCAGATCAGCGAGTGAATGGAGGACACTACTGTCTATGTTGACGGAAAGAAAGTACTTCCTGAAGAAGTGAAAATTCTCCTCTTAAGGACATCTTTTAGTAAATCACTTCTGAAGTTGAGGTTCATATAAAGTTAATTTGTTTTCATGTAAACTCCAAGCACAACTCTTTCATCAAACTATTCATGTTATTACGTTACTCTTATTTAACAATCGTTTGTGACAACTCATCACTTTTGTTACTACACTCTTATACCAACATCCAATTCATCTGCGGCGTTATATTGACCGGTGTGTATCATTGTGTATGGTAAATAATTTCATAAGAGAGTGAATCCTGTTCATCTACTGTAATGTAACAAGGGTAATATAAAAGCATCAGCAATCCAATGAACAGACAAAATATAAAACCCCCTATTCAGACAAAACTTAATCCAAATAGGTCTAACAGGATTTGGAAATTAGACTCTCCGTCAATATGTTAGCGGAAATTGTCTGCAAAATGGTAATCAAAACAGATAACTCCAGTGAGATGATGGACATTTTCTGACTGTTGTAGGTAGGTTGGATTAAACGCTAGACTAGTTCTTTGCCACGAATTCACTGCAACCCAGATTTGTATTACTTAACTATAGACAATTTAAATAAATGTACTTAGGCGTAACTGAAATCTCTTAAGGCCATTTCTTGGTTAACTGACTTTGTAGGTCAATTTCTTCTTTTTAGTTTTGCAAGTTATGAATAGCGGAAAACATCACCAAACCAAATTATTTCGTGAGCTGACATTAGTTAGAGTACCATTGGAAAACCTGGGAGTATTGGATAACTGTTTCGTCCTAATTTGGGACTCTTCATCAGTACGCACCCATCGGGACGAAAAAGCTGTCCAGTACTCCTAGGTTTTCCAGTGGTTCCATAACTAATGTCAACTCATGATGAACATCCTGTAATCAATCAAATCCCTACAAACCAACACTCAGATTATATCGTTTGGTTGATGTTGACTTGTAGCGGAATCAGGGTGTGGCGTATTTCGTGTTATTCGAGACGCATTATCTGAATGAACCACTTTCCCAGAGAGCGATTGATTTCTCACTGAGATTTGAATCCATCATTTATTGCTTGAAACGGAAAGCATTACCCCTTCGCTACCCATCTATGACAGCCATTTATTTGAATCTTTGAAGTCTTCCGCGGACATTCCATCAAGAGTATAGAATTTGGGCCTTCATGACAGAAAAATACTCACGTGGTTTAACTTATTTTTGAGGACTGTCAGAGCCTAGTTCATATCTTCGAGGAATGTGATTGAGACCTTTTGGATTCGAGCATTCCTAAATCTTGACAGAGAATGAAAGACCAGATTTACAGTATAAAACGATATCATTCTATTTTACAGGTTCTCATCAGCTGTACACAACTACATGAAATTAAAATGGTTATAATTGATGACATTTCAGAAAACATAAGATGAACGTATCCAGAATATAAGTATTACAATTTTTAGCTTTAAGTCATCATCAATTTATATACCATCAAACTATGCAAAAATACAAGGGGACGGGTGAGAGAAGACAGAAAACAGAAAAATCAAATACAAAGTGTTAGCTTGTACGTCAACGTGCCAACTGAAGAAGCTTAAAGTTCATCAAATCGAAAACTTGCTTAGTGAGTTGAGCTCACTAGTGCGTATGACTAGTCAGTGTAATGAAAGTGACACAGTTGCCAAGAGAGTGAAAGATTGACTACACTCTTTTCTGTGTGCATAAGTCTGGTCTGAGACGTTTGATTACAATCGTTTCAGCAAATCGTAGTAGATTCGTTGTTCTTTGTATATTTAATATATCGAAGGATTTGAAAATCTCAACAAAATGACCTGAAACCACAAGGTGTCTGGTAATTACAATTTGTAAATATCTGCTTCCTTTTTCTCATAAGTTTCTTGGAATGTGCTCCGAAAATTCCTTAATTACCTCACTAGTTGTGCCTCTTGACTGATTTTGTTTTTGAGTGATATAATCGTTCAGTTAGGCATCTTTTTACTGGCACTGTTTGTTTCAACCCTCAACCAGTTAGTGTTTAATAGGATACTATGAAGGATAAACAGTCTGTTCGGCAAAGTCACTCACGATAATGCTTCATTGCAACACGTAAAAGTATACGTCAAGTTCACGCATGATTTCATTTTAATCTCGCTAAAGTTTGAAAGAGGCTACAGTCAGTTTCTAGGTCATGATGAGTTCCTGCGCCGGCTAGTTATATGTTTTCGTGAATTCGTTTTCCATTGAATTTTAAAGGTTTTTCTGGATGTTTTGCTCATTTTGCAGTGTGTAGGTCAGTTTTTGTCACTGGGTGCTACTATTTAGCTTATTTTTAGCCTGAAGTTCACAGTTATTATGTTGGTAGTCAAAGATTATTGTAAACCTGCAATCATTGAGCTAATTAACGTATACTATGCTAACATAGTAACATAGACTATGCTAGTAATAGTAACATTAAACTCCCTTACTGTTTTGCCATTGTTTGACAGTGAAACTGTGCGCTGATTTTTCAGCATGAGTGGCACTAAATCGAACCTACTGGGTCTGCTTATCAACTTTGTTCCAGCCCTCACAGGACATATTAAGCATGGACTAGCGTTTCTCCTTAGCGGAAAGTTTTGATTCAGCACGCAGCTGTCTTTTTAAGCACGACCTGTGTCATTTCAGAACATGGTGGGTAAATATGTTCTTCAGTTACCATAAAAAGGCATTATCGAGGAATAAGTTAGAATAAATTTAGAATTGTTTTAAGCTTGGTGGTGCTGCGGTCTAAGTGATAAATCGTATTAATCACCGTTATTCAGGATATGCTATGAACCGGAAATCCTCAGCTGAAAAACGTATGAATAAGACACAGATCGGTGTAATTTATAACTGACTCCAAATTGCTTTCATCACGAAATAATCAACCAAGGTATGCTTTAAACTGTCGCTCTCAGCCGTTTGAAGGGAAATTTACTTGATTTATGCTGACCTAGTATGCACAAATCCCACGTGTCATTGAATTGACGACTTAAAAAAGTAGATTAGTTAATACATACATTTATCTATATGTACTAATTAAGGACACATTAAATTTTTAGAAATTGTAGTTAAATTATATTCGCCTAGTAATAAAAAATGCATACATCCTATTTTGAACTTAAAATAAATGCATCAAAATTATTGTTGATTTATATTCACTTTCTGGACATTCTCATACATCTCAACATACTTAAAACATCAACAATGCATCCAAATAGCGTGTGACTGTCACACTACACTCACACCAAAAAAATTAACACGCCATTATATTATGGTAAGGTAAGCCCGAAATTTTACTGACTGTAAATTTCCGTGTAAAAATAAAGAGATTGGCGCTTTAATTTATATTTTAGACCAATAAAAAGCCAGCTAGCCAACAGCCAATAAAAAACTGCCTATATCTATTTTCCTAAAGTTTTCTAGTGAATACGAAACCATGAATGAACTTTCTATATACAAATAGTATTCAAGTTAATCCTCTGAGATTTAATTAGTCATCTGAATAGTAAAATAAAGAAAGAAATCACATTCTCGATAAACATTTGATGACGAATGTCGTTTTCATTTCGTCGTCTGCAGTTGAAATTTCTGTTGTTGGTTTAGTTGTCACAACATAATGATTAGCTGTTCTTTGAGGTATACACTGATTTTTGGCAAATTAGGTCAAGGTCATCAGACAAAAGAAACCATTGCAAAATATATATAAAAAAAATCAGAAATGGACAGCTGGGAAAATATTGCTTTCAATACATTTAATCCTACTCCAAAAATATGTTGGAGTTTTAAAAATAGAACATACTTCGAGTTTCTTCGCACACATAAACTCACTAGTAGAAAGAATTAAATTTACATTTGAATCGGAAAATGAACAAGGAGAATTACCTATGTTAGATTATAAAATTAAACTAATAGAAGAAAGCGAACGGCCCACTAGCGTTTTTAAAAACCAAAGCGTTCTGCTATTAGATGCTTAGACTTTAATTCATTCCATCCGTTATCTGTCTGTGATTGAAAGCAGGTTCAGTTAAGCGTCTGTCTAACAAACCGAGCAGTAGCACTAAACAGGCCAAGAAAAAACCTAAATGATGAAATACAAGAGATAGGAGAAGTTTTAACATCAAATAACTATCTGATAAAATTCATGATGCAGATGAAAAAAGTCCAAAAGCAAAATAAAAATAATTGTGAAAGTAGTAGTAGAAGAGAATATGAGGCATCTACTGTTATACCATATACGAAGGGGATATCTGACACCCTACCTAGAATTCCTAACAAAGCAGGAATTCAAGTGGCATTCAAACCTACAAACTCACTGACTCAGGCAGGACAAGCTCTGTAGGCTAAAAGACCCTGTCGGTTAACCTAATTAGACAAAATAGTATAATTTTTAAAATACTTTGCAACGACTGTGAGTTAGGTCATCTATATAAGTTAAACTTGTAGGTCCAGGTGGTCAGATTGTCGGAACATAAGAATTTAGCTGAGGTTAGAATGGTTGACCTCACCAATACACATGAGTAATTTAGAAAAAAGAAACTCGGCAATCGCCCTGTATGCATTAGCACACAACCTTGCAATAGGATGGGAGAGGATTAAAATTCTAATATAGGTAGGTTGATAGAGTATGAGGTTGATTATTGAATCCGTGTTCATCGAGTCTACACTCTACACGTGAAATAGGAATGACTCATCATTCATACCGGAAAATATCAAAAATACTTCTACCAATCAATTCAGGCTACGGAAAATAATGGAATTACAGAAACGAAGTTAGAAAGTTGTATGAGTCTCTCAACATAATTAAGAGCAATAATAATTTTTGCTCGTAACGTCATCAGTAATAATTACGGCGTAACACTGTGAAACTTTATTAAAATTTATTTTACCCACAATGGAATTATACTCTACTGCAGTTCACAAATTTTCTTCATTTCGTCCTATTTGGGACTCGTAAGCTACTGGATGTAGCTGCATCCCCACTGAATCAGTGTTAGTGATCCCAACTAGGCTTCAAACCACTTTCCATAGTTTCAAACGCTAAGGTGTTATTCACATGACCACTTGGGCTACACCAGTCACCTGAGACCAAGAACTTCGATAAAATCATTAGGCGCGGAGAATCTCAATGGGATTAAATAATTAGTGCGGCCCGTTGCACAAGAGGCAGTGGCTCTCGTGGCCTAAGTGGTCTAGTGGGTAGCGCTTTGGAGTTTGAGACTATGTGCAGTGGGCATCAATCTTCATGTGAGCTGATGTTACGCTGACGATTTACCACATGTCTCCGTTTCCTGTGAAACGTTTTTCAAGAATATCACTAATTCGTCACTGAGTTTATATGTCAAAAAGCATTATAGTATATTTTTGTTTGATCGTCTCTCTACAAATTATCTGAAGGTCTATTCAGACGTCAGTCTTTATTCACAGACCTAATCTGGTAAACAAATGATGATTTATTAAGTTTTCTCGTGGCAATAAATACAAAACATAACGCTCAACAAACAGATCCCCTCTTTTTACTTAACATCCCTGCAAAACTGTCCATTTTTTTCGTTGATCTAAAAGGTCATAAAATTTCCTTCATTGGTCATTTGTTAGCAGTGAATAGTCACAAATTTCATGAAACTGCATATCAGGAATAATAAAAATTCATAAGTCTCCCGGCTTAGTAAAGTAGTCTTACGTCATCTTAAATTATTATCATTATTATTGTATCCTTTAGTTCCTAGAGGAACATAGGGCTTCAGCTGCGCACCTCCATTGCCTTCTGTTTTCTGACAACTTTTTCACCCCGATCCAGGTCTGTCCACATGCTTTCATCTCCTCTTCGCATGACCTCCTTCAAGTCACCCTTGGAAGACCAACTCGCGGCCTCCCTTTCGAGTTCCACTCGAGCCATGGCTTGCCTAGTGATGTCACTTGATGGTTTCCTCAGTGTATGGCCAGTCCATCTCCATTTCTTCCTGCCTATTTGTTTCACAATCGGTTCCTGGTTGGTTCGCTGCCAGAGATCCCTGTTGCTGATCTTTTCTGTTCATCTGATCTTGAGTATTGAGCGAAGACAACTGTTAATGAAGGTTTGAAGTTTGTTTGAGGTGCTCTTTATGACTCGCCAAGTCTCTGATCCGTATAGTAGCATTGACTTTACATTGGAGTTGAAAATCCGGATCTTATTTTTGATGCTGAGTGCTGTTGACCTCCACACAGATTTGAGAGTAATGAAAGCTTGTCTTGCTTTTCCGATTCTGGCTTTGATATCCTCGTCAGTTCCGCTTGTAGTTGAGACGATGCTTCCCAGGTAGGTGAAGGAGGCTGTTTCTTTCAGGTTCCTCCCGTTTATGCTGACTGATTGTTGTCTGTTGTTGTTGTTGATGTTGGCTAGGAATCTTCATCGCCTCTGTTTTATCTATGTTCACTTGAAGTCCCATCTTTAATGCTTCTTCTGCCAACTTGTTGCTTTCCACTTGCTTATCTTCCAGTGTGTGGGAAATCAGACATATATCATCGGCGAAATCCAGATCCTCCAAGTCTTTTGTGTCAGTCCATTTTATGCCTGTTCCCTCGTTGGTTGCCGTTGTCTGTCGCATTATCCAATCGATTGCAATCAGGAAGATCATTGGTAATAGTAGACAGCCTTGTCGCACTCCCGTCCTCACTTCGAAGGCTTGCGTAAGTTTCCCGTTGTGGATTACTTGGCATGCAGCATTGTCATCTTAAAGCGTTAATTTATTTCACTCAGATATGATTGTGAGTAAAATTATAAGCACTTAAGAAGATGAAACTTATTTTTTAGAGTAGTGGATTCAACATATGCATTAAATAAATATACCAGTTAGGAGTCTGAAAGAAAGAGGAAAAGGAGGAGGAAAAGTTAGCTGAATGAATATTGTTCATATACCAAAACTGTAGTACAGATTAAAAATGTTTTAAGGCCGCGATAATAAAAAAGACTTAATATATCTTTTCTATGTATATATGTCAGGAGCTTTATCCATGGACAGAAGATGTAGCTACAAAAGTCTCAGGACGCCTTGTTCTTAGAATATGGACCACTATGAAAGATTTCTCGGCGAAGTTAAACTTTCGACACCACTAACTACCAATCAGCGAATTACAGAATGAGATTCACGAACGATGTCGAATAGTCCAATGAGGTTTACGAACGCAGTTCAATGTTGTATAGCGCTTGATTCATTTCTGATGCGTGACCTTACAAGGCTATTGTTGCAATCCGAGGAGGTTAGTGTTTTCCAGTATTTCTTGGATTTGAGTTGCTCCGGAAAGAGCGAATTCGTTTGTGTGGTGGTATCATGGCTTTAAAAAGCTATACCAAATCAACTGATGGGTTTGTTCATCGTTGGGCTATATGTTTGAAGCCTACTAACACTAGAGAGGGTAAGCTGATAATTTTATTATTTCGTAGGAACTTTTTTCGCTAGGTCGCTTCTCTTTCTAAGGATAGCAGATAGAAAAGCAACTACTCTTATACTTATTATTACCGGACTTGTTAAGCGGGGGTCAATTATGCACACCGACGAGTGGAAAGGCTACAATTCGCTGTCATCGCTGGGATATATTCATCATAGAGTCAACCATTCAAGTGATTTTGTGGATCCCGTCACGTGGACACATACAAATTCCATTGAAGGATTTTGGGGCAGGTTGAACAACAGGATAAGGGCTATAAATGGATCTAAAAAGGATCTCATTTATAGTCATTTGGATGAATATATGTACAGGATATGGTGTAACTTCTCCATTGACAGTCCCATGCTAAACTGAGAGATGTTTCTCACACATGTTCGAGAAAGATATCCCATGTAACTTCTTTATTGTCTATTTTATGCATTTTTTTTTATAAATATACATTTCCATTCATCATATATGCCTCTTTAATGTGATTGGTCCGTTCAAAGTCGTTCGCTGATTGGTTGTTAGTGGTGTCGAAAGTTAAACTTTGCCAATTTCTCTAGTGATGTAAAATGATGTGTGAAAGCAAGACCTTTAATTATTAAACAACCAGTCTGTTTGATGTCTGATTTCCTCATTTTAAGGCGATGTCATTGTACACATCTCGACAGTATTCGAATGGTACAGCGTATGTGTACTTAACTTCACAGAATCAAGTGAATTGATAGATGAACACGGATGTCACCAGTTACGGAACGTTGTTCTTCTTTATTCAGTACATTTATCATCACAGAAGTCCTACTTATCACAATAAAAACATGATGGCGATTTCACAAACTGATTTTTGCATTTTGTTTGGTGAGGTAATAACTCGCGTGTAACCACAGCTTCCCGAACTTTCTTGCTCTTCAAAGGTTATTTTACCGATGAGTAATCTAGCAGATGTATTTCAATTCATTGAAGATGCCCTTATTGAAGTCTAAAAGACTGATTGATGAACAAAGAATATTTTTTTCGATAACTGTTTTATCGTCAGGTTCTACATTTATATCTTTGGCATCAAGAATTAAAGAAATTTTGTCATAAACAACATCAATGATTTAAACTGCACTAGATCAACAGTATCGACACTTGATGATGACATTTCGAAAGCATCAGTTTGCTTTAAGGTGTGTACCTTATGATTCTGAGATTTAATTTAATGCATTACATGAATGCGTATTGTAAATATATATGGCCTTCTGCTAACCTTTCATTTCTGATGTAATATCGATCAAAGTGTGGACAACAAACATCAAATTCTAGTCCAAAGAATACTTGGACAGACGATAAAAAACCCTATGACAGTCTGCTTACATACACAATGATGTGTTCAGTCAGTGAATAAGGTCATTTTACTGTGGGGAAACTTTCGTCAGACATTGTACTTTCTTCAATTCTAGTCTAAAGTTACATCGTCCATGTCAAGTTTAAAGTGAAGGACGATTCTCCTATTCTGTTCAGATTTGTCAAAAACGACAGAACTCAGGATTTGCCTCAGGGTATAATTGCTAGTGCGCATAATAGTCATAATTTCCGGTTGACTAGCCTACAAAAAGTTCGTATCTCAGTCTGCTTGCTCAGTGAAAACGTTACAAAACTTAATTCGAATAAAATCACTGAAAATAACCATTGGAGTCATGAAGAAAATAAAAGACCATTCAGAGGAGGAAATGTTTTCTTCATCGATGAAATCGTCTTCACAGGCTGTAGACAGTCGTATTTATTATTTACAAAACAAAAATATCGTAGTTCACTGTTCAGTAATACGGGGTGACATGATTGGTGTAATCAATTAGATACGGCTTCAAAAGTACAAATTGAAGTCACAAATTACGCAATACTCAACGTCACAAAAGGAAGAAAGCGTTAGAAATTTGACAAAGTTAAAATTGTTAGTGAGTGAGCGGAAAGGTAGTTAGTTGAGCATCTATTAAACGATTATGAAGACGGTGATAAAAAGTACGAAAAGAACATGTGAGTGTGATAATACTGAATTAATTATTAAAGTAAAAGTAAACTAATCATCCAAAAGAAAAAGAAAAAATGTACAAGGAACGATCAATGAAGAGGTTTAGACCATGGTTGAATAAGCGACTGCTCAGACGCTTCCTGTATACAGAGGTCGACGTTGTATTGACGAATGGTCAACGCCACTACCATACACAAATACCTTTCGTATCATTTGTCCTTACCTTATAGATAATCTTGAAAGATAACTCTGTTGGAGCTGCATGGCTTGAGTTTACCAAACGATCGAGAATTCAGTTAGAAGCTGTCTTGTACTGTCATTTTGTCAACCAATCTGGTTAATGTTGAGAGATGTGTTTAGAAGGTGTGAGCTGTTTGCGGCCAATATAACTAGCTCGACAAGAACATGTGTCTTTGTACACATTCATTGAAATAGCCGTAATTGGCACTTTATCCCTCACACATCCATTGATCATTTATCGGCTGTAGTAGTTGATCAGTACCTCAGCCACGAAGAAGGCTTTTCTCAGTTATCTGGATAAGCAGTGGTTCTTCAGAATCTCAGCTGCAGTATCAACTTTAAATTCAGCTTCAATAAATAACAGTTATTTTGGCATCATCTGGGTTCTTCTCTATGAATCTTGAAGGATATCCATTTTTAATAAGAACTCTTCTGTGTTTCTCCGGGTCATCATCTACTGCATCACAGGTACATATCCTTATTATTCTTGAGGATTAGAAATGGATCAAATTTCGGTTTCTTCTCAAAGGGACCCAACTATGAAAATACATGTATTGATCATATCATGTTGGTTTCCTGTAGATCAATCTTTAAAGAGAACCATCAGATCTTTTTTTTTTTAGTAAAACATCCAGAAATCGGGATTCCAGGTTCATTTCTAATTCCAACATGAACTGGATAGCATGATGGCAGCAGTTGAACTCTTCAGTTATCATTTCAAAGTCGACATTCTCCTCAGATATGATGAAAGTATCGTCCATGTTCCTTTGATAGACAAAAAACTACCGATAGTGCTTCGCCTGTGTATTCGTGTAAATAAAATACATCTATGGTTTCCTGTACAGGTAGGAAAATTTTCCACATAAATGCAAAATTGTGTTTCAATAAAGCATGTGATAAAATGTCTTGATAAGAGTACACTGATCGTATATAAGCAAACAAACAAGCATGATTTAATCCATTGACCAGTTGAAACACTTTAACACAAGACAATCCAAATTTTAATTTGTCATATAAATAACACAAATGATCAAAAGGCTTAAAAAGGCTTGACATTGATGATGATGGCGAAGAGATACACTTGTCGTCGTACTTTTTATGTGAAAAACAGTAATTTTTCGATAAACAATCAGTCTCAAAATTCCCACTATGAGAGGAAATCAGAAAAAATTATCGGCATTTCTTTTAATAGGAATTAATCTGTTTGATTAAATAAACATCTTTCCATCGTTGATGTTTTTAGATATTTTTTTATTATGTTTCACAAACAATAACATGTTTATCAGTGATTCATCGGTTAAATATTCACTTTCCGTGCAAGTGGTCTGGGTTCGATCAGTCTGCCAATCGCTAGAAAACCTAGAAAAGAGGTTAGCTTGTGAGTGAGTCTATCATATTCTCAGCGCCAAAACAACTCGACAACTAGTGAGACTTCATTATGGATAAGATTTTATTTTGATAAATCATACAGTGTTGTAGAGTTATATTAACTGATATGATATGATTATGAGCAATAGATTGTGCGTCATCATTTAATATAAATGTACAACACAGTGTGATTTATCAAAATAAAATCTTATCCATAATGGAGTGATACTCTACCACGCTGCCCAAGCTTTGTACTTATATAGTGAGACTTCAATGTTCCACTGGAACGCAAGGAGTGGGGAAAGGAAACACTAACTCACCAAATGTAATTACTCACAGTTTGACCACCAATGTTAGTCATTTATTTTCAGTGTAGACATAAATCAGAGTCCTCAAGATTTCCTGTTGGTGGCCTGCTTGGAACTTGGGTTACCAAAGACACCCATCTCTGTGTTGTAAATATTTTCTCTCTTTGGATTTGCTTAATAGATCACAATCTGACCTTTAATGGTATTATTTACTCTCCTGGGTGTACTTAAAATGTTTACAGGCTTGTGTTTGGCAAGCTCCCAATTAACTTTGAGAAAGGCCTGATTTGGGTGTGGCAACTCGTTCAAATACATGACATAACTGATCTTCAGTTATGTTCTTGCGTCTCAAAATGTACTTCTCAACCTCTTACAATTGGCTTTCAACCAGACTTCGAAGATTGCTTCAAGGAGACAAAGCAAATATATCATAGTGAAGTGGTTTGCGATTCACCTCAGAGATTGTCGTGTGTCACAGGATATACTGTCAGTTGATATTTCACATGAAGTTATTGTACGAAGCAAAATATATCATGCAATAAATTGCTGTGAAAATTCTGCGCATTTTATAAATACTGTCCAGAATAAAGATGTTATTATTATTATTACTATTATTAATAAAACTCAATTTCTTCTTAAAAAAACGGCGAAATATTACGCTGTGGTTATTAGCGATACCAGTGGTATATCATACAGCTTTCCCTCGGTAGCATATTATACATCGAATGTAAATGAATTTCAATTCCATATGAACTGATGACAATCAACATACTGAGGCCATTAGCAACAGCCTTTGCATTGGTAAACTATTAGTGACAGCACGCATGATGACTGCATCGATTTACAGTTCAGAATGTCAGTCATCTTATAATTGTTCATAAAATGTTTGATAAAATATTTCAGAAAACTCTTAAGTCTCCTTTTTTATTTATCTTACAACTGTCCATCAGCGTACGTATTGACGCATATAATCATCGGATGTTCAAAGTAACCACTGGTTAGACAAAACTGTAGGAGTTCTTCAAAGGCATTGGGAAATAATGGTGAAATTTTAGTCTAAAGAAAATCTTTTTAAATTTTACTGATCAGGAGAGTACAAATGTTTCCTTTACAACAATAAATGTTTATTCTATATTCGACAAGATTTTGAAATATTTTCTGCATCAAATGACTGAAGTGTCCTTCACTAATTGGGACTTCTGGAATTTTTTAAATTTTCACAACACTCTCTTAAGGGAAATAAAAGTTGACTGTTTTTTCCTCTTTACAATGTGCAATTTGCATTAGTTATATTCGGGTTTTACAAGTCTTTTGCCGGGGAATTAAATCACTCTTCAAATTATACCTAGTAAGACTTTAATGAATCACCACTGAAATATGCATGTAAACTCACTAGATATATTCATTTGTCTGTATACAATTGGTGGATGGTGGCTACCAGTGGAATCCAGGATGCGCATTTCGTCCTAATTGGGACTCGTCATCTGGATGTACCTGCATTTTTCAGTGAGTGATGATGTTCCCACTGAGGCTCGAACCCAGTGCCCATAATTTCAAACGCCAAAGCGTTATCCACTAGACCACTTGGGCCACGAGAGCCACCTCTTTTGCAACGGGTCATATATTAATTATTGAATTGAATTTTTGATTTTCCCGTCGATTGATTGGACCGAAGTGTTCGGTCTCAGGTTGATATGTCGGCTTCTTGTGCAGATGCTTCGACGATGTCTGGGGATTTGATTTGTATACAATTGGTGGATGGTGGCTAGCAGTATACAAATCAAATCCCCAGACATCGTCGAAGCATCTGCACAAGAAGCCGACATGTCAACCTGAGACCGAGCACTTCGGTCCAATCAATCGACGGGAAAATCAAAAATTCAATTCAATAATATTCATTTGTCGTCATTTCATGGTTATCATACAAAGTTCATCAAAACATGTAACCTGTTTTTGAGATAGGCAACAGACCATTTGATCATAGACCTGATCGTGAAGGCAGTGAAAAGAAGTGAAGGTCAATTAAATCAACTAAAATTTGACAAACTCACTCAACAGCTAGCTAAATGACACAACAGAAAACTCAGCGAGGCGTTTGAAGTGAATACAGCAGTAAGAAAAGACTGACTGCCTGACTATTTATTATCGATGATGATATTTTTTAATTGTAGTGGACTGGATTATGCGTCAGACTGTGAACAGGGAATGAGAAGACAAAAATCTGCTGGAGTGACCAATGAGGGAAGCTGGAAGATCTGAATTTTGCACGTGGATGATTAACATCTAACGCCACACGAACTTGAAGACTTTTAGGCAGGCGAAAACCTTCAACCTGGCAGACGATGTGAGCAAATGGCGAAGACAGGACTCTAGGAGTACAGGTTGGTGATGAAGATAACCGACCAAGAGAAACAACCAGCATGGATCACCATCAAGTGTAGAGATTTGAAAGAGAATATTTTCTGCCGTCAGCTATTTGGCTAGGAAGCATCATTTCAACTACAGGAGGTGGCACGGATCAAGATGTCATCCAGATTACGAAAGGCGAAATACACCTTTATCAAGCTGAAACCAGCTTGGAAATCATCTGTACTCACTCAGTCTGCATAAACAACGAAATTCAGATTTTCTTTAACACAAATGTGAATTCAACCGATCGCTGTTCGATCCCCTGCCGACGCACACCTGATATCTATGGTCAGCCTGCAAAATTTGGGATACCGATATCCATGCTGAAAATTCCATACTTGTACCGAAAATACAGCGTGGAATCAAGCTGTAATCAAAATTAAAATAGAAAAAGAAAAACATTTCAAACAAGTCACAGATCTTAATCATCTGCTGCCTACTTCGCTTGCCCCATACCGGAGATCAAATGGCTGGCCAGAAATAATTAATAACAAGAGACTCTAAGAGGTGACAAACAGACGGGCACGAGCCGAATGCTCAACAAATATGATGGAGAAAACGGAGACAGACTGATCGAGCATATGTTGAGGAGGCGGTTGAATGAACTCTGGCGCAACGAGGACCATTGCTCTAGTAGAATCAAATAGGAAGCAACAAGTGAGTCGTCAGTGCGAGGGTGACACATAGAAAATTGTGTGAGTTGAGGGAAGAGATGAAAGGCAATCATGTGGTCAGCTAGCGGAAGAAGACAGTAGGAGATAGAAGAAAGCGTAGATGTGCTGTTGAAGATTTATGTTTCACTTGAAACCCAAGGGAGTATTAGTACTAATCCCGCTACAGGATAATGAGCACTAGTATTGGTCCAATGATTTATTATTGACTACCGAGTTAGGTGAGATGTAACAATGAATTTTAAATCACCCCCACTTTGAAGGACAACTAATTTCACTATGTACTACTGAAAAATACTCCTGAAAAGTGAAAGTTGTTGTCTACATAAGATTCAAGGATAGATAACCACAATGTCTTTAATGGATGAAAATGAAAGTTTACCGACTGAAATTGTCGAAGTAGGAGATTATAACTGTTTTGCAGAGAAAAACTAGGTCAACGTTTCTGTATTCTAACGTGAAAGGCACGATTGCCCCTTCATATAAATGTATCCGCATGCATATATGTATACTGGTATTGATATAACGCCTAAAGTTTGAAGCTCAGGTGAATCGCTGCGTCCATCTAGACAATCTGAGACAATCCGCCTTAGAGAACACATTTACATCAAAATAGACTGGTGCGCAATACGAAGTGTTTGTTAGCTCCAAAGTCTGACTGTGACTGTCAAGCCTAACACGCTTTATGTTTCTTGTATAGCTACTTGAACACAGAATTAAATCCTTCTGGATAAATTTATTGAATTATCATTAGGGACACAGTTGTCCCTGTCTTCTTCTATTGTTATTATCGTTATCTTTATAGTCATTGAATTTATTTGAAAACGTCAAAATTTGAACTCATCCTCTTTTTCATTGTCCTCAGCAGTGGTGGATATTGAAAACTAACCCCCAGTGACCAGAATGAAATATCACACACCCATATGATGTCAAATTTATGTATGCATGAATATACTTTATGTGACAATCAATGTTTAATGAGGTCGAGAATATTTTCATAAACAATGAGCTCATTGTCAAGTGATTTTCTCAGCTAAATTCAAATTTTTATACCTGATAAGTTGATGACATTCACAGCATTGACACAGTGTGGAAATGAACTATTGATGAAATTTAATTAACTTTTGCCATATATCTTTCAGGTCTCAGTGAATAAAGTGGATGCCTTCAGAGCTGCTTTCAGGTCACACACACACGCACACTTATTACCTACAAACCGTGAATGTACCTATTTATGCACCTGATACCAGATATATCGGTTTGGTTATTAATCTACTATTCGTCGGAACGCGTAAGCCTGTCACAGGTGTACAACCTTTAGTTAAGGTGGAGAATTTTATCGGTGAAAAATGCAAATAAGGGCTGAAATTGACACGGACTCCACTGCGATAATACTTTCTATACGAAGTTCATTGTATGCCGGATTTCATCATGAGCTGACGTCGGTTAGAAGACCACTGGGAAACCACATGTGAGTACTGGACAACCAGCTGTTTCGTTAGCCTAGTTTGGAACTGTTCACCAATACGTTTCCACCGACAGGTGGTTAGAACCCAGGACATTCTGGTTATATGACTAGCGACCTCGTAAACGATTACGCCAATTAAACACGATCCAATAGACAGTCCATGAATCCCAACTCCTGCTTATTCATGATATAGTGCTACTATTTAATAATGTCTTCGGTGTGTATTCCTCCTCACACCCAACTTGCTGTACCCCACTGGTCACGACTTTCCATTAGAACTGCAGGTACTTACCTACTCAGGTGGGTGCGTACTGATGAAGAGTCATTCCCAAACTAGGATGAATCAGCTAGCTGCGGAGTACTCCCAGCTGTTAGAATAAACCATTACTTATTTATGCCTAAGTTAATGCTTGATGCGCATTTGCGGTAATAAAATATAAATCTAGGGATGCTACAATGAAAAATGATGTACGTGTGTGAAAGAATTGTTTGATGGTCAGCGATGAAAACGTTCAGAATTATAAAGATGTGGATTAGGTATTTCAACATTCCGAAAGATTTTTGACCACATGAAAGATAATCTTCTTGCATTAACTCCTAACACTTCAAGAAGAGCCGTAACTCTTTTCCAATGCAATCTTATTTCAGCTACAGTTTCCTGTCGAACTAAGTTGTATAATGTTGAGTCACATGCCTATCCAAGCCATCATGTTCAATGGAGTTTCACCACGTTTCACAAAAACTTTCCTGCTCCAACCAGAAATACTTACAAACTCACTATTTCTTAAAATTTGACCCAAGTCTACAAACATCAAATAAATTTTCCGTATCTATGGTGATAATTCCTGGGTACTACGCGAGTCCAAAATCTTCACTGTCCATCCTCAGACAAAATATGCTTTGAATTTGTAACTGTTGGTAAATATACGCGAAATTCGCATTATACCCTGGATACTTATCACTTCACGGATATTTCTGTTCAAAAAAGACACAGAAGTTTCCTGTCTATCGTATTTCTCAACAACTAAAAAAGTGATTCATTAATTTTCCTTTTTTCTTGTTTGATTTTGATAGCTAACAAGTGAAAAGATGTCCTTTTCTATTTCTGAAATCAAACACAGCCTAAGAACAGTTAGGTTTCTGCCATTTTATTAGCATAGGTTTCCAGAGAAACTGATGGTACACTTTCTCGAATGGTTGACTTTCCGGGCTTGCACTTTACTTTCTAAATAATAAGCTTTATCCTACTCATGATATACAAGCGTATATTTTAGCCACGATTCCAATAACTGAGAAAATAGTCGAAATTAAATCTTGCATTTGTGAAATCAGTTAAAACTGTGTTCGGGTATTCAGAAGAGGATTTTGAGCAAAGTTCGATTTGTAAGCATTACAATACTCAAATAAAGGATTGTCGTTTAAGAAGTATTCTATGGCCACATGTAAAACATAGAAGAAATTAAAATCATTTGGGTTCTTAGAAGTTAGAAATGCTGAAGAGAATGTAGAATACCGATTTTCTTATTTGATAGCAAGTATCCCTTCACAGATTGAATGATCACTATTTTATCGGATGCATTCGACAGGGTAATTCTTTTTACAAATAATCATCAGTACCATGCTTGCGATAATGAGAAATCTACAGAGACTTGCTTTTGCAACAAAAGCCTCTTTATCACGACCAGATTAGTTGACACTTCTCCGAAGTAATTAAGAATGCATGAATAAACTGAGACAAAATTATGCAACGTTACTCAACTGGTCAGTTTGTATGTTGCACCAAAGCTTACGTTAACAGTCCTTTAAGTTTTAGACGGTAACGTTGAATGGAATACCCACAGACAGCTACTTTAAAAAAAAAAATTTAATGTGTTAATTGGTTGCAGGATTTCATCATGAGCTGACATTGGTTCGAGAACCATTGGAAAACACCTGGGAGTACTGGAGAGCTGTCTCTCCCAAGTTTTATACTCTTCAGAAGTACACATCCACTGGGGTTCTTTATCCAACGTCAGCTCATGATGAAATCCTGTAACCAATCAATCAAATCCCTACAAACCAGTACTTGAATATTAATGTGGTAATGTTTTTCCAACTGCTCCTAGCTCATCTGAAAGCTGAAGGATTGTGAAGAGTGAATGAAACCAGAATTAAGGAAGTATTCTGAAATAGTTCGCGCGTGTAGTCCTATCTTTGGTGCAGCCTGAATTCTATCAGTGAAGTTTGACGATGTGTCCACCATAACAATAAGTGACTCACCATCACGCTGCACTTTGAATAGTTAGTATAAGATGGTTGGAGGCTATTGACCACAGAAAACCTTGCTCCACGTAGGTCTCGTGCTTGTTGGCCACCAGAAGTATCTGGAGCCCTAAAGGAATTCACGTCTCCTTCTGAGATTTGAATTCTCATCACCCTAACCCAGTGCCTCCTGCAGTCAGAGACATTGGCTATTTTTGACTGGACACTAGTGAGCAGTCAGGGTAATGTGTCTAGTCCTATCTTCGGTACAGACTGAATTCTATGTGGATCTAGGTGAGGTCGACTATTCACTATATGGGCATTCAATAGAATGATAATTTTGTACTAAATTCAGATATCTTCAATAGGAGAATCACTCCATAACTCCAAGTGAAACTTAAAGTAAATTAGTGGAAATTACCGTTGCTTCATTTCGTAATACTTTACTAGGAGCAGTAAAATTCACATCCCATTTTACTTCATGGATATAATGACTAGGAGCTACTTTTCAAGTCATTTATACGAAAGCATAATTGCACTTGCTAATATGTGTTATTTTCAGTCTCCTATTTGACTGGTGACGTACAGCTAGAAAATAAGAAACCAGTGAAAATCCCGGCTCGGCGTTGGCAACAACTATCCTGAATCTGTTAGGAAGATTCCAGAGATGACTTGGATGAGAAAGCATCATTCGGTTCAGAGATTTCATTTGTTGCAAGTCTGTATTCTTGAAACGTGGAAAACTACTGTTTGTGACATATATATATATATGATATTATTTATAATTCGTATGGTTTTAATAATGTTTAACATCTTTTCTGCTTTATGATGTGACGGAAATCCTTTAGGCGTATAGAATGCAAAAATCACAAAGGTTTAAAACCAAACTTCAAAATTCAGAAGTGATTAATTCCCGATGTATATTATTTTGGTTTGTCCAGTAATACGATCTAGTAGACTGTAAGACAGATGACCAAAATAAACAAGTGAAGGCTACTATACCCACTCATCGAGCTGTCCACTACAACAATGACATTACTACACAAAAGAAGACTGAAGACTGATGGTGAAAGGAGAGCGTTTACCACCTCAAAAGACAGTCCACCGTCTCAGTAAAATGATTAATCTATTCTGGGCAGAATTGAGGGTATACAAAGGATCAAAGGAAGAAGAGACAGCAATTCAGGTGACTGTCTGCACAACCACTTTTAGAAGTAGTTGATTTCTAAAAGTTCTATGACCGCCTTTTTAATCTACGACTTTACCTACAAACAACACAATATAAAGCAGCTACATTTTTTTCTGTATAAGCTGAACTTTAAACAAAAAGCCCATGTTCATGAAAATGAGTCTTGCCTGGACATTCGAAAAAGTAAAAACCCGCATGAACGACTTTACGTAATAAAGCCTTTTTCCTTGTCATATCATAATTATAAATCACTGTACTGTATTTTTTCATAGGATCCTTCCTTGTCTAAAAGATGAGTGAATGATCCTTATCATCGGTAACAAATTATTTCAACTGACAAAATATGACAGCTATATGCAATGCTAACCCATAATAATCTTGATATTGATAAAACGGTATTCTGACATTTCAAAAGAACACTACGCATATAACGTGAATGTAGGTAGATTCTCGAGTTAGTGGTTAGCGCATTTCATACATTTTGAAACTTTAAACACTTCGATTTTTGAGGGGATGATGAGCGAAACTGCAGAAGAAACTTTCTTTTGTTCAAAATGCGTTTTTCTTCGTATTTTATGATACTGATTGCAGATAACACTGACGCTTCAATTCTTCGTTGGCTTTGCATTTTAAAATATTCTCCTAAAAGTCAATTAAACTGATGTGAAAAATATACGCCTTATATATGCAAGAACTTTTCAGAAATTCATGGTCCATTAACCCTCACAGAATACTGTTTCACTGCTTCATATCAAAAAACACACCGCGTCATATCACTAAGCAACGCAATTCTAGGGAATACATCAAAAGGTTTAGACAGCTATCAAATTGAATATGAGATTTTTAACCGCTTTTTTTTCATACAGCTTACAAGTGGATGTTTTAAGTCCTCAGATAAATTTAAATTCAGTTTTTATAAGACTAAAACCTTGACAGATTGGGGATTATAATTATTTCTGTTTTCATTCTAATCCTTACAACACTTTTTATCGAGGCAATATGAAAAAAAAAGGCGAATCCCTCATAGAATTCATGACAAGACAGTAGGATGGATCTACAAGTTAGTTTAAAGAAAGAAATTTATTCAAGTGTGCAGAAAATGAGGCTACTGCGTCTACTGTGCTTATATTGACTATTCTTCTCACATAAATGAAAACTTGATAACCAGAAAAATTCTCTATTCTCTCAAAGCGGCATGAGTTGGATTTAGATCGATACCGTTCTGGAGTTTTTGGAGTGATTAAGATTGAGTCGTCATCTGGATTTACTTTTGTTCCCCAGTGAGTCAATGATGGTGTTCACATTGAGGCTCAAACCTAGCGGTCATAGTTTCAAACACAAAAGCCTTATTCACTAGGCTGCTTGAGCCACGAAGGTCACTGTCTGTTATGCAATGAGTCTTATTCATTATTTCATCCAATTAAGGTTTTCCCGTCTATTGATTGGACCGAAGTAGTCGATCTCAGCTTGACATGTCAGTTCTTTATGCAGATGTCTGCAGGGAGGGCGAATCTGAACTGAATTAAATGCTTCAATACAATGTTTATTTTGCCAAAAGAGAAGTTGCTTGAATCACAACAGAATTTTTATTTTGTAAGACAGAATCTGTGTACATCTCTATATTACTTCAGCCTAAGAATGATAAATTGACAGCATATTTATTCGTCAATACTAACATTTCATGCTTCTTAAGAACTCCAACAGTTAGGTATAAATCATGCAGGTTTCACTTACGATCATATCTAAAGATCACACGTTGCACTAATACAACCTGTAGATTGTTCTGATTGTTCTTCAATCACTGGAATCAGATTTCTTCATCAGCTTTGAAGTACTGATCTTCATAATTTTGATGCATTGGGTTGTCATATGCGCCAATCAGGATTTCACTTATGCTGACAAATAAAGACTGCTCTCCTTTTTTTGTGTGTCAGCAATGAATTGTGTGAAGCGCTAAGTCTCAGAAATCAGTCCTCCTGTTCACTTCCTCGTGATGTTTGGTAGTATTTTCAGTTATTTTTAAACAGTATTCACGTAATCTGTAGTTCCACTTGTGTATGATGAGAATTCAGTCTAATTCAGTTTGTAGGAAGAGACACAAAACAGGTGGTGACACCGGAGTAAACTTCATTTTTGATGAAGTCAGTTTATGAAGAGAAGACAGTCCACTAAAGCATCAGAGACCACCTAGACGACATCGAGATTGTTTCACGCATACAATTACCTTAGATTCCCATTTGTATATAACGGTTATTTGAAATTGGTTTTCACAGACGCCCAAATGTTTGACTGCAGGCATATCTGCAACCATCTCATATATATATATTTACTTGTCATAAGCGGTTTCTTACAAAGATTTTCCTACTAGAGTTTTGGCATCATATACCTTAAGCAGCGGTATTTCTTAATTATCAGTTATCAACACAAAGTGTTTATTGGTAAATTTAGAATTGATTTGAAGACACAAGCAACTGAACATCTGATTCTAGCTAATATTTGCAATTTCACTAATACATTTAATGGAGTGTGACGCTGGTTAGTATTCTACTGTACTCCTGAATTCTTTTCAATTAAGTAAATTGCATATGATATACGCACCACTAATAACCGCTAAAGTCACTGTCAACCTTAAGCATAATAAATCCTGGGTTTGATGACTATCAGAGCATGAATTAATTTCAAAAAGTCAGTCATATATTCCGTTCGCTTCAATTGAATTACAAATTTCTGCTTCAAAGCAAAACAGAATGTCTAGAATCCATGGAAAACTGGTAGAAACAAATCTAGGAGGCTTTAAGGACTGTGCATGCGTCAGAATTACATCACAACTGTAAGCCGATATTATCTTGTTTTGATACAGAAAACCTATGGTATCTTGAAATACTACTGAGATGTTTGAAAATAGGTAAATAGGTTAGCATTTAAATGGTATACAGTACTGGCTGTTGTTTTGAGCATTGTACGCCTTAACAGTAGATGAGTTCAATTTGAGGAGGCATAGATTTTGCGTATAAAAAATCGAAATGAATCCCGGCTGTTTAAAGGGTTATCTCCAGGAAATCTTAGACGTTGGAATTCGTGCTTCTAGGCACCCGTTCATGATTATATTCAGCACTAATACATATTCTTCTCCTTCCTTTGTATTACTCGAATAATGCCAAATGAATGGAATCAACGTGAATGATTTCGTCCACAAATAATATGGAAACAAATTGATTAAGGTATTTTCGCACTACCATAAAAATTCATCTGATATGCCGTACATCATATGATCGTCTTAGGTATAAATAAAACTGTGAGATGAAGCTTTTGTGCATGTAGCACGTAATTTTCGACGACTTGCGTTCAATGTGTGCTTTCGTTTATGTGTCTCTGTATCAATTTAGTGCTTTTAAATTATAACGTGTCAAGGTTTCTCATTTACATCCCGACACATTCATTGACTTTTTCAGTTGGCATTTATTTAAACTTTTTCGAAATATTAATTTTATAGTTTCCTGTTCAGCATATCCAGCAGAGTAACCCGCATATCATCCAGTCGTCCTTAAAACAACACTGAAGTGTAGTTGTTAATTCATTTGCGTAACTTATGTATTCATTCTCTCATTCATTTGTAGGTATCTTTGGATTATATCTTATTCTTCTTTCTTTACTTCGGCTATCTCCTACGGGAGGATGAACCGGCTTCATGAACATCTCGAATGTTTGTAAGAGAGTTGATGAAGTTTCATAGGAATTGGGTACGAGTGATGACCCCAGCATCGCTCGGCCTTTTGTTTGAGAGTGCAGCTCTAGCCTTTACACAACCAAGTGTGACCTACAAGGCAGTAGGAGTGGAGTAGGGAGTCCACTATCCATTGGCAGCCAGTGACCGGAGTCCAGTTCACACGCCTTTTTGAATGGGGCCAGACATCCAGGGCATCCAATAAGCCTTTTGTCCATACGTCTACCGGTGAGCTTCATACGCCAGTCGTTGGAGGTTTGGAACCAGGGTTTAGCAATCTCCCCTAGACTGTCATCCAATAGACAGTCAACCCGGTGAAGAGCGCCGGGCATCTGCTTTTGCCCTCTCACTTCGGTGAAATAAACACTTCCGCCACGTGAAGGCAGTGAGTAGGACTTCCTCAGGAGAGGCTCTGTAAGACACACGGTCATATGGGAGCATTTCAAGAGGTGTACGGAGGGGTGGCCAACTCGCAGCGCAAGACACCCACCCCCGACCATCCTGAGGCTTTGGAGGCTAGGATTATATCAGTGAAATGATAATAAATAATAACAAGAATTTCGCGTACTTTAATTTTCTAGGGTACTCATGAAATTGTAAATTACTAATATTCATTCGCGGTGTATGCATCTGTTTCTCCCTATAATCTTGATTTCAATTTGATTTCAATCAGCTTTCATTTCACAAGCCGAAGATGTGAAGCTTTCCTACTTGTGAATCTATTAGCCATCTCGTCTGTCATCAAATAGTTTACGGATATTCTAGAGCCTCTTTTCCATAATACATTCTAGTTCACTAGGCATGTCCAGGATACGCTTCATTTTCAAAAACATATGATGACTGACGACCGAAAATCACCACTGAATAATTCTTTACTGAGAAAAAACTCCTTGTTGTATACACCAGTGTCTGTGTGATCATGGAATAACAAATGCAGATTTGAAACTAATACGTCTACTTTATGCACACCCAACGTATTCCACTATACACTTCATACACGCACACACACACACACGTAAATGGCACTGCTGTGATCACTAACAGATAGGACAGAGTGGGACTGACAAATGAAAATGTATTGATACCACTTGCCTTATCTGTGTTGAAAATGCAAGCCGAATCATACAATAAATATGTCTGATAGCTTCTATGTAGGGATAAAATTCATATTTGAGAAGCAAATGCGATTCAGAATTTCATTAGTTTATATTGAGTAGGTATGAGGACATACTGAAGTTTGAGAAAATCGACTCATGGGAGGCCTAAAAGTCATAATCAGCTGAAACCTTCTTCAGTTAGATGTCTATGAGTTTCGAGAGCTGCGTGGTTAGGTCCTCTACTACTCAGAATAATTAGGTCGTTCAATGCGTGTTTTATCTAAACGAGTCAAAGAACATTGTTCCACTTGGCCAAGAAAAAAGTCACAGTGGATCAATATTGAGTGTTACAATTGAGCATATATTCAACATTGATCAGTAAGCGTTTAAGGAGAATTCACTCAGTCATCTACGAAATCAAAGGAAGCCCCCGAAAACGGTAAGTAAGCTTCTGTATACTTTAAATTGCTGAGGTCTTAGCGATTTGGATAGGAAACCCTGATTTATGCACACAGATAAACTTCTGCACTACCCTCCTTCTACCTTCCAGGGTATAATTCCAAGTTCGACTACGTTGCTAATAATACTATTTGTCAATTTTTGTATGAAATTTTAGTGTCATCTTTTTCTTAATCAACCCGTTGTTTACCCTTTCCAACTATTACATAATTTAAGGTGGACAGGTTTCTCCATGCTCTTTCAAAAAATATCCTATTTTTCTGGGTATTTCATACTATTCAACCCTTGCTACCAGTTATCAACTTCTACTCCGCCTCCTAGTTATAATCTGATGATTCATCACATTTTTGAAACAGATGGATAGGGTTTCAGGCGTTCGGAAATCTTGACGAGGATCAAGCTCCTTTGTCTATTGATAACTTTGAAGGATTCCGTGATTTCCTAAGACAAAGGCTTTTTGGTACATGTTCAGAAAATCGGAGGTGTGTCGTTCTTTCTGGTCGACTTTTCAAATGATTATCTCATTTCATCAACATAATATTCCTAAATCCTCTCTTAACAGCATCGAATAACATTGAAAGAGCTCAAAAATAATGACGAAGTCGTCATATTGCGACTTGACAAAGGCTTAGTAGTGGTAATGATGGACAAACATGACTAGGTCGTAAAGATGAAAACTGTTTTAAATGACCAGTTGAGGTTTAAAGTAGACGACTGGCAGGAAGATAAGACAGATGCAGCTGAAAAACGCGTCACACACGTGTTAAGATATCTGTCTACCTTTATATATAATTTTCTCTGAGACCTTTACTTTCGATGATCAACTTGACTCCAAATAAGGTTGCTAGTTGGTTTGCAGAGAAGTTAGAACCCATTCGTCAATGGCTAGTCGTGCACACCATGAAAGACTCATTTCATTTCGCTAAAAGTGTGAACCACATGAACGTTTCAAATAAGTTCATGGTTTCATTTAATGCAACCTCCTTGCTCACAAGGATCCCAATCAATGAAACTATCGAGATCATTTGTCAGAAGTTTGATCTTCTCGCACTCCCACAGTAGGAAGTCACATTTGTAGTGTGCAACAACGAAAGGCATGCTTCCCACCTGCTTAGATTGTTCATTATTCGGAGAACATACAAATATTGAATTTACTGTGGAACATCAAAATGATGGTAGGTTCGATTTGCTCGACATTGCCACACAACCTCTACAATATTGCAGTCTGCAGAGGCCAGTTTACCGGTGGCCGAATCGGAATGAACTATACCTACATTGTAATAGTTTATGTTTATATAGCTTCACACAACAACTAGTCAAGATTCTATACTAAATAGCTAGAAGAATATGCTCTACGGAGAAATTAAAGGAAGATATTGAAAGACGACCCCTACCGTCAGATGTTGATCAACAGGCACAGAAAAATTGAAGGATCTCAATACCAAACATGTCATAGTGTAAAAAAAAATCCCATCTTCATTCAACTCGATGTTAAAGTTGCAAATATTGCAGCAATAGTCGACAGAAGATTAAGTAGGTCACTAGCCAAAACCTATCCTGCAGCCTAGTTGGTTTTTGTCTATCGTACAGCATGCTGTTTGATGCAGTCAAAAGTCGACAAGCAAGCTTCATAGTATGGAACCAACGCTTACAACAGTGTCATACCCAGACATCTTCTTCACACTATTTATGAGGTGGAAATCGCTAAATCCTTTCAAATTATCAATAGAGAAAACAGCTCGATTCTCCTCAAGTTTACAGAAGCAATCTCTATCAAACGCCTGTCACCTGATTTATGAGTTCAGTAAAAAGAAGTAAGCATCAGTCTTTCCTCGCCTTCAACCTAGTAACTGGATTTCGTCACTGTCTTGCTTTCATTCGGTTAAGTAATTCTTGCTGTTAATCTCACCCCACCCACTTTGATATATTGCAATTCTGCTTGTCACTTTTTTCAGTGATTTGAATTGACCTCAGTACATTTTTACCCTAGTTATTAATGACCCATCATCTCACGAATCTCTCGTCTTCATTAAGTAACACCTTAATCATTGTATGCATGCATACGTTTACTTTGTTTAAAGTTGAACAGCCTGTGTAAAAGCTATATAAACGTAGTTTTCTCTGAGTACTGTTCACTAAGTCTGGAACCTTTTGTCAACTGACATCATGTCAAATTTCCAAGTATGCTAAGACATTTCTGTACATGAACTTAATAATGATATTTTTTATTCTGTAAGCAAGCAGCTGATGAGAAACCAACGCAAAAAGTAATGACGGTACCATATTATTCTGCACAAAGTGTTATTCTTTCTTCATTCAAATTTATCAAAGAGAATAGTTGTATGAAAAACCAATTTTGTCCGCATAAGTATCACCTCAGTCTTGTTGTGATTTGTTTTCTCTCCTCCTAACCACATCCCCAAACATCTGAACAACCGTGTAATCATCAGCAAGAAGGATTTGGAACTTAGTGGCAAGCTGCTTTTTCCTTCTAAAAAGTGTTGGTATTTATGTCGTTGAGTGTTATAGACGAGTTGAGGTGGATTTACTATTACAACGTTATTAAAAGACTGAATGAAGACGTGTTATCTTAATGGTTGCACGTTTTACTGAATGTTTTATAGACTGATTTTGTGTTATGTAATTTAATAACAATAATAATCGCTTTCTTTGCAATCCTACTGTCTTTTTCAGAAATGTCAAAGCCTTTTGTTGTTGGTGTCAACAGAAGACAAGTATTCCGTAAGTGCAGGCTGAAAATTTTTATGTTTTTGTCTTTTTTTTCTCAAAGCACAGCAGACAGTAAGTTCCCATAAGCTTCTGTTTGCCACATGACTGACTTCACCTCCTGTGTGAAGCATAAATAGTTTTGCCCTGTCAATCACACTACACCTGATCTAAGCTATTCCTGTTGATTTGGTTAGTGATTACGCAGAATGACAACACATTGAAACAATGAAATTTTCTCTACGTGTTATGCAGATAAGTAAGTTTCGCACAGATGACAGCGGGCAGGACGGAAACTAACAGTCGGCTTTATGCGAAAACCTTGTAATCATAACGTGATACTGGGCTTCTTGAATTGATCTACATACACGTATTACAGAAAATGCCTTGCGACCCTCTCACATTAGTCGTCACTGTTGCTATCAACGTTCTTCTTATTCTTCTTTACCAAGAGCGATTACTTGGATTTAAGTGAGTCAGTTGACAAATATTCCGATACTGTCCAACTAGGGGGGGAATGACTGACTTATTCGCTTGAATCAAACATCACGAAGTGTTTCATCATAAATCATTTCATATTTGATGTTGAGATTATTTGGAATAGTCTTTCAATAACCATCTACTGTTGATGTAATGAGTGATGAATACAGTCGAAGTGGAAATCAGTTTATTGTCAGGATTTCATATTTGTTTTAAAGCCCACTTCATAAAGTAAATATGTTGAATAAATTAAACTTATTGTGTGATTACATTGTGTGAAAAAAACTTGAAAGACTACTGAATATAAATAATAACAGCTTTATTCTGAACGAATTGTTTTCACAATGAAAAGAATTTCGGGTGTAATTTATTCCACTGTATTTTATCTTCGTCCCACAACTTCCAGCATGCTTATTATTCCCTTGAATTCCAAGTGGAGCATAGGGCTTCAACAACACGTCTCCACTTTGTCAAAACTTCTGCCTTTCTCTTCGACTGGGTCCACGATTGCCCACCATCTCTTATCTCCTCATCGCCGAAATATCTTCTCCACGTCACCCTCACACCGACGACCTACTCATCACTCCCTATTGGGAGTACTCTCAAGGGCTTGGCACGTGATGTCATTTGACAGTCTCCCCATGTGTTCCTGATGCATTTCCATTTTCTCCCACATATTTTTTAGGCGATCGGCTGTTGGTTTGTTCCAAGAGTTTCCTGTAACTTATTCTTCCTGGCCATTTCATTTTCAGTGGAGAGCCAAGGAAGGCAGCCGTCGATGAAAGTGTGCTACTTGTTGGAAGTCCTTTTCGCTACAAACCAAGTTTCTGATTCGTATAGAAGAACTGACTGTGTCCGTTGGTGTTGAAAATCTGAAGTATGTGTTATTTGTTCGGAGTGAAAGTGGAAGATTTTCATACAGTTTTCAGATTGATGAGGGCATATCTTGCATTTTCGATCTGACTTTGACATCATCATCCATTCCGCTGGCCCTTAGTTGACACGATGCTTCCATGACCAGACAATTGACGGCAGGAAGTGACCTTCAGCAAATCTCGCCAACTGATGGTGATTGGAGCTGATTGTTGTTGACGCTGGTTGCTCTGTTATCTTCATCATCTTTGTCTCAACCTTCTCTTTTTTCACTTGGAGTTCTGTCTACGCTTACGATCTCTTCTGCCAGTTTGCTTTTATCCGCCTGCCTGCCTGCAAGTCTTCGTGTTTGTGTGACATAAGACATATATCAATTGAGAAATCCACATCTTCCAGAGTCTTCTCATCAGTGTTCCAGTTTACTCCTTTCTCCTCTCTCCCCACTGTCTGACACATAATCCATACAACAATAATCAATGTATATCATCGATGATAATAGTCAAGCAGTCAGCGTTGTCTTACTCCTATATTCACTTAAAACTCCTTGTTGAGTTGTCAGTCGTAGCTCACATGATGCAACTCTCTCCGATATGTAATATAAACTAATTCCTTATGATATTTTCCTACGACTAATGGGAAACGCACAGAGGTAGACTGATAGCCAATAAAAATATGAGTTAGTAGATTTGTCAAACCAGTGTGGTACAAATGAATGATTAAACCAATAAGAAATAGGGGGAATTCGAAGGATTATGTTGGATGGGAATTCAAGTAGCCAATCGATTAAAACAGGCTGATGTTAGCAGTAACGCTCTAAAGTCAATAGCTGCTTACTTCGGATTTGAAACTATAACAGTGCTCTTTACCCGTTTCATCAAACTGTCTCCTCAATAAAAACCGATGTGCTCGAAAAAAAAAATGAATCCAGATGACATTAAAACACGCTGAATAACAGATACGTACATGCACACAAACATACATACATACATGCACGAAACAATAAACTACGACACAAACAAAATGACCACATTTCATATTGTAACACCAATTCACACATGCCAGTGCATGCGAATTTCCACTCAAGCCACAACAATGCGCAGTGTGCAACTGTTGCTGCTGGTAACATTAGACAAACTGAAAATATTCACTCAGTAAAATATGATTGATCATAAACCTCCTTCGAAAAGAGGCATAAATAAATTAGTAAATATTGATCGAAACACTTCACATTTCATTAAATTTTATTACCTTGAAGTTTTAAAAGCATTTTGAATGAGTCATTAGCGTTCATTTTCATGAGGGTTACTACCAGATGCATGGAGTAACTGGAAAAAAAGAATAAAATCGAATTGAAGATTAATCATGAAGCATATGTCATTTACAAACTTACCACGTTTCACCCCATCACTTTTGACTTCCATCAACGTCAATTTCATGCAATGCGCCTCATTTTCCGTTTCTTGTTTTCACCTTTTTGTATTATAACTTTAGAGACTGTAATTTGGGCAGATGAAAACCATACAGGTTACCCAAGGTTTCTCACGCATAACTGAAACTGGGCGACTTGACGTATCCAGCACATTTTCTTACATTATTTACCTTGGGACGACAACACCGATGGTTTAATTTCGTCCACTGAAATCCTACTAAGGGAAGTCAATATTCACTTCTCTAATTGTAGTTGTTGTTACTACGTAGAACAGTGAAGAACATGTTCTATGCAGGATCCAGTCTCAGAAATAATTCAGACACAGGTGGATGAAAATGTCTTGGAGGAATTTATTAAGAATAAGGCTCACCAATATTATTCCCTTGTTAGACAAAAGTTTCTATGAAATAAGTGATTAATGATGGAGAAAATAAATTGATAAATGCCTCCTTAGAAAGGAATCAAACGAATAACCTTCATCCACATTCCAACCAAATAGCTTTTCCAGCCAATATTCCAATTAAGAACAGACCATCAGTGTTCACTACTGTCATCTCGCTTTCATGTGTACATTTATTAAGAAAAAGAAGAGTTGACGTTGAAAAGATTTGCTCAGTAAACACAATCTATCAAAAACCGTGTAATGTTCTGACTCAAAGATTGTCAAATATTTACCAATATAATTACACTTACCTACAAGCTGAATAAAATCATTCAACGAAGTGTGAGACTTTGCCATATCGTGAGCAATATGATACTCAGGTATTAGTGAAAGATGGTGAAGATATTTGGCATGTTGGTTGTTTATGCATGTTTGAAGCTCTTTACTTTTCACCTGGAGAATATACTTGAAAATTTAGTTCATTCGAATATTTAGCTTCCACCAAGAAATATTACAATAAGTGGGAATCTCCTGAGTCTCCATCCTTTCGTTAATACTGTGGTGTTTATTGAAGTATGCATACATATATACATAAGTGTAGTTTCACATCATACGCTTCTTGTAGCTGCATACATCAATGAACAGACAGACACATACCCAGTCAAGTGGAACATGATTGGTGTTTCTGCTTATTTGTATATCGACTCCAAGTGGAAATGATTCATCAGATAGAACATTTACAGCTTATTGCATGTCCCTTTTATGCTTCTTAAAAGGTTAAAATCAGTTCAGCGATATTTTTCACCACATTGACTGTATGTGGTTTATAACCTGAACAAATAACAATGATTGAACTAGGATTACATATGGCAACAGGTAATGAATGAATGAATGAGGTTTGTATTCATCATCATGATCATCAGAACAAAAAGTGAACTTACACATTCTAGTTTAGCCAACTTCAAATTACGCTACGTGTGTTACAGTCATTAAAAAGAAAACTGCCCTGTCACACACGGCTACCGCACTATTTTCACTCTGTGGAATAACGCATATTTATATGTCAGTATGCAGTAGCGAATCTCATTTAATGTGGGTGAGCAGAAGTTCATCTCACAAAGGAAGAAAACGAAAACTAGAAAAGAGAATTTTTTATGGACCAGTCATTTATAACATCGAATGACCTTGGCGGCCTGTTTGAACATTTTGGGCTACCACATTCCATGTACATTTTGCATCTATTTACTCGTATTTTATTGGTATTTACATATCACATTATGCATTCTAATCGTATTATCCACTCCCGGGATTTTATAAAACGTTTTAAACCCAAAAACTTTCATATTTGCAATAAACTCAAGAAAAAGCACCATGGAGGTTGGCAGCGTGCCTTAAAATCTACACCCATACATCACACCACTGTTCCAGTTATCATTAGTACCAACTGCCGGTCCCTGCCTAATAAAATTCTGGATTTTCAGTCTCTGTTGTCTTCTAGTACCTACCACAATACTGGTATTGTCACTCTACAAGAAACCTGGCTCCATGACTCATACGATGACAATATTGTGTCTCTAAACAATTTCAATGTTTTTCGACAAGACCGTGTTTGTTCCAAGAAAAAATGTGGTGGAGGTGTTGCAACTTTTATTCACTCAAAATGGTCCATTTCAAACAAAGTTTGTTTCAAATTCTCGAATGACTTCATTGATTGCATCACTGTGAGATGTCGCCCGAAACACCTGTCAAAATACAAATTCATTTATATTTCTAATGTTTATGTCTCTCCTGGCTGTACCATATTGGATTTATCTATGTTCGCCGATGAATTCACCGCTTTTGCTGCAGCTTGCTTCGAGAACTCTTTATCAATAGTAACTGGCGACTTTAATGCATGTGACTTCCTTCCTTATATCACTTGGTCATGACAATATTGTTAACTTTGCCACCCGTCTTGGTAAAAACTGGATCTAGTATTTATCAATGATGTTGGTATATATGAAGCTCGCAAACGTGCTCCTTTACTTAATTCTGACCACTGCATCATACGTGTACTGCCTAAAATATATTCCAAATCACACAAAGGTGTCCTCTCTCACCTCTACAGTAAAGTTCAACGGAGATGCTACTCAAAAGACAACCTAGACAAGCTCAGATGCATGTTGAAAGACACTAACTGGGACTTATTTACAGAACAAACATTAGATGAAACAATCACAAACACTACCGATTATCTTAAATTCTGTTTCGAAATATGTTGTCCTAAAGAAACATTATTCATTCGATTTGATCGCTTATCTTCGCCATATCTCAAAAAGCTACGTAGAAATAAAGAACTGTTGTTCAAAACTAATGATAAGCCTGGTGTAAAAAAGTTAAACATTCTGATAAAACTGGAAATAAAAAGACTAAATGTTTTATATAATCAAAGATTTTTGTCATGTAAAACCCCTTCTAATTTATGGAAACTTTTCAAAGAAATTACTAACGGTAAGCGATGTATTTCTGTTCCATCTCTTAATGTTGACACTCTTAATAAATCTTTCATACGCTCTTCTGTTGATACCCTTCCAAATGATACAAATCATATTGACAATAACTTTAGTGGTTTTAATACCCTTGATGTGCTTAAATGTCTCCGGTCTCTTAAGCCTTCTCAAAGCCTTGGTCCTGACGGCATACCTGCCATTGTCCTCAGGAATTGTGCTGATATTTTGTGTTATCCTCTTACTAACATTTTTAATGCTCTTTTTCCGGTAACGTTCTACCTTTTGCATGGAAAAACATTAAAATTATCCCTATACCAAAACCATCTTCTGGTTCTGATATTAAATTTCGGCCTATTGCAATTACTTCCCCCTTTTTAAAATTGATGGAAAAATTACTTTTACTTCGTCTTGAACCCGCTTTGAAACCTTTTAATGATCCTAAACAATTTGCATACAAACATGGTAGAAGTACCTTGGATGCTGCGGTTGTCTTATATCACAATGTTGTCTCTTGTTTAGACAAAGGTGCTAAATATGTTCGTAGTGCTTTCTTAGACTACACATCTGCTTTTGACTCTGTACCTAGGGGCCTTTTGTTAAATAAGCTATCGTTGACACAAACAGGATCCTGGGCTAAGAGTTGGTTGCATTCCTATTTTTCTGATAGAATGCAGTATACTGTATATAACGGCAAATCTTCTTCTACCTCGCTTACAAAATCCGGTGTTCCACAAGGTGCTGTCCTCTCTCCTTTTCTTTTTTCTTTCTTCCTACATGACCTGCCTCATTCAAACGAAACTAACTTTGTCAAATATGCAGATGATCTGACTGTATCACTGCCTATCACTTCCGAGTCTGACAGCTCCAAACTTAATAGCTTTCTGTTGGACATCAACAACTGGTCCAAGTCAAATGGTCTTATATTAAATCCTTCCAAATGTCAGGTGCTTGACTTTACTTTCAAGCATCGACGTGACTTACTTGAACTAGTTAACTCGCATGATCCCTGTAGCATAGATGGCACGGAAATTGAAACCAAATCAAGCATTAAATACCTTGGATTAGTTTTTTCCTCTGACCTTTCATGGTCATCCCATATCTTATCTATCTCTAAGAAAATGTTTCGTCTTACCTTCTACATTAAAAAGTTAAGACAATCAGGTATCAACCAACCTTTAGTTTTGCAATTTTTAAACTCCTGTATTTTACCTATTGTACTCTACTGCTCTCCATTAATCTTTCCTGGGCTTCTCAAAAAAGATTATATCATATTACGAAGAGTATTAAATGCTGTGAGTAGAGCTTGTGGTCTGCCACTGCATGAGCTCGCTAATACTATAGTCGAGAGGCATATAAATTCCTGTACGAAATGGGCAAAGGCTATAATGTCAGACCCTCTGCACCCCCTTTATTCACACCTGTCCCCTTGTATCTCATCAGGTAGGACGAGAAGTCAATATAAAAAGATATATGCTCGTACTACTAAGTATAGAAATTCTACAATACCCTATTTAGCGCGTACTTTATGTGACGAAGACTCTGTTAGACGTGAAACTTACAAGTTACTATGTAATTAGCACAGTGAATCGACCCTTTTATCGTTCATCTTTCTGTATTTTATGGTGTCACACTTTAAATCGTTACTCTGCTATTTTATATTAGTTGGTATTACTATTATTACTACAATTTTGTACTTTATACATATTTTTCTCCGTATGGCATACAGTATTTTGCTACGTAGCTGCTATAACAATCGTTTTATTACTATTATGTAATGTGTATTTTTAATTTTTTTGTCGTTTTTGAGTAAATTAGATGCAATATTGTACTGAATGCTGAAAATTCCTTGCTGTATCATTAGTACTGTTTTTTGAATAAAGCAAAAACAATTATTATTATTATTATCATAAATTAAGGCCATGTGAGTACAGCAAATGAACACATAACAGTTTGTTAACCGGGATTTATGTGAAAATAACTCCCCTTTATGCAGGATGACTACTGGTGCGATTCCGTCGCATTATTTGTCAGAGATATATGGTCATAAAAGTACAATGAAAATTATTGAAGTTTAGCGGTCGAATTCTGTGAGATCAGAAATTATCCATCCTTAGGCGCTGACTATCATGATGTAACCTCACTATTCGAAAATATACATCCCGTTCTTCTCAAACCCGAAGAGGCTGTTAGAATGATGTGAAAACTAAACTTATCACTTATCTATCCACTTCTGGTTTTACACCAGTAATCTTGTGTACAGTAAATTGATCCTTAGATGCACTAATTCAGTGCAGTCTTGCAGAACATCATCTGTACCACTGTCTTCAGATTTCTAAGTCATATTTAGGATTTTGACAATAATGTTTCATAATGTATCCGTCATTGGGTAACTGCATCGTTAATATTAGCCATGAATCTTATCGGATTTATTCAGCCCCTTCTATTTGATGATGAGTATTCTTGTTGATTTTATCCAGTGGTTCACGATTCTGAACACCAGGATTTATCAAATGCGCATTGACTCGAATGCCGTACTACCTACTGTGGCCATGCTCAACTGTCTTGAACTACACACAACACGTAAACAAAAGTCTGTCATTTACTATGAATGGTTCACGTTAAAAGTTTCCATGTTATTAGTCAACGACATTCTGTTTACCTGTGTTTCGGTTTGTATAATGTGTCCGATAAATTCACTTTGGCAGACCTCATTAAACTACTATCAATCTTCATCAGTAAAGTAATTTGCATGACGTTGATTCCCACTAAGCTATTTCAATTCATTTTAATTCAGTTTCGAAATGACCATTGACTAATTATTCCTTGTTTGGGTGAATTCATCTGCTTATTGAAAAGAAGTCAGACATCTCGTTTTGTGATTATTACACAGTACACGTCTGTTGATAATTTTCCAGTATTGAGTTGCATTCACACATGATGCCTGACAGAGTTCGATTCATTTTCATTTCTACACATGAGAGTAGTAGACACCGGAGCTTTACTGTTACCTCCATAGAACAACTAACAAAAATGAAACGTGCTTATACAAACACGTCTACTGGCATGTTTCCCTACTGTTATCTGTAGTGTGTTTGTTTGTGTGTGTGAAAGTTGAATAAAAGAAATCAAACCTGCATCTGTTCGTCATCAGATTCGATCATTCTGCCTACCGCAGACATTTTCAAGTTGACACTATTTAAGATATCCAAGTGTTTAACCAGCACATTTAGTCAAGATTATACATTTATATATACATATTATATATTACTGTATTACGTCATATACATGTACAAGTAAAAGTCTAAATTTGTTGAATTCATTTCAGGTTCATTTTTAATCAGTAATTTTTTTGAAAGCAGAAAGTTGACTTATAATAATAAGGTGGACAATGATGAACTGTACTACGATTCTTGACTGTCCACCGTCATTACAGTCAAGTTTATTTCAGCAGTTACCCAATCTAGTGGACTACCTTAGTCTTATTCGTCAAAATCTTTCCATAATCAATGATGTTTGACTTTTGCATAACAGTTCATCACTGTATGTTTGGACTTGGAAGTGATTTCAGATATTGTTTGTTTGCTTGTTTAAATGATCTGCTTTCATTTATTTCCCTTACCTAAAAAGTTACTAATGGCTGGAATTTAACAGCATGAAACAAAACTCAACGCCTCGTCTTTTCACAAAATGACTTTTATCGTTCTAAAGAACAAATATTATCTCAGTTAGGATAGTTTCCCACGGTAACAGCTTAAACACTTCAAGTACTTGTTTTAGTCAATTCAATTTCAGAAAACAGATTGAAAATGAAACACTAAATTTGTATTAACCGCGTTTTGTTTTATTGCATACAGCTTCTTTTAAACACCTCTATATTGACGAAAAGCTTGAAAAAGACGGAATGTAACCAATATAGGCGAATGACAGGGATCGTCAAGATCAATGAAACGATGTAATATTCCCAGGATGAAAATATATTACGGTAAAAGAAATCAAATAAATAAGACAACCTCCATCCTTTTCGTAGCAGTAAATCCATGAAATATTGTCAGACGTAACTACTTTAGAATAAAGTGTTCAACTGGACAAGTATCCTTCACTGTTCAAACGTATTTTATTTATTGTCTATTCATTTTAAAGTAATTTGAAGCCATGAATTAAACAAAACCTGAGAAGTGTTAAGAGTTACTGAGGAGGAATTTGATTTGTTACAAATCTGACCACGACTGTATATCAGAGAGTACCAGACAAAGCTTTCAGGTGGCTACAGGATGAAATTTTGCTGGAGTTCTGGTAAGAAGTTGTGACCAATCCGGTCCAGCAGGTTGAAAGTCAGCACAAATGCTCACTGGCGGGTAGTTGGGTCCTAGTTGTTGAAAGGTTTATGAGCTTACCTAGTAATCGGAATGTCGTTCTTCTGTCATTGAGTCCGAAACCAGAAGGAAACAGCTTTCCAGTACTCACTGGTTTTCAGCGGTTCTCTAGCTTATATGAATCTGTAGTCAAATTGAACACCTAATAACTCTATGATAACACTTGCTTGTTCACATCTTATATAGATTTATCTAGAATTGGACGAAATCCTGTTGCGATGAAAGCGTCAACCTGCGCTTATATGTTAAGATTTTCACTGTCACTTCCATATGTGTTGTAAGACCCTTCATTCAAGGAATTAACTTAAAATATCAAAAATTAGTTACGATCAAAATCAAATATAAAAGAATGAGAAAATTCGTTGTATTTTATGCACCTACATATGTTACTTGTCACCCATGCAGAGTTTTCAGTTTTCTATGAGTGTAATCTGCGTGGATCTCAAATGAATCTTTTCAGATAATTTATCAAATCGCTTAGTGATAGACGGAATATACTGAATGGATAAAACAGTGCTACTTCTTTTCTCTTCTAGTGCATCAAAGTGAAGTGAAGCAGAAATTCTCGTTCAATTATCATTTATTCGCATTTCTTTCGACCAGTTAACCCAGTTAGCGTACTCTGTATGATATACTTTCACTTGACTGAAGGTAACACTGCTGCTGAAGAACACAAATCTCACTTTACACTGAATAACTTCGAAAGGATTCGAATGAAATGTAACTGAATAGTGTGGAGAAATTGTTTTCGAGGAATTTATAGCGCGTGAAGTTTCGGCTTTTATAGTTCTACAGAATTATTCTCAGCATGTCTAATCCTTTCTGCTATCTGAATAGTTTACGTAAGAGATGGATGACATCATATTTAAATAAAGCAAGAACAACAGTGGTTTGTGCAGAATAATATGCTACTATCATTACTTATTTATTTGCCTTCATGTCAGATGCTTTCTTACAGCCAAAATAAGTTATTATTAAGTTTATGTACAGAAAAGTTTTACTACACTTGCGAATTTTACATGATGTCACTTGACAGGTGGTTCCGGACTTAGTGAACAGTACTCAGAAAATTACGCCTATATAGCTTTCACAAGTTTAAACAAAGTAAATGTATGCATGTATACAGTGGTAAAGGAGATACGTAATGAAGACGAGAGATTCGTGAGATGATGGGTCACTAATAAATTGGTTGACAATGTGCTGAGTTCAACTCAAATCATGGAAGCAGGTGACAAGGAGAACTTGACTGCAGCGAAGTGGGTGGGGTGAGGTTGAAGCCGAGGATCACGTAATCAAGTGAAAGAGAGAGAGAGACAGCTAAGACATGCAGTTACGAAGCACGGAAAGAAAAGACTGATGTTAACATCTTCTTCCTGAACACATTTTTCAGGTTTTTGATAGTGATCGCTTCAACAAACTTGAATCGATAATTTTAAAGGATTTCGCGATTTCCACCTGACGACTCATGTAAAGGTGATGCTTCGTAATGGAACTATTGTCAGCATTTGTTCCCCACTGGAGTCGTAGGCTTTTCGGGACCTTAACATATCACTTGTTGCTATGGTTTGCGGTGAACTGAGTACAGTGTTACCCTAATTTATATCAGTCACTCGCCATTCAACACACCTTTCGTCTTCATTATGCAAGTCTTCCACCATTGTATGCATACATTCACTTTGTTTAAACCTGAACCTCCTATCTAGAAACTGTATAGCGGTATTTTCTCAGTACTGTTCACTAAACCTGGAACCTCCTATCAATTGACATCATGGAAAATTTGCAAGAGGGGTAATACTTTTCTGTACATAAACTTAATAATGATTTGTTTAGGCTGTAGGCAAACAGCTGATGAGAAGCCAACGAAATGAGCAATGGTGGTACAATATTATTCTGTAAAGGCTGTTGTTGTCAATGTTTATGAACACTGAACGTTTGTTTATTTACTTTGGTCGCCATTGGCCGACAACTTACAGACGCCAGTGAATCGATCGTGTACAACTGATATAAGTAGAAAACGTAGGCACCGTGGTAGAGTATAACTCCATTATAGATAAGATTTTATTTTGATAAATCAAACAGTGCCACACAGCAATGTGGTGGTTGTCGATTTGGAGCGTGTTCGGAAATAATAGGATCTGAGAATTGAGTTCCTTGACTGTTTTTATTCTTCTATTTGTCCTTCTGGAGTGCCTTCTGGAACTCTTTAGGAACGTCCTTACTTGGTCTCTAGCCAGCATCTTTTGACAAGGATTATCACAACTCAATTTGAATCTTTTGGTGACGTTGAATAATGTCTAGGATGTGGCCGTTAGGAAGCAGAAGGGAAAGTAAGTGATTTTGAGAGGCCGTATATGACATCCAGTAGTGTATTTCAGATCGTTAAGGGTAATGATGCGTAGTTAAACGATCACCCCAAGGAAATCGCTGAGTTTCTGGATAGTTTTTTGGTGTACAGAAATACCCTCGTTTATCTCGATTCTATGGATGAACTGAACTCGAGTTCTCTTCTTCAGGCAATCACTAAGAGATTACCCGTTTGCTTACAAAAAAAGTTCATAAAATTCAGCTCTCGTTTAGACGAGGATGGCTTTTGATGAAATTTTGAGACTGGTAAAAGACAGTGTCAACCAAGCAATGAGCAAGTCTTCCAGTATATTTTATCCCAGCCCTGGAATAGAGAAGTCAGAGAGAGAACCACAATCATTTGTAACAAAGGGCTCTCAGAGAAGCGGATATTGAGGAAGGTGCATAGTGTCTAGTAATCCATACAAACTCAATGAGTGCGACAGATTTCATGGGGTTTCCCCAATAGACAGGTTGTAATTTGTGAGACGAAAACCGTTGTGTTTTATCCGTTTGAAAGAAGCGTATTAAAAAGCGAACTGTAAAGCAGTGAGCAAAGTTAATGGTAAGCTGAATATGAAGTCAGCGTCATAAAATTTCGACTTCGATTCTTGTGATGATGATGATGATGATGAAGTGGCTGCAGTGAAGACGCCTGTAGTTGCATCTGGTAACTCATTGCTGAATAGCGTGTTACAAATGACGCCAAAGTATGTTGAGAACAAGACGGTTGCAGTTCTAGAGTCCAATTCTGACTCCACAAGTTTACAAAATATTACTTGTCAGCGTTAAGGCTTAAAGCTCTTAAGAATTCATGAGGAAGAACCTTAGTCAACTAACGCTGGTATTAAAGAGGTTGAAAATGATGAAGTCGATAATGTAATCAGCAGTAAAGTAAATATTTGTAATAGTGATCATATTGGTGAACATTTCTCCTCAGATGGTCACGGCGAGATAAGCAGAATACCTACTAATACTGAGCTGAATAAATGTTATGTACAACTTGAAGGTGGAGTAGAATTAAAGGTAGATGAGGTTACACAAAATATAGATACTGATGAGACAGCCAGCGTAAGCGATCCACGATAAGGTGTCTGTACTACAGTTCACTGAAGTTCCAGAAACAGCAAAGTATAAATGATGGTTGTGATACTGAACTTGTGAATGAACATCATTCAACAGAATGCCTATTAACCTACTTGCCAGATTACCAGTAAAATGTAAGAGAAACATTTAGAAGCAGATTGCAACCATGTGATACCAAATAACTTTTTCTTAGCTTCAAGAATAGTAAACGATAACAGATAATATCAACTAATTTGCCAACGGCTTCTTACACAGGCAGATCTTGGAAGACTACAACAGTTAGTATACATCTTCTTAATGTACAGTAGAACGACTCAGTCTAGTTACTTCGGAAAGATCGATTTTCTTCTTGATGACTTCTGACGACTATCAAGTCTAGACTATATTCTGCAATTCGACGGATTCAAAAATACCGATGAATTAATGATTTCGATCTGCAAAACTGATTAGTGAACAAGAAATATACCTCTCAATAGCTTCTTCATCACATTCTACAGGAATATACTTCCATGATCAATCATTTCAAGTTATGAATGGGTTTCTTCAGTCTACTTTATTTTGATACGTGCATTTTGTAAAACTTCATTGCCATTTCGTAGAAACGTTTCAGCTGTACACGAAAATCGAATAACACTGACTTTTCAGACGCTTGTGTCACCAAAGAAGCAGCTCATCTTTTCAGTTAAGAAATATTTTGTTTCGTCAGCTGGAATAATGCAAACACACTTGACGAGCTCATCAGTAAAGAAGACGATTAGTCGTCTGACAGACTACTGTGTTTATTACTTTCAGTAGTATGCAAAAATAACTATAAAAATTAAATCCAAGTTCCTTCAGACTGGCAATGAAGATGAAATAGAGAACATCTGAAATATTGAAAAAAACAAACATGAACACTATACACACTGCTAATTTATGAACAGTTCGAGACTATTCCAGTCAACCTGCAGTTATTATAACAAGGTAGTGTGAGCACTGATCAGACTTGTTTATGAAAATGATGCGGAAAAGGGAAGGGAACAGTCATTGAGGATAGAAAAACAACCGGTAATTTCTAAAGTTATTTCTATCTTATAAGTATCAGAATGGGAAAGCTGAGATTTTGATTTTTCACGTGTTTGTTTATTCTCCATCCCAGTAAGGCATGAGGAGGAAGTCATTGAGCTCAAAACACATTTTGATTTTGAACAGAAAAAGCTATTTGATTCACAGAATAATAATCATAATAACAATAACAATAATGAATAATACTGGTGCCTTAAACAGTTTGTTCTAAATTGCATTAGCCAGACTGTACAGCCAGACTGCACGATTGAAAATAATATTTCTTTCTATGTATGGTACTAGATAAGTTTGATGATTGTAGAAGAGAAAAGGTATCACGTTTAATGCCCATAGGCAATTTATGATTGAATTCAGTCGACATTTGCCACATTGCTTGCCACATTCTCTTGTAAAACTCAGTGGAAAAAAGGAAATCAGCTTTGTACTTTCTTTGCAAGAAAAGCGTGAAATATTTATGAATAATTTATCTGGGAATAAATTATGCCAAAAAAACCGCAACAGTTCGAACTAAACGTCAGCTGTTGTCTTGTCTCGTTTGTCTTTGCCATCTCGTGTTTGTTTAGTAATTGCCTAAATGATGTGCAGTGTTCTTCTGTCCACTATAGAGCAGAGGTCTATAGTTAGTTTTGAAGATATTTCGACATGAATTAAATATCACTAGATATATATATATATATATATTTATAAGATTTGTATTTTTCTTGATGGTCACAACTTTTAACAATTAATCACATAATAAGTAACATCCCCACCACTCGATCTTCAGCCGCGCGTATGCGACATACTACGGCTTATTCGATATCTTCCATTCATCATGGAATAGTTTTTTTAACATTTTTACATCGCTTAAGTTTGACTTGCTTTTGCGAACTAATTTCACCTTTTTTGTCTACTTTCAGACGGATTATGTGCTGTTGGAAAATGTCATCTGTAGTCTTTGACTATGGTTGACATTTTCCTAATATAAATGCAGACTGCTTTTTTAACTGTGCTTTTATGAAAAAGTAGAAACATAATCAGTGTGTCTAGCTGGTGTATTTTCAAAGCACGATACTTGATATTTATTGAAGTTAGTTTTAATCCTCAAATGTTTTTGATTTTATCAAAGCCCAATACACTGTTTAATTCAGTTTCAGATTTTCCCACGGATTGATTGCACCCCCAAGTGCTCGGTCTCAGGTTGACATGTCGGCTCTTTGTGCAGATACTTCGTGGATGGTGGTGACTAGCAGTGGGATCCAGAACGAAGTGCTTTTCATCCAATTTTAGACTTGTAAGCCAATGGATGTAATTGCGCTCCCCAGTGAGTTAGTGATAGTGTTCCTACAGAGGAATGAACCCAGTGTCCATAGTTTCAAGCTCCAGAGCCCTATCCACTGGATTATTCAGATATCTCGTTATGAGTATGAGTGATCAGCTGGACACTGTCTTCACTAAATTCATCAATATATTTAAAGGTGGATTTTGAGCTCCATATTACATGAAGAATGGAATAACTAATTGACTATATCTAATATAAATTTGAAAATCCCGATCAGGTGCCTGTAGAATACTCTTTTCAACAACTTAATCATCAAGTTCCATATTAGTTTGTTAATTAGATGTATCAGTATTGTATACTGGATGATGTTTCGAACACAATTTATTGTTCATAATCATATCAATTGTGGTCACACGACTTTGAGATTTGAGGTTTATAGTTTTCTTTGTTTTCTCCTATTTGTCGTATGAGCAGTAGAATTTTCCATATATCTGGGTGGACAGGTGTTGAATCATTCCTATTACATGTATTCACTCTCAGTTGATTCGATAAACAAAGCTTCTGTTACCGATCTCTCCCTATATCCTGCGATATTAGATTTTAGAACTGTCATCCTGTCCCATCCAGCCTGCTGTGTGGTTGTGTGTAATTGCATGTAGTGCTATAGCTGAACTATTTTCTAGATTTCTTATCTTATTTGGGTTAACCAATCAAGATTTTGCTGCTGGGTTTTTATGTTCGGCTAGTTTGACTGCCCCTGTTCTACTAGTTTGACCTATGTATTTGACCTCACAATCATTGCAGGCAGGGTATTAGATAAACTAAATTGTTTTGTTTTAATGGCTCCACAGGATCCTTTAACCGACAAAGCTTGTTTCTCACTCAATTATAAACCCAAATAAGATAAGAAATCTAGAAAATAGTTCAGCTATAGCACTACATGCAATTACACACAACCACACAGCAGGCTGGATGGGACAGGGTGACAGTTCTAAAATCTAATGTCACAGGCTATAGGGAGAGATTGATAACAGAAGCTTTGTTTATCGAATCAACTGAGAGTGGATACATGTAATAGGAATGATTCAGCAACTGTCCACCCAGATGTCTGGAAAATTCTACTATGTCAACGACGACAAATAGGAGAAGACAAAGAAAACTATAAATCTCAAATCTCAAAGTCGTGTGACCACAATTGATATGATTATGAACAATAAATTGTGTTCGAAACATCATCCAGTATACAATACTGATACATGTAATTAACAAACTAATATGGAACACGTCTGTTGAGCTCACCACCAGACAAGACGTATAGTCATCTAACTGTACAATGTAGACCGTTATACGTTACCGAGTTTCATAATGCTGCTCAGGATGCTTAAAATGTTTAAAAAAATATCCTATTGGGTAGCAATAAAGTTTACCACTGTTTACATACACAACTAATGAGTATGGCGATAAGCGTCAAGCCAAATTCGTATCATTTTCACTTTCCAGATATATTTCTGGAAGGGTATTCATAATCCGAAATTACTATTTTACATCAAGTCATCGAACTACGCTTACATTACAAGTTCTAAACTGTAAGCAGCACATATAAATTAAACATTCTGCTGCTGACATACTCCTATTATACAATTATCAGATTCTTGAAGTCAGACGCCTAGAACGAATCGCATTACAGCAAGATATTTAAGCTTTTGAATATAACGAGTTAATGGAGTTTAAATGCTTAGATGAAATCAGGCAGAGCCTAAATATATTTTGGAAAGGGGAACAATTAAAGACTAAGATCTATTTCTGAGTATATTTGACTGAAAGCAGTAAACACAAGTATTATTTTGGAAGGACATGTTGAATAAACTTACGATAAAGCAATAAGAAGGCGTAATTTGTCTGAATCGTGTAATACGTTTTCTCAACACATTTGGAACATTCGGACCACACATGTAATCAACACACGGACTTATGCAGAAATGATAACGTAGATTGAGTCAAAAGGTTAAAGGAACAAAGGAGAGAGGCGAGAAAACAGTAAATCTATCTTGGATTCAAAACGAATGTTACCAAGAAGAATTTAATGTTATGACAAATTGTTTCTGAACACATGAAGGTGTTTTCAACATCCTAATCCCTGGAGCTTCTACAACCCTTAGGATACGCTCCAAACAGGTTTTATTGATAGGCTTTGAAAAGGTGGAAACATCAAATTTATGCTTTGTATCTATAGTGTGATTGGCAATGGAAGATCTAGGTAGTGTGTTTTCAGCATTAATAGATTATCAGGATCCGGTTTGCTGCTGAAGTCACAAAGAAATATCAAACACTTTTAAGTAAAATCATTTTCGATAATAGCAGCAAACACATTGAAAGTAATCACAACAAAATGTGTCTTTATATCTATCTATCATAATATGCTCTGCGAGTAAACGATTAGCCAAATTCTTTTCGACTGACAATGGAAAAGAGTCATGACAACGAAAGCTCTAACTGTACAATGCAAACACCTAAATGGTGTGTGATATTAGTTTTCCCCGAAATAACAAATATGCAAGTGGTTAAAATACGCAGTTTTGACAGCGAAAAAATGCCCAGAAATTCGCAGTCTTTCACAGACATTCATCTGTGTCAGTCTTTAAAGCGGGATGGTTGGGGGACTATCAAAAGTACTAACACCCTGTATCCAGTGAAACAAAATGTCAAATGTACAATGAACAATGTATAAAGAATAAACAAGAGTTTATAAGAAGACGATAAATGATGTCACATCGAAATGGAATGATGAAATATCACCACTTTAAATACGAAATCTGGACGTGGATGCGCACAACACTCTCCAGTCGCCATGTGACTTGTCAAAACCAAATGAAATCAATATTATATTCACTGTAGCTTAGGCACCTGACATCTATCAGTAGAATGTTGTTCACCTTGATTATTTCGCTTGCTGAATGAAAATTATCACTAATATCTCAGACATTTATTTCAAGGTGAACAACTTAACATCACGTGGACATAATGCTACCCCGTAAATCAGATATTATTTATTAATGAACGTGAATAATTAATGTTTGAAATGCACAGACTTTAGTTGACATTATATGCAAATTTCTTGCATCATGTGCCTTCGAAATACATCTGAATATGATGTTATCGAAACAAATGAGCTGGTCTGTGTGAAGTATTATACCAAGTCTTTCAATGTGAATTGTATCAATGTAAGACAACTACAAAGCTGGCGCGGGTTTTCAAGTTGTGCGCAAGAATATTCCATCATTATGGATGTCAACCGGTGGCAGAAATTGGCGAATTCAATACGTTGTTATTTTATTATTGGATTTACAATGTCAAGATTGGTGAAGGTCACCTACATTCCAAAGGTGATATTCCTAATCACAGGTTCAATTTTATTCAACGGGGAGCCCTATTTGACAGTGTCACGTGTCAGATAATCCACAATGGAGAGCTTTCCGAGGCGTTCGAATTGAAAACAAAAATAAGACAAGGCTGGTTGTCCATTATCACCAATGATATTCATAATATGGGCAGATTCAATTGTGTGGAAGACTATGCATGGGGAGTGAGAAGACAGAAATACGCTGTACTGATCAATAAGGATACTATAGAAGATCTGGATTTCTTGAGGTGGATTATTTCTGCTGAATGCCACACAAACTTGAAGGATGGGAGGCGAAAACCAAAAAAACTCTGGATGAAGAGGCTGGCCGGAAGCGAAGGACTGGAAACAGACCCAGAGTCTGCTGTAGATGTGCTCACGGCGTTCTGCTAAAAGGTTGGAAAAATGGGAAGATACCTACCGAATAGAAGAAAGGCCAATTTATGAAGTCTATTCAACATGAAGATCAGACACAGAATATAGTAAGATATATATTACATGTCAAAGGTAAAATTAATAGAATTAATACAATAAGAAAGTGCAATAATCAGGAAGACCAGGTAGAAAACGCATAACAACTTGACTGATTGTACAATTAAGGATTAAGGAGAAGTATTAGGAAAATAGGTTGGAAGTTTGAGCATATATAAAAATTAATGAAAAAAAACACGAACCAAATCTAGTGATGCAGATAGGAAGTAAAAACGTAAACATAACAGAAATAAACAGGAGGGTTGAATAAGGAAGGTAATAGAACAATCACTATTAGTGGGACTGACTTTTGATGATGGCCACAGTGTCGTAACAGTTAGCCGTATTTCTTCTGAACACATAGCTTGTGCTTAAGCTTTGGATAAACAGTACCACAGTTGTTTTAAGGTGCCTTGATTTCACTTGCTTCGATAGGTTTGATGGGATCATGTATATGACTTTGAAGGACCTATCAAATGGAGTTGAATGTCGTGAATTCGCCAGCAGATGTTCTCATACTGAACTGTAAACATCCGTGTATACACCCCTTATTAACCATGCTGGATAGTGTTTTCGAGCGCGATTTACAAGCAGTCGCATGATACAGCCAATGTACTTGACTCCACACTAACAAGTCATCCGGTATATTCATGTTGAAGTGGCACAATGAGACAGCTTGTCTTTCATTACATTCTGGTTGAAACGTTTCTTGTTGTATACTGTTACTTGTAGGCCGACGGCGAAGTATATTTTGTCGGGAGACTTCGAAATTTGTCTATGGTGAAATTCTGATTCGGTATCACTTTTAAATTCGAGGTTGATTACCAGCATCTTTCTGAAGGTGACTTCGACTTTTAAAGGTGTTTTTTTGGTTTTCGATTCTTGTCTAGGAATCTAGGTGAAGAGAAACCATTTTCTATCAAGATCCCTCGGAAATGTCCCACTCCGCTCATTAACAGATATTACAAATTCTCCATATCACTCAATCGCGATGTTCATAGGTCGGTGAAAGAAAAGTTTTCAAGACACAACATCCGGCATAAATTCAATTTCTGTTGATTCAATTAAGAATGTCAGACTGGTAGATAAGAAGGTGGTCTTCCTGGATATCGTCTCTATCTTCACCAATGTCATGATGAAAATCAGTTCCACCAATAATAGTTACCCCACTACCTTTCTCACTCAACCATTTTGTTTACCTCTGTTATTCAAGGATTGGTTTGTTGAGATTTGATTGATTGGTTACAGGATTTCAGCATGGGCTCACATCGGTTAGAGAACCTGTGAGTACTGGAGAGCTGTTTCGTGCTAATTTAGGTCTGACTCCTCACAGTATGAACTCACTGCCAGCGTTCTAGCCCAGGACCGTCTGGTTACAAGACGAGCTTGTTTGCGCTTACGTTTTTAATTCCTGTCTCTATCATTAGATTTGATTACTGTTTCCTCATTAATTTTTCTGTATGCGCGCACTTCCCACTGGCTTTGTTATTACTACACCCTTAATCTGCAACTGTACAAACACTCCAGTTTCACAGTAATTATGATCCCATTACGTCTTATCTACCCAATCATCCTGTTAATTACACTTAGTAATTATATTCAATTTACCTCTGACAGGAAATTCTGGAACTTTCCCAGACACTTACTATAAATACACGAATGTACAGCCCAGTTGATGAAAATGTCGAAAATAAAAATATCAATGTAATCAATAGCATTTATTCTTTCCTTATTATAGATATAAAAGTGTAGAACTTGGTGATAATATATGTGTAAAACTTGGGCAGTGTGGTAGTACGTAATTCCATATTAGTTTGTTTATCAGATGTATTACACAGTGAAACAGTAATGTATACTGGATGACGTTTCGAACACTATATGGAAAATTATACTGCCCATACGACAAATAGGAGAAGACAAAGAAAACTATAAACCTCAAATCTCAAAGTCATGTGACCACAATTGATATGATTATGAACAATAAATTGTGTTCGAAACGTCATCCAGTATACAATACTGATACATCTAATAAACAAACTAATATGGAACACGTCTGTTGAGCTCACCACCAGAGAAGACGTATAGTCCTTAATGATCGGTACTCTACACAATTCAATCTACCCATATTATGAATATCATCGGTGATAATGGACAACCAGCCTTGTCTTATTTCTGCTTTCAATTCGAACGCCTTGGAAAGCTCTCCATTGTGGATTCTCTGACACGTGACACTGTCAAATAGCTCCCTGTTGAATAAAATTGAACCTGTGATTAGGAATATCACCTTTGGAATATAGGTGACCTTCACCAATCTTGACATTGTAAATCCAATAATAAAATAACAACGTATTGAATTCGCCAATTTCTGCCACCGGTTGACATCCATAATGATGGAATATTCTTGCGCACAACTTGAAAACCCGCGCCAGCTTTGTAGTTGTCTTACATTGATACAATTCACATTGAAAGACTTGGTATAATACTTCACACAGACCAGCTCATTTGTTTCGATAACATCATATTCAGATGTATTTCGAAGGCACATGATGCAAGAAATTTGCATATAATGTCAACTAAAGTCTGTGCATTTCAAACATTAATTATTCACGTTCATTAATAAATAATATCTGATTTACGGGGTAGCATTATGTCCACGTGATGTTAAGTTGTTCACCTTGAAATAAATGTCTGAGATATTAGTGATAATTTTCATTCAGCAAGCGAAATAGCCAAGGTGAACAACATTCTATTGATAGATGTCAGGCGCCTAGCTACAGTGAACATAATATTGATTTCATTTGGTTTTGACAAGTCACATGGCGACTGGAGAGTGTTGTGCGCATCCACGTCCAGATTTCGTATTTAAAGTGGTGATATTTCATCATTCCATTTCGACGTGGCATCATTTATCGTCTTCTTATAAACTCTTGTTTATTCTTTATACATTGTTCATTGTACATTTGACATTTTGTTTCACTGGATACAGGGTGTTAGTACTTTTGATAGTCCCCCAACCATCCCGCTTTAAAGACTGACACAGATGAATGTCTGTGAAAGACTGCGAATTTCTGGGCATTTTTTCGCTGTCAAAACTGCGTATTTTAACCACTTGCATATTTGTTATTTCGGGGAAAACTAATATCACACACCATTTAGGTGTTTGCATTGTACAGTTAGAGCTTTCGTTGTCATGACTCTTTTCCATTGTCAGTCGAAAAGAATTTGGCTAATCGTTTACTCGCAGAGCATATTATGATAGATAGATATAAAGACACATTTTGTTGTGATTACTTTCAATGTGTTTGCTGCTATTATCGAAAATGATTTTACTTAAAAGTGTTTGATATTTCTTTGTGATTTCGGCAGCAAACCGGATCCTGATAACCTATTAATGCTGAAAACACACTACCTAGATCTTCCATTGCCAATCACACTATAGATACAAAGCATAAGGTTGGTGTTTCCAGCTTTTCAAAGCCTATCTATAAAACCTGTTTGGAGCGTATCCTAAGGCTTGTAAAAGCTCTATGGATTAGGAGGTTGAAAACACCTTCTGTCTGTCTGTCTGTCTGTCCGGATTCAACATAGAACTTGGCTCCGAAGTGCACCAGTTCCAGTTGCCACTTTCCAAATAGCACACAGTGATAGACAAGAAGATGAGTGAAGTGAATCAATTCAGTCTGACAAGTATAAGAGTGAAACAGAATGGGTAATGGTAGAGAGAAATATGAAAGATCACAGAGACTGAATACATCTGCGCTGGCCATTGACAACGATTTTGAGCCATGTCACCTATTGTCTCCAGCCATTGATTCGTAGAGTCCCGAGGGCCCCAACCCGGGAGTCTGCATCTCCCTACCTACCTTACTCAGTTTAACTGTCAAGGATTTCATGGATTGATGAGGCCATGTGTTTGTTTGGCCACCACTTACCGTTTTCCAACCTGCACCTATATCAGCTAGTAATGCCCGTCGTCGGGGGAGGCGATGGTCAGGCATGCGCAGCACGTGACCTAGCCATCTCAATCTATGTAACTTTATAGCCTCGTCGATTGATTTTCCCTGTTCGCCGAACGTCAACATTACTTACCTTGTTAAACCACCTAACGTGAGACAGAGATCGCAGACATCTATGATCGAAAGCAGTCAACCTTTTCATGTCTTCAACTCGTATTGTATTGGCCATGTTTCAGAGCCATAGAGATGGACGGAGCGAACTGCTGAGCAGTACACACGTCCCTTGGTTGTTGATAGCCGGATGTCACGCCTACGCCAGAGGTGGTGTAAGTCAGCGAAAGCAGCTCGAGCTTTTTGGATCCTTGCTGAGATTTCGTCGCCAATCAGTCCGTTGGTGATAGTGATACAACTTCCCAAATAGGTGAAGTGGTCAACATGTTCTATCACTTCACTCCCTATCACTAAGCTAGGAGTTGACGTAGTCCAGTCCTGTAGCAGCATCTTACATTTGACAGCAGGGGCGAATCGCATGCCAAACATACGAAGATTGCTGCTCAAGGTGTTCAGAAGACTCTGCGGATTTTGTCAGAATCCTCCCCTAACAGGACGATGTCATCTGCATATTCTAAGTCAATGAGATTATTCCCTGGTAACAAGTCGATTCCTAAGTCGTTACGTTCAGTTAAGGATACTTCCATCAGCATATCTATGATGAAGTTAAACAGAAATGGGGAGAGTGGACATCCCTGTCGGACACCACTGGTTGTTATCAATTCAGATGACAATTCCCCATAAGCCCTTACACGGCTACATGAGTTTGAATAGAGTGCCTTGATTAGTGCAATGTACTTTCTTGGCACTCCCTTCACAGTCAGACATTGCCATAGTACCTTTCAATCCACGGAGTCGAAGGCCGCCTTCAAGTCAAGAAATATGGCAATTGTTGGACGCCGAAAAGTGTGTCTATGTTCTAGAATCTGTCGAAGAGTGAAGATATGATCTATGCACCCTCTACCTGGTCTAAAGCCTGCTTGATTTTCCCTCGTCTGTTCCTCCCGAGTTCTGCTTAGTCTGTGCATGATTACTGAGCCTAGGATTTTAGAGACTATGTTCGTTAGGCTGATCCCCCTATGATTATCACACGAGGACTTGTTTCCCTTCTTGAATATCGGTATAATAAGTGACTTACCCCAGTCTGATGGCACTGTCTCTGATTCCCAGACTTTGCCTAGTACCTCAGTTAATCTACAAACTAGTATGTCACCCCCATTTTTAAACACCTCCGGAATAATTTCGTCGAGTCCTGCCGCTTTGCCTCGTTTCAAATTACTCATAGCTTTTGTGACCTCACTTACAGACGGCGGACCAGTGTCTATATCCCATTCGGGTGTGTGCTGGATGTCGGGGAGGTTCAGTGTGGCTGTAGACAAGTTAAATTGTCCCTCAAAGTGTTCTTTCAAGCGTTCAAGGCGTCCATCCTGAGAGCTAATCAAGGACAAACCAACTTCATGTGTTCAGAAACAATTTGTCATAACATTAAACTCTTCTTGGTAACATTCGTTTTGAAACCAAGATAGATTTACTGTTTTCTCGCCTCTCTCCTTTGTTCCCTTAACCTTTTGACTTAATCAACGTTATCATTTCTGTATAAGTCCGTGTGTTGATTACATGTGTGATCCGAATGTTCCAAATGTGTTGAGAAAACGTATTACACGATTCAGACAAATTACGCCTTCTTATTGCTTTATCGTAAGTTTATTCAACATGTCCTTCTAAAATAATACTTGTGTTTACTGCTCTCAGTCATATATACTCAGAAATAGATCTAAGTCTTTAATTGTTCCCCTTTCCAAAATATATTTAGGCTCTGCCTGATTTCATCTAAGCATTTAAGCTCCATTAACTCGTTATATTCAAAAGCTTAAATATCTTGCTGTAATGCGATTCGTTCTAGGCGTTTGACTTCAAGAATCTGATAATGGTATAATAGGAGTATGTCAGCAGCAGAATGTTTAATTTATATGTGCTGCTTACAGTTTAGAACTTGTAATGTAAGCGTAGTTCGATGACTTGATGTAAAATAGTAATTTCGGATTATGAATACCCTTCCAGAAATATATCTGGAAAGTGAAAATGATACGAATTTGGCTTGACGCTTATCGCCATACTCATTAGTTGTGTATGTAAACAGTGGTAAACTTTATTGCTACCCAATAGGATATTTTTTTAAACATTTTAAGCATCCTGAGCAGCATTATGAAACTCGGTAACGTATAACGGTCTACATTGTACAGTTAGATGACTATACGTCTTGTCTGGTGGTGAGCTCAACAGACGTGTTCCATATTAGTTTGTTAATTACATGTATCAGTATTGTATACTGGATGATGTTTCGAACACAATTTATTGTTCATAATCATATCAATTGTGGTCACACGACTTTGAGATTTGAGGTTTATAGTTTTCTTTGTCTTCTCCTATTTGTCGTCGTTGACATAGTAGAATTTTCCAGACATCTGGGTGGACAGTTGCTGAATCATTCCTATTACATGTATCCACTCTCAGTTGATTCGATAAACAAAGCTTCTGTTATCAATCTCTCCCTATACCCTGCGACATTAGATTTTAGAACTGTCACCCTGTCCCATCCAGCCTATTGTATGGTTGTGTGTAATTGCATGTAGTGCTATAGCTGAACTATTTTCTAGATTTCTTATCTTATTTGGGTTTCTAATTGAGTAAGAAACAAGCTTTGTCGGTTAAAGGATCCTGTGGAGCCATTAAAACAAAACAATTTAGTTTATCTAATACAGAGCCTGCAATGATTGTGAGGTCAAATACATAGGTCAAACTAGTAGAACAGGGGCAGTCAGACTAGCCAAACCTAAAAACCCAGCAGCAAAATCTTGATTGGTTGACTCAAATAAGATAAGAAATTTAGAAAATAGTTCAGCTGTAACGCTACATACAATTACACACAACCATACAATAGGCTGGATGACACAGGATGACAGTTCTAAAATCTAATGTCGCAGGGTATAGGGAGAGATTGATAACAGAAGCTTTGTTTATCGAATCAACTGAGAGTGAATACATGTAATAGAAACTATTCAATGCCTGTCCACCCAGATATATGGAAACTTCTACTGCCCATACGACAAATAGGAGAAAACAAAGAAAACTATAAACCTCAAATCTCAAAGTCGTGTGACCACAATTGATATGATTATGAACAATAAATTGTGTTCGAAACGTCATCCAGTATACAGTACTGTGATACATCTAATAAACAAACTAATATGGAACTTGGTGATTAAGTTGTTGAAAAGAGTATTCTTCAGGCACCTGATCGGGATTTTCAAATCTATATCCGATATAGTCAATTAGTTATTCAATTATTCATGCTATATGCAGCTCAAAATCGACTTTTAAATATATTGATGAATTTAGTGAAGACAGTGTCCAGCTGACCACTCATACTCATAACGAGATATCTGTGAGTGGCTGTGTAGATAGGTCAAATGTACCATTGGCGTATTTTTCTTGACTGCGACTTCCGGATGAATAGTATCAGTTGTAGGTAGCCATTCCTACCTATATTACTTGCTTATTTATACGTTTGCTTGAACATGACAGTTATTCAGGTCAGTAGGACGGACAATCTAAATACTTTTCTGAAAATGTCGCTAACACAACTTCAATATTTCTGTTTAGCTAGAAACATAAATACATATAAGTGGAGAAATCACGGTGGCCATGTTGCATCATTTCCCAGTTAAGCTTACTTCTCCTACCGTTAGTGACACCAAACATAAATAATTAAATCATCTCACAACAAAAACTAAGTGACATACAATAATTCCCTTCTCGCTGACTGTGCGTTTATTAGGTCCCCTGAATTCATGATGGATACATTAGAAGCAGCCCTGTCCAGGACATATCCTGCAGCAAAACTGGTCTAGCTTCTCCGAATATCTTACTCGTTGATGTAATCAAAGATCGATAAGTACCCTCGGCTGCTGCAGCAGTTACATTGGAAGAACGGAAATAAGTGTCAACTTCAGATTATTCGAACATGTACCAAGGGGCTTTCGGTGAAAGTGGCGGAGTAGTTTAAGCTTTTTAAACATCAAACACCTGATAGACACTGGATACCTAGTGAACGCGCTAACATCATTCGAAATAATTAACAGACAAACCAGCTAAAGTCTTCTTCGGTTTTCTGAGGCTATCTCAACAAAGTGGCTGAAGGCTGACCTATGTGTTCAAAGGGAATCTGTCATTTGACTCCAATTGCCCTGGTGATTCATCCCTTAATAACTCTTGGTCTTCTTACTTCATTACCATACCTTTTTTTCAACGCAATTATCACCTCGAATCTACTGTTTGACTTCCATGAGAGAAAAGTTTTCTTGATCTTATAAGTTCTAATCACCATATTACATCATCATCATCTTTTAGTCTGACCTCTCGCACTCCAAATTTTGATCTTTTCTTATCTAATTATACAATTGTTACTAATTTTTTGTTACCACCCTAACAACAGATTTGTCAATTAATTTACGAGAAACTTCTCTCTGATAAGATATACATATATACCTACTTACACTTCAGCTTTCCTGAAATCATCCTGATGTTTTACCTCACCATGACACTCTTATAATATGCTTGTTGATGACAAAAGTATATTGAATTTTATTTTGACTTTTATTTATTAAAGATTATAGGTTGTGTGCAGTTGATGAGAACCAACGAAATAAAATGGATCCACATTATTCTGCACCAATGCATGTTCTCTCATTGCTCAAAAATTGAGTGAACTAACTCTCTGAAAAGTAGTCATAATTATGTTAAGTGAATCGAATCAGAAAGTGTGATACAGGTAGTGGGAACACATCTGTTGTAGGTATCACTGAGTTTTAGTCACATATCGCTTGAAAGGTAGAAGATTTAGAAAATACATAAGGAGTAAGAGAAAGATGAATGGAAATTTACAAAGTCAGTTGAAGGTCTAACATCGAAACTAGTCGACATTCATGGATAGGAGATGATAGTTTTATAGCTTTATCCATCGTCATCATCATCGTGATGCGAAAAGAATAACACTGGTATTTCACTAGATACATCACAGTCAGAATTTGTTCCTTTTATTCTGTCTCATGTTTCAAAGAGATGCATTATGTTTTTGTTTATTCGACAGATTCTTACCTCTTGACACGAGGTTATGGTTAGTTCTGATGCTGTGCCACATAATATTTGCTCTCTTTCTTGCCAAGAGAACCCTGAAACGCACTGCGAATGCTAATTCTTCATACGAACTGTGATCAAGATTTGACGGGATAGTTGCAAAATAATTGAGCGTTGAGTGAGAAGTAGACATTTATAAAGTTATATTTGTAAAATCTCAGCGAAATTGAAATGATTAATTCCAACGTTTCGTTCGGCAATTTGGTCCGAACTTCTTCAGGGAAATTAATCGAAATTAACATAACAAAGGTTTATATATATAAAAAGAGGGACACCTCTTGTTTTTTAAAACTTCGTTCAATCATGAGCCATGCAAATGGTATCAATATGTATAATAAATAAATAAATAGAATTGTATGTTTATATAAAAGTACATCTCTTATTTTTTCTAAATATGAATCAACAGGTATACTAAACAAAACAAAACAAAAATTGTATGAACTATGATCCTTTATATATACACCTTGTTATGTTAATTTCGATTAATTTCCCTGAAGAAGTTCGGACCAGATTGCCGAACGAAACGTTGGAATTAATCATTTCAATTTCGCTGAGATTTTACAAATATAACTTTATAAATGTCTAATTCTTCATGTTATCAATATCAGTGTTCAACGATTACAAGTCTGTGCAGTTGAAAATGATGTGTGAACAAGATTTTAACAGCTGAGTGTTGTCTCACCAAATGTGTGCATCATATGTGCCAGATAATTTATTAGTACTGCTCTTAGTACAAATAGTTGGATTACAAGACTTTATTTTGTATGAAGGATTTAATCAGGAGCTGACATCAGTTAGAGAACCACTGGAAAACCTGGGAGTACTGGATAGCTGTTTCGTCCTAGTTTGTGCCTCCTCACAAGTACGCACCAACCGGGGTTCGAACCCAGGACTTTCTGGTTACAAGACTGGAGCGCTCGTAGACCATTGAGCCACTGGGACCCGATCCAATGGTTCTTGAATTCTAACTTTTGCCAATTCACGACATAGCGCGACCACTTCACAATATCTTCTTCGATGAGTTACTGCCTCATCTTCGACCTGCTGTACCCTACTGGTCACGGCTTCCCACTAGAACCCCAGGTTAACTTGAAAACTTTATTTTGTGCTATTGCATCATTTATCAACTCCAAATTCGTCTCCGGTAAGCTTATTCGAGGATAAATTTCCAAATCCCTACGGGATATTCCTTTTCTGATAGGGACTGATTCTTTAACCAGCGTCATGACATCCTGCGTCTTGTGCTTTCCAAATAAAACATATTTTGCCAAGTGCATAAATTACGACAAAATCTGGAGTACTCAGTTATGGTAATTCGCCTTTTCCTCTGACTTGTCTCACTTTACTTTAATTTTAATCTTTTTGTAATGTTTGATGCATCTTTCCTCTTTCAAGGGAATTATTATATCACCAACTATCTATGCTCTGAATAATTCATGCATAAATACATCCATGTCATGCCATCAGGGTGTGAGACAGACTAGAAATGTAAAAGAATTTTTTTTCTTTCCGCATTTCACTCGGTTGTTTTTTATTTATGAACAGATAGAGGAGACATGCTATCGGTAAACGAAAATTCGAGTAAAGTGAGAGCAACAGTGGTCTGTGCAGAATAATATGCTACAATCATTAGTCATCATTTCGTTGGCTTCTAATCGGCTGTTTGATTACAGCATCAACAAATTATTAATAAGTTTATATACATAACTATTCATAACATACTTGCAAATCTTTCATGATATCAATTGACAGGAGGTTTCCAAAATAGTGAACACTGCTCATAAAGTTACACTTGGCTTTTACACAGGCAGTGAAATGCATGCAGGAGATACGTCATGAAGACGAGAGATTCGCAAGATGATGACTAATAAACTAGGTGACAATATACTGACTGAGTTCAACTCAAATCATAGAGACACAATATAAGCAAAATTACCCTATATCAATGTTGTTGGGGTAAGGTTGAAGCCAAGGATAACCTAATCGAATTAATAAGAGAGACAGTGAAGACATCCAGTTATCAGACAGGGCAGGTAAAGACTGATGCAGACCACTTCGTTTCGATCACATAAATCGGGTTTCAGGTGTGTGATAGAGATTACTTCAGGAAACTTGAGAAGAATTGAACTTTTTTGTTTATTGATAATTTCAAAGGATTTTGCGATTTCCATCTGAGGACCCAATATGAAGGAGATGCCTGCTAATAACACTATTGTAAGCAAGCGTTTGTTCCCCGATGGCGATTTAGGTTTTTCGGTATATGTTCAGGTAATGGGAGGTGTGTGTTTTTCTTTCTGGTAGACTTTGCAAATAAATACCTCATTTCATCAACATAGTATTCCCAAATCCTCTCCGGAGAGCATCAAAAATCACTCAATGATCTCAAAAATAGTGGCAAAATCGTCATATTGCGACCTGACAAGGGCTTAGTAGTGGTTCTGTTGGACAAAGATGACTACACCACATAGATGAAAACTGTTTTAAATGACACGTTGAGTTTTTAGTTAGACGGTCGCCAGAAAGACAACATAGATGTAGCCGAAAAATGTATCACGAACGTACTGAGACCTTCTAAAGAAGAAACTGATTGACAACAATACGTACAATGATTTGAAACACCGAGGTCCTGTTCGCCGCACATATATACGACACACAAAAACAAATCCCCCGGAGACATATACTTTTGATGATTATTTAGCTTCCAAATAAGGTTGCTAGCTGGCTTGACAAGAAGTTGGAAGACATTCATCCACGGCTAGCCATGTACACCATAAAAGACTCATTTCATTTCTCCGAAAGTGTGAATCACGTGAATGTTTGAAATAAGTTCATGGTTTCATTTGATATAACCCCCTTGTTCATAATGGTCCCAATCAATCAAACCATCAAGATCATTTGTCAGCAGTCTGACGGTTGCTTATGCCCTCCAGTGAGAGATATCTACGGATCTTGTACACCTACTGTTATACAACATAAAGTCAGGAGATGAAAATGGAGGAGTCAGAGCAAGAATAATTTTTATTTTTTTGATTAGAGCTTGATTCCATACTGTATTTTCTGGTACAGGTATGCAATTTTCAGAATGTGATATCAGTAGCCCAAATTTTGCAGGCCGACCATAGATATCAGGTGTGCGTTGGCAGGGGATCGAACCTCGAACCATTTTCAAGGTCGGCGAGGGTCCTAACTACTGTGCCACCGACGCACTCCACACAGAAAGACTTTACTGCATGCCTAAACTTCGTAAACCTGAAAATCATCTTTATTAGGTAAATTACTCAGTCATATCAAGTCTAATCTGAACACTTCTCAACTAACGATCTCTGAATATTAGTGTTGATTTCAATTACCATCATTCTGATAGACATATACCTACGTTGACCTCCACTGTAATCTAAAAAACATTGTCTCGTTCATGGAAAAAATAACTACATATCTAATGTCCAAATAACAGATCTTTTTTTCGACCGTAGACATAACAAATTGGATACACATACGAACATTTTTTGATGTGAGCAACCGTTTGGCACTCAAAGCTTGTTATATATTTGTACAGACTGAAGGGATCTAAATGTCGGACCAACTTTCGGTCTGCTTAAAGCAAAGATAATCAGCGGCCTACCTCTGCTTTCTCAACTCACATGGCCGATTCGGTCCGAACTAATAAAACTCTGGACAGCTATTTGAGTATGTTATTCAATTTTAGGTCAAATTGCATTCTGAACTCCTCAGGAAATCTCAGAATACTCATACAATAAATCGCGACATTTCCACTCCCCCTCCTGCAGTAAATACTTCAAATTAATCAAAGACTGCTTGGAGTACTTGAAACACACTAACCGAATGATATCAGGCAGTAGTGATCATTTGTGCTTACCTGAAGTGTTTTTATTTTCTCTCAGGCCTGAAACACCGATGTAGGTTCACACTTTTGTAGTAGTGGGGACCCAAGTGATGAAAGCATATTCACCACTTTAATTGGTAATTCAATGTTGATATATGCAACTAAAGCATTTAAAAACCGGATGAAATTACGAAACGATTCAACCAATTTCTCGAGATGATATTTTCCTTTAATGTCAAAGTGAATGGTTGTTAAAGACATCAGAATATCTGCGTTTCTTTAAATAGGAAACAAGCGAATTACTGACGTGCGGATTACACAGTCGAGAAAAGGCGAATTTTTATGCTGCCACTGCTTTTGAGCACATAACCACATAATAGCCCTGCCAGGATGTATAATGTCCACTGGTGTGTTGAGTTAAACTAGGTCTAATGTTAAATATCTTAGTGACTATTCGAAAGTCACTCATCAGGTAACTGTGATACATGTGATCAGGGAATTACAATCGCTGCATGTTTATTTCTCTTTGAACATATACAGTATGGAGAAATGGATCACTCAGACTCCACCGATAAGTCTACTGACCTTTCCGCAGTGACGTTTCTATTCATCCTGAATTCTTCTGCTAAGTTATCGAATTCATATTCACGAAATAACCAAAGAGTTATTCTAAGATGGTGAAAAGTCTTAGTGGATAGATCAGGTTATTAACTACAAATTAAAAATGTAAACACACGAAAATCTTCACTGAATAAATACGCATGTGTAAAAGATGACATAAGATGACTTAGCAGGCAAATATCTAAGAGCATACAAGATGTCAGTTCAGTCATCCCTAACAGGCTTCTCCATTTACCCCTTGTTCTATCCATCCAAACCTGTATTATGTGTCCCTGTCAATATTTAGTTATGCATGTGTTTGGATGTTCCCACTTCGTGTATATGATTCCACATGAATGATGCATATATATATATATGACTAACGTACTTTATGGCAGGCAGGCAGACAGGTAGGCAAAAACGGAATTTGTTTGTTTTGCACAAATAGGATAAAGTCCTCTGGTTTGTTTACATGAGAAAGGAAGTAACATTCATGTGTGCATCATTACCACAGCCGAAAAATTTATTACATAGATTGTCTTTTTGTAAGTGTATGCATCATAACTGGCCTAGTCGATATGGCAAGTCATTGTAATACTGTGAATATATATCAATGTGTACTGCAGAGAATAATATTTCAGCCAGTACATAAGAGTATAGTTTTGTGTCTGTTCTAACCGCCTTATTTCACAATTTAACACAAGTTGGAACTCACTAGAATAAGACCAGCTGAGAGAGAATATTCTCCGGTGAATCGCATATCTCAACAAAATTACCTTCATCTCTATCTTGTATAGTGCATGATCAAAGCAATGGAGGTGGTAATCTGTGTTCTCCAAGTGATATTTCTCCCTAAAATAACTCGCTTTGTATCACCTGTGCCTCATTCCATATTACCAAGTGGTGATTCACAAGGATTTGATTGGCTACAGGTTTGATCATTTCATATTCTCCGTTCATTGAAATAATACACATTGTGTTGTAAATAAACAACATACTACTTGTTAGCGGAGCTTTTCATTCCTGGAATAGCAAGTAGGACAGAAGGTTTCAAACTTTTGAAGTTTCACTAACAGTGGTTTCGCTTCAGAGCAGTTGGATTGCTAGCCCTGTGTTCTGCCTCTCCTCATTTCCGATTTTGCTCAGGCTGCGGTAGGTCTGAGGGTGCTTCGACGAGGAATTGAACTTGGATCAATTGAGTGGCTGACGAACATCCTAGTACTGAACCACCGACTATAATAGGTGATAGAAGACTCCAAATATTAACTGCACACTTGTTATGACACACATTCTGTCAACTTCCCTGAGTTTCAGAGTGCCTAGTTCAGGGCTGGATTATTTCTGAGAATGGTCAACTGAACGGTGTTTGATGAGGTTGATGAAATTCGACTGTTAATCTGAATAAATCTGGTCAACATCTTATATCAATGATAGCCTTCCACAAGGCTTGTTAGTGTCAGGTCGTAAACCTCAGTGACGAAATTGTATAACCAACGCAGTGATCATCATCAACACTTACGAGTGGTTTGCTAGAATGCTTATCTCAAGGTAAATTTCACCATTATCTGATTCAGTTGAAGAAGTAGTAGAGACCAAGGATCACTGAAAAGCGTTCAGTTCCAAGTTTTAGACTTTTCAGTGATGTGGACCCATTCCATTGAAATCTAATGAACAATAAATTAGGCAATCAAAATAAAAAAACACGCGCGTTTTCGTCATGCCGTTTCCAGGACATTTCAATTTGGATATTGAAGGCATGTGAAAAGAATATAAATTATATAGAAGGCATTCACCTTATCAAAAAATTCTACAGTTCACATCAAAATTTATTCCATGCTGATGTGAACCTCAAAATATGACAGCGAACAAAAAATAATGATTTATTTATATTAAAAATTTATTGAGCTTATGAGGTGAATCGGAATAGAAATTTCAAATGAATGAAATAAATGGGGGAGGGCGAAGGTTGAATTTTGCAGCTGCTCGTAATTGAATCTCTGTTGACAGAACCTTTTATTTTCATTATGCTGAGAAAAGAGTAACACTATGAATAATGAAAATAATATGCATGATAAGGAATTCACAGTCACGAGAGTATTGCCACATAAAGAAGAGACATCAGAGGCCCTACATGGGATTACTGATAAGCCTGTAATTTGGTTGGCGTGCTTATCAACCAACTCACTCAGAGGCAAACCTTCTTGCTCAGCTGCCATTTCGCTCATATGGAGGTAGTAAATGTTTGAATGCACTGATGAACAATTTCAGTGGAGGTGTGATGCCAAAAAACTCAGGGAATAAACGACTTTTAACCATTCCTTGAAGGCTGTAGTATTCGCTATATGTGATATTTGAAATTGGACAAAAACGTTGAGAAGATAATTAAAGATAGCCGGTTATTCAAAGACCTACATGTTGAAGTGCCAGCCCTTTCCGACGGTTTCATTTTTTAGCTCTGCTGTCATATTTATATTACCTAAAAAGACAACTGCCGACAGTGATGATTGCTCACCTTATATCCAAATGACAAACACGAATTATTATAACTGTTAACGGCTAAGGTGGGTGAACAAAGGCATTGATAATTAACGATATAAAGAGTGTTACGTGTTGTCAGGGCACTGAAGTAAGATGAACAATAATAATCGAAATAATAATAAAAATGAGATAGGAAACAAGGCGGAGTGAGATGAAATTAACTAGAATGAACACGTTTAGCACGAAGATGAAGAAAACGGTTTTGACGTCTTATTTTCAAACTTACTTAGCCAATTCTTATCATGTTTGGTTTTCTGGAAGTCTTGCTTATGACATCCAATGTAATCACCCCTTAGGAGCATATGAATTAATAGATACACGGAGATTGATACATTGGAGGTGTTGTCTATCCTCCACAGGTTGTTGAATCACAATCTAGGATGCAGAGTGTAAATACTAGGCATACAATATGTTTACAATTCACTTACATGGACAGTTGCTCAGTACATCAACAATGATATCTACTCTGTTTGCCGAATTCAAAAATGATGTTCCCGTCATCGCGATTACCTCCTTCACTGTTGACTATATATACTTCGAAGGGTATCTGTTATTCCGACGTGTTATTGTTTATTACTCAGCACCCACTGATTCATTGCGTTCATGTTGACACAAAGTTATTCAGTAACTCTGATATATGTGCATGCATGCATGCAAACCAGCAGGTTAGATCAGAAGGCATTAGTGATTAAAATGTATTTTATGTGTTAACCACGAAGCAACAAGTCATGAGCAGTTACAGGACATTAATGCAGTCGGTCTTCATGAATAAAATTGTCTATCGTCTTTAAAGAAATTAAAAACATTTTCGATTCAACCCTTCAAGCAAAAAAAACTAAAGACTCGGAATTAACCATATATACGTTTGCAGAAAGTGTATAAATTAACCACTGATGTTTGATGTCTACTGTGTACATTGTGATTGGGTTTGATTTATAAGTCTTGTATCAATCACTCCTGTGTTGTTTTCACCATCAACTTGATGCTTAGAATTCTCACTGAAATGAAAACGCTCACAGGTTAGTGAATTACTGACCTGTACACTTCACAACTGTAAACGAGATAAGAAGCGTTACCACTTGATAACCTTCTATCTAAACCTGTTAACCCTTTCCGATAAATGAAACTGAAGCACAACAATTCAATGAATACCTTGTTCAATGTGTCAATCTTCTCAGAATACAGATTTAAACAAATCTCATCTATGCTGCCCAATGTACAATTCAAAACCATAATAAAAGAATATTTAATACAATGCTGGATTGAATGAACGTCAATAATACTGGTTGTTAAATTGTAAATAGTAACTCATTAAATAATGAAAATATTGAAAATGACAGAAAGTTTAACAATTAGTGAATTGTTTAAATCAGCTAACGACACTTGACACACTCAGATGAAGTAAGAAGATTAGGCAGGCATATTTGAAGACAGGATAAATTACTGTGGCTTTATTGTTTTGTAAACTACAAATTGACTGACACAGAAAGCTTAGTAATTCCTGTGAGCAATGAGTTATTTGAGAAAAGATAATAATGAAGCCAGTATCCTGTCTTTTCACATTGATGAGAATTAGTTTTTCCTTGTCAGTAGTAAATGAGTTTGCCTGATTGTAATCAAGCCCATGGAAATCACCATGGAAACAAGTAAATAGTATTAATTCAGAGTTGATGAATAAATGCTGTCAGTATCTTGTGAGCAGTCATCATTTTTATCTTTATATTAAATTCGAATTAGCACAAATCTTGACCACAGATCTATGGTTTGCTGACTGTAGATACTCGGTTTCGATAAGCGACCAGTTTGAATTCACCTCCATTATTTTGAAATTAAATTCAATAAATACAAACTGTTCGACACACTGTTCAATGACTAATATACACTGTCATGATATCGTGGTAGGACACTTAGCGAAGTTGACGATCATAGTTTCGTAACAACTAGGCTTATCTGCATCATATCTGCATGCCAGTTAGTCATGGTTATGATTTTTAATCTTCTCTTGAGGAAATGTTCTTTTTCAACCGTGGTATTTCCCTAAATTGTCGATAGAAAGTGTTATAACATCATGTGGTATTTGTCATATGGGAGACCACAATGTACATTAGTTTACTCCCAGTATCATTTACCACTAATCAGATAAGCTAAACACAAATTATTCATTACTGGATAACTTCAACTTACTACTACAATGCGATTTTTCCGCCTCAATATTTCTTTTTTACATTCAGCGTATGTGCAAATAAGACAGGATTTAATGTGCCATTGTGAGTCAAATATATTTTAATAAGGTCTCACAGTGTTATACAGTAATATTTACTCAATTTTATATTATTATATTATATTACTGTATAACAACACTGTAAGACTTTATCGAAATAAACTTTACCCACAAATGGAGTTATACTCTACCACAGTGCACAAGTTCTATTCTTATCTCAATGATACACATGGTCTTCCTACTAGCATATTCTCTTAGATTTATAGTGTGGAGTCTTGACTAGTGCTCGTTTATATCTAGCTATTATTTGGACACAAACTATTAAAATGTAGATATTGTCCATTCCATGTAGGCTTTCGGTAAATTAGCCTCTGAAGAATACCATCTTCCAGGTGTTGTTGGAAATCGAACTTTCCGTCATTTTCATGTTCGATGATAAATTCAATACTTCTAGGTGCATCGTTAAATAATCTGTGCAGGTGGGAAGCATGACTTTCATTGTTGCACACTACTATTAGCATTTAGCTTGCCATGAGATTGAGACGTGCAGAGTTAGTAAGTTGGCTAACAGTTTGAAATTTATAGTTCCTTAGATAACGTCTTTTGCGAGAGAAAAACTCAGGTTTTCAGTGGAACTCTATTCAGTGTCATTATGTGCTGAATTCCAACATTATAAAAAAGCATCAGTGATATTCTCTTCACAACTAAGCAAAGTGAAGTTCACAACTAACACCAAACGGAAAGTTTTGGAAGAGTGATCACAGTATAGAGGATAATAAATTTACTACAAGCTAAGATTTTAATTCTGCATAGTATAGCAGAAAGGTCAGAAGTTTTTTTGATCAAAGCGATTACCAGTAAAAGAAGATCGAAATATTTTCTGAGGATGGTATGTCATTTCTACATTTTAACTTCTAAAAAGTACAGGTTTGTTGATCAAGCTTGCTGTGTCACAAGCACAGTGATGGATTACCAAGTGGTTACATTCCTATTTTTCTGATAGGTGGCAGTTCACTGTTTACAATGAAAAGTCCTCCATTGTTTCACCTACTACAGCTGGCGTTCCTCAACCAGCTGTTCTTCCTCCTTTTTGGTTTTCGACTTTTTTCTTACATCATTTACTTGCCCCATTCTGACGAAGCCGACTTTTACGTATGTCGATGATCTGGCTGTTTCTATGCCAACGGTTACTTCTCAGTCAGACTGCTCAAAATGAATAACTTTTTATCAGAAATTAGTCGGTGGTTCTCGTCAAATGGTCTTAAGCTTAATCCTTCCAAATATCAGGTGGTTAATTTCAATTTTAGATGCAAACGCAACTTACAGGGACCGGTTAGTTCACAAAGTTCCCCTGTCAAAGATGACACTGAAGCTGAAACCGAATCGAATGTAAAATACCTTGAACTGTGTATTTTCTCTGATCTCTCGTGGTCTTCCCACATCATGTCAGTTTCCAAAAAAATATTTCGTTTGACGTTCTACGTAAGGAATTTAAAATGATCTGGTATCGTTCCATCTCTACTGTTACCGTTTGTTAATTTTTCAATGGCGCCTATCATTCCTAACAGCTCCCTATCAATTTTTTCCGGGCCACTTAACAAAGGCTTTGTTACACCACGTATGATACTGAAAGACGTCAATACGGTGAGTGAGATGTTGCTACACCAACTCGTTAATACTACTGTAGATAAGATAGACACTTCAATTCCGGTAAGAAGTTAGCCAATATTATCTTGTAACACTGTGGGAATCCTCTCCATACAAAACTCTCTCTGTCTTTCCCTGCTGCATCTCATCAGGAAGAACTAGAAGCAAGTATAGAGGACTCCATGCTCCAATGACTAAGTACAAATAACTTCACAACACCTTATTTGGCAGGCACACATTTTATGTGATGAGGAAATTGTTGGGCAGGAAATTGCCAGCTTACTGAGGAACTCTAAGTGAACGGCGCTGCATTTTACCCTCATCATTACGCTGTGCTTAATATTTTCACTTGGTATAATTTAATATTCATTTCTTATTAAACATTATTATTAAAGTGAATGCCCTATTCTAATTATTGCCCGTGTTAAATGAGAAAATCAGACGCAATACTGCACTACATGCTGAAAATACCATATTTGTACCAAAAGTACTGTTTGGAATAAAGCTTCCATAATTATTATTATTATTACTAGTTTCTATACAGCAATTAGATATTTGCTTTATTCTAAGTTGAAATTTACAATACCTTACCAGTGTTTTCCAGTCTGCAATACAGATAATAAAGAATCATTCAGTTCCTTCAAAGAGGCAATAAATGACATTCAATACCATAAGAATTTCTAATTCAGCCTGAATGGAAATGAATTCTGATTCTACAGGATATTGTAATTTATCAAACAAGCAGAAATGTAATCGAATCTAAGAATAAATGACATGTTTTCAATCATAATGTTGTACGTACATTCAGCTAGATAATAACTTTCATAGCAGAACACAGAAAGTCCGACAGACTGCTTCTACTTTAGGATTCATACTTCAGAAAACTGAAGGGAATGCTTCATTATATCGAAACAAGTTCCACCACATGTTCACTGATTTGGATGAATTCTTTCCTCTAGGACAAAGAGATGAAGTTCATTCACGCAAATAGCGCTATTTGATAGACGTCGATGAGTTGTAAACTTATCAAGCCTTAAGAGCTTTGAATAATAGCTTTATTCTCAACAATGTTTATATAATGTACAGAACTTTCAACACAGCTTAATGCATGATATTTTCTCTTCATCCAGGATCTTCAAATAAAGGATCAATTGACAATAGACCATTCGACATAGTTCTATCTGACCTGAAAAGCAAATCAATCCGCCATTCTGATATCTTTTCTTTTCCTCCCTTCGAGAAATACACGACAACATTTGGTTGGAAACTGATTTAAAAAGTTCACGAGTCCATTTCGTGAACTAAGGATACCACTCAGGAACTGTCATCTCATGTATTAGAATAAGCTTCCGTCGAGGATAATGCTTTTTCACATGTTAAATAGAAGCCTGAGAATCGGATGGTTGTGAGTGTTTTAAGCACTCAACAGAGTAAACTATACTGTTAGACGTCATATCTTACTAGATTTAAACAAAGTGAATAAGGGAAATGATATGCAATATATTATAATAATGGACCCTTTTCGATAGCCCAGGTTTTAAACAGACCGCCCAGTCAATTGATGAGCACTTGAATACCTACAAATATTATTACTGTAAAAACAGCCTTTCACTATAATAACTTGTTTACCTAACCACATTTTTCAGATGACAACAAACGAAATTAACAATTTCATGCTTTTTTGTTTTGTTTTCTTATCCTTTACTGACGAGTAGTCATGATTAATTTATTTACATACACACATACATTTATGCGAAAATTTACATCTAACCATAAGTGAAGAACAAGGCATGATAATAATCAAATGTTTTAATAAACCGTGTTTCCTCATGTGGTTTGATTGCCTGGCTTTCTCTCCTCAAGAGTTTATATATGTTACTGTGTAAACAGTGACAGCTGTAAAGCATCCGCGCTAATTATTATTATTGTACACACAGACTTGCGTCCCATAGGAAATCAACCTGATTTCGAAAAACATTCTCATCTAATTAAAACTACAAAAGCTAAACATGAACAACATTTTCAGGTGTACTTTTCTGTTCAAATTATGATTAGAACACAGTGACTATTTAGTGAGTGGACAAATTGCTGCACTTTTGTTGACGGTGAACAGGGAATTGTCATTCTATGAAATTACTGCCTGGAGCTGTTTACTCTTTCGCGTTATATACAACTTCTTTTCCCCTCGAGGGATGCATTTTATTAAATGATATTTTTATATATACTGGACATATTTTGGGGGATCAGTAATGATAAAATGAGTAGTTTCCAGTGTTCTAACTTATATATGTGTAAGGCAGATACCATAGAAGATCGTCAGCATCTTGATGTGCATCTTCTGGATTACCCTAGACCTACACTAAAACGTTGGTTTCCTTTTCTTAAAACAGTTAAGATTCCAGGTTTCAAGGTTAACCGTTTTCTTTACACAGTCTAATCTAATATGGTAAGTTGTTGTCACTCGACTTCTCATTGAGCTTCCACTAAATCACATTGTGATAGCAGATTAAAAGGCGTCTTTTGCCATGTTCATCAGTCATAAAGCACTAAACACAAATCAGAACTCTTATGAGTGCTTACCACATGATAAACACTGACAGTTTTTTATGTTCCTTACAGCAAATTTGAAGTTTCTGTTCATCCGAATGTTATATGGCTGTTAAAATGCAAAAGGCAAGAAAGATGGACATAATTTTCACTCCATTTAGGCTGTTTGTTTTCCGAGCAGTTAAAAACTGTGCCACAGTTATTTATTAAACATGATGTCTCATAAAATTTGTCAACACAACCACTGTATACATGTTTGACGTTATTAACGCGATTTTATGAAATAAGGCAATTTCTAATGACATATGCAACATAAAGTGTCTTTGATAATAGACGCATACTCATTGTCCCCTTCTTGGTTGCGAAACAGTAATATCTTCCTTTTTTTCTCTACACAGTAACACTGTTAGTTTGTACAACTTGACTTCTTCCAGTGACTGACAGGAAAGCAGTTCAAATTAAACTAGTTTTACTGGTGATTATCTGACTTCATTATGGTCTTTGATTAAAAACCTTTTACATATTTTCAAAGTTTGATTCCCATAAATACTATCCAATTACTAAGTGAAATAATACTGTTGTAATAATAAGTAAAGCTTATGGAATGAAAAATGGTCATTTCTTAATGTTAAAAACAACGTATCTAAAGAGATACTCATATTCATTAATTCTTATTTAGAAATTATATTCCCCCATATTCAGGAGGGTTTAAAGCATGTGAAACGTGTGTGTGTGAAGAATTTAAGATACTTTTCTTTGTATTTTTAACTCTTCTTCATAGATTTTAGCATGGTCATGAGAACACAGCACAGTACTAGAAATCTCTTGGACATTTTCTACCCCAGCCCTCCCTCTATTTACCATTAATGCATAAACCAAAAACTTAAAAAGATTTTAATCTTTGTGAGTAATCAAACTTATCATCTGACAGTTTCATTTGCAAAAATATGTTTCTATCACAAATGCACATTTAGATACAATGAATATTGATCTGAATACTGGTTAGTAACTGGTGTGATGTGTGTCTAGTCCTTTGTTTGGTGCAGACTGAAGTCTGTCAGTCGAGTTTGTAATGCGGCCGCCATGCCACAAGGTGACTTGCCATCACCGTGCACTTTGAGTTCTTGATATACAATGGTTGGAGGCGATCAGCCACAGAAAGCGTTGTTAGACTTAGCTTTAGTGCTAGTTGGAACTCACCTGTCAGCAGAGTAGGCGTATCTGCAATCTCGAAAAGAGGAACTCATGTCTGTTCTGAGACCCGGTACCCTCGTCACCTAGTGCCCCTTGCAGTCCGTCAGAGACGTTACCACTGAGCTTTTGGCCCGGGTGATCAGCCTCCTGTGTGACTAATTGTCTTATATACTAGCTAATAACTAGTAAAATATGTCTAGTCCTTTGTTTGATGCAAACACGAATGTGATAAGCAAGTTCACTATGTAAGCACACACACACTGATCCAATCAAACAATCTTCACTTGGTTTTGTTATCTTTACCAATTTACCAACTTGACAACAACGAAAAATGCCCCCAGACTGACGAACGATGATCAAGTTAGTAAACTTTCTTTTGATATCATAACAGGCGTACTATTTATTACCTTTGTTATTTGGTTCAGTGATCTTCATTGTTATTTTGACTTTCAATATGTCCCTTGAACTTGACCTAAGTCTGCTATCTCACCTCTTAACTCTTTGTTATGTATATGCGGAGTGGATTTTGTAAATTCTGGTTTATTAATACTTTGATAAAGCTATTAGAATTAAATAGCGAAACGTCAGTAAAAACAGCGATATCGTTTTGTTTTTCATTCATTGGGAAATACAAAAACCTTTATTATAATGTATTTTGTTATCTAAAGAATTACCTATTTTGCCTAATTCCATTACGGGTAAAAATTATTTTGATAAAGTCTCACAGTGTTATACACTTTTATTTACTGATGACCACGTTTAGAGCACAATTCATTACTGCTCATAACCATATCAAGACACAACTCACACAACTTTCAAACATCGTTTATGAAATTTCACCAGTTTTCGTCGCTTGGTTTGATTGATAGTAGTAGTATTTTCCATATTTACGGTATGAGTGGTGAGTAATTCCTATTGCACGTGATGCGTTTATATTCTATAAACACAGATTCAGTCAGTAATCCACCTCTGTCTCCACCTACCTGTATTACTTCTGAGAAATTTAACAATCTCCCAACCTATTGTGTGATTTTATAATAATGCATCCAGTGCAATCGTTGAGCTTTTTGCTAGATTACTTATCTTCTCGGGGTTAGCTATTCTAACCTTAGCTAATCACTTATGTTCTGACAATCAGCCTACCCGCGATCTACTGGTTCGAGATATGTAGTTCACGTAACTCACAGTCATTGCAAGGTATTTTGTAAATTATATTATTTTATCTGATTGGGTCAACTGCGTGCTTTAACCCACTGAATCCTTGTTCAACGAGTCTAAACGCAACATGCGCAGTAGGAATTACTCATCACTCATACCAGAAATATGGAAAATATTACTACTATCAATCAAATCTAGCGATAAAAACTGATGAGACTGTATAAACAATGTTAGAAAGTTGTGTGAGTTGTGTCTTGATATGATTATGAGCAGTAATGAATTATGCTCTAAACGTGGTCATCAGTAAATAAAAGTGTATAACACTGTGAGACTTTATCAAAATAATTTTTACCCATAATGGAATTATACTCTACCGCAGTGCACAAGTTCTATTCTTATATCTCTTCTTTTTAGTCTGTCTAGTTGTGATCCTGTCAGTGGACTGCTCGATCATGTCACTTAGTCGAATCAATAAATTTAGATGCTAAAGTAATTGGAATGAAGACAAAAATTACTACTTTGTGTCACATATCGTTGATTGACTTCGTCCCACATATTGAAAGTGGATTACAGAGGAATTCTTCATTTTGAATATTTCGTCTATTTTTACATAAGATCACCAGTTTCCCGTGGAGTAAATGTTTCACAGTCAAAGTTTTAATCTGAGTGCAGAAGGCGAGTTTATAACATCACCCGTGTAACACGATAAGTTTATCTCAGTAAAAAAAAACACGTTGATTCTGATCGGCGATATCATGCTGTGATGATCAGTGATAATAGGACTTCTCTGATTTAATTCAAAATGATGCTTATAAGAGATGAACACAGCTTGGCAATTCCGTTCTGTGTTTCGGAAGTGATCTGATCAAGGTAAGCTATTTAGGGGATAGAAACTCTCTAGGATAAGTTGAAACAGATGAGAAACTTGTGAAATAAGCTTCGACAAAACAATAAGAAGACCTAATACATCCTGTTCGTTTAATTTATTTGTATAAGACATATCGAACATTCTAATTACTAAGGTACTTGTAGTAGGAATTTATATGGGAAGCAATAGTTGAACATGGGGTGATAATTTGAAAACGGGTGAGATAAAAGGCCCAGGAAGCTTTTAAAGAAATGAGATCAATTCTCTGAACACATTTGTTCACACCATAGAAGATAAGTTAAAACTTTGGAAATATATGCATTACTGCGATGCATCTGCAACATTTTCTGGTGCCATTCTACTTAGTTTGCTTTTTGACAAATATTTTCGATAAGCTATAGATTTCAGAAATCACTATTCTGACCTTTTCGTTTCAGCATTAGAGTTCCAGTGTGTTTTACTGACGCGTACCAATGTTTTTTTTTAAATAATCAAGAAACTGTCAGTACAGACCTTACAATTTGGTTTCGGCATGACTAATATCAGTCAATTTAACTAATTTCCGACATTCTTCCATTTAGTATCAGAGTCTATATCTAATTACTTGGGCATCAATTTCTAGAGAATAACTCACAACTTGCAGTAAGCTCCAACGATACCTTATGTTCCATATTCACCCGTGAATCAAATTTCATTGGGAATTTTCTGTGAATTTCTGAAGAAACCATTATCGATCATTCGAATATCTTACTCACGAAGGCCTAACAGTCATATAGTCGTTTCATCTAACTTCTCGCTATTCGTATAAGTATAAAACTTGGCCACCATAACTTCACTATAGATTTTATCTTGATAAGTCACACCGTGTTATACAGTAATATTAACTGATGACGTTTCGAGCACAGACTATTGCTCATAGTCATATCAAATTGATTATGACATGATTAGGAGCGATAATTTGTGCTCGAAACGTCATCAGCTAATATTACTGTATAACACTGTGTGATTTATCAAAATAAAACCTCGTTATTTGTGTTTTAATGAGTAAAACTGTGGTCCTTCAAAGGAACCACTTTTCAGTACTTGTTGAGAATGAAGCGTTATTCATCAATAATAAAAACGCTAAACTTCTCATTTGATCTATTCTACTAAAATCTTCCTTTTGTGTTCCTCATTGAGGGTCTGGTGAGATCATTATGAGCAGTGAAGAATTGTACTCGAAATATCATATGTAAATAATACTGTATAACATTGAAACTTTATCAAAATAAATTTTACTCATAATGGAGTAATAATTCTGCTCCGTTTGTTACTCAGGTTTAGTGATTATTAAAATAAATAAAAATCTCCCTAATTAACAATATTATTATTCCCCTGGGTTCCAAATGGAACATAGGACTTAAACAGCAAACTTCCGCTTTCTAACATTCTCTGCTGTCCACTTCACCTGATTGTCACTCACGATTTCCCAAAGTCTCTGAATTCCTCCTCGCTACACCATCTCCTCTGTGTTACCCTCGCACTGACGAACCACTCGTCGCTTCCCATTGAATTTCCACTCGAACAATTGCCTGCATTGCGCACGATTTAATTTTGCGGCGGGCTCCTCAACAAATGCCCAATCCACCTCCGTTTCATCCTACATTTTTGTTTCCCTGAAAAGGTTCTTGTCCCTTATTGTTACCGACCAAATGGCCGGTTGACCAATTGATCTTCAGTATGGAGCCAGCCAGCGAAATGGGCTGCTGTTGAAAAAGTCTGTAACTGGCTGTTGGAAATCCTCTGCGTGACACGTAGTGCAAGTTTCCCACCCATATACAAGAAATGTCGGAATGACTTCACATTTGTGTCGAACACAATTCGTATCTGGATGTGTTTATGCTGACAGATTGAAGCAGAAGATTTCAAAACTGGTTTCAGGTTGATGAATTGTATCTTGCATTTCAGATTCTGGCTGGCTGGCTCTGACATTTTCATCCTCTCTGTTGTCTATGGTTGAAACGATGTTGGCTGTCTAGATAAGTGAAGGCAGTAAACTCTGTCAAATCTACCCCGTTGATGGTGGTTGGTGTTGCTTGCTGTTAGTTGGTTGGTTATTTTCAACACCTCCATCTCCTCTGTAATCACCTGGAGTCCTGTCTTCACCACCATCTCGCGTCTTCAGTCAGTTTATTGGTTTTTGCCCACCTGCCTACAGGTTTCCGAGTTTGTGTGACATTCAGCATAAATCATGAACGCGAGAAATTCAGATCTTCTAGAGTCTTCATATCGGTCAGCTCAACGTATTCATGTCTTCTCACTCTCTGTTCAACTTCTGACGCATTCTCCAGTCCATCACAATTAGGAATATCATTTGTGATAACAGGCAGCCAACCAGACGTTTCTTACTCCTGTCTGTCACCTGACACGTAGCATTGTGACATAGCCAGATGTTGAATGAGGCTGATGAAGGCACGAGCACTACACGCCGTAGTGTTGAATTAGTTTCAAATTACTTCTTGATCAAGCTGTCTGTCAAAGACCTTTTCGAACTGGATGAAGTTGAGGTATACTGTAGTTTGACTGCCATTTTCTGCCTTGTTCTGTGATAATGTCACATGGATGTGCAATTTGATCTGCATATGATTCGCTTTTCCTCAACTTAGCTTGTTCCGGAGAGCTTGCGGAGTTCTGAATCCATCGCATCTACTGTTCTCTCCAGGATGACACGACTTAGTATTTTACATGGTGTTGACAAGATTGTTATTCCATACCAGTCTTTGATGAGGGCTAAGTTACCCGTCTTGGGTAGATTGGCAAGGTAGACTGTCTTCCAAATGGTACGCACCTCTCCTTCCTCCCAAACCTTTTGAAATAATAGCTGTCCATAATGGCTGTCTTAAATATATCTCTTTCATCCTTCATTCTTCAGTCTGAATTTTATCATGCTAAATAAATTTGTATCAAATACGAATAAGACACCACAGCATGATAATAAAGTCTCATATCTCGGCTGTTCTAATACATGAATTATTGGATATGTTCCAGTGTAGATATGATAGAGAAGATTTGTAGCTCAGGTGGATGATTTTGATGTGGTTTTGTTCTCTGAGCTGGATGGTTAGTTTGCGAAGCTGTCATCACCTTACTGGGTGACATCTTCAGCGCATACTTCAATTTGAAGTGCGCTTTTAGATTTCTCCACGAGTTTATTAATCATCTCTCCTGGTGACCTTGGACGTGATTGGTTGTTTGTGTGTGTTTTCACACCTTCTAGGTTACTTACATTGGAACCGGTTGTTTCTTTGACTTGAACTTTGACCCTTTGTGTGTGAAGTTTCTTTCTTATTGGTTGATAAATTTTGTCTATCTCGATGTGTCTATTGATTGATGATCCACTGGAATGCCAAGCTTCTAAAAATTCTCTAGCATTCTTGTTATTTCCTTTGTCTAATATTTGAACGTTGTCCCAGTCGAATTGATGTCCGTAGTTGTCTGTGTGTAGTGAAATGAGGGAGTGGATATCATGTCTTTTGACGGCTAGGGTCAAAGTTCAAGTCAAAGAAACAACCGGTTCCAATGCAAGTAACCTAGAAGGTGTGAAAACACACACAAACAACCAATCACGTCCAAGGTCACCAGGAGAGATGATTAATAAACTCGTGGAGAAATCTAAAAGCGCACTTCAAATTGAAGTATGCGCTGAAGATGTCACCCAGTAAGGTGATGACAGCTTCGCAAACTAACCATCCAGCTCAGAGAACAAAACCACATCAAAATGTTCCAGTGTATATTGAAGTACAGACAATTTCGTTGTTGCATAGTCAAAAACGTCCAAAGTGCACTAAAATCCATACTGTAAACTGTTCACTAAATGAAACTCCACATTTACTGATTAATTCCGAGACTTAGAATAATCTTCAGAGTTTCACGAAACCATCATGAACGGTGTGACTAATGAATAAAAAATCCAAAAGAAATGTGTCCGGTATCTTATTCCCTTTACGTGTTTATATGTTTCTTAATTCCACTTTTGGTGTATTCTGCAGCAGTAGACACCATTGCCACTGATCAGAAACTGAAGTTAAAAGAAGCTTATCGAAATGGTTGACATTTCAACCACCGCTGGCTGACAAATTTATACTACTTAACTATTAAACAAAGCAACATAATTTAACTTAATTAAGCCTATCTAAATGTAAAACACAAAATTAATAAAGCAATTTATCTTCAGTTAAGTTTCACTCCATTACGAGTGGTTGTAAAATGCAAAGCTCGATGGTAAACTGTGATGAAATGTGTGCGGCATTCAGACAGACTTGAAGTAACCTTGTGGTCATGGTTCACAAGTAAATGTTAAAAACATACATTCGTTGAAGATCCACTGTGAAATCTCCTCTGAAACTGTCACTGTCACAGTCAACCAACCACAGGTTCATACACTGCAAATCAGCTTTGAAAACTTTCTTCTTTATGCATCGAAAAGAGAGTATAACTGACTTCCCATATCGATAGAGAGAATAATGACTTCTGACTACCTTTCATTGGTGAAAGCCTATTCATATTTTAAATAGCCGTTAGGTACGTTAAGTTCACATACGCCTAAACAATAGATGACCTCAAAACCCCACTTAAAACACGCAATACTAAACCACTGAAAGAATAGAGGAAATGAATTAAATTTCGTCAAGAAATCATTCACATCATATCGTGTCTCTAATTCTTTATCAAGCGCTTTATCAAATACCTCTCTCTCTCCCCCTACCTCTAGTTGTCCTTTGAAATGAAATGAAAAACTGAGGCGAAATCATGAAATCGTATCACAATAAACCAGTTAACTAATTTACATCATCTAACCTATTTACCTTCTTATAGTTAGTGAATAAAGCCTACTGAAATTCGCCTATTCGCTTTGTTGAATATGAACTTGTGATTCCTGCTGTTTGTTTGATTTTGTCACAGGTGAGTAAATTTTAAAATCTGTTATTATTTAAAGAAGTAAAAGAAAGAAAAGAAGACATTCCTATTCGTCCTCTCTCTCTCTTTTTGTCAGATATCGTGACTAAAAATATTACAGGATCAAAAATGATGGACAATATGCGCTCTTTTGACATGCCTAAAACAGCCAGCCTTCCTGAATTTTTAATTTAAAGAACGTTCAGCTCTTTTTCACTATTGTAGAACCTGAATTGGAAAGTTTACAAAAACACTGAAATATGAATAATCGGTCAATCAAGACAGAGGCATTTTGAATTTATTCTGTCAGCTGCAACTGACAACTGCAACAATTCAGCCATAAAGTGATGTCATTGAATACTGACGAATAACAGGAAGTAATTCAAAGTAACCAGTAGCAACAGGTGAATACTAATATCATTCCTTAAAATTTATAGACTTCTTTGTCAATATCTTAGAAAGTGTTTGAATAAGAATAAGAATACTGCGGATAAGTAAACATCAAACGCTTTGAAGGTTAAATCATTTTAGAGTTATTCTCAATGTAGTTGAAGATTGAACGATCAATTCATGGTAGTTTGGTCAAACCCAACTCCATATATTGGCGGGAGTAACCGATACTGCAGTCATCAATCCATCCTTTCCTGTTTGTTAGAAGACGGAGAAATACTATGAGAAGTATTATTGTTATTAATTGTTATGACATTTATTCTTAGACTTTGTGTACAATAACCTCATGGTTGGTTCTGTATTGCTGCAAGGATAAGGGATTCTTGAGACACCAATCTGTGTTTTGGCTTTTCGCGTCGGTTATTTCACATAGTTGCTGAAAGTCTTCTAAGGGCAGTGTGAAGTCCAGTGTAATTAGAACTTGACACTTGTCAGTTACTGATATCTCCTGGAATTATTCGTCGTATTTGTCGGCTGTTCGTCTTTCCTCGAGTTTGCAAGTCTTCTTAGGACGAGTGTTATTTTTAACTTCTCTTGATCGTCTGGTAACGTCCAATGATGCATGGGCCAAAGAATGGAAGCAGACAGAAAAGTAAGTAACGATGAGTTGCCTATTAATTATAATGATATGTATGATGCTCAGCCTGATAAGACTGATGTTCACGCTTCACCGTCTAGTGATAGTAAAGTCTTAAAGCTTTCTAAGTTTGAACCTCCCGGCCGATAACTGCTACCTTGTCGTGGTGGTCGGGCTTTAATACCGTAATGACCCAATAAGCTGAACTGACTGAGACTCTGTCTCTACAGGTCTTACCATGTCAGGGAGGTTTTCTGGATAGCGGTTAAACTAAATGCAGTTACCATGGGGTACATGAGCTCCAGTTTCCAATCGGATCGAGTAGCGTATGAACCCATATGGGTCACCGGCAACCATGGGAATGCAGCTCCTGACGCTGCTCCACTGCCTTTCGGATTAGACTCCAAGTCAAAGTCTCGGGGTCGGTCCCCTAATAAAACCACCTGCTTCGGTCTGGGCACCCCGGCAGTATCTCAGCCCGCACACAATGAATGAATGAATTAAAGCAACGAACTCTCACTGAAACTCAACGCGCGCTAGTAAAAATGATTTCAAGCAATATTGTTCCCTCAAGCAACTCATTTCCTTCCTACCTTACTTTTTATTTTTATACATAGTTTCCTGTATTTTACCTTTGCTAACCTCAGCTTTTTTAACCTTCGACAGCCTTTCGCCTTTGTTGAGATTCACAGCCTATCCGTGTCGTTTCGAGATGTTAGTGAGTAGCCCTCAAAATGGTTGTTCCCAATGGGACATCTAACACAGATATCCTGAAACCGTGTGCCGCGTTCAAGCTGGCTACCTACAATGTTCGGACGCTGATGCAAATCGGACAACAGGCAGGGTTGGCAAGAACTTTAGAAAGCCTCGCTATCGATGTCTGCTGCATTTCGGAGACCCGCATTCAAGATCCCAGTGAAGTGCTTCGACTATCCTCTCCATCTGGAAGTTCTAGTAGTATGTACCACCTGCGCTTATCCGAGGACCCTGTGGCGTCGGCATCCGGCGTAGCTGGTGTCGGCGTCGCACTGAGCGCTAGGGCCGAAGCTGCACTGCCCGACTGGATTCTCATTAACAGTAGTTTATGTTCTGTGAGGCTGGAAGGTTATACGAAAGTAAGGAGTAGTAGGCCAGATAGGCGGTGTCTATTTATTGTTTCTGCCTATGCACCGACGGATTGCAGCCTGGATGCAATGAAGGATGAGTTTTACTACCAACTGAGCGATCTCTTGAAACAGGCGGGTCGGAGGGATATCGTAGTGCTGGCTGGGGACTTTAATGCACAGATCGAGCGTCTAAGCTCAGAGGAGAATCGTCTAGGTGGTCAGTGGGGACTACATGGTCGCAGGTCAGATAATGGAGACCGTCTTCTGCAGCTTTGTGTGGATCGCAACGTATTTCTAGCCAGCACCAACTTCCGGCACAGCCATCGCCGTAGCGCTACCTGGTGTCCTCCCTCTGCGAAGCAAGCTTGGACTCAGATTGATTATATCGCGGTCAGTTTCCGGTGGCGAGGATGCATACAAGACTGTCGCTCCTTCTGGAGCACATGCCTGGACTCCGATCATGCGTTAGTGTGTGCCAAGTTCGTCTTGCGATTTGGTGGGGTTCGTAAAAGCCGTTGTCTAAGCGTTGATGAAAAACAATGCTTGCCAGCGACCCCCCAAGTAGTATAGATAAACATTGGCTTCATGTGCAAAGTGCCATGAAAAAGGCGAGCTTAGCCGCTTGCGGCTTGAAAGAATGCTCCGCTAACAACCACTGGGTTTCTGCGAGTTCCTTGCAACTACTGGATGAACGCCGGTCCATTCCGGCTGGCAGCGAATACAACAATCAGCGAAAGGCGCTCACGCGCAAGATTAGACAGTGTTTACGTAAGGACCGCGAAGCCTGGTGGTCAGAACGTGCGTGTGAGATGGAGTCAGCTGCTGCATCTGGCAACAGTCGGAAGCTGTTCCAACTCATACGAGCCACCGGTGGCAAGAAACAAGGTGTCAGCGAGACGGTCTGTGAGGCAGATGGCACTCCAATTACCAGCCTGAAAAGACGCCTGGAACGCTGGGCAGAGCACTTCGGGAAGCAGTTCAGCTGGCCACCAGCTTCAGTGTCTACTATCATTAGCCCGAGTGCTCCTTGGTCGGTTAGTAACGACCCACCCACCGAAGCGGAGGTCCGTAAGGAACTCCAAGTTCTGAAACGCCATAAGGCGCCCGGCCCAGACAAATTACCCCTGGCTCTTTTTAAAGATGGTGGCGAGACTCTCACAATGGCTCTAACTGGGTTGTTCAGGAAGGTGTGGGAGACAGAGAGTGTACCATCAATGTGGAACGAAGCCATTATCGTCCCCATCTTTAAAAAGGGTCGACGTAATTCGTGTGACAATCATAGGGGTATCAGTCTGTTACCAGTCGCGTCTAAAATATTGGCTGCTGTCTTGCTTCGCAGACTGTGCAAAATACGTGAAGGATTGATTCGCGAAGAGCAGGCTGGGTTTCGTTCAGGTCGTGGATGCATTGATCATGTGTTCACCCTTCGTCAGTTGTTGGAACACCGCCACACGTATTGCAGGCCAACGATCGTTGTGTTTCTTGATATTAGGGCTGCCTTCGATTCGTTGGACAGAACTGTGCTCTGGAACTGTCTGTTAGAGAGAGGTGTACCTGAGAAATTTGTTAACATCTTGAAAGCCCTATACAGAAACACCTCAGGTAGAGTGAGGGCATACAACCAACTATCACCACTGTTCCCAACCAACAGTGGGGTTAGACAGGGTTGCCCAATCTCTCCATTTCTCTTTAACTTTGCCATCGATGACATTCTGGAGTCAGCTCTGAAGGATGTGCGTGAAGGTGGTGTAGATCTGCTACCTGGAGATAGACTTTTCGACCTCGAGTATGCAGACGATATCGTCTTACTGTGCGATAGCATGCAGGCTGCCCAAATCGCACTTAATCAGTTGGCGATCAGTGTCTGTAAGTATGGTATGTGCTTTGCGCCGTCTAAGTGCAAAGTACTGTTACAAGATTGGCAGGAGCCTGTACCTGCACTCACTCTTGCGGGTGAACCGCTTGAAGTTGTTGATAAGTTTGTGTACCTGGGTAGTTGTGTGAGTGCTGGCGGAGGGGTGACGGATGAGATTTCCAACCGTATAATGAAGGCTAGGGTGGCATACATCAACTTGAGCCACCTCTGGCGCCGTCGCGACGTTAGCCTGGCTGTCAAAGGTCGGGTATACAATGCTTCGGTGTGGGCTGCGCTGCTCTACGCCTGTGAAACCTGGCCTCTCCGAGCTGAGGATGTGCGGCGACTCTGCGTGTTCGATCACCGCTGTCTCCGCAGGATTGCTTGCGTTCGATGGCATCATCGCGTGAGTAATTCTGAGGTTCGGCGGCGTGTGTTTGAACACAGTGGAGATCACCATTCATTGAATGTCGTCATCTGGAAACACCGGCTCCGGTGGCTTGGACATGTGCTGCGAATGTCACCCCAGAGGCTTCCGTACAGGTCTCTGTTCGCTAGCTAGCCCTGGGACGGGATGGAAAAGGCGGAGAGGTGGTCAGTCCATGACGTGGCGTCGTGGGATGAAGGATTTTTGTGCTAGATTAGCATCGGTTGGTGTGTCACGACTCCCTGGTTGGGGTCCGAGAGATAGCTCAAATCGATGGCTCGAAACGTTATCGGATATGGCCAAGAATCGTAATCAATGGCGAATGTGTTGCGAGTAAATTCTTTCTTCTCTTCCCGATGATAGTTAACGAACACTGTTTGAACTTGTTAAGCATGACTGTCTTCCTTCCAGATGAAGTTCTTTATCCGTTCTCTACTTATATATATTTTTTTCTTTTCCTTCCTTCCTTTTTTTATCTATGTTGTTTTATTATTATTGTGTGGCGCATCCTTCTTGGTGCCATATTGTACCAAGTTTTTTATGCGTTTAAATAAATAATAAATAATAATAAATAAGTTTGAACCTCGATACTTTGATAGAAACCCAGCCTACTATCCACTGGTTATCAAAGGTTTTGAGGTCATGTTGATTGGTTTTGTGTTAAATGATGAAATGAATTTGATGTATTTATTAAGGTATTGCACTGGTGTTGCTGCAAGAGCCATACAGTGCTGCAAGTTCATGCCCCCAAACGAAGGATATACATAGGCTATGAGAATATTACGTCAAAGGTCTGGAAGGCTATTTATGATACCCCGTAAAGTTTTTGAGACCGTTAAGGGTAACTGGTCTCAGTTAAACAATAATTCAGAGGAACTCGCAGGTGTTTTTGGACAGTTTAATAGTATATAGAAATACCCTCAAGTCTCTTAATTGCGTAGATGAATTGAATTCAAGTTCCGTGCTTGAGACAGTTGCTAAGAGATTAGCGATTCGTCTACAAAGAAAGTTCATAAAGGTTAGCTCCCGTCTAGAAGAGGATGATTTAGAGCCCGGGTTGGATGACATTGTGGGCCTGGTGAAAGACAGTGTCAACCAGGCTTCGAGCAAGTTTGCTAGTATACTGCATCCCACCCCTGGAATAGGGAAATTAGAGAGCAAAACGTTGTTCATAATGAATAGTAAATAAGTATAGAAAAGTGAGATTCGAGACTGACATGTCAATAAAGGGGAAATCGAATACTTTGCTTTCTAAACGGTAATGAACCAACCAACATGACTGCTTTCATGGGAAACTACTTCTAAGCACAATTTTACCTGATATTATAGGGGTATGAACACAAGTGAAGTTTTCCATTACGACTCAACCATGGAACAGCTTATATTCGCTTGCTGGTTCTCAGTGTTACAGTAGCCGACGAATATCTTGCGACTAAAACTGTATGATATATACTACCAACAAATTCCACCACAGCTCCAATACGTTATACTCAACTCACACTAATGGTTTACTAGACGGTAAGTAATGCGTCTTGAGCTTGTTTGTAATGAGACACTCATTTTCTAAGTGTCTTTTTCTACTCTATTAACCTACGCAATCTATAGTTTATCATGTGACGCAGTGCTTCACCACCTGAAGTATGGACTAATCCCTCATGATACTTCTCCTTCCTTCTTAAGGCATGAGTGCCGCTAGTTTCCAAGGCCAATTAAAGATGAGCGACAGCACATTTTGCAACTTGTGGACATTTCTAAATGGTTGACACAATAGGAATTTGAGAAAATAAGAAATACTGTGTTTGGATGGCAATTCAAGTAGCCCAGGAATTCCAACAGACCGCCTGTATTCGCTCAGAGACGTTACCACAAGGAACTGGCATGTCAACCTGAGACCAAGCACTCTGGTCCAATCACTCGACGAGGAAATCCTAAATTGGATAAATAACTTCCAGCAAACTTTGAATCCCTCATTCTTATAAACTCCAAATGGCACTAATGGGAATTCTCGCAAGCTTTCCTTTACAGCAAAGAATATCCTTCAAACTAGGCAATAGTGATCAACAGCTGAGCAGGTTGATTAAACCTTAAATGAAGAATGTCGCATTCCAATGTCGGTCTTCTATTAGAAGGAAAGAAATTTTACCTCACAGAGGGATGCACCACCTTTTTATTATCACAACAACAACAACAACAAAAATGAAACATTTACGAAGTCATTAACTACTCATCGGTTGGTTGGTTGAGACAATAACACTGACATCATCACTGCTGATAACCGATAGATTATAAAAAGAGATTAACTAACTCATTTGTTTATCTTTCTATGCAACCCACTCACCCATCCCCAAGTGAATACTATACAGACGCTGGTGACAGAAGTAATAAACTAGAATAGCTTCATTTATTCTACACATTTTTAAGGAAACCTGTTCAGAAATTGATAGCGATGACAATAAACAGAATAGAGACAACAGATGGATGTGACGTCAAATTTTCTGTGTACTTATTCTCGTGTGTAACTTCTAACAAAATCAACTGTTCCCCTTGATGATAAGGCGAAAACAACAAAGACGATAATTTCAGAAGAATTAAAATAGGTCACATCGTACTGAATAAACGAGATTTAGGTCTACAGACAAGCGATCTAGAGAGGGAATGCTGATTTCATCAAAGATGCAGCTATGCTTTGCAAGAAGTATGCATATTCAAAGGGCATCTTTCCTGAAACAGTTTTTCTTATCGAGAAAATTTGTAGTCTACTTAGAATACGAGCAATATGTAGGATATTTTGATGTCACTCATTCCTGCTGAGACGATATCTGTACTCTGAGAATGAATGACAAATATTTTATTCATGATAAAGTAGGTGTGGGTATAGTTCAGTGAAGACACACGCCTACATGTAAATGTTTGTTTGTGTGGCTTTCCATTCACCAAACGAATAAAATAGCATGAGTGATTGCTGAATCTAACCTGATAAAAGCATCAGCTACATACCATACAAAGAATACCAACATTTCAAAAAGCAAGAAGCACCCCTACATACAGCTGATGATAATCATCTGGTGAGCCTATACTTGGTATACACTATGCATTTCATAAATTTCAGCTGTTTACATCCCACCGTTAATGTTTTCTTCCATTGTTAGTATTACCAATTTAAGCAAATTCATAATTTTATGGAAAAACTAAGTGAGTAATGCTCAACTGTACTACATTTTTATACCATTTTGAATAGAGTCCAGTGTCAACTATTTCAGATAAGAGTAAAAGTTATCCTACTCATAGAATATAACATCAACAACATGCATCGAAAAGAAAGTTCTGAGAAATCTAACAAACTTACACGCAATAAAGGTAATACAGCATAAATCAAGCACCGAAAAGAATATTCCCATACATCGTGATTTTAGCTGTACTAATGAATTTAAAGGTCTCTTCATGTATTGGCCCATAAGACTGTCATACCTTCGAAATAAGTTCACACTAACTTTCTTGTGAATTTCTCAGGGTTCAGCTTAAAAAGTTGTCAAGTTCTCAAGAAATCCAAGTACTTTCAAAGCACATTTATCCTTCGTGAAAACCACTTTTCTCAGATGTGTCCAAATCAGTGCACTGCTTATGTAGAATAGCTCTATTGCCACAAAAGAGTCCCGAATAAATGCAAAGTTCGAAATATGTACACTGATCAAAATGGCGGACACTACCTTGAGGTGTACAGGGGACCTGCTGTGTAATTAACTGACTGAACGATTAAGCAACTGATGAAGCAAATATAACACTCAAACTACTTACTCACTCGATTTAGTCATAGTGAACAGAAAAACATATTAATTACATATGTATGTGGTGAGAGCAGGCTGCTAGCCGATTGGTTGACACTAATCTACGTTAATGTCTAGGTCACTAATATGGGCCGTGAGAAAATATGAACAAGGCTGTTTCAACAACCAATCACAGAAAACTTAAACGTGGACAAATATGATTCGCGGATATATGGCTCCACTTTACGAGGAACTCCAAAACAACCAGTCAGAAGACTGCGTTTGTCTACTTGGATAAGCTCTAATAATGTACATAAAATATATATAAATACGTGCTGATTTCCGTAATAAAAACGATCTGTTGCCGGCCCTTGTCTTCTGTTGTTACATTTGGTGTCGCTGCCTCCAAAAAATGAAGATCCCGTGGCCATCTGCGTTTGAAGAAGGAGACATACGGAGCTTTTTACGTGACTTCGAGGTCGTCGCTGAGGTGGTGTGTGTCAAGGAGCAGGCGGCGAAGGCAGTTGTCCTGGGGACGCTGTTGAGAGGCCGAGCGAAAGCGGCATATGACAGCGTAGACAGGTCAAATGGCACAGTGTCTTGGAAGAAATTGGTTGAACGACTAGTGTCCGAGTTTGACAGCGAAACAGACAGACAGCTAGCAATGCAGCAGTTCCGGTCAACGAAGCTTGGACCTGATGGAGACCCGCTAGTGTTGGCGGTGAAACTGACGAATCTACTTCGACGCGCGCTTCCCACTTTAGATGAAGAATCAGAAGCGCAGTTACTGTCTTCCCAATTCATCGAGAGTGTCCCAGACCACATTTCTCAGCGATTACAACTGGTTAACGCAACGCAGCCGATGGATATTAGTGAGCTGGCGAAGGTGACCAGACAGCTGCTGAGCACAACGGTAGCCGCTATAGACCAACCAAAACCAAACGAATATGAGCAGAAAATTGAAGCATTGCAGCGGGAAGTGGCGGCGTTAAAGTTGGCTGATAGAAAAGACCGGTGTTTTGAATGCGGTAAGCCGGGACACTGGAGAAGATACTGCCCAGAAAGGCGAAAAAGAAAAAATTTCAGACGGTATAATGCTTGTTCTTTCTTTCGTATGAACCTAGATTTAGTGGGGGCTATTGAGAAAGGGCTCTGTATTCGAAGTTGCGAGTGAATGATCGAGAAGTAGTATGTTTGATAGATACAGGGGCGGCCGTGTCGTTAATAGATAAGAATTTATGTAAGAGTGTTAGTCCGTGTTCATTGACAGTACAAACAGTAGGCGGGTATGTGTTGCGTATCACGGGTAGATCGAACTGTACGGTCGTTGTTGGTGGCTGCGAGGTGACGTTTCCTTTCATTGTTGTACCCGAACTACAGCGAACGATATTAGGAGCGGATTTTCTGCGTGAGATTGGTGCAATAATCGACACGCAAGCGAACGTTGTGGTCACGAAATACGGGCATATCAACATGTATGAGACCAGCGAGATAGCAGCGATTAAGCTGTCGACGGTACACAATGTGACAGAGTTAATTAATAAATACGATCATCTGTTCACTGGAGATGGGACCCATACGGTTATTGCGATAAGGTGAATCATGAAATTCCGTTAAGTGATCCGAAAGTAAGGTCATTTACAACGCGAAGAGTTCCATGTCATCTGGAAGGCGAAGTGGAGCGACAAGTGCAAGAGATGTTAAAAGATGATATTATTGAGGAAGCTGATAGCCCGTACAACTCTCCAGTGCTGTTAGTAAAAAAAGCGAATGGGAAGTATAGATTCTGTGTTGATTTTCGACAGTTAAACAGTATGACAGAGTTAAGACCGTGTGCCATGCCAACAGTGGTAGAAACTTTAGATCGCCTACAAGGTGCGAATGTGTTTTCGGTTCTCGATCTTCGCTCAGGATACTGGCAGATACCGATAAAACAAGGTGATAGAGATAAGACGGCTTTCATCGTGGGTCAGACACAATATCGATTTAAACGCATGCCGTTTGGACTAGCAGGTGCACCGTTTACGTTCAGACGACTGATGAAGCTATTACTTAGGAACTTGAAAAACGTGGAGGTTTATGGTGATGATCTCGTCATATACAGTCAAAACGAAAACGATCACGTCAACCATGTAGAAGCCGTGCTGCGACGCATCGAAGAGTTTGGACTACGCGTCAACAAAACCAAGTCTCAGATAGCCAAAAAGAATGTTACTCTGTTGGGACATAAAGTGGGAAATGGTGAGATTAAACCACTGCCGGAGAAAATTTTGACGATTAAAACGATTCCAGCCCCGAATTCAAAGAGAAAACTGAGACAATTCTTGGGTAGAGCAGCGTTTTATAGTCGCTTCGTGAAGAACTTCAATGAGATAGCAGCCCCTCTATACAGGCTACTAGGTGAGCCAAAGTTTGTTTGGTCGGAAGAATCGCAGAGGACATTCGACAGAATTAAACAGCTGCTCGACCACCAACAAATGACGCTAAAACTACCTGTGCCAGGAAGACAGTTCACAGTGTGCACAGATGCCAGTGACTACGCTATAGGTGCGGTCCTAAGACAGGACGAGGGAATCGTTGAGTATGCCAGTAGGGTTTTGACACACAGAGAGAAAGTATTCAACGATAGAGAAAGAATGTTTAGCAATGGTATGGGCAGTCGACAAATGGAGACCTTATTTACTCGGCCGGCGGTTCCACATCGAAACTGATCATAAGCCGCTACAATTTTTGAAGACAGCGAGAGACCCACGGGGGAAGTTGTCACGGTGGATGTTGCGTCTTCCGATCTCACACGTTCCTGGAAGTGAAAATGTCTTGGCAGATTTGTTATCGAGACCAGAAGATGAGTCTGAGTTGCCCGAGGTCGCTTACGGAGTGCATGCAGTAGAACAAGACCCACTAAGACTTGCACGTAGGCAGAGGTTGGACGATACGCTGAATACAGTAATACAGGTGATCACCAACGGAATAGAAGTGGATCAAACTACGGCGAGTAAGGAGCTAACCACACTACTCAGACAGAGGGATCGACTCAGAGTGAATGCCTACGGGACTCTGACCTGGCGAGAGAACGACGGAAGCTGGCTGGCTGTCATACCTCAATCGTCGCGCCACGACATGATAGAAGAATGTCACCAGCTAGCGCATACAGGCGTGGCCAGAACGACCGACCTCCTAAGACAAAGTATGTACTGGCCAGGTATGAGAGAAGACGTAGCAAGATACGTACTTGGATGTCCACGGTGCCAGCTGATGAAAGGTGACCGGTGTATACGACCACCACTTCAGTCGATTCCAGTTACCGCGATAGGTGACTTGTGGTCCGTAGATGTCATGGGTCCATTTCCTCAGACATCCAATGGTAATCAGTACCTCTTGGTGATGACGGAACACGCGACACGATGGGTAGACGCCGTAGCAATCCCAGACCAACGTGCAAGGACCGTGACACATTGTTGCAGACCACGGCGTACCGAAGACAATACTGACAGACCAAGGTCCCTGTTTCGAGAGTGAAGAGTTTACTTCCCGTTTGCAACAGCTGGGCATCAAGAGGATCAGAACGACCCCATACCATCCACAAACGAATGGCCTAACGGAGAGAAACAACCGTACACTGAAGGGTGGTAACTGGGAAACGGAGCTTCCACTGATTTTACTAACACATCGCTACCACTCAGGAAACAACGAAGAAGTCACCCTTCCAACTGATGTATGGTAGAAAACCACGATTACCGGTACACAACGAGACCTGGCCCCTTCACCAAAAGTGGAGTACGACGAAATTAAAAGCAGAGCGGAAAGAAGCAGTCAAGAATGTAATGCACAAGCAGCGGAGTGATGTCGCGAAGTCTCAGCTGAAAGGAAAGACTCAGTGCAATACCTTTGCAGTCGGGGACCAAGTGAAGTGTAGAGACAGAAGATATACAGTTTGATGCTGGCCAGGTTCACGGAAACTCCTTCCAAAGTGGGAAGGACCATACACAATCACAAAAAGATGGGGTCAAGTATATACCATCCGAAGAGGTGACAAACAGAAACGAGTTAACGCCAGTCAGCTCCAACGATGGGTACAGTGGGACAGGCCGATCAGTAACAATCCTCAACTAGAGGGTGCAGCACCCAGGAGGTCGGAACGTCTGCGCACGAAGCTATTTGACGGGAGGACGAGTGTGGTGAGAACAGGCTGCTAGCCAATTGGTAGACATCAATCTACGTCAATGTCTAGGTCACTAATATTGCCCTTGAGAAAATATGAACAAGACTGATTCAACAGCCAATCGCAGCAGACCTAACATGGGCAAATAAGATTCGCAGAGATATGGCTTAACTTTCTGAGAAACCAGTCACAAGCAGTACAGAATAACCTTGAGCAAGGAACAACCAATGAGAAAACTGTATTTGTCTTCTTGAATAAGCTATAATAATGTACATGAAATATATATAAATACGTGCTGATTTCCGTAATAAAACCATCTGTTGCCTGCCCCCTGTCTTCTGTTGTTACAGGGTGAGTTCCACTTGGAAACCAAATTATTTAGACAACACAGCATGTAATCTGCTTTATAGCGTAACTGATAGTCGAGAAAGCAAGTCTATTCCGTGTTTAAATCACCAAGATTTGGTTATTTAAACGTTATTGGTTGACATGAGAATGGTAAATAACTGTTCGTCTCAGTCAATCAGTGGTACATAGTTTATTAAAGTGGTGATGATCGCGCATGTATGCAGAGTGGTTATTAATTGATCGTGATCCACAATGTAAAACTCAGTAAGGCGTTCGAAGTTAATACACGAGACAAGACTGCCTATTATAGCCGTCAGTATTTCTAACTGTGGTGGACTGGACTATGCAAAAGACTGTATATGAAGAATGAGAAGACAGGAATACGCTGCACTGACCACTAAGAAGACTCTAGAAGATCTGGATTAGTGACATTTCAACAATTAAAAAATCTCTTATCGAAGTAGAATGTTGTATCACAGCAATGATGTTACTGTACATACGCTAAATAGACAAATCCGAATCAGGTTTTAGCATAATCAGTTCTCATGCATCATGAAACCGAACAAAGCTACAGTTTTGCAGAGATTCCACAAGCACTTTATTGGAATCTCATTTTAAACAAACTTATTACTAAACCTCTTCGATGAATATCTCCTTTAAGGTCGGTGTCAAAGCGCATAAGTGACAAAAGTAACCAACACAAAATGGACACTGGGTAGGTGATACAGGTAGATAAAGTTACTGAATGCACATCAATCCTAATAAACAATCCCCTTGACGAATATATGCCAGATTAAAACTTCGTTTTATCGAATGATGCTTAGGTGCTTGCGAAGTGTTCATTGCATTTATTCTGCCTAATTTATTTAACTTGAGTAATTAAATATTTTATTGATGAGTTCGTCAATTTAAGTCGGAAGGAAATTTTCATTTTCTCATTTTACTTTATTCTCATTTCCCCGTCTATCTGAAATTTTGATCAAGGTAGCTAAGTTAAAACAACCAACAATAAAAACTACCGAAGCAAATGTGTATATAATTCTGGTTATATTCTAGATATGATAGGCTGGAAAAAAGCTAGCGGCGGTCAAACAAAAACTTGGCCTCACCAGTAAATGAAATCCACAACAGTTGATCTAAGCCACGTAGGAAGGTGTAGACTTCCAGGCTGGGGTCCTCGGGACGGTAAAAACAAATGGTTGGAAACAATTGGTGACATGGCTCAAACTCATCGTTCTCAGTGGCGCAGATGCATCCACTCCTTGTGACTTATGATCTCCAATGAAACTGTTTTTTTTTCTTTATTACTCCTTTGTCTCACACCTCTACTCACTGTTTCTATTATGCTTTTCTTGTACTTTTTTCTCTTGCTTCGCGTGCTACACGGAGTGTGGCGACTTGAACTTCCGCACATTTGTGCAAAGTTCTATGTCGAAAACAGATAGACAGACAGACAGATATGAAATTATGTGAAATCACCATTATAAATTTAAACTCCGAAATAACGGAGAAGATTGATAGTTCACGTGGATGATTATATTGAATTATTATTGGTGTTCTCTGAGGAGCTGGTTGATTTAATTACCAAGCTTTCATCATCCCTCTTTCTGGTTATCAGCACTTCAGCTCAGGTTTCAGTATAAAATGAACTCAACTGAATTCCCCATGAGTGATCTAATTGTATCTCCCGACAGACAACCACTGTCGTGACTGATTGTTAATTCACGTCTCTATTGATCATTTTTATCGACTTGGAATTTGATCTTTTTTTTTGTCCTCAAACGATTTACTTTCTATTCGCTGGTGGTAAATTTGTTTGATAATAATGTGTGTTTGTTAATCGCTAAGTACAATCACTTGAGTACAAGGCTTCTAGAAATTCCCTGGCGGCATTTTTTGCTTGTTTCATCTATATAAAATTTCTACATTATCCCAATGAAGTTGGTGTCCATAATATTATCTACGCGCATTAATGTGAAAGAATATATATATCTATCATGTCTATTAACGGACAATTTGTGTTGTTGGATTTGGAGGCAAAGGGGACGGACGCCCACTGCGACTATCGATGTAATATTTATTGCAGTTCATACATGCAATTTATTTTTGAAGCGGTATTAATCTTATCTTCTTTGTGTGTTGAATCTTTTGGTTTGTATAATATCGAATGAAGTGATTGTGTGTTCACTGTCTGTCTGGCTTGTGTGTTATATATCTATTTCAAACCGCTCCATAGTCTCGCTGTAATTTAAGCGATATTTCTTCCAATATTGTAGAATGAATTTACTTTTAGTCTTTGAAAATGGCTTGTTGTTCGTGTTATGCCTCGAGTTTAAACACTTTTTTGATGAAATTGTGAGGATACGCAATCTATTTGAAGACCGCTATTAGGTATTCCCCTGCATTCTCTTCAACACCGGAGTAGTGCTACAGTGTGTGTTTGAACTCTGTTAAACGAAGTCTGCACACAGTTTCCTTTTTTGGGTAATTGGATTGGGTGATATCTACTATAGTTGAGTATTTGCTCCATCTGTAGTGATTTTCTATGCACTTGTGTTTCTTAATTTTCTGTCTTAGTTCTCGTGATTAAGACTAACAACATCCTAATTTTTGGTTTAATTATAGGTAGGGAACACACAAAGCGGTGACAGGGAATTCCTATAAGCTTGATAATCGAGTGAATCAGCCAGCAATTAGCATATACACTACTATAGATAGATACAATTACAAAGTCATCATTCATGGAGAATTTGAATAAGTTCAATTTATATTAAAACCTGCGCTGAAGCGATGTTGTTGTCTACAAGGATGACAAAAACTTCTCGATTAAATCAACCTGCTCACTTCAGAGAACACAGCTAATTCAAAGTTAAATTCCACTGGTACGTTGACTTCTTTACCAGTCATAAATAGTTAAGGAGTTTACTAAAGACTTTGAATTGCCTTTTAATATAGTAGAATGTAAAGTGTTTAAGTTGAATTACCAGCTTCGGAGCTAAGTATTCAAGACGAAAACAACTTCCTCAAACTAGTTGAAATTATTTTATTCGTCTATTGACTAATTTTGACAGTCATATGCACTTTCTTTTACGAGTTTGACCACGGACTGATTTCAGTTAGTGAACCATAGAACACCAACAAGGAGTACTGGACAGCTTTTTTGTTCCGGTTCGGCACTCAACGGCGATACGCACCTGCTGCCAGGGGTAGAACCCATGACATGACCTTCCCGTTACAAGGCAAAGTCATATACCGTTCATCTGCTAGCACCCACCCGACTCCATAGTCATGCTGTGAATTCGAAATTCTACCAATTTGTGATTTTTAGTGCGACCACCACCAAGTCGTGACCAGTGAGATCCATCTAGTTGAGAGTGAGGATGGACGTTGAGTCGGGTTCACAGGGCTGAATGGCTTACAGGCCTGCGTTGTAACTGGAAGGTACTGAGTTCGAGAAACACCGGGTGCGTAGTGCCGATGATTCGCGGACTAGAATCAAACAGCTTTCCAATGCTCCGTGGTATTCAATGGTTTTCTGAATAATAATATCAATCCGTGGTTAAACTCGAAAAGCAAATCTAATCCTTATAGATCAACTTCCGAAAACTTTCCTTTTCATCAATTTCATTTTCATCATTCTACTGCGTTTCGCATTAATCAGTGAGATGAAGTCTGTTGACGTATTATTATTATTATAAATATTCATCAGTTCACACTGAATTTCTACCCCTCGCCAGATTTTTGAGTCCGTCTCAAACTTTTGCCGTGGTCAAGCTGCTGAAGAATCCCGAACTAGTATGAAACAGCAGCTCATTTTTGCTTTTAACTGCCTTTCTGAGTGGTAACCATTCATGATCTAAATTTAGGTCACTCAGATAAATTAGTTCACCACGCTAGCACAAGTGGGGAAAATTCCAATTGTATAGCAGAATTCAATCCAATAATTTTTTCTGCGTACCATAACCAAATGCTTTTGATATGGTTGTTTCCTCTGAGCTGGGTAGTTAATTTACGAAGATTCCATTGTCCTACTAGGCGACATCTTTCTTCTGCGCATACTTCAATTTGTTGAAGTAAGCTTATAGATTTCTCCACGAGTTTCTTAGTCATCTCTCCTGTTGACCACCTTGAACGTGAATTTTTGGTTGTGTTTGTGTGCTTTCACACTTTCTAGACTACTTGTATTGCTGTTGGTGTCGACTGTTTCGTTGAATGGAACTTTGACCCTTTATGTATGAGATTTCCTCCTTATCGGTCGATAAATTTTGTCTATCTCGATGTGTCTAATGATTGATGATTCACTGGAATACCAGGCAGGCTTCTGAAAATTCTCTAGCACTCTTGGTGTTTCCTCTGTCTCATATTTGAACGTTTTCCCAGTAGAATTGATGTCCGTGGTTGTCTGTATGCAGTGAATCGATATGAGAGAGTGTATATCACGTCTTTTGACGTCTAGCTTATTTTCCTGGATAAGAAGAAGAAGGGGACGTCCACTTTGGCCAATGAAGTGTTCTTCGCAATTGTTACAATTTATTTTGTAGATGATGTTGGTTTTATCATCTTCCGTTGTTGAGTCTTTTGGTTGACATAGAACTGAGTGAAGTGATTTTATCGGTTTGTGTGCAACGTCAATTCCTGAAGGTTTGAAGAGTCTTGTAGTGATTTCAGAGATATCCTTTATATACGGTAGGGCGTTTTACTTTGTGCTTTCCGTGGGGGGTTTTGGTTTGATAGGTTGACTTAGGGGTATATGTTTTTTGGTGAAACTCCGTGGATATCCATTCTTCTGGAAGAAGTCTATGAGATATCTTTCTTCCATCTTCCTCAAGATAGGAATGCTCCAATGAGTCCTTGCCCTCTTGAGTAGTGTTTGTATGCAATTCATTTTGTGTGTTATCAGATTGTTGCTGTTGTAATACAAGGTTTTGGTCTGTTTGAGCTGATTTACTGTAAACTTGAGTTTCTAATTCCCCTGTGGTTGTTCGCTTGACTAAGACGTCCAAAAATGAGATTTTTTTCTCGAATTCCTCTTCTCTTGTAAATTCGATGTCGTTGAAGACGTTGTTTATTAAGTTGTGAGTTTAATCTAACTCGTTTCTTTTGATTATTACAAATGTGTCGCCTTCGTAACATATCCAAATCTTGGGTTTGATCTTTGGTAGAATTATGTTAAGATAACCTGATATTGGCGATCCCATGAGTGTTCCTTTGACTTGTTCAGGCATTTGGCCGTTGAATTGGGTCTACGTTGTTAGGCATAGGTTTATGCATTCCACCCAGCTTGTGTGTTGCATTTTTGATTGTTGTGGAAGGTGTTCGTCGTTGCTAAGTAATTGCCCCATGGTTTCTTTTGCTAGATTTTGACTGATTGAGGTATATAATGCTGTGACGTCGAAGGATATCATTATTTCTTGTTCATATATTTGGATGCCTCTGATTTTCTCTAAAAATTCGATAGCAGAGTTGATGGAGTGTTTCAGTTTTCTGTATTATTCTTTGGATAAATTATATGTTGGAGTTCCTGGGAATGATACAATCGCTTGTAACGGGATATTTGGCTTATGTATTTTGGGTCTTCCGTAGAATCAGAATAGGACTAGTCCATTCGAGTTCATTCGTCACTGGTCTTGTTTTGTGATCTGTCCAGTTTTGGTCAGCATGTTTAAGGTTCTTTGGATGCGACTGTCTAATGTTGGTATGTGATTTCTAGGGAGTTGTTGATATACTACATCCTCCTGTTTGAGTAGTAGTTTTTCAGCTTTCTTGGTGTATTTTTCTCCATCATACCATACCTATTCATTCAATGTTAAAATGCATTACTGGTATTTGCAATTTTTCCAGCCTACTAATTCCTATTCATATAAGTAGTTGTGAAATAAAGCATGTAATAGAACAACACTGTTTACAAATATAAATACACATGACTCTGTAATTATACACATAATTGTGACCTGTCACTATGATGAATTCGAGATCACTGATAAGTGTGTGCAGTAAATGATACAATTAGTTAACTGCCTCGATAATGATGATGTTGATGATGACGGTCACGATAATAATAATAACATCAACAGTCGTACTATAATAGAAAGAATCACCTGAAAGCTTTCCAGAAAGTCGAACATACGAATGATCCGTGTGATAGAGAGAGCCATTAATTAGCGTTGAGTATTTCTCATTCATTTGGCAATATACTCATCACTTGACACATGTAAGCAAAAGGATAATACAAGGGGCATAGTAATATTTAGACATTTAATCTATTAAACTACATCGAAACTGTATAAAATCATAGTGTGTGTGTGTGTGTGTGTGTGTGTGTGTGTGTGTGTGTGTGTGTGTGTGTGTGTGTGTAATACTGAGGATACGAGAAATCCAACGATGAACATTGATTCACAAAAGTGTAGGAAATAAATTATAACGATGGAGGATAATAACATAAATGACTGAGTCTTCTTGATTGCAAACAGGCTTATTCAGTCTACTTTGATCAAAGACAGGAAGTGAAAAGAATAAATCAAACTGTTTAAGAAGACACAGGTGACATTTGTTTCTATGATTTCTGGAAGCTTCACTATCTGGAAGAAATGGTGAACAGAAATATATATACACATTAATAAAATCTTATAAGAGAATATCCTGTCTTTTATATGACCACTATAGATGAAATGAGACTGTGATAGAGTAACTCATAAGTGTTTCTCTTTACGCTCATTTGAAGCTGTATGCCTGAAAATGCATTTGCTATAAATACTCTTCCTCACGGCTGTAAATTCTTTTCTCGCTTGCCCTTTGTTATTTTCTTTTGTATTCAATTTACACTACTTACTATTAGTCAGTAGTATGAATATATTTTTAACTTCTAGTAAAGACTTTCTTTGATATTTGATGTTTAACTCAATGTATTTATACTCTATTTGATGCATAGTAACTGATTTCTGATGGTTGAATATTATCTGCTGTGAATAATTTGTTTATGTACTCGTTACTGATGAACATTGTTCATTCGTATCCCTTTATTCCGTATCTGGAGTTCGTGCGTTGTTTAAATAGCATGTCGATCACCTTTGACATAGCTCTACAGTTTTTACTCATTGACGTACATTGACTGTGACAGCATTCAGCCATACACAACTTACAATTGACGTATGTATATTATACTTCATATATTTCATGTTTAACATAGTACTATATTTTAGACGAATTCTGTGTTTTTGGATTTTAAGCGTCACTCTCAACGTGTGATTTTAAATAATCCTTCGAATGTCGTCCAGAATTTCTTTTGCAGTAAACTGTATAAAACGTAAATCCTTCTCTGCTGTGATCACTGAAGCTGGTGTCCTCCAAGGTGCTGTACTTTCCTCACTTCTCTTTTCTTTCTTTCTACAAGACATACCATCTTCAAATGACACTAATTTTGTTAAATATGCCCATGATCTAACTGTATCTTTCCCTGTCAAATGTCAAAGTGACTGCACTAAACTAAACGGCTTTTTATCAGAAGTCAGCCAATGGTCCAAAGAAAACGGCCTCACCGTAAACCCCTCCAAATGCCAAACAGTTAATTTCACCTTTAGGCACAAGTCTGATCTAAACGAACTGGTTACCACTCACGAGGTGTGCAACATAGATGGCACCGAAATAGACACTAAGTCGGAAATTTAATTTCTCCGTGTCACTCTATCTGCTGATCTTTCCTGGTCATCTCATATCTTGATGATTTCTAAGAAAATATTCCGTCTTACCTTCTACATCAAGAAGTTAAGACATTCTGGAATAACTCAACCCGACCCTTACTCTTACGATTCGTTAACTCTTGCATCCTGCCTATTAATCTCTATTGTTCCCACTTAGGTTTTCAAGGGATATTGAAGAAGGACTATGCCTTATTACGAAGGATGTTAAAGGTTGTCAGCAGGGTAAGCTACGTGCGCATCGACCAGCTTGTTCATATTCTCGTTGACAGGCACATGGACTCATGTGAAAAAGAGGGGCGAAATCCATTTTATCTAACTCACAAGACAACCCTCTTCATTCACAACTCTCCCCTTGTATCTCATCAGGCCGAACCAGAAGCCTGCCTATATAGAAAACGATATGCTCGCACTATTAAGTACAAAAACTCAACCATACCCTACCTACCTCGTGTTCTGTGCGATAAAGAAAGCACTAGGCGTGAAACTTGTAACTTGTTGAATAGTCAGTAGAACAACTGGATCTCGTCTTTTCAACTCATATCATTGATTGGTACAACGTTTCCTTTATTTCTTTTCCTTTTCTCTCTCTCTTTTTGTTTCTTTTATGTGCTGCTTTGTTTATTTCTTCCTTACTTACTCCATTAAAGCATTCCTCTTCGTTCTTTCACACTCTGTATATCTCGACCATTTTGTTACCGCTTACACCAGTAAACATGCTAGTGTCTACTTTTCTAACACCTTCAAACACTCTGTTCAATTTTGGCTTTGCTACCGACATGCTATTATGTTGTTGTTGTCAATCTCACCTAGATTACCTTTAATCTATATAGAATTTTTTTTGTTGATATTGTACTAACTGGGCGCTATACTGTAGTAAATGCTGAAAATTCCATTCTGTATCACAAGTAGTGTTTTGGAATAAAACTATTATTATTATTATTATTACACATACTGAGTAGTACATCCATAGTTTGATGAAAAGTGTATATGATGCGTTCCCCCAGAATAAATGATTCATTTATTTCTTCTGGACAAGTTTGAATATAATTATGCAGTAAAATAAATAAAAGTTAATAATAATTTACAAGTTTATTTTCAACAATAGAAATTTCAATTAAAAATAAATAGCAAAAAAGAGGAAAAGAAGAAAATGTAATAATACTACTACTTATTTGAATGGTAAAAGAAAGACGGTATCATTTCCCTTTTAATTTTTTTAATATTCTTCATAGTGTTAGTCTTTTTTTTAAAAAGCCGTTGAATCATCATTGTCCGAACTTTCAACAACACTAACTGTCGCTTGAGAAGAAGAACAGCGCGGATTGTCTTTTGAGGATGGGTTAATTTTACACTGTACTGAAAAGTAATTCGATAATTTATTATTTCCATTGTCTTCGGAATCGGTACGTTGTATACGAATTGGTATTTCACGGCATCGACTTACAGATCTATGAGGTCTGTCTGATGATGACGACTTTATTTCACATAATGTAGGCGATACGAGGGAATGTGAGTCTGTGGTTTTTTTCTTGATATTCGTTTGTTTTGTATGGATTGTTTTGTGTGAGACAACAATCTGTTTATAATTTGGTTGGTAGTAGTAAATGGCCTCTTCCCTTTCTTGTTGTTGTTGTTGTTGTTGGTGGTGGTGGTGGTTTGTTGTTGGGTCTTGATTCTCATTTGGATAGCTGAAAACTCTTTCCAATTTGGAGCGTTTTGTTTTGGTTAGATTTGGTGGATTTACAGGTAACATTAAAGTTTCACAGTAGGGGCACTGGTGCAGTAGGGATCCTTCACTTCGATGTCTTGACAGCCTAATAATTGAGAAGGAAGAAATTAGTAGACAGGAAAAGGAAATGTTATCAACGCTATCAACTGAAGAATTACAGTGTAGAATTTCATAAGCCTCATGCTAATATGAGTATTTGAGAAGCGGAAGTTCTATCTCTAAATAATGCCAAAGAGACTAGGCGTATTAATATTACAGAAGCTTCGACATGCCATAATTATATCTAGCAGTGATGACGATCTTAGACATACTGCAACTATGACTCATGTTTAACTTGTGAAGACTAGAGAAGAATTTAAGTGAACTAAACAGTTTGGTTATTTATACTATAATGCGTTTGGAAAAACAATTCCGCGTATAAAATAAATACTTGTAAAGAATCTCAGCTAAATTGAAACAAGTTTCCATTTGTTTCTGGAGCCATTTGGGAATATGCTGTGAAGCCAGCCCTTACTTGCTGGCAGAGATTGATGAGTCCTCCCTATATATATGCGTGTTTACACGTACATTCGAATCGATAAATACAATGGGATGTCACACTATTTTTCTCATGTCCAAAGAGCTTAGATTGATATATCGACATCACATTCTCAATTATAGTGATATTAGCTGCATAAGAAGTCTTTTTAACCACATCATTCAATCTTTGCCAAATGGCTAGTCGAAATCTTACAACCACTTCATACCGAGTTGGTGAAACACAGTGTAAAGGATACTTTCGGATATGTGGAAAGGATAAAAGATTTCAATGTTGACAATAAATTCACGATATCATATGTTGATGTATCTCCCTTATTCACAAATGTGCCACTTATGGAAACAGTGGATTTTGTATGCGAAGAACTCAAAAGACGAAACATCGATGTTGGCATTCCTATATCTTTTATGAAAGAGCTTCTCTTGAAATGTACAATGAATGTTCACTTTTTATTTAAGAGAGAACTATATAGACAAATTGACGGTATGGCAATGGGGTCACCACTAGGACCCATTCTAGCCGACATTGTCATTGGCAAACTAGAAAATGGGCCTCTATAGGATGTTATTAGTGAACTTGAATTTTATTGTCGGTAGATGGATGATACTTTTTTGATTATGGAAAACGAGAAGGAAGCAAAGAGCATTCTGGAGGTACATCTTGCAATAAATTTTACTATTGAGAAAGAAGGCAAACAGCGCGCTTTTCGACTAGTGCATTACGTTTTCGCTGATATTTATAAAACTCTCATTTCGTTGTTGTATCTCACTACGACGTTCTGGAATTTATTACAATCTGTATACTTTCGAACACTGAACCTGTTGATATAATATCACTGACTACTTATACCTATAACAAAGTATTTTTTTTACATTTTGTAACCTTTTAACACTAACATATCTACAATTGTATGTATTGTTGGATTTATATGTTCAAGTTGGCCTAAGTCAGTGAGTCTATCGTTTTGATATAATTTTAGTTAACTGTGCTGAACTGTATTGCACGTTGTTGTATTGTATTGTTGCTGTCGCTTTTTGCCCTTTTTGCTGTGAATTATTTTCCTTTTGCTGGTGTTGTTCTAATTGTTTGGTCCGTTGTTTTCCGATTTTAAGGGAAGCAACCCAAAAGATCGCTTCTCTCTAAACTTTATCTTAATGTAACCATTCCTTTCTCAGGCGTGAGGCTAGCAACCCCACCCTGTAAACAAAATTGCTACAGAAACTTCAGCACGATGAATCTCTTTGCACCAAAAGAAAAAGTCTGTGTGGGGACATGGAACGTCCGAACTATGTACGAGACTGAGAAAGATGCCAAGATCGCAAACGAGATGAAAAGATACGCAATACAAGTGCTGGGAATATGTGAAAGCAGATGGAACGGGAATGGACTCACCAAATTGTCAACGGGTGAGTCAGTGACCTACTCCGGTCACCCAGAAGATAACCACACGCACACCGAGGGCGTGGCTATCATGATATCACCAAAGGCAACAAAGGCCCTGATGTAACGGGAAGCGATCTCGTCCAGGATAATGACTGTCAGATTCAACTCCAAAGGAAGGAAAGTGTCAATTATACAATGTTATGCACCCACAAACAACGCAAACCTCGAAAAGAAAGAAGAATTCTACAGACAACTACAGGCAACAATGAACAATACTCCAGCTGGCGACATTAAAATACTAATGGGAGACATGAATGCCAAACTGGGACCAGATAACACAGGAAGGGAACTCATCATGGGTAGAGAAGCTCTCGGAGAAATGAATCAAAATGGAAAACTCTTCGCCGACTTCTGCACCTTCAACGAACTAATGATTGGTGGCAGTGTATACAAGCACAAAGATATCCACAAGTCTACATGGTTGTCACCAGATGGGAGAACCAATAACCAAATTGACTTCATCTCAATGCAGTTCAAGGAAGTGGAGGCGCAGCTTACTGGACACAAAAGTAAGAAGAGGAGAAGACGTTGGCTCAGACCACTATCTCCTGCAAGGGACAATCCAAATCAAATTAAAAGCTTTCAGGGAATCAGGAGTTGCAGATAGACCGCAAGCCAAGTTCAGCACTCAAAAACTGAAGGACCAAGATACAAAAGACATTTTCATTGCAAGCATAAGGGACAAAGCCGAGACACAAATCAACACCAGCGAAGAGGTTGGCGTCGAAAAGCACTGGGACAACTTGAAAACGGTGTGGAGTCAAACCTGCATAAAAGCTCTAGGCAGAAAGAAGAGGCAGGGCAAACAGTGGCTCACTGCAAACACCTGGAAACTAATAGAGGAGAGAAGGATAGTGAAACAAAAGATTATCCAGTGAACCGACGAGCGACAAAAACAGGAGTTGAATGCAAGCTACAATACACTGAACAAAAGAGTGAGGAAGAGTGTCAGGGAAGACAAAAGAAAATATTATGAAGCCATGGCAGGTGAAGCAGAACAAGCCACATTGCAGACAAAAGAGACCTCGCCAAACTCTACCAAACAACTAGGAAACTATCGGGCAAACGTTCGACACAGATTAAGCCAGTAAAGAATGACAATGGAAAGTCAGTCGCCAAAAGGGTGGAAGAAAGAAAACACTGGGCTGAACACTTCAAAAGACTTCTAAATCGTCCACCACCTACAACGCGCCCAACAATACCAACAACGGAAGCAGAACTACCAGTGAACATCAACCCTCCGACAAAATCAGAAGTCCTGAATGCAATCAAGATGCTAAAAGCTGGGAAAGCATATGAGGCTTTGGGGATCCGCATTAACAAGCCTAATTTATGCATCCAAAAGAAGTTCGTTCAGACATTATCATTACCTTGGCCATCCAGGTTTGAATTTTTGTGCAATTTCCCTAATTTTAGTTAAAATTCTATTCCCTATTATATCTTTATTGCTATTATAATTTAAGTATTTTTAGTTAACTGTGATTCCATTGTGATCTTACTTTACAAATCAATATTATTTAAAAAACAATTCCAATCTTAAATATTTTGTGTATATAAACCATATATATGATTGTAGAGCCAGAAGAGAAACTTATCGAAAAGAATATTCTTTGTTCGATTATTTTGTGCCTGAATGAATATTTTTGCTATATTGAAATCTTTGTCTGGTTGTCAAGCTGCTATGATCACCCATAATATAAGGTAACTTGATGTACACGTCTTTCTCAGGGGTGAGTTAAGGAGTGGGTGCTTTGGTGTTCTGACTACTTTATATCTCCTGATGAACTTGTCTGGATAATTGTTATCAGCCAGAGTTTGTGTCAACTTTCTTTGTTCTTCATTGATGTATGTCTTCAGTGCATATTCGCTGGATTCTACTGAAGAGGCACCTAACTCACTAAGGCTCTTTTGTACTAAACAGGGCAGAAACTGTGGTAATTAAGATACTGTCTTGTCCAGTTAGGTTTTCTATAAAATATATCATTTTATTGATACCTGATTCAGGACTCATATGGTTGGACAAAGTTTTAAAAACAAGCGATGTACTTTTACATATTAGCCCCTGTCATTGTAATTTCGATTAATTTCCCCGAAGAATTTCAGACTAGTTTCCCGAACGAAACGTGGGAATTATTCATTGTCAGTTTCGTTAAGATTTTTACAAATTTAAATTTTTACAAATGTCTACTTCTCACTCGGCAGCCAATTATTCTGGCACTATACCTGCTAGGGTCATATACATGTGAAAATGTTTACTGAATACACGCATACTACTTAAAACTCTGACAGTAGGACGTAAAATTCCTGTAAAGTGGTTGAGAGAAAAGAAATAAAAATGCAATAAAAACACAACATTTAATCCTGATAAATTCAACAAGAATGCGTGTACACAAGTTCAGACATTGCTAATACACCTTTCATGGGGTCTGAATAAATGTATATTGCATCTGTAGACTTGGGGAAATCACTTGCTCATCTGACGAATTAAAAGATTAGCCTCAAGGACACTTAAATATCGTGAAAGCTTAGTGGCCTGTTGTTAGCCTACTCAGCAATATGCATCAATGACTTGGTGGAGACTATTTTTAAATTTCCAGATCTCAGAAACCATAAGAATATATGGAATGATATTTGTCAACTGCTTGCGATTTAGAGATAATAGATTTCGAACATCCTTTCATGAGTAATGGTAATAATGTTAAATTCCAATGAACGTCTACATCAAACAGTGATTACCAAACACTTCAAAAATGAAGGAAAGGGGAATAAAATACTGAATTAATCGTGACGCTATAGACTGCATATATATATTTTTAATGAAACCTAAGTATTAGGCTTGAAGTTGACTCCCTCCAGCTATCTAACAGATTTGAAATCAACCGCCAAAACCAGTCTTCTCAACTGACCGCTTCGTTACTAACTAGAGTCTGTCTGTCTGTCTGTTTTCGACATAGAACTTTGCACAAATGTGCGGAAGTTCAAGTCGCCACATTCCGTGTAGCACGCGAAGCAAGAGAAGAAAGTACAAGAAAAGCATAATAGAAACAGTGAGCAGAGGTGTGAGACAAAGGAGTAATAAAGAAATACAAAACAGTTTCATTGAAGATCATAAGTCACAGGGAGTGGATGCATCTGCGCCACTGAGAACGATTTTGAGCCATGTCACCAATTGTTTCCAACCATAGATTTTTACCGTCCCGAGGACCCCAGCCTGGAAGTCTACACCTTTCTACGTGGCTTAGACCAACTGTTGTGGATTTCATTGACTGATGCCAAGTTTTTGTTTGACCGCCGCTAGCTTTTTTCCAGCCTGACCCTATATCCGCTAACATAGCTCGTCGAGGGAGGCGATGGCTTGGCATACGTAACACATGTCCTAACCATCTCAGTCTTTGTAGCTTCACGACTTCGTCGATTGATTTCCCCTGTTTACCTAGAACTCTACGCCTAACCTCCATGTTGCTCACCTTATTATGCCACTTTACACGGGAAATAGAACGCAGGCACCTATGATCAAAGACAGCTAGTCTTTTCATGTCTTCCACTCTCAGTGGCCAGGTCTCACAACCATAAAGGAGGACGGAGCGGACTGATGAGCAGTACACCCGCCCTTTGGTCGATAGTCGAACATCTCGTCTACGCCAGAGTCGGCGTAAACTAACAAATGCGAAACGAGCCCCTTGTATTCGTGCTGAGATTTCGTCAGAGATCAACCCGTTGGGGCTGATGGTACTTCCCAAATAAGTGAAGCGGTCAACGTGCTCTACCACTTCACTTCCTATTTTTAAACTAGGCGTCGATGTAGTCCAGTCCTGTAACATCATCTTGCATTTGGCGGGAGCGAATCGCATGCCAAACATTCGTAGATTGCTGGTCAAGGTGTTTAGAAGACTCTGCATTTCGTCAGCGTCTTCGCCTAGAAGGACTATATCGTCTGCATATTCCAAGTCAACGAGATTATTCCCCGGTAGCAAGTCAATCCCTGAGTCGCTGAAGTCACCTAGGGTTAAGTCCATTAACACATCTATGATGAAGTTGAATAGAAAAGGAGATAATGGGCATCCTTGACGGACACCACTGGTCGTCATCAGTTCAGATGACAGCTCGCCGTAAGCCCTCACCTGGCTGTATGAGTACGAGTAGAGTGCCTTAATCAGTGCAATATATTTTCTCGGAATTCCCTTTACAGCCAAGCATCTCCAGAGAACTTCCCGATCGACAGAGTCGAATGCTGCCTTTAGGTCAAGAAATATAATGACTGTTGGACGCCGGTAGGAATGCCTATGTTCTAGAATCTGTCGGAGGGTGAAGATATGATCAATACACCCTCTTCCTGGTCTAAAGCCTGCCTGGCTCTCTCGTGTTTGTGCTTCCCGAGCACCACTCAGTCTACGCATGATTATTGAGCCTAAGACTTTAGATACTATATTAGTCAAGCTAATCCCTCTGTGATTATCACAGGAAGACTTGTCTCCCTTCTTGTATATGGGGATAATCAGTGACTTACACCAACCCGATGGGACTTCTTCTGATTCCCAGACGCTGCCTAGTACCTCAGTTAATCCGGACAGTAAGCTGTCTCCACCGTACTTAAATACCTCTGGAGTCATTCCATCAGGTCCCGCTGCTTTGCCTAGTTTCAGATTGGTGACAGCTTTAGTAACCTCAGTTAGTGACGGAGGACCTGTGTCTATATCCCATTCAGGGAGGTGTTGGATGCTCGGAAGGTTGAGCGTGGCTGTGGGCAAATTAAACTGCTCCTCATAATGCTCTTTCCAACGATCCAGTCGTCTATCCTGGGAGCTAATTATAGTGCCATTTTTTTCCGAGATTGTCTCACTGATGATTTGTCTTCTCCCACCCGTTTCCCTGATGAGTCCAAAGAGTTGCCTGGTGTTGCCTATCCTCGAAGCTTTCTCCATCTCTTTGGCTTTTGTCGCCCACCACTGTTCACGGTCCTTGCGGAGACTTTTCGTAAGTTTCCTCTTGTGCAGCTTTCGCTCCTCATTGAATTCGGAGCTCGCCGGAATAAGTCTTCTAGCATCTATCAGTTCGGATGAGGCGGTGGAGATCCAGTGGTTTTTACTCACCTTTGGGTTTACCTTATTCACAGCTTTTACAGCTGTATCTATGGCTGCCTGGATATTTTTCCAAGCTTCTTCAGGGTGAGCACAGCTGTCGAACACAGATATGTGTTTAGCTAGTTCTTCCTGAAATACGGATTTAGTTTCCTGATCGAGCTGGGGACGTGATGGTTTTACCGCCAGCTGTTTCCTACGTCCGTTCAGTCGTAAGCACACCCGAGCGCGGACCAGTGCATGGTCGGTATCTACGCACGTGTTCCAGAAGGAGCGACAATCTCCTACCGACCCACGCCAACGATAGCTTATTGCTATGTGGTCTATTTGTGTCCAGCGTTGGTTTGATGAAGGGGGTCTCCAAGTCAAACAGTGTCTCTCCTTGTGTTTAAAGTTAGTGCTTACAAGAAACAAATGATTATCAGAGCAGAACTGTAGGAGACGGTCACCGTTGTCGGTTCGCTGGCACGGAGCTCCATAGGTGCCACCGACATCCTTCTCAGATTGACACAATTTCCCTACTTGAGCGTTAAAGTCACCAGCTAGAACGACTATGTCTGAGCGTTTAGCCTTTCCACCAAACTAGACAGCTTTTGGTAGAACTCATCCTTCGTTTCATCTGAACTGCAGTCAGTGGGGGCGTAGGCGGAGATTACGAAAAGGCATCGGCGAGTAGTGCAGTCCTTCCTCCTTCTTACTGATCCGTTCAGGCGGACAGCACACATTCGGCTATCTACCGGGATCCAGTCAAGCAATGTCTTTTCTGCCCTAGTACTCAAAGCTATCCCTACGCCAGCTAATCCTCGTGAACTAGCTGTGGCATCTCCTGACACCCTCAAGGTGAATTTTGCAGATTCAACCTGTTGGCCAGGTGGGGTTAGGTGAATAACCACACTTGGGTCTTGTATGCGTGTTTCTGAAACACAGCATACATCAATGGCTCGTGATGCCAGGGTCTTGGCTAGTGATGCTTGTTGTCCTATTTGGCAAAGTGTCCTAACATTAAGAGCTCCTATATGAAATTGGTGGCGCGGCTTTAAGAGGCTGTCGGTGGTGGTTTTTTGGCTTCCATCGTTTTTAGTGGACGCAGAGTGGAGAGGAAGTGGAGAGCTATCAAGTCGAGGAGTTGCATCAGTGGAAGGAAGGCAAGATGATAGAGATGAAGATGAAGACAAAGATGAGTGAGTAATAGAGAGGTTTCGTGTGCATTTCGGATTGTGAGGGCGATTGTTACTTCCCGGCTGCCCACACCGTGGAAGTTGGTTGCGTGACCGCAGAGCCCAGGGGACAACTGCTTGAGGCCGGTCACACGCGGCCTGTTTTTGTTCGTTCTTTTTTGTTTGGTGTGTCTCAGTAGCAGATTTATCACTCCTGCCCTGTGACACGGCAGCAGGAAGCGCGGTCGTTGTTAATCCGGGCCACGGCCGATCCGGCATGAAATTTTGTAATTTTGTATTGGACATGATGTTGGATTGGGTAGCTGCTTTTTGTTTAACCGCTATCCAAACAACCTGCCTGGCATGGTAGTACCTCAAGAGACATAAGTCTCAGCCAGTATAGCTTGATTAGATCATTGCGGTGTTCAAGCCCGACCACCACGTCAAGGTAGCAGCTTTCGGTCGGGTACTAACTAGAGTGACAGAATATGTATATATGAGTCTTTATAAAAGGCGGAGAAGGTAAAATGTAACTTCATCCGTCATACAACATTGAATTACCTTGTTTGTGTACCTGATCCAACCATTTTGCGCGATATACCACTTGAACATTTGTGACGTCTAACTGTCCATGGTTTTCCTCGTGAGTAAGTCTACAACAGATACAAGGCTTAATTTATTTTCAATAACAAATTAACATATTAATCAACTGAATGGTAGTTGAATGTATTCTGCATTTGAGTTATGTTGAATAAGCAGGGTGCTACTTCAGTATTCTTAATCAGAATATTAGAATAAAGCGTCTTGATTGTTGAAACACAGTAATAATAATTTTTCCTTCACGTTCCCAGTGGAACATAGGGCTCCAAGCTAGTGGCTTGAAGTTTCTGTAGTAGTGTTTGATTTTTACAGGATGGGGTTGCTAGCCTCATGCCCAACCTTTGCTCTTTACCTGGAATATTTCTGGCTCAGTGAGGTAAAGGAGTGTGCCGGCCGGGGGTCGAACCCCGGACCATATGCATGGTCGGCAAACGTCCTAACCGCTATACCACCGACGCACATCGAAACACAGTACCTCCTAGGAATACACGCTTCATAGAGTTTGCAATAGTTTTGACACCTAACAGAAATTTTTCTTCAAACAGTCATATTGACCAGATGAACACCTCAATAATTTATTATTGAAGCGAAATCAAATTTAATTCATGGAAAATACCCATCCAGGCATGAATATAAGAGCAAAACGTTCAGCAAAGAATCTATTTTCGGAGAATTCATTCACTTAGGTGTACAATGGCTGACAAAATCCTAAGGAGTAGGATATCTAAGGTCCTGAAAAGAACATTTTCTGCTGATACACTGCGATTGGTATGTTTATGCAGCCCATTGTTCTTCAATAACTGTAAAAGATAAACTATCACATTTGACGACTTCCATGTGTATCTACCAACTTAATTGCTCAAGTGGATCGAGATATATATAGGTCGTTCAGTGCATGCTTTATCCAATAGAGTAGAAGTACATTATCTCACTTGGCTACTAAAACGTAACTGTGGATCAATAAAGAGTGCTATAATTGAACATATATATTCAACAATGGTCACTAAGCATACAAGGAGGATTCATTCAAAGTCATCTACAAAGTCAACGGAAGTCTCCCGATGACGGTAGATAAGCTTCAGTATACTTTGCACTGCCGATCGATGCTTTAGCGATCCGTATGGAAAACCATGATTTATGCACACAGAAGAAACTTCTTTTCCCCTTTCTTCTACCTAGAGTATAGTTCCAAGTTCGACTACTTTGTTAATAATGCTTATTTTGAATTTTTGTATGAGATTTTAGTGACATCTTTTTCATAACTAACCCTTTATTTACTTCCACCACCTATTACATTATTAATTTTGGACACGTGTCTCTAACATCCTATTTTTCTGAGTGTCTTCGATATTACACGACCCTTGTCAATACTCACTAATGACAACAGAAGATAGAAGAAAGTGGAAATGTGTTTTCAACCCCTATGTTCTACTCAGGAATAATAATAACAATATCCTAAATATTGACACCAGTCCTCTCACTTCACTTACATAAGATTGAATCCATTTAAAATTATGTCAAACTATTAAATAAATTAAAGATATCCGTCTCTTCTAGATACTGAGAGTAAACTATTTTGAAAGGCAAGTAAGATTAGTCCCTCTGTTACGTTTGAGGAAAGGATCAGTCTGCAGAAAGCACGATGATATTATTTAAAAGACTTTAATTTAACTAATATTTCCATGCTAAAGAAGCTAACTCATAAATCGGCATATGAACAAATGCAGCTGTACATAGTTACAGCTGGTGTGTGTGTCTCAAGGCGCTGTTCTCTCTCCTTTCCTGTTTTCTTTCTTCTTGCATGACCTGCCTCGCTATGATGACGAAATGAACTTTGCTAAGTATGCTGATGTTCGAACTATTTCAATATGTGTTAACACCCAGCTTGACCATACTAAGATGAAAAGCTTTCTATCAGAAATTAGCAAATGATCTTCGTCTAGTGGCATTAAACTAAATCCTTCCGAATATCAGACTGCTAATTTCAGTGTCCGAGGCAAAAGACAGTAAAATGAAGCTGTTGGCTGCTATGACCGTTGCAAATTTCATGATGGTGATATAGAAATCAAGTCTGAAGTTAAGTATCTTGGATTAATTCTTTCTTCTGACCTATCCTGGTCTTCCCATGTCTTAGCGATTTCTAAAGAAAATATTCCGTCTGACTTTTTACATTAAGATGTTAAGGCATTCAGGCATAGCTCAACCAACCCCTCCTCTTACATTTTGTCAACTCGTGCATTTTACCTATTCTTCTTTACTGTTCACCCTTATTCTTTCCTGGATTGCTTAAAAAAGACTATGTCATTCTTCGTAGAACTCTGATGACTGTCAGTAGGGTGAGTGGTGGTATCCTATTGGGCAGTATCGTTGACATTGTCACTGAAAGGCACTTGATGTCATGCAACAAATTTGCTAAAGGAATTTTGTCAGACTGTGAACATCCACTACACCACCCGCAGCTTCAACCTTGTGTCTCCTCCTCAGGTAAAACAAGAAGTCATTTCAGGAGAATTTATGCACGTACGTCTAAGTATAGAAATTCCACTATACCATATTTGATAGTGCGTAATTTATTTGATGAAAATAGTGTTAGGCATGAAATAGATAACCTTCTTCACCCTACTAAATAAACCATTTCCTCCACGCTAACAACATCAAACTTTATTGTTATTGTACGTCTTATATTTATAATCCTCTCAATGTTTTGTTTTTATTTATTTATTTTTCATTAGTATGAAGATCATTGAAGCTGTGGTATAACTGTTAATTTCGTATTTTCCCTCACCATACTATATCAACAGAACATTAGATCCAATAATCTTTAACATTCTAAAATTTCCAAACTGAATCGGCAATACTGTTTGAAACAAACCCACTGTTATCATTATTGTTACATTTAATATTTTTAATTCGTGCTTCGAATATTTTTGACTTTATACCGCCAATGTATACAAATTCCTCTGGTTACTTTTGTTTTAATTTTACTTATATTTTAAATAAATCAGATGCGATATTGTGACATATGCTGAGAATTCCATTCTATATTATAAGTACTGTTTTTGGAATACAGTAGATTATTATTATTATTATTATAATCCCCCAATATATTATCAAAATAATTAAACTTACCGCATTATAACTGTTGGTTTGCTGTAAAACTTCAGACTTATGTTTAGGATACTTCACGGAATAATTTTCTTCACCACCACGAATAATCGGTGCACAACACATACGACAAGTTAAAAGCGTCTGACCATTTTGACCAATTAAATTAGGTTCAATTTGTGATAGTGGAGCACTGATTGAACGAATAAGAGATGATCTTTTATTCTCAGCAGGAGTTTGTGTTTCAGAATGGCAGTGTTCCCTTGACGCACGTACACTACTACTACATCGATCGTAATCAAAGTCTTCTTGATGATAGGTAGTATATTCTGGTTCACTGGATGGACTGGCACGCCGTCTATAATGACAAAGATTACAGATATATATATAGTTAATAGATGAGTAATACTAATCAATACATATGTAAAACTTGGGCACTGTGGTAGTAAGTAATTCCATATTGGTTTGTTTATTAGATGTATCACACTGTGAGTGAAACAGTATTAGTATTTACTGGATGACATGGTTTCGAACAAAACGTTTTGTTCATAATCATTTCATCAAGTATAATCACATGACTTCAAAACTCGAATTTCATAGTTTTCATTGTCTTCTCCTATTTGTCGTCGTTGGGGTAGTAGAATTTTCCAGATATCTGCGTGAACAGGTGTTGAATCATTCCTATTACATGTATTTGCAGTTAGATAGATTTTTCGAACAAATCAACTCTAAGGTAGAGGCAATTCAATTCACTGATAAATTGGAAAGTCAGGAAGGGGAACTTTCAATGTTAGATTGCAGCGTAAAAAGGAAAAAAGATGGGAAGCAAAACACTAGTGTGCTTTTAAAGGAAACCCACACATTCAAACAGATATTTGGACTTCCAATCATCCCATCCTATGACAGTAAAAATAGGATTAGTGAAATGTTTAAGTGACAGAGCACAAAAACGAAGTAGTACCAAGGAAAATCTAAGATAGGAAGTGATACACATAAAAGAAGCCTTGAAACTTAATAATTATCCGGATAAATTAGTCAGAAAATATGTAAGGAAATGTAAAAATAAAGTAAATAATGATAGTAGCGATAGTGATAATACTAATGATAACACTAATAATGATAATGATAATAATAGGGATAATAATTATAATAATAACATTAATAATATTTGTGACGACACCAACAATAGAGAATCTAAATCATCAGTAGTAATTCCATACACGGAAGGAACCCCGGAAGCATTACGCAGAATTCTTAACAAGACAGGAATAAAAGTGACTGGCATTCATACCACTCACAAACTCAATTAGAAACAAGCCTTGTTGGTTAAAAGATCAATCATGTGGAGCCCTAAAGACAAAACAATTTGGTTTATCTAATACCCTACCTGCAATGATTGTCAGGTCAAATACATAGGTCAAACTAGTAGAACACGGGCAGTCAGACTAGCTGAACATAAATCCTAACAAAATGTAGATTGGTTGACTCGAATAAGATAATAAATCTAGAGAATAGTTCAACCATAGCGCTACAGGCAGTCACACACAACCATACAATAGTCTGGATGGGATAAGATGACAGTTTCAAAATCTAGTGTAATATAACAGGGTAGAGGTAGAGATTGATAACAGAAGCTTTTTTATCAAATGAACTGAGAGTGGACACGTGTAATAGGAGTGATTCAACACCTGTGCAGTCGGATATCTAGATAATCCTACTTCTTCAACGACGACAAATAGGAGAGGACAAAGAAAACTATAAAACTTAAGTTTCAAAGTCGTGTGATTATAATTAATGATATGATTATAAACAGTAATAAATTTAGTTCGAAACCATGTCATCCAGTAAATAATACTGTTTCACTCACAGTGTGGTACATCTAATAAACAAACCAATATGGAAATAATACTAATGTTTAATTTAAAATAATTAGTCCCTTTCGTGAAGTTTGGGTAGCATTATTAGCAGACTGAGATTATCTGAAAATGTGATGTATTTGTGCTAAACACTTCGAACAATCTGCTGACACATTTAAGTCCAGTACACAATGAATTATGTAAGTTTGTAACAACAGACGACAAGGACCGGGCAACAGATCGTTTTATTAAGGAAGTCAGCACGTATTTATATGTATTTCATGTACATTATTATAGCTTATTCAAGCAGACGACACACAGTCTTCTGATTGGTTTTTTCTTGCTCAAGGTTATTCTGTACTGCTTGTGACTGGTTTCTCAGAAGGTTAAGCCATATATCTGCGAATCTTATTTGCCCACGTCAGGTCTGCTGTGATTGGTTGTTGAATCAATCTTGTTCATATTTTCTCACGGGCAATATTAGCGACCTAGGCGTTGACGTAAATTAATGCCTGCCAATTGGTTAGCAGGCTGCTCTCACTACAAGTTTACTTTGAAAGATACATTTGAACTGGAATGTGGACTGTCTTGTAGATATGAACATACGAGATAGGAAAAAGTATTCATTTGATGTTAGTTCTTTGTTTACTACTGTGCCACTGATTAGGACTGTTGATATTTTTTGTGACTATTTATATCTTCGAGTTGTTTTTCATTCCTTTTTGCTTCAACTCATTTGGAAGATTTATTACTAATATGTACTGACAACGTCCATTTCATGTTCGAAGGTGAACATTTATGACAAGTTGGCGATGTTGCTATGGGGAGTCCATTAGGACCTTTGTTAGCCAACGTTTACATGTTTTGTGTTGAGAACTTGTCCTTTGATTTTATTTCTAAATTGCCCTTCTATAGGAGATATGTAGATGACATCATTTTGATATGTGACGATCATGAAGATGCGAGTCGTCTGTTAGACAGACTTAACTCTGTACAGAATCACACAAGTCTTACATGCAAGGAAGAAAGTTGCAACCAACTTGCATTTTTAGACATACTTCTGAGTCGAAGAGATGATGGTTCAATGAGACGATCAATTTACAGAAAGCCTACTTGGACAGGACAATACCTTAATTCCCACAGATTCTATCCATTACAGTATAAAAGAGGCTTGTTGAAATGTCCCTTTTAGAGGATTCGACGTATAGACAAAGATAATGAAATATTGATGGATACTCTTGTTGAAAACGGATATCCTTTTACATTTTAGTCAACTGTAGATGCCAGTTAGTCTTTAAACATGCAATCTATGCTGCCCCTCAGAAAAATATTTTCATCAAATTACCAAATAACAGGGAAATAAACAGTATGATTTTGAGACAAAGGTTGAATTCGGTCATCCGTAGAACCTACTATGCAGCCCAGCTTGTAATTGTGGAAAAAGCTAAAAATATGCTTCACTGCAAACCTCAAAGGTGCACAAGTGATTACATCACATACCACACAATTTATCAATTTGTGTGTGTGTGTGTGGTCACACATACACAGGGGGGAGTAATCGCGCCTTGCATGTGAGGGCTCGCCCCATAACCCAAAGGCATTTGGTTCGATCCATGCTACAGTGATGGGCGCCTACTCTTGAGGAATTTAGAACTAGGACAAAATAACAGTACACCGTTCTTTGGCTGATAGCTGACGGTATTTCAAGACTCTAGATTATTTAAATTAAACAGAATATGATAGCCGGGATGAGGCCTAAAAGTTGCATTGTACTCGACTAAAGTAATTTTTTTGGTGGTTTCAAGCGAGGCTAGAGGCTTGTGGTGAGAGCTGGATGCTAGCCAAATTGGTTGACAGCAATTTATGTCAATGTTCACGTCCGAAATATTGGTCATGAGAAAAATAATAACAAAGACTGACTCAACAACCAACCACAGAAAACTTTCCGTAGGCGGATACACTTAGCAGATCAAGGATCAGACCTTCAAGAAACAGCCACAAAGAGATGCAAGGTCAACTTTCTGCGAGAAACAACCAATCAGAAAACTGTGTTTGTCTTCTAACAATAATCTATAATAATGAACATGAAAATCTATAAGTATCTGTTGTTTTCTTTAGTAAACGATCTGTTTCCTGACTCTTGTCTTCTGTTGTTACATTCTTTTCACAAACTATATGTGTAAAGTAAGAAATCAGGCATTCTCTTACTCAACACAAAAATATAGAAGAATATCCGTCCTCCTAGTTCTCCACCCACCCACACACACACACACACAGACATAGTTTGTAATGACACATTCTGTCGACTACTAAAGTAAGTAAAGATCTTAGAGTATAACCTGAAACACTTTTTAGTCTAATGCGATAGTCATTCATATTCTCCTCTTCATTATTCTTTCTATGAAGTCTCAATATGAAGCTGGTTAACCACTAATCACAACAAAGCTGAGTTCTACTACAGTTATGACTTTGATTGCACATTAGTCAGTATCTAGTGTAATGTGTCTAGTCCTATCTTCACTGCAGACTGAATCCTATCAGTCAGTCAAGCTTGCAATGTGGCCAGCACGCCAGGTCGCTCGCCATAACGGTGCACTGTGAGATGTTGGTATTAGATGATTGGAGGCAATCGGCATAGTGGCCACACGGGAAGCTTGACTGATAGAATTCAGTCTGCAGCGAAGATAGGACTAGACATATTACACTAGTTACTGACTAGTGTGGAATCAAAAATATCCAATACAGTCCTACAGGAGATCAATTGCCAGCCCGAATAGCTCAGTGGTAACGTCTCTGACTGTAGGCAGCACGCACTGGGTGACACGGGTTCGAATCTCAGAAGAGACATGAGTTCCTTCAAGGTTGCAGATACACGTCTTGCTGATGACTGATGAGTGCCAACTAGCCCGAAACCTAGGTCCCGGTAAGGCTTCCTGTGGCCCATTGCCTCCAACCATCTAATACTACAGTTATATGTTAATCCCTCTGAAAATGAATACAAACGTTCACAAGTACTTATATGTATATATATCACTTCACTGAACCACTTCAAAAGGAGTATCAAAGGTACTAATGTACTTCAATAATCAAAAAACTGGAAACCAAAAAAAATTAGAATCAATAACTTTTCTCATCTTATATAAAAGAGAACAGAAAGAAAGAGAAAAGAAAAAGGTTCAATAAATTTCCACAATAAACTCTACACATCTACTCACCGAGTTTTCTCTGAACAGTTGACAAGAAGGTGAGCTGAACATGTGGCTTTACCAGCAACATTCTCAGCTGTCATTTCATACCGTCCAATATCATTTAAGCATGTATTATATATAATCAGTGAATATTCATTATCAAAATGAATTAGACGAATTCTTTCACTGGGTAGATTAAGTAGCCTTCCATTAAATTTCCATTGAACCTTAAGATTAGAAAAGAAAGAATGAAATTAACAACAGAAACTGTAAATTCAATGCGCTTTGGCGAAATATTCGATCCGAAATCACTGCAATGGAGGAACTTTTTCCACCAGCTAGCATGACAGATTGCTATAAACTGTCGAAATATTTTGAAAGTATCAGCAAGTAGTTTTCTCTAATTCTACATACAATTGGTGGATGGTGACTAGCAGTGGAATCCAGGATAAAGCGCATTTCGTCCTAATTGGGACTCGTCAGCTGGATGTACCTGCATTTCTCAGTGAGTGATGATGTTCCCACTGAAGCTCGAACCCAGTGCCCATAGTTTCAAACGCCAAAGCGTTATCCACTAGACCACTTGGGCCACGAGAAGCCGACATGCCAACCCGAGACCGAGAACTTCGGTCCAATCAATCGATGGGAAAATCAAAAATTCAATTCAATAATTAATAAGACCCGTTGCACAAGAGGTGGCTCCCGTGGCCCAAGTGGTCTAGTGGATAACGCTTTGGCGTTTGAAACTATGGGTACTGGGTTCGAGCTTCAGTGGGAACATCATCACTCACTGAGAAATGCAGGTACATCCAGCTGACGAGTCCCAATTAGGACGAAATGCGCTTTATCCTGGATTCCACTGCTAGTCACCATCCACCAATTAAATACTAACTAAATGCCCAGACATCGTCGAAGCATCTGCACAAGAAGCCGACATGTCAACCTGAGACCGAGCACTTCGGTCCAATCAATCGACGGGAAAATCAGTCAAAAATTCAATTCAATAATTCTCTAATTCTACCTTAAGAATGGGGCATTCTACTGTCTGGTTACAAGCAACAATTCGAGCTGCTGAGAAAAGCAATTTAGTTTGTAACTCACCTACTCCATATACCTGTTGAAGATTCCAAGTAGGTTGCGTCATTCGTTAGTCACATCCCAAAACACTGTGATACGGTACACGATTGACCGTATTACTTATGTAACGAGCACAGAAATTCACAGTGTAATGACACAAGACGAGGGCAAGGCAACAGATCGTTTATGGAGAAAATCAACAGATATTTATAGCATGGAGGATTTAATCATGAGCTGACATCAGTTAGAGAACCACTGGAAAACCTGGGAGTACTGGACAGCTGTTTTGTCCTAGTTTGGGACTCTTCAGCAGTAAGCACCCATCGGGATTCAAACCCAGGACCTTCTGGTTACAAGGCGAGCTCGTACCTCAAACTAGGACGAAACAGCTGTCCAGTAGTCCCAGGTTTTCCAGTGGTTCTCTAACTGATGTCAGCTCATGATTAAATCCTCCATGCAATCAAACAAAATCCCTACAAAACCAATACTCGAAGATATTTATAGGTTTTCTATGTACATTATTATTCGTTATTGTTAGCAGAAAAGCAACGTCTTCCGACTGATTGTTTTCTTGCTGAAGGTTATTCTGTCATCTCTTTGTTGCCTTCCGTTTCTTAGACAGTCCGTTCATATATATATCTGCGAATTGTATCCGCCCACGCAAAGTCTCCTGTGATTGGTTGTTGAGATCCTCACGGTTAGGCTTTGTTCTTGTTTTTTTCTCATGCGCGAGATTTAGAATGTAAACATTGACGTGAATTGTTGTTTACAATTTTGGCATGCAGACAACTCTCAGCACAATAAAAAAAACTCCATATACACCTACCTTGTGATAGGCTTAGGCGTAATTATTATATTATTATTATTGTATCATTTAGTTCCTAGAGGAACATAGGGCTTCAGCTGCGCACCTCCATTGACTTCGGTTTTCTGACAACTTTTTCACCCTGCTCCAGGTCTGTCCACATGCTTTCATCTCCTCCTCGCATGACCTCCTCCAAGTCACCCTTGGACGACCAACTCGCCGCCTCCCTTTCGGGTTCCACTCGAGGGCTTGTCTAGTGATGTCACTTGATGGTTTCCTCAGCGTATGGCCAATCCATCTCCATTTCTTTCTGCCTATTTGTTTCACAATCGGTTCCTGATTGGTTCGCTCCCAGAGATCCCTGTTGCTGATCTTTTCTGGCCATCTGATCTTGAGTATTGAGCGGAGACAGTTGTTAATGAAGGTTTGAAGTTTGTTTGAGATGCTCTTTATGACTCGCCAAGTCTCTGATCCGTATAGTAGCACTGACTTCACATTGGAGTTGAAAATCCGGATCTTATTTTTGATGCTGATTGCTGTTGACCTCCACACAGATTTGAGAGTAATGAAAGCTTGTCTTGCTTTTCCGATTCTGGCTTTGATGTCCTCGTCAGTTCCGCCTGTAGTTGAGACGATGCTTCCCAGGTAGGTGAAGGAGGTTGTTTCTTTCAGGTTCTTCCCATTTATGCTTATTGTGGTCTGTTGGTGTTGTTGATGTTGGCTAGGAATCTTCATCATCTCTGTTTTATCTATGTTCACGTGAAGTCCTATCTTTGATGCTTCTTCTGCCAACTTGTTACTTTTCACTTGCATATCTTCCAGTTTATGGGAAATCAGACATATATCATCGGCGAAATCCAGATCCTCCAAGTCTTTTGTGTCAGTCCATTTTATGCCTGTTCCCTCGTTGGTTGCCGTTGTCTGTCGCATTATCCAATCAATTGCAATCAGGAAGATCATTGGTGATAGTAGACAGCCTTGCCTCACTCCCGTCCTCACTTCGAAGGCTTCCGTAAGTTTCCCGTTGTGGATTACTTGGCATGCAGCATTGTCGTATAACTGTTGGATGAGGTGTATAATTGTCGATGGGACCCCGTAGTAGCGAAGTAGTTTCCAAATGACCTCTCGATCGACGCTGTCGAAGGCCTTTTCAAAGTCGATGAAGTTGAGATAGAGAGGTGACTGCCATTCCAAGCTTTGTTCAATGATGATCCGTAGAGTGGCGATTTGATCAATACATGATTTGTTTCTCCTGAATCCAGCCTGTTCCGGACGAAGTTTTTCATCTAGGGCTTGTTTGATTCTCTCCAGGATGATGCGACTTAGTATCTTGCTTGGAATGGACAGAAGCATAATTCCACGCCAGTTTTTACATTGACTTAAGTCTCCTTTCTTTGGAAGTTTGAATAAGTAACTGTTCTTCCAATCCTCGGGTACTTTGCCCTCTTTCCACACCTTCTCCAGCAGTGGTGTCATCAAGTCCGCTGTTGTCTCTGGGTCTATTTTCAAAGCCTCTGCTGGGATTCCATCTGGTCCCGGTGTTTTCCCAGCTTTAAGCATCTTGATTGCATTCAGGACTTCTGATTTCGTCGGGGGGTCAGTGTTCACTGGTAGTTCTGCTTCCGTTGTTGGTATTGCTGGACGTGTTGTAGGTGGCGGACGATTTAGAAGTCTTTTGAAGTGTTCAACCCAGTGCTTTCTCTGTTCCACCTCTTTGGTGATTGACTTTCCATTGTCGTCCTTTATTGGCTTAATCTGTGTCGAACGTTTGCCCGAAAGGTTCCTAGTTGTTTGGTAGAGTGTGGCGAGGTCTCCTTTGCCTGCAGCTTGTTCTGCTTCGTTTGCCATGGTTTCATAATATTTTCTTTTGTCTTCCCTGGCACTTTTCTTCACTCTTTTGTTCAGTGTATTGTAGCTTGCATTCAGCTCCTGTTTTTGTTGCTCGTCAGTGCACTGGATAATCTTTTGCTTCACTGTCCTTCTCTCTTCTATTAGTTTCCAAGTGTCCGTAGTGAGCCACTGTTTGTCCTGTCTCTTTTTTCTGCCTAGAATTTCTATGCAGGTTTGGCTCCACACCGTTTTCAAGTTGTTCCAGTGCTTTTCAACGCCGACCTTTTCGCTGGTGTTGATTTGTGTCTCAGCTTTGTCCTTTATGCTTGCAATGAAGATGTCCTTTGTAGCCTGGTCCTTCAGCTTTTGAGTGTTGAACTTGGCTTGTGGTCTATCTGCAGCTCCTGATTCCCTGAAAGCTTTTAATTTGATTTGGATTGTCCCTTGTACGAGATAGTGGTCTGAGCCAACGTCTGCTCCTCTTCTTGCTTTTGTGTCCAGTAGGCTGCGCCTCCACTTCCTTGAGATTGAGATGAAGTCGATTTGGTTTTTGGTTTGCCCGTCTGGTGACACCCATGTAGCCTTGTGGATATCTTTGTGCTTGTATACACTGCCACCAATCACCAGTTCGTTGAAGGCGCAGAAGTCGGCGAAGAGTTCTCCGTTTTCATTCATTTCTCCTAGAGCTTCTCTACCCATGATGAGTTCCCTTCCCGTATTGTCTGGTCCCAGTTTGGCGTTCATGTCTCCCATTAGTATTTTCATGTCGCCAGCTGGAGTATTGTCCATTGTTGCCTGTAGAATTCTTCTTTCTTCTCAAGGTCTGAGTTGTGCTTAGGCGTAATAAAAGGAATAATGCTGTATTAAAAATGTGTGAGTGTAATTTAGGTGCTTGTTTGGAACAATACACCTGTTTTATCAAATGTTTCAGTTCGTATTCAACATATGTGATATTGAAAACAGAAGATCACTGCTTCTAAATAAGAACTTATATAATATGCAGTAAATCGGCAATAACAGTTTCACAGCCTAATGCAAAGTAGTGGCGAGCAAATAGTAAGGAATCAGTTAATTTGTTTTTGGAACTGAGTTCTCAAAGTTACATATTATTTCACGTTTTGCCGTAGACTGGAAGTGATCCTTTCAAATCCAAACTGTCTTTATATATGCTGACTACATGGCGTTAAAAAACTAAAAACTTGGGTTATGGCAATGCGTTTCATTTCATGGATATTAATGTATAGGATGCGTCCCGCAAAAACATTTTACAGATAGGTTTTGAAAGAGGTGTAAACATCAGCCTTATGCTCTGAATTCTTTACTTGCATTGATCTTTAAATGGTATTAGAAGCAAATGAAATCCCTTGAACCCATTAATGCTGAAAATAATTAATGCCTTGCTCTTCCATTATCAAACATACTATAAACCGTGTTCAAGACGTATGCTGAAGTTTGTAGAAGCCTTAGCGATTACAAGGTTTAAACCACATTTTGTCAACATATTAAACTTTTCTTGGTAAAATTCGTTTTCATACCAAGATAGATGTACTGTTATCGCACCTCTTAAGTTTATTGATCTCCGTTGTTACACTTATCCTTCAGGATAGCCTTTTGATATAATCTACTTTATAATTTCCATATAAGTCCCAGTTATTGTTACATGTGTGTGATCCCAGTGTTTCAAATGTGTTAAGAAAACATATTGCACAATTCAGGTAAAATTATGTCTTCGTGCTGTTTTGTCGAAATTCACACAGAGAAAAATATAAAGTTTCCAAAACTCGGTTTATTAGTTAACTATGATTTCCATTCATAGTTTTCAAGTTACGGATATTGTTTACATTGCTGATAGATATTAACATCATTACCATAATGCTGAATACAATTCCTTAGCTTTCAGAACACATGTAAACCAGTAGATATTTTCACAAAAGACACTTTTGTGAATTCCTTACTTGCATTTCGAACTAGAAAGGCCATTTACAAATAATACATATGAATATTTCTCAGTAAATTTTACAAAGTTTCTGTCAACTGCTACTATTGTCAGTGTTGATAATCTCGTCTTAGTTACGCTAATGTAGCTCTTACGCAAGGAATTCAGGTTTAGATAAGGTAAATGTTTGCATACAATGGTAAATAAGTTAGGTAAAAAGGTTATTGATAAGGTTACTTACAGCTATGTATATAAATTTGTGTGCATCTGCGGAAGGGGTCACACTTGAGAGAACACAAAGAAGAAGAGCATACCTCCAACTTTCTGAACACATACCAGCAAGCTTAAGACTCAAGAGAACAAACAGTTACGATAGCACCACTACCAGGCACCACCTTGATACGAATCATGAGGTGAGCATTGTAAAAATCCTTCAAAATTATCAATAGACAAAGGAGCCCGATTCGTCTCAAGTTTGGTGAAGCAATCTCCATCAAGCGCTTCAAAACCGATTAATGTGTTCAAAAAGAAGCAGTTAGCATCAGTTTTTTCTTGCCTTATCTGGTAACTGGAGTTCTTCACTGTCTCTCTTTCACTCGGTTAAGTAATCCTTGCTTTTAATCTCACTCCACCCCCTTCAATAGAGTGTAATTTTGCTCGTCCCTTGTTTCTACGACTTGAGTTGAATTCAATACATTGTCACCTAATTTATTAGATTGCATGGAGGATTTAATCATGAGCTGACATCAGTTAGAGAACCACTGGAAAACCTGGGAGTACTGGACAGCCGGTTATTTCGTCCTAGTTCGGGACTCTTAAGCAGTACGCACCCACCGGGATTCGAACCCAGGACCTTCTGGCTACAAGGCGAGCTCGTAGACCATTGGCTTACCAGTAATAAAACTGGTAAAGAGAGGGAAGGTTACGCATGATGCCAGCAGGGAACCCATCTGGTAAAAATAAATACAATTGCTACCGAAATTTCAAGCCTCTAGCCTAAAGCCCTACCTTTCACTGTAAACGTAAAGGAATAAAACGAATGCAAGTTATAAAAACAGTAGGCATTTAGGTACAATTTACAATTTTCCACGATATAGAATAATGAGAATTAAACATCTTTACAATAAATCTTCATAATAAAAATTTTAATAAGCTTACCACGGGTGGAGGATCTCCCTTCAATGAACATCTTAAACAAACTGTCTCTCCGCTAGTCACAGTTTTGTCTGTAAACATAGAAATGAATTCAGGTGGTTGTTCCAGCTTAGAATCATTGCTTAAAATTACTTGACTTGATTTATTCTCCAGAGAATTCAATCGACTTTCAAGATTTCGTTCAACTCGAAGTTCTTCTTCAACTGGTGTTTCTTGTGTAAAAGCTGCTAATGAATTGCTTGATTGTAATTTTCTAACTGATGGTTTTAAATTAATAATTGTTTCACTAGTTTTTGTTTTAATTTCTTGACTTGAATAACCATTCAAATAACCATGTTCTGTAACAAACAGTTGACAAGATTTAACTAGTAAGCCTTGTGAATTATACCATATTAAATCCCATATACCAGAATGCATCTTAGTCACCCTTGGAAAAGTCAATCGATACACTCCATCGACCTGAGACACCTATATAGAAGTTGATTATTTAAGGAAAAAAAGAAGAAAATAGGCGGTTAATTTAAAAAGAATCCGCATTTAACTTGAACAAATTACTACGTACAAAATAGAGATAAAGTTACATTACGCCTTAATCATATAAATATTCCTGTAATATTAGATGTTTCATTTGAAAATAACAGTTCGTGATAAAAATTTCACCACAGTTCCATTACAGATCACAAAACGTCGTCTATTTTCCCTATAAATGTTAAGTAAAAGCCAGTAATGCAGCTTGATGATAGATATCAATGGTGTATAGCAGTTTATAGTAGTGTGACAACAGAAGTCAAGGGCCAGGAAACAGATCGTTTATTCACGAAATCAACACATATTTATAGATTATTGTTAGCAGAAAAACACAGTCATCTGATTGGTGGTTTCTCTCTGAACCTTAGTCTTTCATGGCTTTGTGGCCGTTTATTGAAGTTCAGATTAACTATCTGCAAATTGTATCCGCCCACGCTAAGTTTACTGTGATTAGTTGTTGAGTCAGTCTTTGTTTTTAGTTTTCTGATGACCAATATTTGGGACATAAACATTGACGTAAATTACTACCTACCAATCTGGCTAGCAGCCAGTTCTCGCAAAACACTCTTCCCCTCATCAAAGACATTAGACTGAAGTTGGTTTGGTCTTCTTCGTTCTAGGGGCTTTGTTCGTTTGTCTTGTTATCTAGGATCTCAGCACCTGTTTCTCTTTGTTCATCATTGCGATTTTGTCTGCGTAACCTCATCTCAAAGTAACCATATGTGGTCTTTCCCACTTTGAAAACTGTTTTCCTAACCCTGTCCCACATTCGTCAGTATTTCGCCTCACACCATCTCATATGCTGCTTTCTCCCGAGCTCCCAGCAGCGTTCCAAGTAACAGCCCCATCGCTGACAGACCTTGAACGCCACTCAACTGCTCAGAGGCCTTGAAGTACTGTCCGAAGATCCATTTGTCTCCATCAAAAACTGTAGGGCTTACATAGGCTTTCCATTTGTCGGTAGACAGCGACACCAAATGTAAGAAGAGAAGACAAGGGCCAGGAAACAGATCGTTTATTCAGGAAATCAACAAATACTTATAGATTTTCATGTACATTATTATTATTATTCGTTATTGTAATCAAACAAACACAGTCTTCTAATGGGTGGTTTCTCGCTGAACGTTAATCTCTCATCTCTTTGTGGTTATTTCTTGAATGTGAGATGATCTATCAGCTAATTGTATCCGCCTACGGAAAGTCTCCTGTGGTTGGTTGTTGAGTCAGTCTTTGTTCTTATTTTTCTCATGAGCAATATTGAGGACGTATAAATTGACGTAAATTACCGTCCGCCATTTCTGGCTAGCAGCCAGCTCTCACCACAGTATATAGTTTCAGGAAATATCATATGTGTAAGAACATACAGTCTGGTAAATTCGTTGAAAAGACTTCTTTCGTTGAATATTCATAAAATATGCATTATACACAATAAAGTGTTGATTTTAATCACAAGTTAGAGCACGAAATGACTTCAATTAGAGAAGTACATCATTCTATTTCACAAGTTCTCATCAGGTAACTGCGAACCACTACCTGAAATTACGATGGTTATAAATAATAATAATAATAACATTTCATACTTCATTGTTTGAAAGGTAATATAAAAAACATTATAAGGTGAGCACATCCAGAAGATTAGTACTACAGTTTATAATTTAAGTTTCTATCAATTTATATACTATCAAACTATGAAGAAAAAGAAATATGAGGTGAGAGAAGACAGAAAACAGAAAATTCTGGTAAACAGTGTCAGCACGAAAACTCAAGAAGTTCAAAGTCCATCTAATTGAAAACTTCCTTAGTGAGCTGAGCTCACTAGTGTGTATGACCAGTCAGTGTAATCAAAGTGATATGGTTACCAAGGTAGTGAGAGATTGACTACACTCTCTTTCTATGTGCATGAGAATGGTCTAAAAACGTTTGATTGCAACTGCTTCAGTAAATCGTAGTAGATTTGCTGTCTTTTGTATGTTTAATATTTTGAAGGATTTGGAAATCTCGACAAAATGGCCCGTATCCACAAGGTGTCTGGTAATTCCTGATGTTACCTCCAACTGCATTGATAAATTTACGTCCCCTGTGGCAGCAAGTACATTGGAAGGACAGTAAGAAGGGCTTCTATCCGGTTTTCAGAGCATATTCCGAGAAACGCATACTTAAAAAGAAAGGAGATATTTACAAAGTGCAATCACTAAACACCCACCCTGTGGATACGGGTCATTTCGTCGAGATTTCCGAATCCTTCAAAAAAATATTAAACATACAAAGGACAGTGAATTAACTAAGATTCGCCTAAGCTATTGCAATCAAACGTCTCAGACCACACTTATGCACACAGAAAGAGAGTGTAATCAATCTCTCACTCCTTTGGTAACCATATCACTTTCATTAAACTGATTATTCAGTCATGCACACTAGTGGGCTCAACTCACTAAGCAAGTTTTCAATGAGATGGACTTTGAACTTCTTGAGTTTCCGTGTTGACACTGTTTACTAGATTTTTCTGTTTTCTGTCTTCTCTCATCCCTGCCTCCCCTTTTTTTTATAGTTTGATAGTATATAAATTGATGGAAACTTAAACAATGAATTGTAATACTTACATTCCGGATGCGTACATCTTATAATGTTTTCTCTATTACCTTTCAAACACTGAAGTATGATATGTCGTCAATTATAACCATTGTAATTTCAGGTAGTGGTTCGCAGTTAGCTGATGAGGAGAACCTGTGAAATAGAATGATGATATAACATTTTATACTACAAATCTGGTCTTTCTTTCTCTATCCAAAAACAACATTTTACTTGCTATAACTCACCTGGAATTCTAAATTCGTCGATGTTGTTATCACATCACCATCTTTAAGATAAAAGTATGAAGGTGGAGGATTACCAACAACTTTACATTCTAAATGAACCATTTGACCTTCTGTCACTTCAATCATTGAAGGAAGACCATCGTTAACGATAGTCGGTGCTGATTTCTTCTCTACAGATTTACTAACTGTAAATAGAGGGAGTATTCAAATGTATTTAAACAAAATTATAAATTGAGTGCATTAGTAAAAGCACTATATATATATATATATATATATATATATATACAGGGTTATCCTACCCCAAATATTCATCAACCTAACTCAACAACTGTATGATAACAGCAAATGTCAAGTGATTCAAAACGGTAAACTCAGCGAGGCGTTTGGAGTAAACACAGGAGTCAGGCAAGTGTGCTTATTATCACCCACGTTGATATCCCTAATTGTGGTGGACTGACCGGATTATGCGTCAGACTGTGAGTGAGAAACGAGAAGACAGGGATATCCTGGACCGACTGACGTGAAGAACCTAGAAGACCTGGATTTCGCGCATACATGATTTACGTTTGATGTCACACAAAATTGAAGACTTACAAGCAAGTGAAAACTGACAAACTGGTCGGAGAAGCTGCAAAGACAGGACTCCAGAAGAACAAAGACAAGACGGAGCTTATGAAAATAACCAACCAACCAACCAACAACAACAGCAACATCCAGCGCCAATCACCATCAACGGGAGGGATTTGAAATGGGTTACTTCATTCACTTATCATCTAGGGAGCATTGTCTCAACTACACGCAGTCGGAATGGATGAGGATGTCAAATTGAGCGAGAATCAGGAAGGCGAGAAACACATTCATCAACCTGAAACCAATCTGAAAATCTTCGTCACTCAACTCAGTATCAACAACAAAATTCGGTCGGATTTTTAATACAAACGTCAAGTCAGTCAGTTCTTCTATACGGATCAGAAACTTGGCGGGCGGGTCACAAAGGATATTTCCAACAGCCTTTTGCAGATCTTTATCAACAACTTTCTTCGCTCTATACTGAAGATCAGATGGTCGGGCCGAAAAGAATCACCAACAAGAAACTATGGGAGCAAAGAAAACAAGAAACAATCGCCAACCAACAAAATATGCAGGAGAAAGTGGAGATGGATTGGACACTCGTTAAGGAGGCCGCTGGGTGACATCGCGCGTCAGACCATTGCTTGAGTGCAACCCGAAAGGGAAGCGGCGAGTTGGACGTGAGTGCAAGGGCGATATGGAGGAGATCGTTTGAAGAGGAGTTGAAAGAGTATGGACTAACATGGGTGCAGGTGAAAAGTACAGCAGAAGACAAGTGGAGACGTGCGCTTGAAGCCCTGTATTCTACTAGGAACCCAAGGGAACAACAATAATAATAATAGCAGGGTTATCAAATTTCTTAAATTTAAGATTTATTATACTGGCTACTGAAACGGACCCTTCAAAAAGCACAAGATGTTTCTTTCATACGACGAGTTTGGATACACTTTAAGAATAACTTGTAAAGTAGTCATTTTCAGTAATTGTTGGAATTTAGTCTAAGAAATCAATTGTCGACAGTAATCGTGTGAGTTTTAATCCAATCATTAGGGATTAAATTCCAGGAAAATTCAGAAGCAGTGTTTGTTTAATAGATGTACCACACAGTCAAAGAAACAGTATTATTTACTGGATGACAAAGTTTCGAACATAAGTTATTGTTTATAATCAAAGCATCAACTATAATCACACGACTTCGATTTGTCCTCTCTTATTTTTTCGGATTACAGCTTGACTCCACACTGTATTTTTATTACCAGTATGGAATTTTCAGCATGGACATCGGTAGCCCAAATTTTGCAGGCCGACCATAGATATCAGGTGTGCGTCAGTAGGGAATCGAACCTCAGACCATGTGCATGGTTGGCGAGAGTCCTTACCACTTTGCCACCAACGCACGTCGTTGGGGCAGTAGAATGTTTTAGATATCTGGGTGGAAAGGTGTTGAATCATTCCTAATAAACGTGTTGATTTGCAGTCGATTCGATAAACAAAGCTTCTGCTATCAATCTCTTCCTCCACCCTGTCAGTTGCATTAGATTTTAAAACTGTCATCCTATCCCATCTAGCCTATTGTATGGTTGTGTGTGATTGCATGCGGTGAGTGGTATAGCTGAACTATTCTCCAGATTTCTTATCATATTTGGGTCAATCAATCTAGATTCCGTCGCTTGGTATTTATGTTCGGCTAGTCTGACTGTCCCTGTCCTACTAGTTTGACCTATGTATTTGACCTGACAATCATTGCAGGCAGGGTATTAGATAAACCGAATTGTTTTGTTTTAAAGGCTCCACAGGATCCTTTAACCTACAAGGCTTGTTTCTAATTGAGTTTGTGGGTGGTTTAAGTGCCAGCCACTTTTATTCCTGCCTTGTTAAGAATTCTGCGTAAGGTTTCTGAAGTTCCTTCCGTGTATGGAATTACTACTGATGATTTAGATTCCTTATTGTTGGTGTTGTTATTAATGCTATTATTATTATCACTATTATTTTTATTATCACTATCGCTACTATCATTACTTATTTTATTTTTACATTTCCATACATATTTCCTGACTAATTTATCAGTGTAATCATTAAGTTTCAAGGCTTTTTTTATGTGTATCACTTTCTGTCTTAGATTTTCCTTGGTACTACTTAGTTTTTCTGCTCTGTCATTGAAACATTTCACTAATCCTATTTTTACTGACATAGAATGGGATGATCGGAATTCCAAATATCTGTTGGAAGCCTATCGTTAAATGATACATTTGAAAGTTATTCATCATTCTTGATTAAAATTGAACAGTATTTCTGACACACACACACACACACATATACGTCTGAAAACAGCTCATCGTTGATTTTATTTTTTGTCGACTGACTCCTTGAACTATCGTTAACTTAAACGTTTTATTTAGCATACACAAGTTATCTCTATGATGAAATAACAGCCTAAGCGTTTGTTGATTGAATTCCACATCGTATCAAATATGCGGTTTGGAGCAAAGAGATTACTTTTCAGGAGTCGGTTTTTAAAGGATGAAATTTGTTTTTTTACGAGTTTGACCACAGATTGATATCACACTTAGAGAACTATTGAAAACAACCTAGTTTTGGAATCATTGTCAGTATGCACCCATTACCAGCTTTTGGAACCCAGGACGTTTCGATTACAAGAAAAACTCTTATACATATCAGCTACTGTAACCCATCGGACTCAATGGATAGCCCATGCATTCTAACTTTTACCAATTCGTAAAAATAAATCTAATCCTTATAAACCAACACTTGAAACTTAATCTGATACTCGCAAGTTAACTTGTTACAGGACGGAGTTTCCTGGCGTTTTAGTAAGAAGTCGTGAGCAGTAGGGTCCATCCAGCCCAGAGGGAGGATGGAGTTCCTGCCGATGACATTGGTTGGTACTAGTCGCGTTAAAATCTCGAATTGGTAGAAACTAGAATTCACGGGCAGTCCATTGAATCGGGTCCCAGTGGCTGAATTGTATACAAGATGGTCTTGTAACTGGAAGGTCCTGGGTTCGAACCCCTGTGGTGGGTGTGTACTGACGATGATTCTCAAACTAGGAAGAAACAGATGTCCAGTACTCCCTGGGGCTGACTGATATCAATCCGTGATCAAACTCGTTAAAGAGATTATTGTTACTATTTTTGTTATTGAAGCCTTGAATCATGTTGGTCAAGACAATTTTAAACTGTAGCTCCACTACCTTTAATAATACGGAGTGATTAAAAAAAAATTCTAAAAGAATCTTTCGTTCAGAAGTTGAACATTTTGAAATTCGTATCTTCATTACTGCAGTTTCCAACCATAGTGTTATGTACTGGTCGAGAATTTAATAGTCCTGACGCAAGAAAGACGGAAATCAGGGGACCACTAGGTTTGCGATGATACTTCTATTTTCCAAACACAAGGAGAATCAATATGTCACACAAGAGTGTGAGAGCAAAAATATGGATGTCCGAACAAGTGTGTGAACACAAGTGTGTGAGCGAATATTCAAAGTGAACAAATCAATAGACAGTCTTAACATGATTGGCTAATTATAATGGAATATCGATCCATATATACATAGCAAAATATATCAGACTGTCAAACAAACACACATATTATATGGATACATATCACCAAGATCAGGCTCTCAAACAAAACACACATCTTATATGGATACATATCACATAGTAACAATAATAATGAAATAATGGTTAACATAAATGTAGAACTTGGGCACTGTATTTTTTTTCTTCACGTTCCCAGTGGAATGTAGGGCTTCAAGCTAGGGGATTAAAGTTTCAGTATCGTTGGCGTTTAGTTATTGTTACAGTATGGATTCGCTTCTGGCCTCATACCCCCGTCTTTACCAGTCTTATTATACTGGCTTCGTGCAGTAAAGGAGTGCGTCGGCCAGGGTAAAAACCCCGGACCATATTCGTGGTTGGCGAGCGTTCTACCGCTGTACCATAGACACACAGAACTTTGGCATTGTGGTAGAATGTAATTCCACATTAGATCAGTTTTTTTGAAATAACGTGGTGATGACATTTCGACTATAATCCATTGCTCATAATCATTATATGATCAATATAAAATAATAATGGACCAAAACAACGTAGCAGATACTTAATTTTATAGAATAAAACGCATGAACCCTTAAAATTGGGAGTGATAAATTTAGAGTAGGCGTCCTCATACATGACACCCATTTAAAAATATTAGAAATTTGCAGAATCAAAGAAGGATGTTCATGCAATCTATATGGAGATGCCAACATCTGCGTTTTATGCCGAATCCCGTACAATAAACGTTAAAATACACGAAATAGTGATTCAAAATATACGTTAAATTTGCATGACCCAATAAGCTAGATAGTATGAAGATTTACAAGGATTTGATTGGTTACAAATTTGGTCCAAACTTTCAATAGACCGGAATTTGAAGAAGGTTTATAAGTAGTGGTGGCCTGCTTAAAATTTGAGCTACCAAAAACTTCCATCTCTTTCTATTGCATATATTTTCTCTCTTTCGATTCATTCTAATCGACTAGTATTTGACCTCTATTGGTATTATCGGCCCTTGTATGTATTTAAAATTTAATTTAATTTTAGATTTTCCCGTCGATTGATTGAACCCAAATGCTCGGTCTCAGACTTACATGTCGGCTTCTTGCACAGATGCTTCGACGATGTCTGGGCATTTAATTAGAATTTAATTGGTGGATGGTGACTAGCAGTGGAATCCAGGACAATGCACATTTCGTCTGACTATATGGGACTCTTTGATGGCTGGATGTACCTGCATTTCCCAGTGCGTCAGTGATGGTGTTCCCACCGAGGCTTGAACCCTAAGATTGAGCACTTCAATCCAATCAATCGACGAGAAAATCTGAAATTAAATTAACATGACCCGTTGCACAAGAGGTGGCTCTCGAGGCCAAAGTGCTCTAGTGGCATTTTTGAAGGAGACAAAGCAGACATATCATATTGGAATGTTTGTGTTTCAGCTCAGAAACCATTGTGTGTCACAGGATATACTGTCAATTAATTAATATTTTACTTGAAGACATTGTAAGAACTCCTCTGACAATTCTGTACAGAAGTCCAGAAGGCAATCAAGATGCTAAAAGCTGGATAAGCAGCAGGACCAGACGGAATCCCAGCAGAAGCATTGAAAATGGAACTAGCATCAAAAATAAGATCCGGATTTTCAACTCCAATGTGAAGTCAGTCAGTGCTACTATACAGATCAGAGACTTAGCGCGTCATAAACGGCACCTCAAACAAACTACAGACCGGTATCAACAGCTGTCTTCGCTCAACATTACTCAAAATCAAGATATCCGGCCACAAAAGATCAGCAACAGGGATCTCTGACAATGAGCAAACCAATTTAGCAGGAACCGATTTTGAAACAAATAGGCAGGAAGAAATGAAAAATGGAGTGGCTGGTCATACTCTGAGGAAACCATCAAGTGACATCACTAGACAAGCCATTGCTCGAGTGGAACACGAAAGGGAAGCGGCGAGTTGGCCGTAAATGCGAGGATGACTTGGATGAGAACATGTGAAGAGGAGATGAAAGCATGTGGGCAAACTTGGAACTCAGGGGAAAACTCTAGCAGAGAACGGAACGCAATGGAGACTTAGGCGGATGATGCCCTGTGTTTCTCTAGGAATTAAAGGATATAATAATAATAATGTAATAAAAATATTCATGTTTCAAAAAGTCTCACCATCAACTTCAACCCAGCAAACAGCTTCTTCCTCCACTGTTTCATTCACAATTTTCGCAGACATATCTGATACTCTGGAAACAGTCACTCCATAAAATCCCTTGTCTTGTAAATTGACAGATTTTAATTCTAACATATAAAATCCATTTTTAGGATAATTTGCCCAAGTTTGTACACCAAATGTATGATTGGATGAGGAAGAATTTTTCAGTACTTGTCCATTATGCGTCCAATGAACGAAAAACGAGTCTTTACTTTGTTTTATAATACAGAATAAACGTAGTGTGTCAGCATAATTTACTCTCATATCTACTGGACCATAGATTATTGCTTTCGGTTTTGTTATGGGTCCAGATAACTGACTGACATACAAGTGTTTATCATAGTTATTACTAGACTCTTGCACAATAGATTTATCAGACATGTGACCATTTGGAATATGCTGGTTTTCTTTAGTGCTGAAAAAATATAATAAAGCGTGGAATTCAAGTGTAGGTGGAAACTTCTAAAAAAAAGCATCTGAAAATCTCTTAAGACTCATAAGCTGACAATATGTGATGGTAAATCTTAAACCAAAAGAAGAGGGTGTATTGACTATATTTTCACCCTTCAACAGTTTCTAGAACATAGCCACACTTACCGACGTCGAACAATCGTCATATATTTTGACCTGAAAGTGGCATTCAATTCCGTCAACAGAGAAGTACTATGGCAATGTTTAGCTGTGAAGAGAATGCCAGGAAAATGCACTGATCTATAAAACCACTCAACTCGAATTCATGCAGTCAGACAGCGACTCAAAGATTGACTTGTTGCCACCAGGGAACAATCTCACTGACTTCGAATGTGCACATGATATAATATGATAGAGAAGATTTGTAGCTCAGGTGGATAATTTTGATGTGGTTTTGTTCTCTGAGCTGGATGGTTAGTTTGCGAAGCTTTCATCGCCCTACTGGGTGACATCTTCAGCGCATACTTCAATTTGAAGTGAGATTTTAGGTTTCTCCACGAGTTTATTAATCATCTCTCCTGGCAGGTGACCTTGGACGTGATTGGTTGTTTATGTGTGTTTTCACACCTTCTAGGTTACTTCTGTTGGAACTGATTGTTTCTGTTACTTGAACTTTGACCCTTTGTGTGTGAAGTTTCTTTCTTGTTGGTTGATAAATTTTGTCTATCTCGATTTGTCTATTGATTGATGATTCACTGGAATGCCAAGCTTCTAAAAATTCTCTAGCATTCTTGTTATTTCCTTTGTCTAATATTTGAACGTTGTCCCAGTCGAAATGATGTCCGTGGACAACGTTCAAATATTAGACAAAGGAAATAACAAGAATGCTAGAGAATTTTTAGAAGCTTGGCATTCCAGTGAATCATCAATCAATAGACAAATCGAGATAGACAAAATTTATCAACCAACAAGAAAGAAACTTCACACACAAAGGGTCAAAGTTCAAGTAACAGAAACAATCAGTTCCAACAGAAGTAACCTAGAAGGTGTGAAAACACACATAAACAACCAATCACGTCCAAGGTCACCTGCCAGGAGAGATGATTAATAAACTCGTGGAGAAACCTAAAATCTCACTTCAAATTGAAGTATGCGCTGAAGATGTCACCCAGTAGGGCGATGAAAGCTTCGCAAACTAACCATCCAGCTCAGAGAACAAAACCACATCAAAACATGATATAATCCTCCTAAGTGAAGACACTGATTAAATAGAGCAGATTCTTCTGAATATACATTGAGCAGTGAGCAATCTCTGAGTGTTTGGTATGCAATTCGCTCCTGCTGTCAAATGTAAGATGATGCATGCTACACGGATGGACTGGACTACATCAACTATTCCTCGCTTAAAGATAGGGACTGAAGGGATGGAGCTTGCTAACCACTTCACTCATATGGGGAGTTGCATTAGCTAACGCCAACAAGTAGATCGCTGACAAAATCTGAGTAGGGACATAGAAGGCTCGATTAGTATACCCCAACTTACGCCATCTATAGCTTAGTAGACGTGATATCTGCCTTGTGGGCCATCGAGCATTGGGAAGTGTACACTTCTAAGCAGTCTGCTCTATCCTCCTTTATGGCCATTGAAAGTGGAAGGCATGAAAAGTCTGGCTTGCTGGCTAGCTGTCTTTGATCATAGGTGCGGAGTTATATCTTCCGTGTGCACTGATGTAGTAGCATGAGCAATATTGAGGTTAGGCATCGGTGGTTGAGTGCTAGGTAGGTAGGAGGTGAATCCATCGACGGGGTGTTTGTGAAGTTACACTGATTGAGAGAACGGAATAAGACATGTTTTACTCATGACTAGCCAACCACCGTTCGCCTTGCTCCACCGACGGGCAATGTTAGCTGACTTACATGGGATGGATGTGGTTGAAAGAGAGGTAGCATATTGTGGTCAAACGAAAACATGGATTCATCAGTATATGAAATTCATAACAGTTCGTTTAAGGAAGTCACGTGGGGAGGTGTAGACTGCCTAGCTGGTTGTTGGGGTTCTCGGGATGTTTAGAAGCAACGACAGCTGGAGATAATTGGTGATATAGCTCAAAATCGTCGTTGTCAATGGCTATCGTAGATATATTGACCCTTTGTCATTTATAACATCCAATAAAATTCTGTTGTTCTTCTATATTATTATTATTCTTTTCCTTCACGCACACTTTTGTTTATTATCTCTCTTTTGAATTTCTCTTTACTCTCCTCGCTTGGTTTATGTGCTACAATAATGGAGTGTGTCTAGTGGAACTGGTGCACTACATTCGTGGAAAGTTCTACGTTGAAACCAGTCAGTCAGTCAGTCATACATCTCCAACTACAATAAAAAAAAATGTACTAACGGTCAACATCACTTATCACAAAGCTGTGTTGTTCTGGCTTACCAATAGTGAAGTCTTCTCAAAAAAACTAAGGACATATATATACATATAAATGTAAATCCAGTTGTAAATTTTCCAAAACGATAAGAATATGGCCGGAGTATTCATTCAGTGTGGACAGCATTTCTTGACAAGACATGTAGAGATAACCCTGCGAAATTAATTCCTGTATCACTTTTACCTTAATATCATTCACGGTATTTTAAAAGCTGAATTTGAACCATCCATATGCAGATCAACTTTTATCGTGACTACATCTCATGCAGGTGGCTTGCTTAAATCATTGGGCTACCTCAATTTTCTATCAATGTATCTATCTATCAAAATGCATTAATTTTTACTCCACTTCACATTGTTCTAGTCTCAGTCTATACTCGCACGCAATTTCAAGCCACTTTTTACCTATTGCTAAGTATTTCCTGAAAGTACTTGATGGAGTACCGCTGAACTAGACTTCTGAAAGAATAATATTGCTTCAGATGAAAACTGTACACAAGGGGGTAAACTTCTTGCAGTGGAACTCACTGGAACTTCTATATTTAGTCATTTATGTTACGTCATCCAAATTAACTGCTCAATTTCAGTTCTAATTTAAATGGCATTGTTATCTATCCCACTTCTGCTTAGTCTCTCTCTACCTGTAATTACCTCTGCTCCTACCCTGACCTAAGTTGAAACATTTTAGTCAATTATATTACGTCATCTAACTTACTAACTCAATCTTACTTTAGTTGCTGTCCAATTAACCTTGTTTCTATATTAGATCATTCTTTTATTACCTGATCAATTTTCTAAACTTGACAAACCTCATGTACACACACAAACAAATAATTATATATAAATGCAATTGTACAGCTATGTGAATGAATTCGCCGAAAAGAGTCTCTTCGCTGAACGTCTTCTCTTTTTCATATGACTAAATGGGGATTTTCAAGCTACTTCTATATAATTAATATATATTAACTCATGCCTGAGCTTAGATAGCCTCTTGAAATGGTAACCTTTCTGTTAAACAATGTACAAAAATTCTACGTATATATTTTGTAGTCAGTCACCCAGCGATGACGTTGTAAACTTTACTTGACGAAGTTGACTGATTTACACTTTGTGCTTATCAACTAAGCCATAGTGTTGAATATAAAGCAAAATAAGATTGGAACAAAGAAAAGAGGCATAGAAGCAAGATACTGTGTCACTTCACAAGCCTACCGAAAGACAAACTTGGTCCGGTATACATTTTAGTAACGTCAATGCAGTCTTAATTCATCTTCAAGTATTGGTTTATTTGTAGGGATCTTGTTTGATTGCATGGAGGATTTCATCATGAGCTGACATCAGTTAGAGAGCCACTGGAAAACCAGCTACAGGGAGTACTGGACAGCTGTTTCGTCCTGGTTTGGGACTCTCTAGTAGTACGCACCTACCGGTTGAAAATGAGGCAGTAACTCATCGAAGAAGGCATTGCGAAATGGTCACGCTATGTTGTGAATTGGCAGAAGTTAGAATTCAAGGACCACCGGATCGGGTCCCAGTGGCTCAATAGTCTACAAGCTCGTCTTGTAACCAGAAGGTCGTGGGTTTGGACCCTGGCGGTGGGCGCGTACTGCTGAAGAGTCCCAAACCAGGACAAAACAGCTCTTCAGTACTCCTAGCTGGTTTTCCAGTGGTTCTCTGATTGATGTCAGCTCATGATGAAATCCTTCATGCAATAAATTCACCTTCATCATGACTTTAATATTACATCTTATTGTTAGCCCTTCCTCCATTTGTCTTGTGCAGCTAAAACAGTTTTCACTTCTCCTACTTACATTTTTTCCTTTTACTCCGTGTATCAACTAATTAGTTTGATAGATAAACACTAAAATGACAAGTTTTATGTGTTGGTTAATATCTATCTGCTTTCAGTCGACTAAAGTGGCATTGTGTTATTTGGTAGATAGAGACTGGCAGTGGAATCCGGCATTCATATTCTATCCAATTCAGGAACTATCAGTTAAGTGTGCCTACCTGTGATTGACCGCATTCCAACAGACCACATTTCAAAATCAGCTCAAGTGACCCAAGTGACTTAGTGGATAACGCCTTGGCTTTTTGAATGATGGATGGTGGGTTCAACTCCAATTGAAAACACATTCACGCACACTAAAGACTGCAGGTATATTCAGCTGAAAAGTTTCAGGTAGGATAAAATATGCCAGCTGGGATTCCACTCCTAGTCATCATCCATCAGACAGTATCACATAAATCTTCAATTATCCAAGTATTGGTTTGTAAGGATTTGATTGATTGCTTACAGGATTTCATCATGAGCTGACAATGGTTAGAGAACCATTGGAAAACCAGCTGGGAGTACTAGACAGCTGTTTCGTCCTAGCTTGAGTCTTTTCATCAGTACGCACCCACCACCAGAGTTCGAACCCAGGACCTTGTGGTTACAAGGCGAGCTTGTAGATCAAAAAGCCACTGGGACCCGATCCAATGGCCAGTTCATGAATTCTAACTACTGCTAATTCATGATACAGCGCAACCAATAGCCAATGTCTTCGACGAGTATTTGTCCTAAAACCCGACCTGCTGCCCCCTACTGGTGGAAGCGTCCGTGCTATAGACCGATATGTCAACAGAGACGGAATATCTTGGGTATCATGGAAAGTGCAAACGATTGACTGACTAACTTACAGAAACACTTGTGTAATGAATCACGATTATCCCCAATACAAATTACCAGTTTTCCTTCACATCGAAATTTTATTTCATTTTTTCTCCTAATTTACAAATACTAAAAGACTTTTAAAAAAAAACTAAAATTGATTTAGAAAGAATTACTCGAATGTACCAAAACAATTGAATTTTAAATAAAAAAACAAACAAAAGCGGTCATTCAAATTACCTTACTAATCCATTCTGAATGTTTGCCTTCTCTTTACTCTTCACGTCGACGAATATTGTCTCTACAGAAGTGCCTCCTGAATTACTCACTTCTACTGTATAGAAGCCAGTATCCTCTGTTTGAGTATTATGGATAGTTAAACTGCTTTGATTTTCTGTAAGATTCATCTGAAGTGAAAAAAGTATTATTAGGAAACAAGGTATTAGTTTTCAGTTATTATGAATAAAGAAAGTGTGATGAGAGCTGGCTGCTAGCTAAAATTCATAGGTAGTAATTTACGTCAATGTGTACGTCCCTAATACTGGTCATGAGAAAATTAAGAACAAAGACTGACTCAACAAATAATCACAGGAAACTTTCCGTAGGTGGATACAATTACCAGATAGATGATCTCATTTTCAAGAAACGGTCACAAAGAGATGAAAGATTAACGTTCAACGAGAAACAACCAATCAGAAGACTGTGTTTGTTTGCTTACAATAACGAATAACAATAATGTACACGAAAATCTATAAATATGTGTTGATTTTGTAAATAAACGATCTGTTTCCTGGCCCTTGTCTTCTCTTCTTACATTTGGTGTCGCTGTCTACCGACAAATGGAAAGCCTATGTATGCCCTACAGTTTTTGATGGAGACATATGGATCTTCAGGAAGGAATTCGGAGCTTCTGAGCAGTTGAGTGGCGTTGAAGATCTATCAGCGATGAGTCTGTTACTCAGGACACTGATAGGAGGTCGGGAGAAGGCAGCATATGAAATTGTGTGAGGCGAAACACCGACGAATGTGGGACAGGGTCAGACAAACAGTTTCCCAAGTGAGAAGGATCACATATGGTCACTCTGAGATGGGGCTACGCAGACACAATCACAATGGTAAGCAAAGAGAAACAGGTAAACATCAGCGAGCGCCGAGATTCCAGACAGCAAGACAAACGAACAAAGCCCTTAGAAAGAAGAAGACCGACCCAACTTCAGTCGAAAGTATTTGACGAGGCGACGAGTGTGGTGAGAGCTGGCTGATAGCTAAAATTGGTGGATAGTTATTTACGTCAATGTTTACGTCCCCAATATTGGTCGTGAGAAAAGTAAGAATAAAGACTGACTTAACAACTAATCACAGAAGACTTTCCGTAGGCGGATGCAATTTGCAGATAGATAATCTGAACTTCAAGAAACGGCCACAAAGGGATGAAAGACTAACGTTCAACGAGAAACAACCAATCAGAAGACTGTGCTTGTTTGCTCACAATAATCTTCAATAATGTACATGAAAATCTATAAATATTTGTTGATTTCCTAAACAAGCGATCTGTTTCCTGGCCCATGTCTTTCGTTGTTGCGAAAGCACGAATGTATCTTCATGATAATACCAGCTCGTTTTATTTCGTCATGGATTCTACCTCTTCAACTGCGTACATCTTAAATAAATCAGTTACATGTTACAAAATAGAGTGTCTGAATGTACTTTTTTTACAATGATTTCAAGTTATAGATGCTGTAAGTAGACACTCATCTAGTGTTATCAGAGTAATTAGACAAGGAGGTTTGTTTATTAGATGTATCACACAGTCAGTAAAAAAGCGATATTTATTGAATGACGTTTCGAACAAAATGTATCGTTCATAATCACTTCATCAGTTATAATGACACAACTTCGAAACCTGAGTTTTATAGTTTTCTTTGTTTTCTCCTGTTTGTCGTCGTTGGCGTAGTAGAATTTTCCAGATATCTGGGTGGACAGGTGTTGAATCATTCCTATTACACATGTTGATTTGCAGTTGATTCGATAAACAAAGCTTCTGTTGTCAATCTCTCTCTCCCTCCACCCTGTCAGTTGCATTAGATTTTAAAACTGTCATTCTATCCCATCCTATTTTATGGATGGTTGTGTGCGATTGCATGTAGTAAGTGGTATAGCTGAGCTATTGCCTAGATTATTATCTTATTCGGGTCAAACAATCTAGATTTTGCTAGGTTTTTATGTTCGGCTAGTCTGACTGCTCTTGTTCTATTAGTTTGACCTATGTATTTGACCTGACAAATGTGCACTAACATTAAAACGACAAAAACGAGGAAAACCTATCCTGACGAAACCAGAGATGCAAGCCCGTAAGAATAACAGGAATATAGTTATCACAAAGTCAGACAAAGGGAATGCAACAGTAATATTTCACAAATCAGATTATTTGGACAAGGTGAATACTCACATACAAACAGGACCATATGAGGAAATTGATAAATCAATAAACGCCGTTATGAATAAGGTTGAGAAATCCACAGCGGACCTTATATGTTGAATGAAGCCGTTTCTAGATGAGTCTAAATGGTTTAATTTAATGCCCAAAACTAATAACCCCAGTAGGATGTATGGTGTTGTTAAAGTACATAAGTCACTGTCACACTGACTGTCGTCTTGAGAAATAATTAAACGGTAAAATTCAACAATAGCGTCGTCCCAAAGGATGAGAACGCACGAGTGGCCTTGAACCCACCTTCCATGAAAATGAGGAATTTTCGCACAAAAAATGATATTACATTTACAAAAAAAATCCATGAAAACACATTAAACAGGGTATCTTTCTCTGACATGACTTAACAATACATTCCAGTTGTAATGAAAAGGTATCCGTTGCTAAGTTAGACTAGTTTCTGTACATTTATTCACCAAGGTGACTGAAAATGAGATGTTTATGTGAACCGTTCATCTCTCTCATTCTGTTGTGCAGTCTGTCTCAAAAGCACTCAGTTGAATTCCTATGCTTTCCAGTAAGAGGATCGATGACTACTTACTGGATGAAATGTGGATAGTAAAAGAAATTAAAATATATGACATAAACTCTAAGTCTATCCCTTATCGTAATCCTAACCTTAATCCAGACCCTAGCGCTGAACTTAGCACTAACGCTATTCATAACCCTTGTCCCAACCCTAACCGCGATACTTACCTTAGCCCTAATCCTACATCTAACTGGCTATTAATAAATTGTCGAAACAGTAGTTAAAAACGTGATCTGGGTGGAATTTGCTCCTTAATCGGTGAATGGCGTTGATATTTGAGCTATGATATATGCCGTTAGCCAACGGCTAGCATGCGTTTTCAAAGTGATTGGATCGTTCGCACTCCTGTGACACACTACTGTTGAACTTCGCAAATTCAACTATCCGTGAAAAGTTATATAATAAACGACACTGGTTAGTAAGTGTAATTCTTCACACTAGTATAGCTGGTTGTCCCCCAGGGTGCTTTACTCTACCCACTTCTCTCTTTAGTCTTCTACATGACCTATCATCTTCAAATGACATTAATTTTGTCAAATATGCCCATGACCTAACTGTATCTTTGCCTGTCAAATGTCAAAGTGACCGCTTCAAACTAAATGGCTTTCAATCAGAAATCAGCCAGTGATCCAAGGAAAACGGTATAATCTTAAATCCCTCCAAATGCCAAACAGTCAATTTCACCTCTAGGCATAAATCTGACCTAGACAAAGTGGTCAGCACACTCACGAGGTGTGCAACATAGATGGCACTGAAATAGAGAACAAGTCGGAAATTTAATTTCTTGGCGTCATTGTATCTGCTGATCTTTCCTGGTCGTCTCATATCTTCATGATTTCTAAGAAAATATTCCGTATTACCTTCTAAATCAGGAAGTTAAGACATTCTGGAGTAACCCAACCCTAACTCCTACGATTCGTTAACTCCCGCATTCTGCCTATTATTCTCTGTTGTTCCTCCTTAGTTGTTCCTGGGCTACTGAAAAAGGACTATATCTTCTTAGGTAGGATAGTAAAGGTTGTCAGTAGGGTAAGCAATGTACCACTTAACCACCTTGTTAATATTCTGGTAGACAGGCACTTGAACTCAAGTGAAAAATGGCCTAAATCCATTCTATCTATCTAACTCACACCACCACCCTCTTCATTCAGAACTCTCCCCTTGTATCTCATCAGGCAGGCAGAACCAGAAGCCTATATAGAAAAATATATGCTCGCACTAGTAAGTACAAAAACTCAACCATAACCTACTTAGCTCGTGTTCTGTGCGATAAAGAAAGCATTAGGCATGATACCTATAACTTATTAAATAGTCAGCAGAACAACTGGATCTCGTCTTTCCAACTCATATCATTTATAAGTACAATGTTTTCTTTCTTTCTTTTCCTTTTCTCTCTCTATTTTCTGTTATGTGCTGTTTTGTTTCTCTCTTCCTTACAAACTCTACTTAAAACCTTCTTCTTCGTTCTTTCACATTCTGTATATCTCGACCATTTTGTTACCGCTTACGTCAGTAAATATGCTAGCATCTATTTTTCTAACACCTCCTAGCACTTTGTTCATTTTTGACTTTGCTACCGACATGCCAATATGCTGTTGTCAAAACTAACTAAGATTACCTACAATCTATGTACAATTTTATTTATTGTTAATGTACTAACTGGATGCAATACTGTAATAAAATGCTGAGAATTCCATTCTGTATCACAAGTACTAATATGGAATAAAGCAAATTATTATTATTATTATTATAACTACTGTAGACTTTGAACTTCAAATTCGCCACCATCTTTCAGAGATAAATGCATGAAATAACATTAGAACTAGCTAGACTTGTAAAAAGAAGACCTATGTCTATTGTTTGACTTGTATGAAAGAAATCATGTGAAATAGAGGTGAAATTAAGTGAAGCGGGACTCACCTTTAAACGAGAACTGTTGACGCTAATTTTTTCATCATCTTTTAGCCAGGCAACTTTAGGAATAGAATCTGACATGTAAGTGACAGTCAATACTAGCGATTCATTAGTAAAGATTGGATCATGTGATTTTTTGATTTTCCCAATAATTTTAGGTTTATTCCCTATTGACTTGGAGTGTGAAGTATTTGCTTTTGGATTGATTTTTCCCAATATCCCCAATATTTTATTGATATTGAAATAGATTGGATAAAAGGTAAGGGGAGTTAACAAATTTTTTGACGACATAAGTATTAAATAAAGCAAAGTAAATATGAGCAGACAGACACAGTTAATTGAAATATTTTTTTATATTTCTTAACACAGTGAGTCATCTGGCACTAAGCTTATTATTCTGTTTTATATAGTTTGATTTGTTTCTTTTTACGAGTTGATTACGGATTGATATCAGTTAGAGAACCATTGAAAACCAGCACTGGAGTACTGGACAACCATCTGTTTCACTTCTAGTATAGGAATCATCGTCAGTATGAACCCACCGACAGTGTTCGAACTCAGGATTTTCCGGCAAGCTCATATACCATTCACCCACTGGGAGCCGATTCAATGGATAGCTCATGAATTCTGTCAACTTCTACCAAAGCCATTGGATCGGGGCCCAGTGACTGATTGGTAAACGAGCTTGCCTTGTAACCTGAAGGTCCTGGATTCGAACCCCACTGTGGTGAGTGCATACTGCCGATGATTCTCAAACTAGAATAAAACAGCTGGCTGTCCAGTACTCCAGTGCTGGTTTTCAATGGTCCTCTAGCTTATTATTCTATACAAAAGGAATCATCATCACATAAGTCTAACAAATTAGTTTTTTATCATTTTAATTAACCCACAGTGATGTTGATGATGCAGTATTAACAATTGAATGAAAAGGTTTTGAGCATAAACTATTGCCACTCATAATCATCAATCTATTTTAGTTACACGGTTTTGCAATTTGTCTTATGTATGTATATCAACCGTTTTAAATTGCTGTCTCGATTATATCAACAAAAAACCCAGCCTCCGTAACGTCCTTTCCAAAGAACATCGAAAGGAGCTGAAAGAACTGAAAGATAATGAAAACTTGATCATCACGCGACCAGATAAAGGCTCCGGAATCGTCCTGATGAACAAATCAGACTACCTAAGCAAACTCTCGATGATACTATCCGATGATAAAAAGTTTCAGAAACAGTCTCCACAGAAAGATCCCACTGAACAGACGGAGCTCCAGCTAACAAAGATATTGAAGAAAATGAAGGACGAATCCATTATCAGTTCAAAGCTATACGAACAACTGCGCCCATCTGGTTCTACAACGCCACGTATGTACGGCTTACCCAAGGTACACAAACAAGACGTCCCACTCCGCCCAATACTAGATATGATAGATTCCCCATATCATACAATCGCGAAATGGCTGGTGGAGATTCTCGGGCCGGTGAAAGAGAAGCTGTCAAGACATAACCTTCGCGACACATTCGACTTTGTTGATTCAATTAAGAATGTCAATGTGGCAGAAAAGAAAATGGTCTCCCTGGATGTCGTGTCTCTCTTCACCAACGTTCCACTGACAGAAACCGTATGTTTCCTTTGTGACTACATTGAATCCAATAACATCAATGTCGATATACCAATTCATTACCTGAAAGAACTGTTACTTCGATGCACCTTCAACGTATACTTTAGTTTCAACAAAGAAATATACAGGCAAGTAGATGGAGTAGCAATGGGTTCTCCCTTAGGACCCCTTCTAGCCGACTGCTTTATGGCTAGCTTAGAGAACAACGCCTTATCAACAACTATCAACGACCTCCATCTCTACAAGAGATACATCGATGATACTTTCATTATTTGTGATGAGAACTGTGATTTAAAAAACCTACTTCAAATCTTCAATAATGCCCACCCAAACATCGACTTCACACTTGAGACTGAATCCGACGGAATGTTCCACTTCCTCGACGTCCATCTGACAAGAAACGCCGACAACTCCCTGAAAAGGTCCATATACAAAAAGCCTACATGGAATGGACAATTCATCAACTTTCAAAGCTTCGTGCCCCTGAGCAGAAAGAGGAACCTGATATACGCTCTTTCCTCGAGGATTCGGAAGATATGCAGCGAGGAAGTGGTTGAAGAAGAACTGCGTAATCTTCGAAAAACCCTGATGGAAAACGGTTTCCCGCCCAGGTTCATAGAAAAGAATCTCAAACCTAAGAAGACTTCTGAACAAGTCCAATCCGTCCCAAAGAAAATGCTTCTGCTTAATCTAGAATTCAAAGGTGATATTGAAGCAGAAATCCTTCGCAGACGCCTCTCAAAATCGCTGAGGAAAACATACTTCGCCGCTAGCCTACGACTGACGTTTTCCTGCAAGAAACTGTTCAGCCAGAACGCGAAAGACAAGCTGTCGCATTGGGCCACCTCAACGTGCATATACCAGTTTACTTGCTCTTGTGGAGCTGAGTACGTTGGCCGTACCATGCGCCGACTTGAAAAACGCGCTCGTGAACACTATCCAGCCTGGCTAGTAAAAGGAGAACGAAAACGGGTAAATAGTTCGGTGACAGAACACCTGGTGAATTCAGGACATTCAGCGCCACTCGAAAAATCCTTCAAAATCATTTACAAGATTCGATCAAACCCATCAAAGGGAGTAAAATCAAGACATCTGGGCATAGCCGAGGCGCTAGCTATACAAAAGCTCAAACCCACGCTTTGTATACAAAAGAAATACGTCCAACCCCTGTCCTTGCCATGGCCATCATAAACAGGTAATTTTTAGTAATCACCATCCCATCGCCTTTCTTATCTAAACTTCCTGTTTATTCATGTTATTTCAAGTTTTTCTTAATCCTTTACATTTCTACCATATTTTCATACCCGAACTTAGTGTTTATTTTGTCATTTTACTATTTCTACATATTTAATCCCTGATTGCATAAACAATTATTCATCACATTAGTTTTTATCCAAACATCCTGTCTATTTTGTTATTTCTACATTTCTAACCCCTAATTGCACAATGTCAGTCTTCTTAGTTATTTTAATGCTACTTTGTTTGTTTTATCCATCCCCCTGTTTATTATGGCATTCTAATTCCCAATTTTAATTTTTATTAATTTGACCCTTGACCGGATATTATTCTGGAACTTTCCCATCCATTTGATATAAATACACGAATGTACAGCCTAGATGATGACTTCGTCGAAAAGAAAATTTTCTTCGCTGCAACTGTCTTCTTATGTATATTTTGTTTTCAATTATTGGTTTTGTAGGGATTTTGTTTGATTGGATGAAGGATTTCATCATGAGGTGATATTAGTTAGAGAACCACTAAAAACCAGCTGGGGTTACTGGACAGCTGTATCGTCCTGGTTTCGGACTGCTCAGCAGTACGCACCGACCACCAAGGTCCAAATCCACGATCTTCTGGTTACAAGACGAACTTGTAGATCACTGGGATCCGATCCAATGGCCAGTACATGAATTCTAACTTCAATTCAATAGCATCAATATAACAATAAACTGAATGTAGAGAAGAATTAGGAAATATAATATTACAAATTCATGAGTTTATTGTCTCTACTGAAGGCACTGGTTGTTTCACGCGAATCGCGATAACCTCTGTTGTTTGAAACATGCGGTGCTTCGATGATTTTGGCAATTTATTAGGCACCCGGTAGATGATGATAGAGAAGGATTCTTCCAAGATGACTTTTGGCCGGTTCGGACCAGATGGTATAATATCAAACTGTTGATGGTTTTCACTACACCTTTACTTAGCCATACTGGGAGATGTTATCGAGCGAGCACGAAACATCAAGTTCCTAGAGCAACGGCCAATATAACTCGCTCCACCATCAGCGCAGTTGAATCGGTAGATACAATTAGAAGTGGCTAGTCTAGTCTAGGTACTTCATCTTTCAGTCAAGGTAGCACCATCGGTCGTGTAGAGAGTCCTAAATAGGACAAAATGCGCGTTATCCTGGATTCCACTGCTAGTCACCATCCACCAATTAAATTCCCAGACATTGTTGGAGCATCTGCACAAGAAGCCAACATGTCAGCCTGAGACCGAGCACTTGGGGGTCCAATCAATCGACGGGAAAATCTAAAACTGAATTAAATAAATCCTAGAGAATGTTAAATAGTTAAATATATCAACTATTTGCATTATCGAAAGCTTACAAAGTCTACCAATCACTTTTTTTCAACTCTTGCAGGTGGATATACATTGTGAAAAAAATCAACAATATATGCATGCTTACATCTTATTACCAATCTTCCATTCGTTTGAATGACACCTTCTGAAGTTGTTACTTCACAACAATAATCACCTTCATGTATAGACGATACATTATCAATCAGTAAAGTGAGCAATCCATTGTCAAAACTTGTACTTATGCTTAATTTCTTAGCTTCTTCAATGTTCAATAGTAATTTGTTAAAATACCAATTGATTTTTAAAGATAATTGATCCCAACAGCAACCTGTTGTAACTAATGGTGATGAAGTTGTTGTTGTTGTTGTCATTGTTAATGGTGATATTGATATTGATGAAGATGATATTGATGATGGAGAAGCGATGTTATGATCTATAGGACTATTATCTTTATGACTAATAAAACTGGTGTTTTTGTATTCATTCAAGGGGATAGCTTCAAGCTGACATTCCAGTTTAATCTTATCACCTTCACAAACACTTGATATGTCTGGTAGGTGTTTAGAGAATTTTAAAGCTTTGACTAGAGTTAATGGTCCTACAAATAGAAAAAGAAAATTATTGATTTAAAAAAAAACAATAAAAATTCGACATTGTTTTAAAGATTTCGATTCATTACGAACATTGATCACAGGACATCAAAAAAATGCATTGCAGCATACCCCAGATACTACAGACGTCAATTGACATTAACAGGCAAAACAACACCAAAATAAAAAATATACAAGAGACAAAACCACAGTTGACCTGTTTAACTGACAACAAGTACAGAAGTAATTTCCTTTTCTGGCTCTACAATTATACATATGTATGTTTATACACGTAGAATATTCTAGAATAGAGAAGGACAGTGTCTGAACCAACTTTTTTTGGATACATGAATTAGGTTTCTTAGTGTGAATCCCAACAACCAGCCTCAGTAATGTGTAACAGATGAACCACTAAGAAGCTAAAGTTAAGATTAGTTGGTATGAGGGAGTTGACTTTGAAAGCCGCCTCAGTCTTGTGTTCTGTATCCATGAGATGAGGTAGAATAGAGCTGTGAATGGATTTCGTTTGTCCCCTACCTAACAACCATGCAGGATGATGTTTGGATATCCTACGATAAACACGCCTAATTGTACGGCATATGGAAGTAAATGGCTCATTCCATAGGAGCAGTCAAATTGGGTAGATGCACATAGAAAAGGCGAAATTAGGCAGTCTATCTTCATATCCAGAAAGCAAATTGGGAGTGGTTTTGAAGACACAGCATAATTCAGCAGCCCTGAATACTCTTTTTTACCGGCGTATTCCCTAAGCATTGTTTTAATATCTCACTGATGTTATCCCTGAGGAACTTAAGTTGTATAAAACAGCGCCTTTTTCGAACTGTTGGTTTCTTGTCCTGTCTTGACTTTTGATTCATATTCTTATCGATGAATTTCTTTGGAAAATCGTTCTCACTCATCAACTATCTAATAATAGTAAACTCTTCATTTAGAGACATTCGTGAACTGTGGTTATTCCATTGACTTTACCCAACAAATTGATACTATTCAAAAAAACACCAATGTCGTTAGTGACGACTATTCTAGAATATTCTACGTAAATAAGCATGATATAATTGTAGAGTTAGAAGAGAAAATTATCGAAAAGGATATTCTTTGCCCAATTTTATTTTCGCTAAATGTCTGAATGAATAAGTAAACAGCTTGTATTCTTATTTTAATTAACAGATTTCTACAGAAATCCAAAAGAGATTATGAAGACAACCGAGTTCTCAACTATGTACGCGTGTGGTGAGAGCTAGTTGTTAGTCAAAATTGGTGGACAGTAATTTACGTCAGTGTTCATGTCCCAAGTATTATTCGTGAGAAAAATAAGAACAAAGACTGACTCAACAACTAATCACAGAAGAGTTTTCGTAGGCTGATACAATTTTCAGATAGATAATCTGACATCCAGGAAACAACTACAAGAGATGAAAAATTAACGTTTATTGAGAAACCACCAATCAGAAAACTGTGTTTGTCTACTAACAATTAACTTTTATCATCTACATGAAAATATGTAAGTATCTGTTGATTTCCTTAATAAACGATCTGTTTCCTGGGCCTTATCTTCTCTTGTCACATTTGATGTCGCTGTCTACCGACAAATTAAAAAGCCTATGCCCTGAAGTTATTTGATGGAGACATATGCAACTTCGGGAAGGATTTCGAGGCTTCTGCACAGTTGAGTGGCGTTCAAGATCTGTCAGCGATAAGGCTGTTACTTGGAACGCTGCTGGAAGGTAGAGAGAATATAGGACAGGGTTAGACAAACAGTTTTCCAAGTGAGAAGGATCACATATGGTCACTCTGAGATGGGGTTACGCAGACAAAATCACAATGGTTAACAAAGAGAAACAGGTGAACATCAGCGAGTTCCAAGATTCTAGACAACAAGACAAACGAACAAAGCCCTAGAACCAAGTGTGGTGTGAGCTGGCTGCTAGCCAGATTGGTAGATAGTAATTTACGTTAATGTGTACGTCCCTAATACTGGTCATGAGAAAATTAAGAACAAAGACTGACTCAACAAATAATCACAGGAAACTTTCCGTAGGTGGATACAATTACCAGATAGATGATCTCATTTTCAAGAAACGGTCACAAAGAGATGAAAGATTAACGTTCAGCGAGAAACAACCAATCAGGAGACTGTGTTTGTTTGCTCACAATAACGAATAATAATAATGTACATGAAAATCTATAAGTATTTGTTGATTTCGTAAATAAACGATCTGTTTCCTGGCCCCTATCTTCTCTAGTTACAAAGGTACAAGCGTAATCAGTTCATATCTGTTTCAGGACACCTTACATATAGTGAGCATAAAGTTGATGTCAATAAAACATTCAACATTGTTCATCTCACTGAGACTAATGTTTATTTGCGCATTACGAGTTCTTGTTCCACTTGCAGCTGAAGTGATCAGAATTTCCCAGAAGAAGCCAAACCTTTGTATTCAGAAGAAATCAATGCAACCAGTGTCTGTCTATAGATATATACATTAGAGCAGTGGTATAGATGAGAATGTTAGGGAAAAGTACAACACTTCTTCGCTTAATCCTTCTGTTTTCTAGACTTACAACTATTCATCACATTGAACATCAACAGTTGGTAGGTTCACAGAAACACAGTCTCATACATGCGTCTAACTACTTTACACACATCTGTCTCTTGTCTTCTCAGATTACGCTGTTCTTCCAAGTAACCCCATCTGAATACCGTGTCTCTTAAACGATTCGTCTAACAAAGCTCCAGATTTCTATGTGAAAAGTGAATTATATCGGTTGAATCACGAAAATAGACACTATGAAACTACAGTAAACCTTAAGGAAGAATAGTAAATAGTGATGCAGTAAAATAATGCTTCATTACGACTTCATTTAAGGCGGTCACTACTACGTTGATATTCGCAGAAATACACCCAGTAGAGTCAGTCATATTTCAAAATATTACAATTACGCAGGATACAATTCATAATCACACACACACACAATTAATTGATTTCATGCATTCAAACAAATGCTGATCACATAAATTATCTAATGAGATATTAGTTGAAACAATAACTGAAGAAATCAATAAAAGGAGAAGTGAACGACAAAATCCAATCCACCACCGCCAACAAACACCACAGTGAACAACACATACTTCCACAACGACTATTCAAAACAAAACATACTTTATAGACATTAAATCTCACTGAAAAAAAAACAGGATTTCTACACAGACACCGGCTGGTTCGATGAACTTCACTCCAACATTATTATTGTTTTCTCTAATTCCTAGAGGAAAATAGGGCTGCAGCCGCATGTCTCCACTGCGTTCGGCTCTCTGTCAACGTTTTCACCTGGCCCCACGTCTGCCCACATACTCTCATCTCCTCTTTACACGGTCTCTTCCATGTCACCCTCATACTGAAGATCAACTCGCCGCTTCCTTTTCGGGTTTCACCTAGAGCAATCACCTGGCGTGTGGTTTCACTTGATGCTTTTCTCAAAGTATTGCCAATGCATTCCACCTGCATTTCTTCCTGCACACTTGTTGCACAATTGGTACTTGCTGGATTGGTTCGCTCATTTCTAGAGATCCCTCCCTGTTGATGATCTTTTCTGGCGGGACATCTGATCTTGAGTAGTGTTGAGCGAAGACAGCTGTTGATGAAAGCCTGTAGTTTCTTCGGAGTGATCCTCATGACGCATCGTCTCTGAACCGTCTAGTAGGTAGCACTGACTTCACATTTCAGTTGAAAATCTGCATCTTGTTTTTCATGCTGATTGCTGCTAACCTCCACAAGGACGTGAGAGTAATGACAGCTTGTCTTTCTTTCCTGATCCTTGCTTTGATTTCCTATCAGTTCTGTTGGCCTGTAGTTGAAAGGATACCTCCCAAGTTGCTTTTTTTTCAGATTTCTCCCACTTATGCTGATTGTTGTCCGTTTATCTTGCTGTTGGTGTTGGCCAAGAATTTTCATCACCTCTGTTTTCTCTACATTTATCTGAAGACCTATCTTCTCTGAATGCTTCTGCCAAATTGTTGCTTTTCACTTGCATATCTTCCAGTTTATGGGAAATCAGACATATATCATCATCATCATCATCAGAGAAGTTCAGATCCTTCATGTTTTCTGTGTGGGTCCATTTCACACCCATCTCGTAGTTGTCCTCTGTCTGTCGCATTATCCAGTCTGCCGCCAGCCAATCTTGTCTCACTCTTATCTTCACTTCGAAGGATTCCGTGAGTTTCCCACTATGGATTACTTGGCATGCAGCATTACTGTACAATGTTGTTCGATAAGATGTATAACTGTTGGCGGCACCCCTTAGAAGTAGTAGTGTAGTAGTTGCCAAATCATCGCTCGATCGACACTGTCTGCTGAAGACCTATTCAAAGTCAAGGAAGTTGAGATAGACAGCTGAGTGATCTTATATTAGAAGTCAATACGATTTCATTTAATGGAAGCATCACTGAAACCAGTGCGGATGTTAGCAAGTTGGACAAGGCAATAATCAATGTGTGATAAGGGAACTGGTGAACATTGTGGTACATTATATGCTATGATATAAGATGCTGTTTGAAATAACTCAGAAGGAAGCCATAGACTTTGTAAATACACTTTCCTGTTGAGTGTAAATCTCTGAGAGAAAAAAAAACTCCTGTTCGCTTCAACACTCTAACCCATGTTGCACAGTGTGAAGGGTTATGCCTTCAATTTTCAAAACATTCACGCTTAATTAAGGCATATCCTGGTAAAGAATACTGATTAAGGCATGAATTAGATCTAGAACACCCTTCCCGCAAACCCGCCTTCCCCACTAAATGATTAACACTGATAATGTTTACAGTTAGTTCCAGTTTTTTTCAAATAGTAGGACAAATAAACATTCTAAAAAGGAAAAAAAAGATACTCGAAAAATGAACACAACACAAAACACAGTAAAACGGATTTATAAACAACATTGAAAACAACAAGAACGAAAGATAACGACAGCACAGAGTAATAGTACTAGTACACCAAATAACCTTTGCACCGTTTAGCTCATCTTACTTATCGCGAGTTACACATACACCTGCACAGCAGCTGAATAAAATGATATAAAATATTATTTTAAATTAAAGAACACTAAAATAAATATGCAAAGAGATTTCACATTCACATTAAAACAGGACAGTGGCATAAATGAATAATTTTTATATTAAGCTGATATCAACAATGCACAACACTACTCATAATTTAGAATCATAAACAACTAATAATATTGTTATTCGAGTGTTGGTATGTAGGGATTTGGTTGATTGGTTACAGGATTTAATCATGAGCTGACATTGGTTAGAGAACCATTGGAAAACCTGCCACAGGGAGTACTGGACAGCTGGTTATTTCGTCCTAGTTTGGGACTCTTCAGTAGTACCCACCCACAGGGATCTGAACGCGGGACATCCTGGTTACAAAGCTGGCGAGCTCGTATACCATTAAGCCACTGGGACCCAGTCCAATGGCCAGTACATGAATTCTAACTTCTGTCAATTAACGACAAAGCGCGACCCCTAGCCGATGTCTTCGGCGAGTATTCGTCTTCACACTCGACCTACTGCACCCTACTGGTCACGACTTCTCACTAGAACCCCAGGTAACTACCTACCTGAATAGGGCAATAGAACCTGGGGTTGGCTAGGGGTCACGCTATGTCGTTAATTGACAGAAGTTAGAATTCATGTACTGGCCATTGGATCGGGTCTCAGTGGTTTAATGGTATACGAGCTCGCTAGCCTTGTAACCAGGATGCCCTGGGTTCGGATCCCGGTGGGTGGGTACTACTGAAGAGTCCCAAACTAGGACGAAATAACCAGCTGTCCAGTACTCCCAGGTCTGTCTGTCTGTCTGTTTTCGACATAGAACTTTACACAAATGTGCGGAAGTTCAAGTCGCCACACTCCGTGTAGCACGCGAAGCAAGAGAAAAAAGTACAAGAAAAGCATAATAGAAACAGTGAGCAGAGGTGTGAGACAAAGGAGGAGTAATAACGAAGAACAAAACAGTTTCATTGGAGATCATAAGTCACAAGGAGTGGATGCATCTGCGCCACTGAGAACGATGAGTTTGAGCCATGTCACCAATTGTTTCCAACCATATGTTTTTTACCGTCCCGAGGGCCCCAGCCTGGAAGTCTACACCTTCCTACGTGGCTGACTGGCTTAGACCAACTGTTTTGGATTTCATTGACTGATGAGGCCAAGTTTTTGTTTGACCGCCGCTAGCTTTCTTCCAGCCTGACCCTATATCCGCTAACATTGCTCGTCGAGGAAGGCGATGACTAGGCACACGCACGTAACACATGTCCTAATCATCTCAGTCTTTGTAACTTCACGACTTCATCGATTGATTTCCCCTGTTTACCTAGAACTCGACGCCTAACCTCAATGTTGCTCACGTTATTATGCCACTTTACACGGGAAATAGAGCGCAGGCACCTATGATCAAAGACATCCACTCAGGCTGTTCATGTCTTCCACTCTCAGTGGCCAGGTCTCACAACCATAAAGGAGGACGGAGCGGACTGATGAGCAGTACACCCGCCCTTTGGTCGATAGTCTAACATAATAGAAAAGATTTGTAACTCAGGTGGATGATTTGCAATTGATAGTGTTCTCTGAGCTCCTTGGTTTAATTGCGGAGCTTTCATCGTCTTTCTGGACGACAATAGAAAACGGTCAATAAATATCTAAAGATGGTTACCGGGAGACTCATGAAGAAATTTAAATCATTTCACTTTATCCTAAATACTGCGCTGAAGATGTCGTCCAGAAAGACGATGAAAGCTCCGCAATTAAACCAAGGAGCTCAGAGAACACTATCAATTGCAGATAGTCTAACATCTCGTCTACGCCGGAGTCGGCGTAAACTGGAAAATGCGAAACGAGCCCCCTGTATTCGTGCTGAGATTTCGTTTTCCAATGTCGGCTCATGATGAAATCCTGTAATAATATTGTTGTTTTTTGTTTTGTACCTAGACACTGAAAAAGTTTAGATAAATTATGAATGAATTTCGTGGTGTACATCATCGATTTGTGTTCACAGATGATTTTTAAAATCAAAACAAACCCCTTTCTTATGAATCAGACAATACACATAGTATTCTATTGCTAATGTACTAATAAACTTTGGAAATAGTATTCTGACGTGAACACCAACCAACAAATACAATGACTCTTACGGTGAGAATCAATATTCCCTTGGAACCCATTATCTGCATCACACCACTACAATTTTATTTATGTAAAAAAATAGGACAAAACAAGATGACATATGTTTATTTCGTGTGTAGCATTGTTGTAGTGAAGACATTGTCGGTCAGCCCTCAGATTCAGTGCCTCCTTTGTTAATGTGTATTTATATGTATTTAGTGGTTATCGCATTTCTCCCACCCAACACTATATACCACCCAATTGTTCATTCACACTTCACATTTTTTCTGACTATACACCCCCTATACACATTTGATTGACTATGTTAACTAATGGACGACTATCATCTCAACTTACACATGCAAACCCCAATGCAAGTTTCTGATATTATTTTTGATTTGCCTTTATTGGCTATATGTGTAATCTATTATTCATGGATTTATAACTGTAGAGCCTGAAGAAGTTATCGAAACCACAATTGTTCGCTCAAAATCTTGTTTTGATTTAAACCATATATATGTATATATATATATATATTCTAAATAAATTGTCTCCAAACTTTCAATTGCATTTGGGATTTTAGAGGAGTGTCACTTAACACGATCCAGTTAACGCCAATTGATACTGTAAGCCAAATAAGCTAATAAGCTTCCCCTACAGAAAAAGCGTTTTGATTTACATACAGGACAGTATTATCATTGTTATGATTGTAGTTGAAATAGAAAGCAAACCAGTGTGTGGTGTTGTCATAAGGTATACCGTTTTTTTTGCTTCACTCTCCCCAGTGGAACATAGGGCTTCAAGGTAGTGGCTTGAAGTTTCTGTAGCATTGGTGTTTATTTTTACAGGATGGGGTTGCTAGCCTCAGGTCCAACCTTTCCTCTTTACTAGCATTATTTCTGGCTTAGCAAGGTAAAGGAGTGCGTTGGTGGCCGGGGATCGAACGCCGGATCATGTGCATGGTCGGCGATTACCCTAACCACTATATCAACGACGCACCATGTGATATCGGTAGCCCAAATTTTGCAGCCCGACTAATTGATATCAGGTGTGCGTCAGTACTATTCGCTGTATGAAGCATTATAATATTGAAAACTTTTATTCCGGTACAGGAATGTGTAAAACATCACTTATGAAATGAATCTCAGCTATGGAGCGCTTTGAACCTCATTCAGTATTTCACTCTCCGTCACAGTGTAACACCATGCCTGCATCAATTGATCTTCGACAGCAGAATTAAGAAAGGAACTATTTGCTATATGCGCATATATACATATAATATCTATGATACTACTAAGTAACTGTTTTTAGTAGTTTGGAAAATGTCTCCACATCAGACAGTAAGACACTTCAAAATATTTAAAACAAAGGTCTATATTTACAAACGGATGATGGAACCAATCCGTAGCAATTTCAGTAGCGTAAAACTCAAGCGACATATCCCTACTATGAACATCATTCATACTCTCCAAGGTGTTGTGTGAGGCAGCAATAAAGTCAACAGTGATATACCGACTGTGCCAATGACGATATATCTTATTATCGCTTAGTACATCACTTATTCGGAAAATATTGTTGAGATATTCTTTATGTTGTTCATTCTACTCACCTGAGGATTCATAGATACTGGAGTCAGCTTTTATTCGACACTTGTAAACACCTTCATCTGTATTATGAACACAATCTGTAGTTAGGACACAATGATTATCCAGCAAGTATGTCCTCCATATTGTTTCATTATGCTGAAAGTGATTACTTTCAAAAGTTACCAATTTACTGGAGATCAGTCTGTGAACACTGTGTTGTTGTTGTTGTCGTGGAACCAGTGTGTTGTATGAATAAATGATTTGCTCATTTTGTATCCAGTTAACTATGATATTCGATCCAGGTTTTATTACAGATGGTAGAGGACATCGTATAGCTATCGGATCACCAGCAAACACTATGCCTACAGTTCCATTGGTATCATTGAAAACAAGAGACGACTGTTCTTTGACAGGAACTAGCGGTTGTATCAATAAAGACCCTTTAAAAATAGATTTTAGAACAAATTAAACGTTACACAAAATTAATAGAATACATTATAATGTTATAATTAAAGCATAACTTGTACCAATAATAATAGTAATGTATGTCATGGAAGCAGTAATGAAAATATCTTACAGTTGTCCGAGATCTGTATACCTCTCAAAAATGAAATCCCAATTAGATAGCTAAAATACCCAAAAAGTCCAAGTTTAAACATAGTAAACGTATGCATCCATACAATGGCAAAGGAGTCATGTAATAAAGATGAGAGGTGTGTAGAATCATGGGTGACTATTATTAATTGCGTAACAATGTACTGAGTTCAACTCAAGCTATGGATATGAGAGACAAACATACATAATTACACTATATAGAATTGGGTGGGGTGAGGTTGAAGCCAAAGATTACTTAATCAAATGAGCGAGATGGTGAAGGCATCCAGTTACCAGGCAGGGCAAAGAAAAACTAATACTAACTGCTTCTTTCTGAACACACACACACACACATGAATCGGGTTTCAGGCGTTTAATAGAGATTGCTTCAACAAACCTGACGAGAATTCGCCTACTTTGTCTATTGATAATTTTAAAGGAATTTGCGATTTCCACCTCATGACCCGTATCAAGGAGGTGCCTGACATTGACACTATTTTTAACGTTTATTTCCTTCAGACATAGGCTTATCAGTACATGTTCAGAAAAAATCGCAGGGATGTGACCTTCTTTCTGCTCTCCCAATGTGACTGCTCCCTTAGATACATGTAAATTTGTATACACAGTAGGAGTTAACCTAAGAAGGATATATGTCGATTTTTGGTTGCACCAAGGAGCACATTATCCGATAAACAGGAATCAACTTAGGTGATGAGAAGCCAACGAAATAAACATTGATGATATCATGTTATTCTGCAAAAACTGTTGTTCTTGCTTCATTTAACTTCTGACTGTTTGATTGATTATTGCAGTAAACTGTATAGTAAACTAGCAAACCTAGATGGAGAAAACAGAAGCTTCATTTTAGCTCGTAACTCTTAAATTTCGCATCACACCCCTTCCTTCAAGGAATCGAACTCCGATTCAGCTAATGAATTGGTTTGTTATGAGGTTGGAATTTAGTATTTCTAGTATTATAACTCCTTTATTTCCTAGTATGCTCATTCTATTAAATAGATACTAATGGTTAAAATCTTCCTTACAATTATATATAAAATCCATGACAAAGTGAGTCACATACTAGGCGACAGACTGTAACTAAGACGATGAAATGTCAAAAAATCAATACTGAATTCTTTTGTGTTCCCTAAAGGAACTTCTTCTAAGATGTACATTGAACGTAAACTTCCTGTTCAATAAAGAAATATATATAGACAATCAGATGAGATCACCACTAAGCCTAGTCACAGCAGATTTTTCCAAGGCGAAATTAGAGAATGCTCCTCTTCAAGACATGTCTATGATACATTTATAGTTGTTAAGATAGAAAATGAGACTAAGCACCTATTGTATGAATTCAACAGAGCACATTCTGGCATAAGCTTCACTGAAGAATAGTAGTAAGAAGAAAATGACTCTCTCTCGCCTTTTTGCACGTTCTAATGGCTAAACGAACAGACGGAACAATACGTAGACGTTTGCACAGGAAGCCTACTTCCACTGGGCAATGTACTCACTTCCTGAGCTTTGTACTTCTACAATACATACGTAATCTGATTAGATGTCTGATTCACCGGGCTAGATTTATCTGTTCAAATGACATACTGAAAGAAGAACCCGGTGATATTCGAGATCTAAATTCGTGAATAAACATATGAACTCAGAAAGTAAAAAGCAGAAGGTGCCCACTGTTCCCAAAAAATTCACGGGTGATGTCAATAGTGAGATTTTATCACAACGTCTGAGAAAGGCCTTCAAAAGAACTTTCTATGCAACTAAGCTATGCTGTATATTCACTAGCTGAACAATACTTAGTTCAAGATATAAAGACAGACTACCCTGTGTCACCTCTTCCATGTGTATTAAACCAGTTTAGCTAACCGTGTGGAGCTAGTTACATAGGTAGTACGATCAGGCAAGTTCACCTGTGAATTTCTGAATACCTCCCATCTTGATTCGGCAAAGGTCCGAATAAAGCTGCCATACACAGCTCAATAGTAGCTCATCTCGTTGTCGATACTGGACATCGACTCGACTCAAAGAAAGCTTTTATTTATCGTATGTTATTCAACCCATCCCTCCACGGTCTACGAGTACGACTCCCAGATACATCAGAGACAGTCGGAATTCATCTAAAGAAGCAAAATCTGCGTGTGAGTTCAAAAGAAATTTGTACATCCCCTTTCTTTGCCATGACCAACTACACAGTATGTATTAAGTTTTAAAAACGACTTTTATAACTTTCTTTTGACTTTGTTAAATTTTACAATGTTTACAATTGTAGCTAGTTCTATTAACTTGTTTGTTTGTAATTTACGTAGTTATTCTGAGTCATTCTATTTTTCTTAGTCATCAGTGCTATTTTACAAAACTCTTGATTATGTACTAACTTATTGGTGACGCCTCCAATCTAAAAATCGTCGTCACTCAGAATCAACAACAAAATCCAGTCGAATTTTCAATACCAACAACGTGAAGTCAGTTAGTTATTCTATACGGATCAGAAACTTGCCGCTTGGCGTGTCACAAAGAATATTTCCAACAGCCTGTTGCAGACCATTATCAACCAACAACTGTCTTCGCTGGCTCTATACTGAAGATCAGATGGCGGGGCCGGAAAGAATCACCAACAAGAAACTATGAGAACAAACAAAACAAGAACCAATCGCCGCCCAACAAATATGCAGGAGAAAGTAGAGATGGATTGGACACTCGCTGAGGAGGCCACTGGGTGACATGTAGAAGATCGTGTGAAGAGAAGTCGAAACAGTATGGACTAACATGGATTCAGGTGAAAAGTACAGTAGAAGACAGAAGTGGCAAGTGGAGACGTTCAGTTGAAACCCTATGTTCCACCAGGAACCCAAGGGAACGCTTAGGAATCAAGTTATCTTGAAATCCGTAATTAATTTCCACCTGTCCCTCCTTGAAAACTTAGATATCTTGTCATTAAAATCTATTAGTTAATTTCATACATTTATTCCCCTTAATGAATTTGAACAAAGCAAGAACTACAGTTTTAGCAGAATAAAATGGTACCTTCATTGTTTATCTCGTTGCCTTCTCGTCAGCTGCTTACATGGCAAAGACATTATTAAATATATCTACAACAACAATTTTAACATACTTGCACAGAGTTAAGTTTAAACAAAAATCAATCGATCAATATACTCATACACTAAAAATATATATATATATAAATATGCAATATTAACCACTATTCCGAACAATAATAATCAAACACAATGGAAACTTTTAGCATTTCACATTCGGAGGAAAAAGAGGCTCATAATCACATCATCCTTTGACTGAGACTTGTTAACTAAAATAAACACTTAACTGGTAATATATTTTTATGTAAAAAACGACTATATATTAGTGTAGAGCCGATGGTGAGAAACAAACTTAACTGGATCGGCTCCCAGTGCTTTAATGGTCTACGAGCTCGCTAGCCTTGTAACCAAAAGGTAGTCGGTTCGAACCCTGTCAGTAGACGCTTACTGCTGAATAGTCAGTCCCAAAGTAGGCCGACGAAACAGATGGTTGTCCAGTATTCCTAGCTGGTTTTCCACCAGTCCTCTAACCGATATCAGTTCATGGTGAAGTTCTTAAACCAACCAATCAATCAAATCCCTGCAAACCAACAATTGAATTGAGTAGAAATCGAGTAGTTAAATTATTTTTATAGAAAATAAATAAAAAATAATAATAAAACCTACTTCTTGTTCTCAGTTTAGTATTCGACACAAGATCTGTTATCTCACATTCATAAATTCCTTTATCAGTAACATTTGCATTTGATGAGAATAGGATACTTCTATGCACATCAGTATCAGTATGCCATATAGTTTGATTTAAAGGTGAACCATTGTACGTCCATTTCACAGCTGGGATTAGACACAATCCATTATAATTAACTGTTATTGTAACTGGTTTAAGACGTCCTGTAGAAGGATCCAGAATTTCGCCTTTTACATCAGACTTATTTTCAATAATAACTGGAATAATACTTAAGGTAGCTAAAAATTATATACAAAAAACCAAAAGGAATATATATGATATCATTCAAGAAGCAAAGTCATAAAAAACTCCTTTTTTAAAAGTCTACTTTGCATAAACTTCTCGATTCAGAGGGGGATAAATGCATTTGCCTGAAACATCCTTATCGTGTAATTTGGGTATAAAATCCATGAAACGTGGTCTTAGAGGTTTTTTGTCGAACTTGTGCATAACGCAACCCAGGGAGTATGATTGTGTCATACCAGTTGACTTGTTGTCAACAATTTCAGACTGTAATACAACGAATGCACATCATAACAATCAGGGATGCGCAGCTAATTTGATGACTTGCATGTAAATGGTTTTAAACCAAACAGTTCTAAAGATAGTAAGTCATTGCTGGGAATTGACTGTGAGAAAATCTCTTGAAGTGTTTTTTTTTTTGAAGTGTTAGACCATAAACTTTCCTATGCTGATCACAGGGTATACATGTAGTTGTGAAATATTCTAAAGGATATTTACTAGGCTATTCATATAACAGAGTAATTTCACTTAAACAGTGACCAGTTGGGTGCAGCAGGTCATGTGTGAGGAGAAATACTCGCCAGGGATGACATTGGCTAGCGGTCGCGCTATATCGTGTATTGGCAGAAGTTAAGATTTATGGGCCATTGGACTGTGTCCCAGTGGCTGATAAATGCTCTACGAGCTAGCTCGCCTTGTAACCAGAAGGTCATGGGTTCGAACCCCGAAATGTGGGTGAGTACTGATGAAGAGTCCCAAACTGGGACGAAACAGCTGTCCATAACTCCCAGGTTTTCCAATGGTTCTCTAACTAATGTCAGCTCATGATGAAATCCTGTTCAGTGAGGAAGTTTTCATTGTGCTTCTGGATGCAAGTGACTTATTTCAAACCTACAATCGATAATTTCTTTCCTTCTTAAAAGTAAAGCATTTTGGTATTTCTTTAGTGAACGGAATTAAATTATCACAACGTAATTCGCATCATCAGTCAAGCTGAATATAATAACAAAAAAACTTATGAATAATTAAATAGCTGTTTCGTTTGAATTTCTCCATGCTAGTTCGGACGGGTGGTTTTTATTTCTTGAGTCAGGACATCATGAAATCAATAGGTTTTATATGAAAAAGACCCTCAACTTCAGTTAAAAATTAGTAGGCATTTGGGTGAGTAAACTTAATTTTGTGGAGCAAGTTATACTGGCCGTTGCTCTACGGATTTCATTTTCCGTGCTCACTGGGGAACATTTACCAGTGTGACAAAGTAAAGGTGTAGTAAACACCATCAACAGTTCGATATTAGAGCATCTGGTTCAAATCGGCCATAAAGCCAGCTAGCATTGAAAATATCCTCCTCTATCATCTACCGGGTACGAAATAAAATGCTGAAAACATCGAAGCACCGCATGCTCCAAACGACAGAGTCTATCACGATTCACCCTGAAACAATCAATGCTCTGTGTCAAAAAGAAGCAAGTTCAGCCAGTCACTAATACTGCCCAGGCCGGCCTCCAGTGAAGACTATAAATTCATGAATTCTGTACTGTTATCTTTCCTAATTTTACTGATATTCACTGTAGTGTTGTTATATTGGTGTTATCGAACTGTAATCTATCAATATTATCATTGATTTGATGTTATGTAAACAGCATTAATGTTGTTTATAACACTAATTCATTCATTCACTATAATGTATATATATAACTGTAGAGCCTGATGATGAAAGGGTTATCGAAAAGAGTATTCTTTGTTCAGTATTCATTCTTTCGAAAAATTTTAATGGACATATTGAATCAGTCAAAAAAGATGGTGTTAAAGTAGAATTTGAGCATTACGGTAGACTATAATTTTATATTAAATAATTTGATCTTATCTAACATACGGTAGGTAATAAAGTATTGAAGACTGGAAGATATTTTGAGAACAATCTAATGCTCGTAATCATATCAAATTACTCGCATGATTTGATAACTTGCTTTATATATTCTCAACCTCTTTACAACGAGCAATATTACTTGTCAATACTTCAATCCCGTTGTGGTGAGAGCAGGCTGCTAGCCGATTGGTTGACACTAAGCTACGTTAATATGAGCCGTGAGAAAATATGAACAAGGCTGAGTCAACAACCAATCACAGCAAAGTTAACGTGGCAAAATATGATTCGCAGATAGAGAACTCTATTTGTCAAGGAATCCCGAAACAACCAATCAGAAGCCTGCGTTTGGCTGCCTAAATTCTGATAAACAACCAATCAGATGACTGCGCTTGTCTATAATAATGTATGTGAAATATGTATAAATACGTGTTGATTTTCATAATAAAACGATCTGTTGCCTGGCCCTTGTCTTCTGTTGTTACACCGTCTTGCCCTACTGTGTGATTACATGTGAATGAATGTACTGGAATGACTGAGCTTTAATATTTTACCAAATATCATGTATTGACTGTGAGGTTATTCGAGCCTATTAAACGACATGAACACATCAGGAATTTGGATAGTTCACAAAAGACTCACACTGCCAAAAATTAAAGGAAGCTTGATGCATCAGAAAAAGCATTTACAACACGCCACTGTAGACTCCTATCAATAGCTAGTTTCATTGACTCCATACTGAAAATCAAATGGCCATCTTGTCGGCCATAAAAAAAATAGCAACAAGAAACTCTGTCCTCCATCGAAACAACAACGAAAGAGCCAATCGCTCAACAAATATGTAGGCGAAGAAAAGTTTCTTTTCGACGAAGTCATCATCTAGGCTGTACATTCGTGTATTTATATCAAATGGATGGGAAAGTTCCAGAATAATATCCGGTCAAGGGTCAAATTAATAAAAATTAAAATTGTGAATTAGAATGCCATAATAAACAGGGGGATGGATAAAACAAACAAAGTAGCATTATAATAACTAAGAAGACTGATATTGTGCAATTAGGGGTTAGAAATGTAGAAATAACAAAATAGACAGGATGTTTGGATAAAAACTAATGTGATGAATAATTGTTTATGCAATCAGGGATTAAATATGTAGAAATAGTAAAATGACAAAATAAACACGAAGTTCGGGTATGAAAATATGGTAGTGTAAACAGGGATTAAGAAAAACTTGAAATAACATGAATAAACAGGAAGTTTAGATAAGAAAGGAGATGGGATGGTGATTACTAAAAATTACCTGCTTATGATGGCCATGGCAAGGACAGGGGTTGGACGTATTTCTTTTGTATACAAAGCGTGGGTTTGAGTTTTTGTATAGCTAGTGCCTCGGCTATGCCCAGATGTCTTGATTTTACTCCCTTTGATAGGTTTGATCGAATCTTGTAAATGATTTGTTTTATCCATCCCCCTGTTTATTATGGCATTCTAATTCACAATTTTAATTTTTATTAATTTGACCCTTGACCGGATATTATTCTGGAACTTTCCCATCCATTTGATATAAATACACGAATGTACAGCCTAGATGATGACTTCGTCGAAAAGAAAATTTTCTTCGCTGCAACTGTCTTCTTATTTACTCCTATGACCCAATGTGTATATTCCGTGAAATATGTAGGCGAAAATGCAGATGGATTGATTGGGCATAGGTTGAGGAGGCTGTCCAATGAAATCCCACGCAATGCAGACCATCGCTTGAGTGAAAGGCTAATGGGGAAGCGACGAGTTGGTCATTGGGGTGTTAGGGAAGAGGAGACGATAGATTACGGGGAAATCGTGGGGTCAGCCAAGTGAAGAGGATGTCAGACTATAGAAGCACGTGGAGATGTGCTGACAAAGCCATATTTTCCATTCGGAACCCTGAGGGAACAATAATAAATTTATTGATGTGGAAAATAACTTGGTCATTGCAATGCATTCACTTGCATGGAATCAATCACAGCAATAGGTTGGAATAGGGTGAAAGTATTAGGAAGTAATATAGTTAGTTAGAAAAAGAGAGAAGTTAATTAGCGAATCTTTTTTTCATCAAATCAACACAAAATACGCGCAATCGAAATAATACAACACCTTCCAGGATATATAGAAAACCACAATAAAAAAAATAGCGAGGGTTTAGACCGTATTAAAGCAAGTTATCAAGTGGCGTGCATACACTGATATGATTATGAGTAGTATATTGTGCCCGAAACATTATCTAGTTTTTTAAGACTTTTGTTTTAACAAACAAACTTTATTAAAATACGATAAAGACTGCTCCAACAGAAACTGAATTTGTGATTTATGGATTCTGCATTATCTATAATAAATACAATTTTAACATCAATTTTATCGACTTCGAAAAGGCCTTCGATAGTACAGTGTCAATCGAGAAGTGATTTGGAAACTACTTCGCTACTCCGTGGTGCCATTGACAATTATACATCTCATCGAACAGTTGTATGACAATGGTGCATGCCAAGTAATCCACGACGGGAAATTTACGGAATCCTTCGAAGTGAGGACGGGAGTAAAGTAAGGCTGCCTAGCATCGCCGATGATTTTCCTGATTGCAGTAGATTGAATAATGCGACAGACAGTGGGCAATGAGGAAACAGGCATAAAATGCACCCACACAAAATCTTGGAGGATCTGGACTTTGCCAAGATATATATATCTGAATTCCCACAAACTGGAAGATATGCACGTGAAAAGCAACAAGCTGGCAGAATAAGCATCCAGGGAAGATAGGACTCCAAGTAAACATAAAGAAAACAGAGGTGATAATGAAGATTCCTGGCCAACACCAACAGCAACAACAACAGACAACAATCAGCCAGCATAAATGGGAGGAACCTGAAAGAAACAACCTCCTTTACCTGCTGACATGGGAATCATCGTTTCAACTACAGGCGCTCGGAATCGATGAGGATAACAAAACAAGGATCAGAAAGCCAGGCAAGGTTTCATTACTCTCAAGTCCATGTGGAGATCAACAGCAATTAGCATCAAAAATAAGATCCGGATTTTCAACTGCATTTTAGAGTCAGTGCTACCTACTAGACGGATCAGACACTTGGTGCGTCATAAAAAGAGCACTTCAAACAAACTACAGACCTTCATCAACAGCTATCTTCGCTCAACACTACTAAAGATCAGATTTCCGACCATAAAAGATCAGCAACAGGGAGAGATCTCTGGCAATGAGTGAACCAACCCAGCGAGAACCGACTGTGCATCAAATAAGCAGGAAGAAATGGAGATGCACTGGCTGGCCATACTCTGAGGAAACTATCAAGTGACATCACTAGACAAGCCGTCGCTTGAGTGAAACCCGAAAGGGTAGCGGCAAGTTGGTCGTCAGTGCGAGGGTGACTTGGAGGGCGTCATGTGTAGAAAAGATGAAAGCATGTGGGCCGAATTTCTCCGGTACGCCTCTCTCTAACAGACAATTCCAGACCACATTTCTGTCTAACTGTACATTAGTATAACATTTCTAAAAAAAAGGCAAGTACTGAACACGTATCAAGCAGTAAGGTGTTGCATATTCCCAAATAATAAAGTGCTCACAAAAAAGACGACAAAAGAAACCAGCTTACCGTTACTTTTCATGGCTTTACCAGTTTTCTCATTTTTAATACGTAAAGTGTATAATCCGGCATTTTGTTCTGAAATATTATTGATGATTAATTCGACAAAATCCACGCTAATATTTTCTTTCATATTATTATTATTATCATTTGTTATATTGATGCGTTCTTTCACGCCATAACTCAATTGTCCTTTAACAAATTGAAATGGTCTATAAAACCATGAAACACTGAATTCACTTTCACGTAATGGACCATTAAATTGACACTGCAGATGAACCGTTTCACCTAGTCTACACTGAACATTACTCAACGGTTTAATGATTTTCCATGAAGAATATAATATAGACGGTGCAGAATTGCTTTCATTTATATTCCTCTCAGGATTATTATTATTGGTACTGCTTAAATTATTTCTAGGCATGTATTTCTCAGAGTTGATACTTTCTGGAAATGAAAGATGTGGTGATGGTAAGGCTGGTTTCCTATTCCTGCTAAGCATAGATGAACTTGCTTCTGAAGAGGAGGGTAATAATACTGAAGTCACCTGTGAATTGGATACATCTGATAAATTCTTTTTATGATTCGAATATCTATGCTGTTGTTGGTCGGAATCATTTTGATTGTTTGTTTTATGATTAGAATCAGTACAAGATTTATTGATCAGCTCTGAAAGATCAACTGGTGATGACCCGGTGACACGCATGTTAAGCATTAGCATATCCAATTCCTCTTGTGATTCTTTGATTAATTGTAGCTGACTAGTTAAATATTGTATTAACCATGAAATATCCGGTTGAATAGATGACAATCGACTCATTTGTTCAGCATGGGAAGATAAACAGTCTGGTTTGATGATACCAAGAATTGCTTCTTCTAAGTTATGACTGTCAATCTGTATTTAGGAAAAAAGACGTCAACAAGACAGTGTGATTAATGAGAGGAGAAATTCACTAGAAAAACGTTTTATCTTGATAAGAAAAAAGTTCTTCAAATCCAGTTACTTCGAGAAGAAGACAAAAACCTTTGCCATAACAGTTTATCAGGCATCCCATTTCGTGGAGACTAGTTAGCCAGATTAACCTCGCCAAGACTACTAGCTCGCTAGCTTTTTAGCCGTTCCCAAGCCCGGATAAAGAGGGAGGGTTGGGGCGTGGTGCTAGCCAATCCACCCCCAAAACTCAACCAAATCGCTACAGAAACTTCAATGCACCAATATGTTAAAAATTCTAAAAATATAAACAATAGCCTTATTTTTCGCTGGAATCAGGGAAGTGAAATGACGCAGGTTGATGAAAGCCTTCGGGAAGCCAGTTAGCCGATGTGCCTTCTTTCGATGAAAGCAAAAATAAGGATGGGTACCTGGAATGTTCGTACAATGTACGAAACTGGAAAGGCTGCCCAGCTACCAGCAGAAATGAGGAGATATAGATTTGAAGTGCTGGGAATCTGTGAGAGCAGATGGAACGGATGCGGTAGGTGCCAACTACCAACTGGAGAGACAATAACCTATTCCGGCCACGCAGAGGACAACCATGAGCACACCGAGGGAGTGGCCATCATGATGTCACCAACAGCAACCAAAGCTCTCATGCAGTGGGAACCAATCTCCTCCAGGATAATGACAGCCAGGTTCAACTCAAAAGGAAGGAAAGTTACAGTCATTCAATGCTATGCGCCTACAAACGTCTCAGAACAAAAGAAGAAGGAGGCGTTCTACAGACAACCACAAGCAATAATGGACAACGTCCCAAATAGCGATATCAAAATCCTGATGGGCGACATGAATGCGAAGCTGGGAGGAGAAAACACAGGAAGAGGACTCCCCAGAGGTCTAGAGGCCCTCGGGGAAATGAACGACAATGGTGAACTCTTCTCAGACTTCTGCGCCTTCAATGATTTGGTGACTGGTGGTAGTGTGTTGAAAAACAAGGATATACACAAGACGACATGGATTTCACCAGATGGACGCAACAAAAACCAAATAGACTTCATCTCAATTTCAAGAAAGTGGAGACGGAGCCTACTGGACACAAGGTCGAGGAGAGGAGCAGATGTGGGTTCAGACCACTATCTAGTACAAGGGACTTTCAAGGTGAAGCTAAAAGCCTCGAGGATAGCTGGTGATAGGCCACAATGCAAGTTCAACACTCAAAAACTGAAGGACACAACCACAAAAAACACCTTCACTGCAACTGTCAGAGCAAAGCAGGAAACACTACGCGACATCACTGAAGAATCATGCGTGGAAGAACATTGGAAGTCTCTGAAGGCGATTTTCAACGAAACGTGTTCAACCGTTTTAGGAAGAAAGAAGAGACAAGACAAGGAATGGCTCTCAACGGACACTTGGAAATTAATAGAAGAGAGGAGAATGGTGAAAGAGAAAATGATTCAATGCAAGGACGGACAGGAGAAGGAGACGCTGAGCTCAACTTACACAGCACTGGACAAAGAAGTGAAGAAGAGTGCTAGGAAGGACAAAAGACGATTCTACGACAACCTGGCCACTGAAGCTGAGAAGGCAGCAGGCAAAAGGGACCTGAGGACACTATATCAGATAACCAAATCTCTATCCGGGAAGAGATCAACACAAGCGAAACCTATAAAAGACAGCCAAGGGAACCCAATTACCAAGGAAGAAAGACAGATTAAACAATGGGCGGATCACTTCAAAGGACTCTTGAACCGACCATCACCTGCAACCCGTCCAGAAATACCAACAACAGCACAACACAACTGCAAGTTGACACCAATCCTCCAACGAGAGCCGAAGTCTTAAATGCAATCAAGCTTCTGAAAGCTGAAAAGCAGCCGGACCAGATGGAAACCCCTGAAGCACTGAAAGCGGACCCAAGACTCAGCAGACATGCTGACTCCATTATTGCAAAAGGTCTGAAGGAGGGAAGGTGCCTACTGACTGGAGGAAAGGTTACCTCGTGAAACCACCAAAGATGAGCGACTTAGAACTCTGCGAGAACTGGCGAGGAATCACGCTCCTGTCGACGCCAAGTGAAATTCTGTATCGCATCATCCTAATGAGAATAAAGGACACACTAGATACAGAAATCCGACTAGAACAAGCTGGATTCAAGAAAGGCAAGTCATGTTCTCACCAAATTGCAACTCTACTCATCATCATCACAAAACAAAGCATGGAATGGCAATCAAACCTCTACCTCGACTTTATACACCTCGAGAAGGCCTTCGACAGACAGCGTTGACCGCGAAGTAGTTTGGAAACTACTCGAGTACTAGAGCGTACCCCGAATATTCATCAACCTTATTCAACAGCTGTACGACAACGGCGGCACATGTCAAGTGATCCACAACGGAAAACTCAGCGAGGCGTTTGGAGTAAACACAGGAGTCAGACAAGGCTGACTGCCTATTATCACCAATGATATTCCTAATTGTGGTGGACTGACTGGATTATGCGTCAGACAGTGAGTGGGAAACGAGAAGACAGGAATATCCTGGACCGACGTGAAGAACCTAGAAGACCTGGATTTCGCGCGTGGATGATTTATGTTTGACGTCACACAAAATCGAAGACTTACTAGGCGAAAACCGACAAACTGGTCAAAGGAGCAGCCGGAGAAGACAGGACTCCAGGTGAACATAGACAAGATGGAGGTTATGAAAATAACCAGCCAACAACAGCAACATCCAGCGCCAATCACCATCAACGGGAGGGATTTGAAAGAGGCTACTTCATTCACTTATCTAGGGAGCATTGTCTCAACTACAGGCAGTTAGGACGGACGAGGATGTCAAATCGAGCGAGAATCGGGAAGGCGAGAAACACATTCATCAACCTGAAACCAATCTGGAAATCTTCGTCACTCAACTCAGCATCAACAACAAAATTCAGTCGGATTTTCAATACAAACAACGTCAAGTCAGTCAGTTCTTCTATACGGATCAGAAACTTGGCGGGCGGGTCACTAAGAATATTTCCAACAGCCTGTTGCAGACCTTTATCAACTAACAACTGTCTTCGCTGGTTTTATACTGAAGATCAGATGGCGTGGCCGGAAAGAATCACCAACAAGAAACTATGGGAACAAACAAAAAAAGAACCAATCACCAGCCAACAAATATGCAAGAGAAACGGGAGATGGATTGGACACTCACTGAGGAGACCGCTGGGTGACATCACGCGCGCGTGAGGCCATCGAGTGGAACCTGAAAGGGAATCGGCGAGTGGGTCATCAGTGCAAGGGTGACATGGAGGAGATCGTGTGAAGAGGAGTTGGAACAGTATGGACTAACATGGATGCAGGTGAAAAGTACAGCAGAAGAGAGAAGCAAGTGGAGACGTGCAGTTGAAGCCCTATGTTCCACTAGGAATCCAGGGGAACCATAATAATAATAACATTAAAAAACACTTTAAACTGTCAACCATATTCTAAAATCAATGACTTCATTGGTCTTAAATTGTGCACTGAAAATAATAATTTGTGTAACAAGTGAGAATTTTTATCTTTATATGACTTACTTCATTTGAAGGTATAGGCGACCTTCGCTTGTTGGCATCTGACAAACAGTTTGCATAGTTTGCTCTGAAGTTATCCAATTCAGGAATGATATTATAAGCCTGCAGAGCAAATAAACACAAAAAAAGCAATTAGGGAATCTTTATTTGAGGATGAATATGACGCTAGAACTTTATCACCTTGGATTAGTATATATAATTCTATATGCCGTAAGTATATTTAGATATGATAGAGAGATTTGTAGCCCAGGTGAATGCTTTCAATGTGGTTGTGTTCTCTGAGCTAGCTGGATGGTTAATTTGCGAAGCTTTTATCGCCCTACTAGGCGACATCTTCAGCGAATACCTCAGTGTGATGAAGTGAGCTTTTAGATTTCTCCACGAGTTTATTAATCATCTCTCCCGGTGACCACCTTGAGCGTGATTGGTTTTTTTGTGGGTTTTCACACCTTCTGGGTTACTTGTATTGGAGCTGATTGTTTTTTTTTTACTTGAACTTTGACCCTTTGTGTGTGAGGTTTCTTTCTTATCAGTTGATAAATTTTGTCTATCTCGATGTGTCTATTGACTGATGATTCACTGGAATACCAATCTTCTACAAATTTGTTAGCCTTCCTATTGTTTAATGTGTCTCATATTTGAATGTCGTCCAGTCGAGTTGATGGCCGAGGCTGTCTGTGTGCAGTGAAGCGATATGAGGGATAGGATATCATGTCTTTTGACAGCTAGCTTATGTTCGTGGATACAAAGACGAAGGGGACGTCCACTTTGGTCTATGTGGTGTTTCACGCAGTTGTTACAATTTATTTTGTAGATGATGCTGGCTTTATCTTCTTACACTGTTGGGTTTTTCGGTTGACATAGAATTGAGTGAAGTGACTTTGTTGGTTTATGTACGACGTCAATTCCTAGAGGTTTGAAAAGTCTTGCAATGATTTCTGAGATATCCCTTATAAATGGTAAGGCGATTTTCTTTGTGCTTTCCTTGGGGCTTTTGGTTTGATAGGTTGGCGATATCCATTCCTTTGAAAGACGTTCATGAGATATCTTTCCTGTATTTTCCTCAAGGTGGGAGTGCTGCATTGAGTCATGGCTGACCCTCTTGAATAGTGTTTGCATGCTATTCCTTTTGTGTGTTATTGGATTGTTGGTGTTGTAATTAAGCATTTGATCTGTGTGAGTTGATTTTCTATAAACTTGAGTTTCTGATTCCCCTATGGTTGTTCGCTTGACTATGTTGTCCAAATATGGTATTTTGTCTTCGGATTCCTCTTCTCTTGTGAATTCAGTGTCGTTGAAGACGTTGTTTATTAAGCCTTGTGGGTTTTATCTAACTCGTTTCTTCTGATTATTACAAATATATCATCTACATAAAGTATCCAAATTTTGAGTTTGATCTTTGGTAGAATTATGTTTTCGAGCCTTTGCATCACTGCTTCTGCAATCAAACCTGATATTGGCGATCTCATGGGTGTTCCTTTGACTTGTTCATGCATTTGGCCGTTGAATTGGAAGTATGTTGTTAGGCATAGGTTTATGCATTCTATCCAACTTGTGTTTTGTATTTTTGATTGTTGTGGGAGGTGTTCGTCGTTGCTGAGTAATTGATCCATGGTTTCTTTTGCTAGATTTTGACTGATTGAGGTTTATAATGCTGTGACGTCGAAGGATATCATTATTTCGTGTTCATCTATTTGGATGCCTTTGATTTTCTCTAGAAATTGGATAGCAGAGTTGGTGGAGTGATCACAAGATTCCGTTAAGTGTTTCCGTTTTCTGTATAATTCTTTGGATAAATTATATGTTGGAGTTCCTGGGAGTGATACAATTGGTCGTAACGGGATATTTGGCTTGTGCATTTTCGATCTTCCGTAGAATCGAGGTAGGTCTGGTCCATTGTACATATTATAAATATATATATAATATACAAGTGATAAATTATTTAAAAATTGGATGAAATTCTTAATAGCACATCTTCCTCAAAATCATATCAGCAAGTTCAAGAGAGACTTATTGACTAGATACACCAGTAAATGACTGTGAATTCTGCTTCCCCTAAAACAAAAAAGCCCATGAGAAGTCGTCAGCCTCTTGTTCAAATCACAGTCGACTAAATGAAACCGAAAGCCCCACAGGAGTTGATTAATGTGATAGTAATTTGACTGTTCCCAGAATTTATTATAAACAAAATTGTTAGAGCGATAAAATTTTGATCTCAATAAATTTACGCGATGGCAAGGTTTCGAACAAAATCTATTCATTGTTCATAATCATTTCATCAATTATAATCACACGACTTCGAAACTTGAGTTTTGTAGTTTTCTTTATCCTCTCTGATTTTGTCGGCGTTCGGGTGGTAGAATTTTCCAGATATCCGACTGGACAGGTGTTGAATCATTCCTATTACACGTTTTGATTTGCAGTTGATTCGATAAACAAAGCTTCTGTTATTAATCCCTCCCTCCACTCTGTCAGTTGCTTTAGATTTTAAAACGGTCATCCTATCCCATCCAGCCTATTGTATGGTTGTGTGTAATTTCATGTGGTGAGTGTTATAGCTAAACTATTCTCCAGATTTCTTATCTTATTCAGATCAACTAATCTAGATTTTGCTTCTAGGAGTTTATGCTTCGCTAGTCTCATTGACTGATCCTGTTCTACTACTTTGACCTATGTATTTGACCTGACAATCATTGCAGGTAGGGTATTAGATAAACTAAATTGTTTTGTTTTAAATGCTCCACAGGATCCTTCAACCGAGAAAGTTTGTTTCTAATTGAGTTTGTGGTTGGTCTGAATGCCAGTCACTTTTATTCCTGCCTTGTTAAGAGTTCTGCGTAAGCTTTTCCAGGTTCCAATAATAATGACAATAATTATGGTTGTGCAATAATAACGAAGATGTGGTGTAAACCAAAAAGCACTATTGGTGAATGATTGTCAAATAATAACAGTAATAATTAATTTAGTGAAGTGAAATGAACAGGATTTAGAAAACCATCACTTAAACCTAAGTTAATAGAAATCATAATAAATGTCATGAAGTAATAAAACGTCAGAAATGAATGTTTGTCAGTGAAACAAGGGATTGGAAGAAGAAGATGAAGAAAAGGAACTTGTGATAAGAATTTAAAATGCTAATGATTAAGGAGGATTTGTTGGGAGATGTAGCGGTTGAGCATACTTTTTCTGTATACAAAGAGCCGGCCTTCTCTGGAATTGATTGCTATCGCTTCAGCTACTGGTAGCATACGTGGTCTAGCTCCTCTCTATAGACTTTTCAGGAACGCGGTAACTAATTGAGAACACGCCTGGTCAAGTTTCAACGAGTGTCCAGTACCTATCAGTAGGGTTTTAAAACCGCACCGCTTATGCATTTGGTTACGCCTTTACTCAAACATACAGGTACATGTTCACGTGCACTTATGAGTAAAGCTCTCTGTGTACTTCTAATGTAACTAGCTCCAAAGGAGCAATTGACCTTATGGATATACACTGATTAGGCCATTTTTGGTAATTTATCCTTGACTCCTTTTGTAAGTACTGGTTTAGTTGAGAAGTTGAGTACCCACTTATCTCATATTCTCATTGACCATGCGTATTCAAAACTAATTGACTTTTCATCCATCCCATCTTACTTAAACTTGTTCCACAATACATTTATGATATTATAATAATAGTTTGCTTTATTCCAAAACAGTACTTGTGATACAGAATGGAATTTTCAACTTTTCACTACAGTATTGAGCATCCAGTTTGTATATTAACAATAAATAAAGTTCTACATAGATTAAGGGTAATCTCAGTTAGTTATGACAACAACATATTGGCATGTCAGTAGCAAAGCCAAAAATGAACAGAGTGTTTGAAAATGCTAGAAAGGTAGATACTAGCATATTTACTGGCGTAAGCGGTAACAAAATGGTCGAGATATACAGAGTGTGAAAGAACGAAGAAGGTTTTATGTAGAGTTTGTAAGAAAGAGAGAAACACAGCAGCACATAACAGAAAATAGAGAGAGAAAAGGAAAAGAAAGAAAGAAAACGTTGTACCTATAAATGATATGAGTTGGAAAGACGAGATCCAGTTGTTCTACTGACTATTTAATAAGTTATAGGTATCATGCCTAATGCTTTCTTCTTTATCGCACAGAACACGAGCCAAGTAGGTAGGGTATGGTTGAGATTTTGCACTTACTAGTGCGAGCATATAGTTTTCTATATAAGCTTCTATTTCTGTCTGTTGAGATAAATACAAGGGGAGAGATGTGAATGAAGAGGGTGGTGGTGTGAGTTAGATAGATAGAATGGATTTAGGCCATTTTTCACTTGAGTTCAAGTGCCTGTGTACCAGAATATTAACAAGCTGGTTAAGCTGTACGTTGCTTACCCTGCTGACAACCTTTAACATCCTACCTAAGAAGATATAGTCCTTTTTCAGTAGCCCAGGAACAGCAGAGAATAATAGGCAGAATGCGGGAGTTAACGAATCGTAGGAGTGAGGGTTGGGTTATTCCAGAATGTCTTAACTTCTTGATTTAGAAGGTAAGGCGGAATATTTTCTTAGAAATCATGAAGATATGCGACGACCAGGAAAGATCAGCAGATACAATGACGCCAAGATATTTAATTTCCGACTTGGTGTCTATTTCAGTGCCATTTATGTTGCACACCTCGTGAGTGTGCTGACCACTTTGTCTAGGTCAGATTTATGCCTAAAGGTGAAATTGACTGTTTGGCATTTGGAGGGATTTAAGGTTATACCGTTTTCCTTGGATCACTGGCTGATTTCTGATTGAAAGCCATTTCGTTTGAAGCGGTCACTTTGACATTTGACAGGCAAAGATACAGTTAGGTCATCAGCATATTTGACAAAATTAATGTCATTTGAAGATGATAGGTCATGTAGAAAGAAAGAAAAGAGAATTGGGAAGAGTACAGCACCTTCGGGGACACCAGCTTCATTGAGCACAGCGGAGGAGGATTTACCTTTGTATACAGTGTACTGCATTCTGTTTGAGAAGTAGGAACGCAACCAGTTTGTGACCCAGGACTCAGTTTGTGTCATCGATAGCTTATTTAGTAAGAGATACCTAGGTACAGAGTCAAAAGCAGAAGTGAAGTCGAGAAATGTGCAACGAACGTATTTGGCACCTTTATCTAATGATAGGACGATACGGTTGTGTAAGACGGTGGCAGCATCTAAAGTGCGCTCCTATCCTGTCTATATGCAAATTGTTTGGGGTCTTCAAAACTTTTAAGGGAGGGCTCAAGTTTAAAAAGTACTAGTTTTTTCCATCAGCTTTAGAAACGGGGATTCTAGCTTGCCTTTACTGGCTGGCTGGCTATTGTATGCTTAAATTAATCGATTTATAATTGTAGAGCCTGAAGTAGAAGAATTTATTGAGACCACAATTTTATTTCTCTAACTGTTTTGTTCTAATGTGATGGCCTTTTTCATTTTATTACTCCGCATAAATTTGATAAAAATCGATAAAAAATATAATAGAAGTTACCTTGGAAACACTAAAAATGTATCTAAACTTTGTCGCTGAACAAAATCAGTTAAAAGAGAACCGCGTTTACCGAGGAGGAAGCCTTAGGTATTTGTGTTGTTCTAGTTTTGGTTACTCAAGTAGCTGCTTGTATGACGCCATCTGAGATAATTAACTAATATCGATTTATAGTGAAACCTACAGTGAAGTTATTATTATTTAATTCTCCACAGTGATAGGTCGATGCATTAAGCATACACGAAAGGAGAAATCCACATAAAATGATCAAAATGACTCCCGATTTACTGATGCAGAAGTCAGTCATTCACACACACACACACACTACCTCATATATAAGTGGTTTACAGAGTTCAGTATAGTTTAAATATCTACCTAGCTGGTAGATATTGTTCTCGATCTAGAGTCTGAATGTGATTGCTTCTAATTATCATTTTACTCCAAGAAAGTAAATCGCAATGGATAACATTTATCTATACATATGTGTAAAACTTGTAAAACGGTTGTAGCAGATATATTCATGGATAGACGGGAAAACATAGCGACTTAAAGCTTCAGCCCTACCTCAAAAGTATGAAGAAGGTATGTAGATGACACATTCACTTTACTCAGAACACGAGATATAGATAGATTTTTCAAACACATCTACTCGAAGGCAGAGGCAATTGAATAAACTTATGAATTGGAAATTCAGGAAGGGGAACCGTCAATGTTAGATTGCAGCGTAAAAAGGAAAAAAGATGGGAAGCTAAAAACACTAGTGTGCGTTTAAAGGAAACCCACACATTCAAACAGATATTTGGACTTCCAAACATCCCATCCTATGTCAGTGAAAATAGGGTTGATGAAATGTCTAAGTGACAGAGCACAAAAACTAAGTAGTACCAAGGAAAATCTAAGACAGCAAGTGATACACATAAAAGAAGCCTTGAAACTGAATAATTACCCGGATAAATTAGTCAGGAAATATGCAGGGAAATGTAAAAACAAAATAAATAATGATAGTAGTGATAATAATAATGGTAATAATAATAGTGATAATAATATTATTAATGACGACACCAACAATAAGGAATCTAAATCATCAGTAGTAATCCCATACAAGAAAGGAACCTCGGAAGCCTTAGGCAGAATTCTGAACAGGGCAGGAATAAAAGTGGCTGGAATTCAAACCAACCACAAACTCAATTAAAATCAAGCTTTCTCGGTTAAAGTATCAATCCTGTGGAGCCAATGAAACAAAACAATTTAGTTTATCTAATACCCTACCTGCAATGATTGTCAGGTCAAATACATAGGTCAAAGTAGTAGAACAGGATCAGTCAATGAGACTAGCGAAGCATAAAAACCTAGCAGCAAAATCTAGACTAGTTGATCTGAATAAGATAAGAAATCTGGAGAATAGTTTAGCTATAACACTCACCACATGAAATTACACACAACCATACAATAGGCTGGATGGGATAGAATGACAATTTTAAAATCTAAAGCAACTAACAGAGTGGAGGGAGGGATTAATAACAGAAGCTTTGTTTATCGAATCAACTGCAAATCAAAACGTGTAATAGGAATGATTCAACACCTGTCCAGTCGGATATCTGGAAAATTCTACCACCCGAACGCCGACAAAATCGGAGAGGAAAAAGAAAACTATGAAACTCAAGTTTCGAAGTCGTGTGATTATAATTGATGAAATGATTATGAACAATAAATAAATTCTGTTCGAAACCTTGCCATCGCGTAAATAATACTGTTTCACTCACTCACTGTGTAATACATATAATAAACAAACTAATATAGAAAATTTATCTTTATGTATCCAGCCGGCTAAAAAGGTATTTTATTAATTACTTTTCTTTCTCATGAACCAGAATTAATCCGTTTATGCTTTAACATTACACATTACATTACAAGTTGTGTGTACTCACTACGGTTGTTATTTAATCAGGTGAACTATTGATATATACATATTTTGCAATGTTCACTTATCATCATCGATATTGATCACAGATCATTCATTAAATTAGCACACAGTGGTTGATTGATTATGTGAAATAAATAAAAGCAATTATTATCTAGCCGTAACAGTGCATGGCAATCAATCCCAGTATATAAATATAACGTTTAGCATTATAATATAAACGCATAAGTAGTATGGAAGAGAGCATTCACCGACCAAATAATAAACAGTTATAAACAGCATTGATCTCATTTCTAGAAAGTAAAAGTGTATTTTGTTTTATTTCTATCCATGTATGAGTGAATGTGTGTGTAAACATGCAGGGCACATGTGAGTGCGTTCCAGAGTAAGGTGATAAAACCTCAGGGACAAACTAATTCTATGCATTTATTTATTTATTTGTCTTAGAAATAGGCATGCGCCTACTGATATGTGCCTATTGATGTGGTAACTTCAAGTCAGTGTGATAGTAACACTGAGAATAAGGCTGACTGGTGGTATAGATAGATATTACTAGTTCTAACATTCTAATTGAATACAATGTGATATAGCAGCTAACGGTCTATCTATTTTCACACCAAATGCACATGATACTAGAATTGTGATAAAACCTATTGATGTTTATCTGTGAAAGAGGTGGGTGTGTAGTAGAAATAACAACTGTGCACAGTATGTGGTGTGTAGCAAAAAGAGACCGCTTAGGATAGATAGGAGGGGTAAACAGCCCCACTAGCTCTCTCTCTCTCTTAATATTGTGAGATAGTGAAATAAGTAAAATGCTTCAGATAGTCCTAATGCATACAGCAAATTCCTTTATTCAGTAGACAACATATAATAGTAATAATAATATTAACAGGGTAACCAATAATCGCTTGAATTCAAACCATAATAATTTCTCAGTAAACCTAATAATTCTCTATGATGACAATCAAGAAATGTGCACAGAACTGCTTTTTCTTCGTCCATATAGTCGCCTACTAAATCGATGGTACAAAACATGTCACAAACACAAGCTGAATAGAGGAATCCACAGCCTTAACTTCAACGATGATTGTCAGTACGTTGTTCCAACTGATGATTCAACTGTTTCAATGTCTGTTAACTCCCAGCTAGATTGTACTAAAATAAATAGCTTTCTATTGGGAGTCAGCAAATGGTCTGAGTCTAACAGTCTTAAACTGAATCATTCTAAATATCAAACTGTTAATTTCAGCTTAAGATGTAAAAGACAGTTAAAAGAAGTCATCGATTCTCATGACAGCTGTAAGATTGACGACAATAAAATGGGAATTAAATCAGAAACTAAGTATCTTGGACTTATTCTCTCTGCTGATCTCTCCTGGTCTTCCAGTGTCTCAGCGATCTCCAGTAAAATATTCCGCCTGACATTTTACATTAAGAAGTTAAGGCACTCGCGTATAACTCAACCCCCCTCCTCTTACAGTTCATAAACTCTTGCATTTACCTATTCTTCTTTACTCTTCACCCTTATTCTTTCCTGGTTTGCTTAAAAAGGACTATGTCACAATTCGTAGAATACTGAAGACTGTCAGTAGGGTGAGCGGTATCCCAGTGGACCAAAAAGTTAGCGTCGTTGTCGATAGGCACTTCACTTCGTGCAATAAATTTGCTAAAGAGATTTTGTCTGACTTTGAGCATCCACTTTACCCTCAGCTTTCACCTTGCATCTCCTCAGGTAGAACAAGAAGTAACTTCGTAAAACTGTATGCTCGCACGTCTAAGTATACAAATTCTATCATACCATACTTGGAACGTATTTTATGTGATGAAAATAGTGTCAGGCAAGAATTAACTAACCTTTTTTCATCTAGTAAATAAACAATTTCCTCCATCCATCCATCCTTATGTACCTTCAAGTTTTACTTTTATTATTTCTATTATATTTATGGTCCTTTTGCTTCTTTGTTTGTTTGGCTTTCATAACTGCAAACACCAACTAATCTCTATGACTGCTGTAATCTTTGTCTCTCCCTCACCATATCATGTGGAGAGAGAACATTATATTCAATATTTTTTTAACATGCTAGGATTTCTATACCACATTGACAATACTGTGTGAAACAAGCCAACGGAAATTTTCACTTGTATTATTACTATTATTACCTTAGCTGTTATCACTATTATTGTTATTTCCATTTTATATGCTGCATGTTTTTAGACACTACCTCTATTGTAAATGTGGAAAATTTTCTATGTGATGAATTTTTATTTATAATTTGAGGAAATTAGATGCAACATTGTGATTAATGCTGAAAATTCCATTCTGTATCACAAGTACTGTTTTTGGAATAAAGTAAATTATTATTATTATTAATTTACTTAGTGAATTCGTCTTCGACAAATTGTAGTTATAATTTGATGATATTAGATGGTTCGAGGTAATCAGAGGGAAGCCTTGGTCCAAGGTTTCCTGCTAGTTGGCAATCACCAGTCAGCAAGGAGTTTCTGCAACCTCAAAAGAAATTCATATCCCTTCTGAGATTCGAACCCGCGTCACCCAGTGCTGCAGTCGAATGTTACGGTGTACTGCCGATTACCTCAAACCATCTTATATCATCAAATCAATGTGCACCGTGATGGCGAGCTACCTAGAACGATGGCCACATTACAACCTGATTGATGGAATTCAGTCTGCACCAAAGAGAGGACTAGACACATCACACTAGTAACTAGTGTCAAATCAAAATATAACTATAATTATAACACCGTTACTTTAATTTCAAGATTGATTTCCCTAAGTTTGACTGGAAATTCCTGATTAGAAGTGCCATTTGGGAAGAGTGATTAGATGCCTCGACTCCATGCATTCACATGCAGTTATAACCACTCTAAACATTTAGCAATAGAAAACCATACTATCAAACCACATGGTTCAGCTCACTATTTGTATCTCATACAAATCGATATTTTAGAATATGCAGCTAAATTGCATAAGATGAATTCTAAAACTGAGTACTTTGTCATAAATTCTGTATACGGTGCTCTTTCCGATTGCAAATCTCTGATTTAATCAATCTTATGGTAGTAACTGCTTATATCAAATAATCAGGTATCTAACCAGGAAGAGATCAACACAGATGATGAAACCAATAAAAGATTATAAAGGGAACCTGATCACTGTGAAGGACTCTTGAATCGAACATCACCTGCAACTCGCGTAAAAATACACCACCATCAACAGCACGCACAGAACTGCCTGCCAGTGGCATTAATCCTGCAATGAAAGCGGAAATCCCCAATACGATCAATCTACTGAATTTCGTGAAGGCAGATGGAATATCCCCGAAGCACTGAAAACGGATCCAGAGAATGAAGCAGATATGCTCACACTATTATTGCGAAATGTCTGGGAGGAAGGAGAGGTGCCTACCGAATGGAAGAAAGGCTGCCTACCTTGTTAAGCTACCAAAGAAGTGTGACCTAGGCCTCTGCAAGAACTGACTAGCTTGGAATAATGCTGTTGTCTACGCCAAGTAAAATACTAAGTCGCATCATCCTGGAGAGAATAAAGAATGCCTTGGATACAGAACTTCACCTGGAACAAGCTGGATTCAGAAAAGGCAAACCATGTGCCGATCAAATTGTAACTCCATGTGTCGTCATCACAGAACCAAACATAGAATGGCAGTCAAACCTCCACCTCGAATTCATCGATTTCGAGAAAGCCTTTGACAGATAGCGTTGACCAAAATGTAATTTGAAAATTACTTCAATACTACGCCGTGCAGTACCCGGGTCTTCATCAACCTCATTCAACAGCTGGCTATATGAGTAAGCAAGGCATTCTAAATGAATACAGGAGTAAGACAAGGCTGCTTGCCTGGCTATTATCACCGATTATATTCCTAATTGTAGTGGACTGGATTAAGAGACATAATGTAAGTGGGGAGTGAGAAGACAGGAATACCGTGGGTCGACAATAGTCTAGAAGATCTGGATTTCGTGCGTGGATGATTTATATTTAGTGCTTAATGTCACAAAAACTCGAAGACTTGCAGGCAGGCGAAAACCAACAAACTGGCTGAAGAGGCTGGCAGGAAGCGAAGACAGGACTCCAGGTGAACATAGAAAATAAAGAGGTGATGAAGATAGCCAACCAATCGGTTAACAGCAACAACAACCAGCACCAATCACCATCAATGGGAGAGATTTAACATATGCAACCTCCTTCAACTTTCTAGGAAACTTCGTTGCAACCACAAGAGGAACGAATGAAAATGTCAAAGCCAACTACCCAGCCAACCAGAATCGGAAAAGCAACATACTTCTTCATCAACCTGATACCAGTTTGGAAATCCTATGCATTTAACATAAGGAACAAGATTCGCATTTTCAACACCAATGTCAAGTCGATCAGTTCTTCTATGCCGGCCAGAAACCTGGTGCCAGCGTTTCACGAAAAGAACTTCCAACAGGTCACTGCAGACTTTCATCAACAACTGCCCTCTTCGTTGGCTCCATACTGAAGATCAAATGGCAAGGAAGAATTAACAACAACAAAATTCTGACTGGGAACAAAACAACAGGCGAGAAAATGTAGATGGATTGATCGGGTATTCGGTTGTGGAGGCTGTCGAATGATATCGCGCGCTCAGTGCAGGCCATGGCTCAAGTGAAAGGTGAAGGCTAAGCGACAAGTGGGTCGTCGGTGTGACGGTGACATCGAGCAGATGGTGTGAAAAGGCGATGAGAGATTGTGGGCAATAGTGGTCCAAGCTGAATTGGATGGCAGAAGATAAGTCAAAGTGGAGACGTGTTGTTGAAGCCGTATGTTCCACTAGGAACTAAAAGGATGACTAGTCTTAAGCAATGACTGAAATCTAGTGATAAACTATATACTCTGATTACTAAGTTGAGTTAAACGATACCTACCGTTCGCTGAACACCAAGATGCATCATGTTAACGGAGTTCTAAAATAAGGCCTACTATATCCTAAATTTCATCATTATTACCACCAAAGTGATATTCACACTAGACTTCACTAAAATGGATTTTATTCAATTACTGAAAATACAGAAAAAGTGCATAGCTGAAATTATTATTATTATCAGTATTAGTAGTAGTATGGCTTACCTTCACTAAATTTTGTATGAAAGATTTAAAAATATTTAAATTTTCAGTATACTTCTTCCACATATTTTTAATCTTTATGACATGATCAGGGAAACAGAATTTTTCACAGTTTTCCACTTCAATTATTAATGAATGAATAAATTGTTCTTGTGCCTTGAAAAAATTAAAAAAAATCAAAAAAATAAATAAATCCCGCAAATATTAAATGATGCCGATGACAATGAAAAACAACCTCTTTTTTTTATCATTTTCGTTGTAAGAATCCTATTACTACCAACTTACTATTATCAAAAAAATCAATAAACTATGAAAACTTATATCTCCTTTACATTTAGTCTGGTACACACTTCACAATAGTTCATAGAATTTCGCTCAAAATTATAAACAATACTTGGAAGTAATTCCATGTAAAAATGTTGGAATTACTCATTTCAATATCGCTGAGATTTTACAAATATAATTTTTTACAAATGTCTACTTCTCACTCGGCGCCCAAATATTATAGAACTATTCTGTCACATCTTGACTACAGTTCATTTGATTTATTTTGTAATCGAATTAAATTAACAAAGAAACTATGTTACTGGCACAATCATCGTGTTTCCACTCTCCGTTGTCTGCAACAGAATGCGTATCCTAAATTCGTAGCTGTCCAGTCACCTGACAACTTCAGTAGGTCGAATAAAGCAGCTGAATTTTCAGAAAGAAGACAAAGTAATAAGTTTGACGGGTTGTTCAACTAAACTCTAATCCTAAACACCATAATTTTGAAAATACGTCTAATCATAAAATTCTAGATACTAACAGTTTGAACAGACATGAAGGTGTGATTTTAGCCGACGCATAGGAAATCCTGGATAATAAATAAGAATGGATATGTATCACTAACTAATAATACTTGGTCAAAGTTTCCCGACTGTCTATATCTACTTATGGAGACGTTAAGACATTGTTTTACAACTGTTTATCCGCACACACACACACATACACACTGTGTTTAAAGTGTTTAACAAAGGTAGATCAATATTTGTAAGTCTGAGGTCAAATTTTGATCACAACTCGTACAATTTTGTTTATTATATACAATTGGTGGATGGTGGCTAGCAGTGGAATCCAGGATGCGCATTTCGTCCTATTTGTTTATTATACTTGTTAATATTTGTTTTATGAATCATGATTGGACAAAGCTTTTAAAAACAAAAGATGTTCCTTTTATACATAAACCTGTTATGTTAATTTCGATTAATTTCCCTGAAGAAGTTCGGACCAGACTGGCGAACGAAACGTTGGAATTACTCATTTCAATATCACTGAGATTTTACAAATATAATTTTTTACAAATGTCTACTTCTCACTCGGCGCCCAAATATTATAGAACTATTCTGTCACATCTTGACTACAGTTCATTTGATTTAATTCCATATAAGTTTGTTTATTAGATGTATCACACAGTCAGGGAAACAGGATTATTATTTACTAGATGACAAGGTTTCGAACAAAATTTATTTAATGTTCATAATCATATCAAATACATCAACTCGAAGGTGGATGCAATTCAATTCCCTTATGAATTCGAAAGTCAGAAAAGGGGGCTTCCAATGTTAGATCGTAGCATAAAAAGGAAGAAGATGGGGATTAAAACACAATAGTGTGCGTTCACAGGAAACCCACACATTCAAACAGATATTTGGACTTCCGATCATCCCATTCTATGTCAGTAAAAATAGGATTGGTGAAATGTTTAAGTAATAGACCACAAAAATTTAGTAGTACCAAGGAAAATCTACAGCAGGAAGTGGTACACATGAAAGAAGCCTTGAAACTTAATAATTACCCTTGTAATTTAGTCAAAAATGCAGGTCAAATATGCGTAAGACAACATCAACAATAAGGAATCTAAATCATCAGTAGTAATTCCGTACAAGGAAGGAACCTAGGAGACCTTACACAGAAATAGTAACAAGCCAGGAATCAAAGTGGCTGGAATTCAAACCAACCACAAACTCAATTAAAAACAAGCTTGGTCGGTTAATGGATCAACCCTGTGGAGCCTTTAAAACAAAACAATTTGTTTATGTAATACACTGTCCGCAGTGATTGTTACGTCAAATACATAGGTCAAACTAGTAGAACAGGGCAATCAGACTAGCCGAACATAAAATCCAAACAGCAAAATCTAGATTGGTTGATCCAAATGAGATAAGAAATGTAGAGAATAGTTCAGCTATACCACTCACTACATGCAATAACACACAACCATACAATAGAATGGGATGGGATACGATGACAGTTTTAAAATCTAATACAACTAACAGAGTGGAGGGAGAGATTGATAACAGAAGCTTGGTTTATCGAATCAACTCAAGAGAGTACGTGTAATAGAAATGATTCAACACCTGTCCACCCGGATATCTCGAAAATTCTACTACCCCAACGACGACAAATAGGAGAGGACAAATAAAACTATAAAACTCAAGTTTCGAAGTGTGCGATTATACTTGATGAAATGATTATGAACAATAATGAATTTTATTCGACACATCATCCAGTAAATAATGCTGTTTCCCTGACTGTATGATACATTTAGTAAACAAACTAATATGAAATTACTTACTACCACAGTGCCCAAGTTTTACAAGTATATTGATACTTCGAAGTGATATTTAAGTGTTGGTTTGTAGGGATTTGAATGGTTATAGGATTTCATCATGAGCTGACATTAGTTAGAGAACCACTGGAAAACCTGGGAGTACTGGACAGCTGTTTCCTCCTAGTTTGGGACTACTCAGCAGTACCCACCCACCGGGATTCGAACCCAGGACCTTCTGGTTACAAGGCGAGTTCGTATACCATTAAGCCACTGGGACCCCATCCAACTTCTGCAGATTCACGATATAGCGCAACCGCTAGCCAATGTCTTCAGCGAGTATTTGTCCTCACACCGACGTGATGCACGCTACTGGCCACAACATTTCAGTAGAATCCCATGTAACTACCTACCTGAATAGGGCAAGTCGCTAATAAGTATTTCATCGATGTTTAAGTGTTGGTTTGCAGGGATTTGAATGGTTACAGGACTTCATAATGATCGCTTGGAAGTGACTTAGGTATCAGCTGTGCTTCCCAAGATTGAATATTTCCGCTACACCTGTACAATCACATTTATGTATAACTATTTGTGTGTCTGTGTACATTATACAATAAAAGTTAGGTAGGTCATCGAAATGTTCCACAGAAATGTGATGAATAATCAAATTGTAACTAGGCGCGGGTGAAGATTAGTAAGTATTGACATGGATTAGGTAATATGAAGACACCCAGAAAAACAGGATGTTAATGAAAGAGCATGGAAACAAGTGCCCAAAGCAAATTATGTAATAGGTAGAAAGAGTAAACGAAGGATAGGTTAATTTTTAAAAATGTTACTAAGACAGTTGTACAAAAATTTAAAAAAGCATTACTAACATAATACGCTTTATAGAAAGCAAGATGGTATGGCTATGGGTTCACTTTATGGCCTGTTACTTGCAGATATTTTCATGACAAGTTTGAGAAATGTTCCATTGAAACCGACAACCGACAATTTCCCTCTGTACAAAAGGTACGTCAATGACATTTTCTGTCATCGATGATAACAAATGTTACCTGAATATAATGTCCTTCAAGTTCTCAATAGCTGCCACCGAGTAATCAAATTTATAGATGAAACAGAAACCGGAGAGGCGATCTTATTTCTGGAATATGTGGAATGGCCAAATGACAAACTTTTACAGTTGGATACGCGTCAGTCGCAAGCCGAACCTGATAATATCTCTTGTTTCAAATCTTCAAATATTCCCATTTATTATATTAGAACAAGACATATAAGCGGACAGTGTCGCTGTTTTCAATTAGATCTTCTTCAGGCTTTACTCTAATTTACATAGACTTATATATAAAAAATTTTAACCAATGACGGTGACTTTATCGATCAAATAATAATAATGTGGTAAATGTTTTGAACGAAATTAATAACTGTGATTATAATGGTAACAAAATATTGATAATAAGGTTTATGCAGGTGGTGATAAGAAGAATAACAAAGGTAGTGAGTGATATGTGTATATGTAGACAATTTAATAAATAAATAAATTAGGTCAAATCTTAAAAGGTGAAATGGAACGATAATCAGTTTAAATAAATATCATAAAAGTACAAAGGAGATGGAAGCTAAGAAAGGGTGGTAGGGTTTTGAATAGAATTCACCTGGGCTAAGCAAAGGAGAGGCAAAGACAGAACGAACTTCTTTTGTATACAAAGACTAGGATCGTTCTCTCGAATTCCCATAGCTTCGATAAGTGTAAAAGGCGGGTTCTGATTTCGTTCGAAAGACTCGATGAGATGCGATAGATAACTTTGAAGGCACTATTTTTGTCCACTTAGTGACCTCTATCATCAATCAAATGAGCCAAAATAGGACTTCGTATAGATTTCATTTGACCTTTTCCGAACCATGAAGGAAGATGCTCATTAATGCGTTTGTTAAGTTGTTTAGTTGTTCGCCCTATATAGCCAGCTCTCTCTACAGGAGAAACTAAATTTATAGATACACATAGAAGTGGCACAGCTAGGTAGCTTGACTTCCACTTGAGCAATCATAATTGGTCGGCTGGAAAATGACAAACAAACAGAGGGTGGCGGCAGTATAAGTCCGTTTTATCGCTCTCGATAATCTCTGATGTAAGACTTCGCCAGCCACGTCTCCATTAAATTGCAATTTCATAAACAGTTGTTTCTTTTTAACTGTTGTCAATTTCTCTTTTTTGTACTTGGTGTCCATGTGTCTCCTTACAAGTCTACTAGGATAGCCCATTTGGATCAGCGTATTTTGAATGTATCCTAACTGATTTTCTAGGGAGTCCTCTGTACAGATCCGTCTTGCTCTATTCGTGAGGCGGCATCTGACCAAATTGATTTTGTATCGGATTGGTGCAAAACTGATGAAATATGTATACTGTCCTACAGATGTAAGTTTTCAATAGACATCTCTCTTGAGTGAACCATCCTCTTTTCTGCTCAATTGAACGTCAAGGAAACGTAGTCTACCATCATGTTCTTCTTCATAAGTGAAGATGAGCAATGGATGTGCATCATTAAACTTTTTTAACATTTCATTCTTGTACATTTCACATTCAACAACCTTTACTACAGGCAAATCGACGGTATCACCATGGATTCTCCATTGGGGCCAATTTCGGCAGACTTCTTTCTTGCCAAGATTGAAAATGGTCCATTGAGACAAGTAATAGAGAAAACCGATTCTTATTTTCGTTATGTTGATGATACGTGTATCATTCTTGATGTGAAAGCTGGGAATTCGAGGGAAAAATCCTTGTCTTTGTATACAACAAAAGAAGTTTGTTCTATCTTTGTCTCTCCTCTGCTTAGCCTAGATGAATTCTAATCAAAACCCTCCCACCCTTTCTTATCTTTCATCTCCTTCGTATTTTTATGATATTTATTTAAACTCTGATTATCTGGCCACCTCACCTACCTTTAGTGTTACGTAACTTTTAAGATTTGACCTAATTTATTTATCGAATTGTCTACATATACACATATCACTCACTACCTTTGTTATTCTTCTTATCGCCACCTGCATAAACCTTATTATCAATATTTTGTTACCATTATAATCATCGCTATCAACGACGATCAAAACATTTACCACATTGTTACTACTATTTGATCCACAAAGTCACCGTCATTGGTTAAAATTTTTTATATAAATCTGTGTAAATTAGAGTAAAGCCTGAAGAAGATCTAATTGAAAACAGCGACATTGTTTGCTTATATGTCTTGTTCTAATATCTCTTGTGGCTAGAATCCGTAGAATTCGAAGTCCCGAATCAGTGGAAAAAAGTGATCATTCATTTGAAGAAGACACTATTAGACAATGGCTATCCATTAAGCTGAAAGATTTCATCGTATATGATTATTAATATTGTTTGGGATAAAGTGATTATCATTATTATTAATACTGCATGCATATATTGATTTCTTGTTTAAAAATGAACGGTCTGTGCAAGCATGTTAAAATTGTTTCTGTAGATATGCTTAATAATACCTTTGGGCTGTAAGCAAGCAGCTGAGGAGAAGTTCACGAAATAAACAAAGAATGGTACCATTTAAATCTGCAAAAACCACTGTTGTTCTAGCTTTATTCACATTCATTTTCGATCCTAGTGGAATATACATATGATTTCAAACTAGAGCTGTGGTGTTTTTCGGGATGAGGTTGCTAGCCTCATTCCCAGCCCTCCCTCTCTACTCGGCTTATTACCAGTTAGGCAGGATAAAGGTGTGCGTCGGCCAGGAATCAAATGCCGGACCAATTGCTCCGTTGACCAGTGTGCTGCCACTAAAACTCCGACGTATATGTCATGATTATTACTGTTATTATTATTAATGTCACTTATGGAGAGCTGTACAGCCAGCCGAAAATAATGGCAGAGAATCGCGTACAGTAAGGATATGTCGTATAGGTTCTATGTTCCATTAGGAACGCAAGGAAAGAAAAGTAATACAATTAATATTGTCGCCGTTATTAACGGCAAATAATTGGTAATCTTTCACAGTCACCATTCATTCATATATCATCTCTTCAAGTAAATTAGAGTAGTGCTCCTCTAGACGAGGTAGTTGATAGTCTCTCACTTGTGTGTTATCGAGGTTGTTAGCGTATAACACCTTCTTCGAATCAAAACACCTAACTTCTGCTTTTTGTTAAACAAGAGGTTTCTTTACAGATATATCTGTAGTGAGAGCTGGCTGTTAGTTAAGATTGGTGGACAGTAATTTACGTCAAGGTTTATGTCCCTAATATTGATCGTGAGAAAAGTATGAACAAAGACTGACTTTGCGTAGGCGGATACAGTTAGCATATAGATGATCTGACAGTCAAGAAACAGTCGCAAAGAGATGAAAGATTAACTTTCAGTGAGAAACAACCAATCAGAAGACTGTTTTTCTGCTAACAATAATCTATGATAATGTACATGACAATCTATAAACATGTGTTGAACGATCTGTTTCCCGGCCCTTGTCTTCTCTTATTACCTTTGGTTTCGCTGCTTACCAACAAATGGAAAGCTTACAGCCTGCAGTTTTTGATGGAGACATAAGGATCTTCGGGCAAGACTTCGAGGTTTCTGAACAGTTCAGTGACGTACAACACTTGTCAGAGATGAGGCTGTTACTTGAGACGCTTATGGGAGGTCGGGAGAAAGCAGCATATGAAATTGTGTGAGGCGAAACATCGATGAATGTGGGATAGGGTCAGTCAAATAGTTTCCAAAGTGGTAAGGACCACATATGGTTACTTTGAGATGGGTTTACGCTGACACAACCGCAATGGAGAGCAAAGAGAAACAGGTGAACATCAGCGAGCGCCAAGATTCCAGACAGCAAGACAAATGAACAAAGCCTCTAGAACCAAGAAGCCTGATGCAACTTCAATCGGAAGTCTTTGACGGGGGACAAGTCAGGTGAGGGCTGGCTACTAGCCGAATTGGTAGATAGTAATTTACGCCAATGTGTACATCCACAATATTGGTCATGAGAAAAATAAGAACAAAGACTGACTCAACAACTAACTACAGAAGACATTCCGTAGGCGGATACAATTTGCAGACACATTATCTGAACTTCAATAAACGGCCAAAAAGAGATGAAAGATTAACGTTCAGCGAGAAACAACCAGTCCGAAGACTGTGTTTGTTTGCTTACAATAACGAATAATAATAATGTACATGAAAATCTATAAATACGTGTTGATTTCCTTAATGAACGATCTGTTTCCTGTCCCTTGTCTTCTGCTGTTATATTACTAGTGAATAACTACCCACCAGAATTTATTCAAAACTGTATATGAAGAACCATAGAAAAAGTAAGATTAGTGATAAAAAATAACAAAATTACTATGGAATTCAAAGCCTATATAGTCATGTCGTATAAAGAAGGAACGTTACAGAGGTGTTATGTAAGGACCTCAAAGACGCTTGAATTAGAATGGCACTGAAACCAACCAATCAACCAACCAACTTACTCTCTCAGTGAAAAACTTTGTTTATTCGCTTTAGGACCCAATAGACCCAATTACAAAAATAATAATAATAATTTAATCTACCAAATACCATACAATGAATGACTGTTAGTGAGGTCAATTACATAGGTTGTCAAACTAGTAGATTATTGGAACATAGCAATATTAGCTGGACCTAGAATGTGATGATTGACCCTGCTACGCTAAATAACATAGAAAAATAGCTTAGCCATTGGATTGCACTCATTTGCATAGATAATCACTAAATAGGGTGGGTGGGATAGGGTGAGAGGTATTAAAAAGTAATAACAGGATTTAATCATGAGCTGACATCAGGTAGAGAACCAGTGGAAAACCTGGGAGTACTGGACAGCTGTTTCTTCTTAATTTGGGACTCTTCATCAGTACGCACCCACACCGCCAAGGTTTGAACCCGGGACCTTCTAGTTGTAAGGCTAGCGAGCTCATAGACCATTAAGTCAGTGGGACCCGAACCAATGGCTAGTCCTTATATTCAAACTTCTGCTGATTCACGATATAGCGCAACCACTAGTCGATGTCTTCGGTGGCGAGTATTTGTTCTCACACGCAACCTGCTACACCCTACTGGTCAAATCCCTACAAACCATCTGTCTGTCTGTCTGTCTGTTTTCGACATAGAACTTTCCACAAGTGTGCGGAAGTTCAAGTCGCCACACTCCGTGTAGCACGCGAAGCAAGAGAAGAAAGTACAAGAAAAGCATAATAGAAACAGTGAGCAGATGTGTGAGACAAAGGAGTAATAAAGAAAAACAAAACAGTTTCATTGGAGATCATAAGTCACAAGGAGTGGATGCATCTGCGCCACTGAGAACGATTTTGAGCCATGTCACCAATTGTTTCCAACCATAGAGTTTTACCGTCCCGAGGACCCCAGCCTGGAAGTTTACACCTTCCTACGTGGCTTAGACCAACTGTTGTGTATTTCATTGACCATCACTTGAATAGGTGGAGAGAGAAAGAGAAAGGTTAAACACTAAAGCTTTGTTTATCCACTCAGCACACTGAACACGTGTATTCGGAATGAAGCAACTCCTAAAGCGGGTATATGGAAAGTAGTTAGAAACAACGAAGAGGAATTGGAAAGAGAGAAAATATACACATAGGACAAATTGTGAAACCGTGTGACTGAAATTGATTGATGATTTATGAGTGGTAATAATTTATGCTTCACAAATTCTCATCCAGTTGCTAATACTGAATCATCATTATTGCTGTGTAATGTTTGAAACAAACTTATCTAATGTAGAAGTACATTTCAGAGCAGTGCCCAAGGTGTACACTTACATTAATAAATCATTCGAAATATATATAGACAAACTGAAGGTGTATCAATGCGTTGGATCACCAATATCCCCTAATGTAGCAGATATATTTATGGGCAGTTGGGAAAATATGATTCTTAATACGTTTAATCCTACTCCAAATATATGGTGAAGATATGTGGATGACACTTTCACAGTGCTTCTCGACACACACACATAAACTCACTAACGGAGAGAATAAAATGCACACTTGAGTCAGAAAATGAACAAGGAAAATTAGCTATGTTAGACTGTAAACTACACACTAGTGTGTACAGAAAACCTACTCATTCTAATAGATATTTAGACTTTAATTCATCTCATTCGTTAACTGTTAAGGGAGGCTTATTTAAGTGTTTAACAAACCGAGCAGTAGCACTAAGCAGCACAAAAAAGATCTAAATGATGAAATAAAACAGACAGAAGAAGCACTGGTGTTAAATAACTATCCTATAAAGTTCATTAGGAAAATCAGTAAAGGTCAAAAACAAATTAAAATAATTGTGGAACTAGAAATGATAACATAAATAATAGAGAATATAAGTCATCTTCAGTTATACCATATAAAGAGGGTACATCTGAGATCCTCGCAAAGTAGAATTCTCAATAAAGCAGGAATTAGGGTGGAATTCAAATCTACAAACTCACTCAGACAGGAGAAGCTCTGTAGGTTAAAGGACCCGGTGGACCCAATTAGACAAAATAATATAATTTACAAAAAACCCTACAATGACGCTGTGTGATGTCAACTACATAGGTCAAACTAGTAGGTTGTGGGTAGTCAGATTATCGGAACATCAGAATTTAGCTAAGGTAAGAATGGTTGACCCCGAGAAGATAAGTAATCTAGAAAAAAGCTCAGCAATTGCATTGCAATGCATGCATTAACACACAACCACACAATAGAGTGGGAGAGGGTTAAAATTCTAAAAAGTAATCTAGGTAGGTGGAGAGCGAGGTTGATTACTGAATCCTTGTTCATCAAGTCTACACCCAACACATGCAATAGAAATGATTCATCACTCATACCTGAAATATGGAAAATACTACTACCAATCAAATCAAGTGAAAAATAATGGAACTATATAAATGAAGTTAGGAAGTCGTGTGAGTACCTTAATATTGATTATGAGCAGTAATAAATTGTGCTCGAAACCTGGTCATCAGTAAACATTACTGTATAACGACAATGTGAGACTTTATCAAAACAAAAATTTACCCTTAATGGAATTACACTCTATCACAGTGCACAAGTTTTATTCTTATATCAATAATAGGTCATTCTGGCGTGTATGCAGATCCTCAGTCGATATGATGTGCGTTATCCTGAATTCCACCGGTAGTCACCACCAACAAACTGACTTTCATGAATGTCACTAACAGTAGGCTAATGCAATTACCAAAGGTCAATGGAAAGAAATAAAGTGGCGACCCAAACACCTATGCAGTATAATTAGTTAGTTACCTTTGTCCAACAATATAAATTTCTACATTTTATTACATTTTAACAAGCTTTTTTATTTGTCTGTCACATATAATTTTGCATATATATTACTGCGGTGCGACATTAAAAATACACACAGGTTACTGGAAATAACAAAACTGCTCTATATTACATTACACACCAGATAACCAAACTCTGGTTCATGTTTTTCTAGTGACCTTATCAATAATAAAATCTAACCGGTTTTCGGTGATTGTAGTAAAGCTAATGCAGGTTTAATATTTTGATTAACGATCAGAAATGCGAAAAAAGACTGCTCAAATAAAACATTTCTTCAAAAAGACGACTCTGGTGGAGCTACGTGGCTTGAGTTCACCGAATGCTCGAGAATTGAGCTAGTAATTGTCTTACATTGTCCCTTTGCTAAGTATGCTAGATAATCTTCAGAGATGAGTTTGGAAAGCGTTCGCTTTGTGTGAGCGACCAATATAACTAGCTCTACACGAGCAGGTGAATTTATTAACACACATTGAGGTGGCCAGTCCAAAACGGCAGTTCATCCTTCACATATCCATTGATCATTTGTCGGCTGTAGAAATTTATACGTAGCTCAACCATAAAGAAGGGTTTTCACACTGATCTGCATAAGCGATTCTTCAGGATCTCAGGATCTTCAGGATTCTAAAGAATCGCTTATGCAGATCACTGAGGAAAGCCTTCTTTATGGTGCGGCCCGATGTTCCTCTAGGAACTAAAGGAAATAATAATAATAATACTGATAAAGTGCGACTGATTTTTTAGTGTCTAAACTTTATCAGGTTCACATTCGAATACGTAAAATAAACCATAAACAGTCCTCATTTCTGTGACACATTAAAATCAGTGAACAACCTGCATCGAAAGAAATAAGTGTCACTTTTACTCCTACCTTACGCAGAATTCTTAACAAGGAATGAAAGTAGCACTAAAACCCACAAACTCAATTAGAAACAGGCTTTGTCTGTTTAAGGATCAATCCTGTGGAGGCTGTAAAACAAAAGAATTTAGTTCACCTAGTAATCTACAATGACTGTCAGGTCAACTACATAGGTCAAACTAGTAGAACAGGGTCAGTCAGATTAGCAAAATATAGATTAGTTGACCCGAGTAAGATAAGAAATGCAGAGAATAGTTCAGCTATACCACTCACTACATGCAATAACACACAACCATACAATAGAATGGGATGGGATAGGATGACAGTTTTAAAATCTAATGCAACTAACAGAGTGGAGGGAGAGATTGATAACAGAAGCTTGGTTTATCGAATCAACTGAGGGCGAATACGTGTAATAGGAATGATTCAACGCCTGTCCACCCAGATATCTCGAAAATTCTACTACCCCAACGACGACAAATAGGAGAGGACAAATAAAACTATAAAACTCAAGTTTCGAAGTCGTGTGATTATAATTGATGAAATGATTATGAACAATAAATAAATTTTGTTCGAAACGTCATCCCGTAAATAATGCAGTTTCACTCTGTCTGTCTGTCTGTCTGGATTCAACATAGAACTTGTCACTGAAGTGCAACAGTTCGAGTTGCCACCTTCCAAATAGCACACAGAAGTAGACAAGAAGATGAGTGAAGAGAATCAATACAGTCTGACAAGTATAAGAGTGAAACAGAATGGGTAATGGTAGAAAGGAATATGAAAGATTACAGAGACTGAATACATCGGCGCTGGCCATTGACAACGATTTTGAGCCATGTCACCTATTGTCTCCAGCCATTGATTCCTACAGTCAGTCCCGAGGGCCCCAACCCGGGAGTCTGCATCTCCCTACCTACCTTACTCAGTTTGACTGTCAAGGATTTCATGGATTGATGAGGCCATGTTTTTGTTTGGCCACCACTTACACTTTTCCAACCTGCACCTATATCAGCTAGTAATGCCCGTCGTCGGGGGGGCGATGGTCAGGCATGCGGAGCACGTGACCTAGCCATCTCAATCTATGTAACTTTATAGCCTCGTTGATTGATTTTCCCTATTTGCCCAACACTCTACGCCTAACGTCAACATTACTTATCTTGTGAAACCACCTAACGTGAGACAGAGATCGCAGACATCTATGATCGAAAGCAGTCAACCTTTTCATGTCTTCAACGCGTATTGGCCATGTTTCAGAGCCATAGAGAAGGACGGAGCGAACTGCTGAGCAGTACACACGTCCCTTGGTTGATAACCGGATGTCACGCCTACGCCAGAGATGGTGTAAGTCAGCGAAAGCAGCTCGAGCTTTTCGGATCCGTGCTGAGATTTCATCGCCAATCAGTCCGTTGGTGCTAATACAACTTCCCAAGTAGGTGAAGTGGTCAACATGTTCTATCACTTCACTCCCTATCACTAAGTTAGGGGTTGACGGGGTCCAGTCCTGTAGCAGCATCTTACATTTTGCAGGGGCGAATCGCATGCCGAACATACGAAGATTGCTGCTCAAGGTGTTCAGAAGACTCTGCATTTCTCCAGAATCCTCCCCTAACAGGACTATGTCATCTGCATATTCTAAGTCCATTAGATTATACCCTGGTAACAAGTCGATTCCTAAGTCACTACGTTCAGTTAAGGATACTTCCATTAGCATTTCTATGATGAAGTTAAACAGAAATGGGGAAAGTGGACATCCTTGTCGGACACCACTGGTTGTTATCAATTCAGATGACAATTCCCCATAAGCCCTTACACGACTACGTGAGTTTGAATAGAGTGCCTTGATTAGTGCAATGTATTTTCTTGGCACTCCCTTCACAGTCAGACATTGCCATAGTACCTTTCGATCCACGGAGTCGAAGGCCGCCTTCAAGTTTCACTCACTGTGTGATATATCTAATAAACAAACTAATATGGAATTACTTCACTTAAACATCATAAAACGTAGTCCTGTCGAGTACACACAAGTCATTAATTAATAAGGCTCCTAAAATGACTCATTGAAATATTTTTCGTTTGCTCTAAATGCTGAACAGTTGAGATATGTATACACATAAAAGCAATCTGTGAGGAAGGATATTCGGTAGAACAGATAGTGATGGTTTAATTACTCTGCACGGAAATAATAATAAACTCATCAGTGATTGTTGATAAAATATAAAATGACTTAAATAATCTATCTAGTTAAGTAGTATAATAAATCTCTCGCTTTCTGTCTCTCAGAAACTGTCAGTTTTAATTATAGGATTATTGATTTCTTTCAGCTTACATTTTACAAACAGGTATTCACTTTTCATGCTACTACTTTTGAGGTTATTTGTAATTGTTTAACTGCTTTGGCTTTTTGTAAACTTTGTCAACGAACCAAAAGTTAGACAAAAAAAACACAATAAAAGTGGTTATGGCTATATAAATTCTAAAGAACAAAACGATAGTTTCATCCTTGATAGCAGATACAATGTCTTTGCGTCGGTGACACAGTGGTTAGGACTCTCGACAACCATGCACATGGTCCGTGGTTCGAGCCCACACTGGCGCACACCAGATATCTATGGTCGGCCTACGAAATTTGGGCTACCGATATCCACGCTGAAAATTCCATACTTGTACCAAAAATACAGTGTGGAATCAAGCTGTTACCAAAAAACAAAAATAAAATAGAGAAGATTTGTAGCACAGGTGAATGATATGCAATTGATAGTGTTCTCTGAGCTGGCTGGTTGGTTTAGCTGCGGAGCTTTCGTCGTCCACCCTCTGGACAACATCCCCTTTCAGTGCAATAATTAGCATAAAGTGAACTGATTTAAATTTTCCATGAGCGATAGAATTACGTCTCTCCCGGTAATCATCTTTACATATGTATTGACCATTTTCTATTGACTCGGATTTTAAACTTTCTGCTCACACGATTTACTTTTTATTAGTAGTATATTTCGTCTATGTTAACGTGTTTGTTAATTGTACATTCGTTTGAGTACCAGGCTTGTAGGAATTCCCTGACCGCACTTTTGGTGTTTCCTCTGTCCAACATTTCGATATTTTCCCAATGAAACTGATGTCCATAACTGTCTATATGCATTCATATGAAAGAATATATATCGTATCTTTTCACGGCTGATTTGTGATCCTGGATTCTGATTCGAAGGGTACGCCCATTCCGCCCGATGTAAAGCCTGTTACAGTTCATACAATTTATTTTGTAAATGGTATTAACTTTATCTCCTTTTTCTGTTGGATCTTTCGGTTTGCATAATATCGAATTAAGTGACTGTGATGGCTGGCTGGCTGGCTTGTGTGCTAAATCCATATCAAACGGTTTCATTATTCTAGCTGTTATCTCAGAAATATTTTTCATGTATGGTAGGATGAATTTTCTTGTGTTCTTTGATGATGGTTCCTTGTTGGTGTTATGATTCGATTTTAAACACTTTTTTGATGAAATTCTGTGGATAACCATTCTGTTTTGTGAAGACCATTTGTAGGTATTTTTCTTCCATTCTTTTCAACTCTGGAGTGCTACAGTGTGTTTGAACTCTCTTTTAAACAATGTCTGCACACAGTTTCTTTTGTGAGTAATTGGATTATTGCTAGTATAGTTGAGTATTTGATCTGTATGCGTCGATTTTCTGTATACTTGTGTATCTAAATTTCCTGTGCTGGTTCTTTGGATTAATTCGGACATCTAAGAATGGAATTTTCTTGTCTAATTCTTCTTCTCTTCTTGTGAATTTGATGTCTTCAAATATGTTGTTTATTAATTTATGGATATATTCTAAATCATTTCTTTTAAATACTACGAATGTACCACCAGCGTAACGTACCCAGATTTTCGGTTTAATTATAGGTAGGTAGAGATATTAATTCTAATCTTTGCATCACGGCTTCAGCTATTAATCCTGATATGGGCGATGATCCAATTGGTGTTCCTTTAATCTGCTCATATATTTGAGTACTGAATTGGAAGTATGTTGTAAGACATAATTCTAAAGGTTCTATCCAAGTTGAACATTCAGTTTTTATGTTTTCATCACTATAGAGTAATTGTTGCATAGTTTATGTTGCTAGTTTTGGAATAATTGAATCATATAATGTTGCAGTTGAGAGAATACTATTAATTGTAAGTACAATGTTTACCTGACTGTAACACATTTACAGCTTTATTAGTTCATGCTACAAACTGTATCCATGAGTCAATAAAACCAGTGTGATATATCGTTTACTTTCATTTGAATGAAAAGCATATCTCTTAAGTGTGTCTGTTTCTATGCTTCCGTTTGGTTTTATCATGGTAACACTTTTTTTTCAGCAGTTTGATATAAATATAGAGAGTTGTGTTTTGTCCCATTGGAGGATAATAAGACGTATTTATTTAACTTTCAGTGTGATTGAACCTGAAATAGAACTCAACAACAAGGACTTGCATTTAGGTATCGATTGATAGGTGAGGAGGGCAAGCCACTTGGTGAGGTTGTGAAGCGTCTTCGATTGAGACGGTCAGGCCACGTGTTACTCACTCCAAACCACCACATTCCTTATCTCGCGTTGTTAGCTGACATGGAATTAGGTTATCAAAAAGTTGGAGTGAAGGTGGTCAGTTCGAAAAATCAGGTCATCAACTGCTAGCTTAAGCCACATAGGGGGAGAGGGGTGTTGACTGCCTGATTAGGGTCGGCGAGAGATGTTGAGAATCAACCAGTAGCTCGACATTCCAAGTTGTATCAGTGACACACACACACACACACTGACATTCACTGCTTTTAATTCCTGAGATTCATGAAGTCCTTACTGCTCTTCTATCTAATTATTCTGTCTCATGTACTTTTCAGCTGATGACAGTTCTTCCAAATTTCTTGCTTTCTGTCTACTTTTGTCCACAATATGGATTATGACAACTTGAACTGCTGCACTTCTGTGAAAAAATCTACGATGAAAATCAGTCAGTCAGTCAGACATGCATTCACATGCAGTTAGTGAAATGAAGTTCAAACTTGTGACGACACGTTTGAAAGGCGAGAGTCTGGACCACAAATCAGAGTCCCACTATATTCATCTCTCTCTCTCTAAACATTCTTGAGTCAGCATACTTAAGTCGATAGCAAACACTCAAACATTTCAGTATCACTTAAGCCACCCCCTCATGCGAACAGGCTACATGTCTTGGATATGATAAGAAAAAGGTGACAAATAGGGAGATACTACGCAAAAAATAAAAAAATTATGGCTTTACATTAGCAAACTGCATTTAGTTTGTTTGAATGTGAGAATAAAGGATTGAACAATCTTGTTCTATTCTTTTATAAAACTCTCGACTGAAGTCTGCAAAGTGCAGTAAGAGTAAATCAATTACTGAATTCAATGAAGTACATTCAGCTATGAAATTCACATACGAAGAGGAATCCCAAGATAGAATTGCCTTCCTGGATGTCTTACTTACAAGAAAACCGGATGTCTTACTTACAAGAAAACCAGATGGTAGCACAAAAAGAAATTTGCATAGAAAAAGTACTTGGACAGGACAATATACACATTTTCACAGCTTCGTTACTATCAAGTACAAAAGAAATTTAGTGAAGACCCTCAGACACACAGAGTTAGAGTTGTATGCTCAGAAGAAGTAATTGAAGATGAATTAAGCATTGAACATGATACTTTGACCGAAAATGGCTATCCCGAAAAATTTATCAAGAAACACATAACAAAGAAAGCGGCGGAAAAGGACTACTCACTATCTGTAAACAAGAAGCCACTCTATATACGACTGAAATTCAAGGGCGATATACCAAGTGAAATAATTGCGAAGCAGTTAAGAAAATCATTTCAGAGAACTTTGAAAGCTGGCGAACTACACGTATTATTCTCTACTCTACCGATGGTGCTAACTCGACTGAAAGATGAAGTATCTAGACTAGACTAGCCACTTCAAATTGTACCTACCAATTCAACTGCGCTTGTGATGGAGCGAGTTATATTGGCCGTTACTCTAGGAACTTGATTTTTCGTGCTCACTCGAGAACATCTCCCAGTATGGCTAAGTAAAGGTGTAGTTAAAACCATCAACAGTTCGATATTGGACCATCTGGTGCAAGCCTGCCACAAAGCCAGCCAGAGTGGAAGAATCCTTCTCTATCATTATCTACCGGGTGCCTAATAAATTACAAAAATCATCGAAGCATCTCATGCTCCAAACAGCAGAAGCTATTGCAATTCGCCTCAAACAACCAGTGCTCTGTGTTCAAAAGAAGCAAGTCCAGCCCCTACTACTGCCCTGGCTTGCCTTCAGTAGAGACTAGAAATTCATGAATTTGTAATATTATCTTTCCTAATTTTTCTGACTTTCAGTCATCATTTTATGTTGATGCTATTGAACTGTAATCTATCAATATTGTTGATTCGATGTTAATTTAAACAACATTAATGTTGTTCGTAACACTGATTCATTCATTCACCATAATGTATAGATAACTGTGGAGCCTGATGATGAAGTTACCGAAAAGAGTACTCGTTGTACAGTATCCATTCTTTTGAAAAATCAATAATAATTAAAGCTATCTTTTCGTGGCTACAAGGTTTAAATGCAATAATTGGTAGCAATGGGGTTTTGAGTGTTGTCATTGAAAATGGATTGTTGTTCTTAAGCTACAAACTGTTGCATCCTATGATATCTGTATATTTCAGAAAACCTGTACATAGAGGTTACGCCTTCTATAAAAATAAGTGATATTTATATAAATGGAAAGACGTTCAACGAAAAGTTACTCCTCTTTTCGGCCATATTAGTCTCAAGCTGTACAATGGCATGCGCTCACTTAAGGAGACTTTCTCCGCAGCTGAACTACGATTAACCTTCTCCACAAAACCTATTATTCATGTGAACGTAAAGGATAAGCTACCAATGCTGACTGGCCTCATCAGTGTGTATCTACCAATTCACCTGCTCGTGTGGAGCCAAGTATGTTGGCCGTACCCAGCGTTCGCTTTCCAAACGTATCACCGAACACTTTTCAGGATGGTTTTACAAAGGAGAAAAACGACGCAGCTTACGCAGCTCTGTCTTACAACATCTGACACATTCCGGACATCCAGCTACAACCTAAACAAAATTCAAAGTTGTCTACAGAATACGAAGTAGTCTTAAGAAACCAAAAACAAAAATTAGGTAATTGGTGTTAACACAGACAGATGAGGTCCATGGAAGATTTAGTGTCTGAACAAACCTCTTTTGTATGGTGAATTAGGGATTTACAATGTGAATTATCATTGATTCTGAGGTTTAAAGGTGTTTGGCTTGTACTCTTTTAGCAAGATTCCCGCGTGTTTTCTAGTTGACTTTGAAGTTGGTTTATGGGATTAGATTTGTGTCCAGGTTCAATAATGTCTTCCAGGATAGAGCTGGAAGAGGGAAATCTATTTCCCCTATTATAAAACCGTCAAGGTGAATGTTTCATGATACGTTTGGATAGAAAAAGCTATTGTCGTTAAGCTGAATCTCGTTCACTTTTAGTCGAGTTCTACTCAATCCAGTTGATGATATTACGTCACTCAACTTAATTAATTTCATTTTACTTGTTACATGACTAACCCTTTCCACGTATTTTGTTATGTAAACTTTTTACGAGTTGATCACGGATTGATATCAATTAGAGAACCAGTGAAAATCAGCACTGGAGAACTGGACAGGTGTTCCATCCTAGTTTTCGGGAGCCATCATCAGTACGCACCCACCACAGTGGGGTTCGAACCCAGGACCTTCCGGTTACAAGGCTAGCGAGCATGTATACCATTCAGCCACTGAGACCTGATTCAATGGTTCATGAATTCTAACTTCTACCAATTCGTCATTTAGCCGATGATTCCCAAAACCTTCAATGAAAAAGCTGTCCAGTATTCCAGAGTACTGGTTTTCAATGGTTCTCCAACTGATATCAATCTGTGATCAACACTCGTAAAAACAAAAGTAACCCTTAAAAACCAAACTATAGAAAATATCTAAACTTTACACTTCTAATGACACATCTTTGCAGATATTTCTTTTGTTTCTAAGATAATTTAGTAAATAAATATGTAGTTGTACAGCTTGAGAATAATATCGCCAAATAGAGTAACTCTTCGTTAAACGTCTTTTCTTTTATATGACTCATCAGGGAAGTCTAAGTAACTGATGTTTCAGTATAGCAAAGATATTCATTCAGACATCTATAAAACACAAAATAATCGAGCAAAGAATATCTCCCTTTCAATAATTTCCTCTTCTGGCTCCTACACTTATATATGCATGTTTATATACATAGAATATTCCAGATTAGTAGTCAATAACAATAATGGCGTGTTTTTAAAATAATATCGATTTGTAAAGTAAGATCACAATGGAATTACAGTTCATTAAAGATGCTTGAATTATAATAATAATAAATATATAATAGCGAATACAATATTAACTAAAATTAAAGAAAATTCCACAAAAATTCATGATCATTCAAACCTAGATGGCCAAGGTAAGGATAATGTCTGAATTAACTTCTTTTGGATGCATAAATTAGGCTTGTTAATATGGATCCCAACAGCCAGCCATCCTCAGGAATATTTAGTAGTCGAACTCTTAAGGCGAAATTGAAATTCGTACGTATACGGTAAACGACTTTGAAAGCTGCCTGGTTAACGTCAATCTTGTGTTCTGTATTCACAAGATGAGACAGAATAGCGCTGTGTGAATAGATTTTGTTTGTCCTTTGCTTAACCAACCACCATGCAGGGTGATGTTCGGAAATTCGACGAGAAACACGCCTAATTGTGTGGCCTATGCAGCTAACTGGCTCACTCCACAGGAGAAGTTAAATTGGTAGATACACATGGAAGAGGTAAAATCGGGCAGTTTGTCTTTTACTCCCGAACGAATGCAAAAGAGGAGTGGGTTGTTTTGAAGACACAAGGTAATTCATCAGCAGGGAATGCTCTTTTTACCGCCAAATTTCTAAGGCGCTGTGTTAGTATCTCGCTGATGTTGTCCCCATGGAAGTGCATTTGTAAGAATAAGGCCTTTTTCGGAACTGTTGGTAACTTCGGCTGCTTTGGTTTCAAATTCATATTCATATCAATAAACTTTTCAGGATAACCATTTTCACTTAGCAACCGTTTAAAATTATTAAGCTCCTCATCAAGACATTCATTCGAGGAGACTGCTCTTGCTCTGTGAACCAAGCACTTTATCAGATTGAGTTTGTATTTGAAGGGCACGAAGTTGTGAATATGAGTATACTGACCCGTTGATGTAGGTTTTCTATAAACACTTCTTCTTATTGTGGCATCCTCTGTTCTGGTTATAAAGACGTCTAAAAATGGAATACTAGAGTCTTTCTTTCTCAATAGTAAAATTTATTGCAGGATGTACCTCATCAAAATTTATCCAGGATGCTCTTTGCTTCCTTCTCACTTTTCATAATCAAAAAAGTATCATCCATGTGCTGACAATAAAATTCAAGTTCATTAATAACATCCTTCAAAGGCCCGTTTTCTAGTTTCGCAAGGAAAATGTCGGCTAGAATGGGTCCTATTTTTGTCCCTACTGTCACACCGTCGATTTGTCGATATAGTTCCTTATTAAATAGAAAGTGAACATTCATTGTATACTTCAAGAAAAGCTCTTTCATCAGAAAAGATATAGAGGAATGTCAACATCGATGTTTCGTCTTTTGAGTTCTTCGCATACAAAGTCCACTGTTTCCATAAATGGTACATTGGTGAATAAGGAAGATACATCAAATGATATCATCATTTTATTGCCAACTTTTTTATCCTTTCAACAAATCCAAAGGTATCCTTTACACTGTGTTTCACCAACTCGGTATGAAGAGGATGTAAGAGTTCGACTAACCATCTGGCTAAAGGATGGTATGGTGAATTTAACATATTTAGAGTACTGGTCGAAGCGGTAGACCATTTTTGTGCACTTTCGGCGAGCCATATAGTCTTGGTGTGAACGTTCCAGTAGAATTTTACCAATTTTAGTTGATATTCTATTATGTCTTCATTATTATTATAATTAAAGCATCTTTAATGAACTGTAATTCCATTGTGATCTGACTTTACAAATCGATATTATTTTAAAAACACGCCAATATTGTTATTGACTGCTATTCTAGAATATTCTATGTATATAAACATGCATATATAAGTGTAGGAGCCAGAAGAGGAATTATCGAAAGGGAGATAATCTTTGCTCGATTATTTTGTGTTTTTTATAAATAACTGATATATCCTGTTCAAGGTGGTGTGACTGATTGCAAAAAATCAAAGGTTGAATAGTCGTATTACTGGCCTACAATTTTTGTGTCTCATTAAAACTGGAAGATATTTAATAAAATGAACACTAATCTTCTCTTCATTGGATTGTACCAGTTCGACTTCCCTGAACTAACCCTTTTGTCGCTTTTGTGAATTAAGTAGTAAAGAAAGTCGTCATCATCATAGAGGACTACATGTCACTGTTTGTATTCAATCGAAACACGATTTTAAAAAAGCATAAATATACTAACATTAGATGAAATTTGCTGTATAAAATGTGATATCGTCATTCTATTTCACAGGATCTCATCAACTGTACACCACTACCTGAAATGACAATGGTTATATAAATGATAATAACATACTTGAATGTTTTAGTGGTAGTAGAGAGGAGATACTATAAAATTGACTCATCTAGAATGAAACAACTGCAATTTTTAGTTTATGATTTCATTATCAATTTATACGCTTTTAAAGTTGAAAAGAGCGGGGAGGGGTAAGACAGAAAACAGAAAAAAATAGATAAACAGAAGAGTGTTAGCTTGTAGGTTCACATAGCAACTCAAAAAACAAAAGCGGTTACAGTTACATATTCCAAGAAACCTGTGCCTGAAAGGAAGCAAATATTCTTGGAGTGCAATCACCAGACATATTGTTGATACCGGACATCTCGTAGAGATTTTGTTAGTCCTTCAAAATATTAAATAGACAAAGTACAGCAAATTTGCTACGATTTGCCGAAGCGATTGCAATCAAACGATTTAAACCAACCAGACTTATGCATACAAAAAAGAGAGTGTGATTGACCTCTCACTCCCTTGGTAACAGAATTTTGATAAGTCATCTAATTTAGTGATCTCAACTCACTGAACAAATTTTAATCTCATAAACTGTAACCGCTTTTGTCTTTTGAGTTCCTATGTGAACCCTGCAAGCTAACACTGTTCTGTTTATCAATTTTTTTTCTGTTTTCTGTCTTACCTCTCCCTCCTCTTTTCAACTTTAAAAGCGTATAAATTGGTGATGAAATCTTAAACTAAAAATTTAGTAATGCTTTCATTTTGGATGCGTCAGTTTTATAGCATTTCTTCTCTATTACCAGTCAAACACTAAAGTATGTTATTATCATTTATATAACCATTTTATTTTCAGGTAGTCTGCAGCTGATGAGAACCTGTGAAATAAAATGACAATTTCATTTTAAGTATTGGTTTTGTAGGGATTTTGTTTGATTGTATGGAGGATTTAATCATGAGCTGACATCAGGTAGAGAACCAGTGGAAAACCTGGGAGTACTAAACAGCTGTTTCGTCCTAGTTTGGGACTCTTCATCAGTATGCACCCACCGATATTCGAACCCAGGACCTTCTGGTTACAAGGCGAGCTCGTAGACCATTGAGCCACTGGGACCCGATCCAATGGCCAACCCATGAATTCTAACTTCTGTCAATTCATGACATAGCGCGATCACTTCGCAATGTCTTCTTCGATGAGTTACTGCCTCATCTTCAACCTGCTGTACCCTACTGGTCACGGCTTCCCACTAGAACCCCAGGTTAACTGCCTGAATAGGACCAGTCACTAGTGAGCACAGATTAATTTTCAAGTATTGGTTTTGTAGGGGTTTGGTTTGATTGCATGGAGGGTTTAATCATGAGCTGACATCAGTTAGAGAGCCACTAGTGACTGGCCCTATTCAGGCAGTTAACCTGGGGTTCTAGTGGGAAGCCGTGACCAGTAGGGTACAGCAGGTTGAAGATGAGGCAGTAACTCATCGAAGAAGACATTGCGAAGTGATCGCGCTATGTCATGAATTGACAGAAGTTAGAATTCATGGGTTGGCCATTGGATCGGGTCCCAGTGGCTCAATGGTCTACGAGCTAGCTCGCCTTGTAACCAGAAGGTCCTGGGTTCGAATCCCGGTGGGTGCATACTGCTGAAGAGTCCCAAACTAGGACGAAACAGCTGTTTAGTACTCTCAGGTTTTCCACTGGTTCTCTACCTGATGTCAGCTCATGATTAAATCCTCCATGCAATTTCATTTTATACCGCAAACTTTTGTCTTCCTTTCTTTATCGAAATTAATCAAGGGAGCCAAATGTATCAAAAAAACATTAGAAGTAAACAAAAAATTACCGGTATAGTCTGTAGCATTCCTTTGACTTCTTCATTAATCGTATTCAACTGATAGATTTCAGAATCGAATAAAACTGTTGCAGCATCAAGTTTATTTAATCCATTTGAATTCTGTTGATCTGCATAAGATGTAGATGCTGAATTCACAGACAAACAAGTAGCTCTGATTAACTGATCCAACCGGGAAATACACTCGCCTAAGTCTGTTTGTAAATCAGCTAAACGATTTAAATAGGCAAGTCGATAGCTAAGATTCTCTCGTTGTATAAGCCAATCAGCCGTCCAATCGTCGATGAGATATTTTGCTTCCATAAGAGTATTCTGATTTGATAATTTAGCGTTAGATTGATTATCTTTGGTGGATGATGAATTCAATTGACTTTTCAAGTCATCGAAATACTTATAAGCTTCAACTTTAGATTGATCAAGTTCAGTAATAATGAATTCTGCATCGGCGACTGTATTACCAGGATCACGTGTAAGATTATTCCTTGTCAGATCTGCCAATCGACATTGAAACTGAAGAAATAAGAGAAGGAGAAGAAGACGTTTACGATAGTGGACATGAATTTCTGTCCTGTGGAAACAACTTCCTCAATTGTATTAAGTTGGATGTATCCAAATAAATCACTTATAATAATAATAATAATAATTTAATTTATTCCAAAAACAGTACTTATAATACAGAATGGAATTCTCAAAATTTGTCACAATATTCCATCTGATTTACTTAAAATATAAATAAAATAAAAAAATAAAAAAAGTAACCAGAGGAATTTGTCCACGCTTACGATATAAAGTCAAAAATATTCGAAGCACAAATTGAGATTATTAAATATATTAATGATAATAAAAATAATATTAGTGAGTTTGTTTCAAACAGTATTGTCGATTCAGTCTGGAAATTTTAGCATGTTATTATAGATTATTGAATCTAATGTTATGTTGATATAGTATAGTGAGGGGAAATACAAAATTAACAGTTATAACACAGCTTAAATGATCTTCACACTTATGAAAAAATTAAACAAACAAAAACAAAGTCACAAAATATTGAAAGGATTATAAATATAAGAAGCACAATAACAATAAAGTTTGATGTTGTAAGGGTAAAGGAAATGGTTTATTTAATAGTGCAAAGAAGGTTAGTTAGTTAGTTCATGCCTAACACTATTTTCATCACATAAAGTACTTACCACCAAATATGGTATAGTGGAATTTTTATACTTAGACGTGTGTGCATAAAGTCTTCTGAAAAGACTTCTTGTTTTACCTAAGGAGACACAAGGTTGGAGCTACGGGTGATGAGGTGGATGTTCACAGTCTGACAAAATTCCTTCGGCAAATTTGTTGTATGACATCAAGTCATTCTGTTAACTACAGTCCACCTCTGCTGATTACAACACCAAAGGGGTGACATAATAAGGCTACACAAGATCAATTAGGTTTGTATTCTCTAAACTAACTTCAAATTTTTAAATGAACCGACTACAACTTAGTCTCTTCAACCTGACTTGTATCTTCATTGTCTTAGTGAATTGCCTAATTCTTAGGCCGACCTTGTTCAAAGTACCATTAAGCAAGGAAGAAGCTTTGAGTAAACAAAATCCGAGTTACAATCGAATTCGAGTTCCTATGGTTCTTACGACCCTTGCAAAATTGATGATACTGATATAGAAAACAAGTTTGAAGTTAATTATCTTGGAAATAATTCTTTCTACTAACCTATCCTAGCCTTCCTGTGTCTTAGCGATTTCTAAAGAAAATATTCCCTCTGACTTTTTGCATTAAGAAGTTAAAGCACTCATGCAAAACTTAACCAACCCCTCCTCTTACAGTTTGTCAACTCCTGCGTCTTACTTATTCTTCTTTATTGTTCACCCTTGCTTATTCTTTCCCGGATTGCTTAGAAAAGACTATGGCACACTTTGTAGAACTTTGAAGACTGTCAGTAGGACGAGTGGTATCCCATTGGGCCATTGACATTGTCATTGATAGGTACTTGATTTCATGCAACAAATTCGCTGAAGTAATTTTGTCAGACTGTGAGCATCCACCACAGTACCCGCAGCTCCAACCTTGTGTCTCCTCAGGCAAAACAAGAAGTCTTTTCAGAAAACTTTATGCACACACGTCTAAGTATAAAAATTCCACTATACCATATTTGGTGGTAAGTACTTTATGTGATGAAAATAGTGTTAAACATGAATGAACTAACCTTCTTTGCACTAATAAATAAACCATTTCCTCCACCCTTACAACATCAAACTTTATTGTTATTGTATTTCTTATATTTACAATCCCATCAATTTTTTGTTTATTTTTTCCATAAGTGTGAACATCATTTAACTTCGACAAAACAATAAGAAGACGTAGTTTATCTGAAACGTATAATGTATTGGCGCAACACATTTCGGACATTCTGATCACACACGTACTTTTCATACACAGTTTTTATATAAGGCAAGAAAGCATGAATAATTACAATACAGGTCAGATTGTGTACATGTGGAAATACTAGAGCCTGTTAGAAGAAGTTTCTGTAAGTTCTCTTTGAAAGACACTTTTGAGTTAATTGATTGTCTTGATAACGTTAATATAAAAGACAAAACCATGTTCTCCCTAGATGTCGAATCTTTATTTACAAATGTACCTCTTTTACAGACGGTTGACATTTTATGTGACTTCATTTCTGACAACGATTTCTTATTACCAGTATCTACATCTTACTTAAAAGAGTTACTGCTTCTCTGTACTAAAAATGTTAAGTTTACATTCGAGGGCGAGCATTATCGCCAGATCGATGGTGTTGCTATGGGAAGCCCCCTAGGTCCATTGTTAGCTGACATATATATGTCGCATGTTGAGAACCTAGTGGAGAAAGAAATTGGAAAAGTGTATTTCTATAAAAGATATGTAGATGACATAATTGTCATTTGTGATCAACCGATCGACGCCATAGAAATCCTAAACCAGGTCAACAGAGCACAAAATAGTATATCGCTAACTTATGTTAAAGAGAATAATGGATGCCTGCCATTTTTAGATGTACTCATAACCCGCAGAGAAGATGGGTCAATAAAACGATCTGTCTACAGGAAGTCAACATGGACTGGACAGTATCTAAATTACTATAGTTTCTGTCCACTACAGTATAAAAAGGCGTTGGTTAAGTGTTTGTTCAAGCGCGTTCACCGTATATGTACCGCCGATACAATTGAAGAAGAAAGACAACATCTCACTGAAATATTGTTAGATAACAATTACCCACTGAGATTTATTAGACGTTATGGAAGTGTCAACCACACAGCTTTACCAATCCAATCAGTTCCCAAAAAGGATGTTTACATATCCTTGCCGTTCAGAGGTGATCAACAAAGTCTAGTCACTAGACAAAGACTAAAGGCCGCAATTAGTAGAACCTATTATGCAGCTAAACTTATCTTCATAGAGAAAACGAAAACTATGCTGTCCTGTAAACCCTCACATTATCCGAACGATAGTGTCACATCCCACTGTGTTTATCAATTCACATGTATGTGTGGAGACACGTACATAGGGAGGACCCATCGGTCTCTGCATGTTAGGGCTACAGAACACATTCCAAAGTGGCTGCAACAACAAATGAAATCGCCAGATACAATTGACCCGGGAAATAGATGTCCAACATCATCTATAGCGAAGCATATTATAGAGACGGGTCATAAGGTTGATTTTAATAATGCCTTTAAGCCGATATATAAGACAAGGTTGGGTCACATACTTAAATTCATTGAAGCCTTAGCCATTAAAAGACTTAAACCTGTCTTATGCGTCCAAAAGTTATTTGTTATCACCTTAAACCTGCCTTGGTAATCCAACTTAGAACCAAGGACCAATTTTACTTCATAATATTTTCAAACCCTTTCTTTGCCTTTTTTTTCCTCCCTTTATCTTTCTTACCCACACCTTTTGCGTCTCCCTACCCATTATTTTGTGACCTTGACCTGTACACAATCTGACCTGTATTGTAATTATTCATGCTTTCTTGCCTTATATAAAAACTGTGTATGACAAGTACGTGTGTGATCAGAATGTCCGAAATGTGTTGCGCCAATACATTATACGTTTCAGATAAACTACGTCTTCTTATTGTTTTGTCGAAATTCATAAAGGGAACCAATTGCTTTAAACATCATTTAAGCTGTGTTATAACTGTTAATTTTGTATTTCCCCTCACTTTACTATATCAACAGAACGTTAGATTCAATAATCTATAATAACATGCTAAAATTTCCAGACTGAATCGACAATACTGTTTGAAACAAACTCACTGCTATCATTATTATTATATTTAACATTCTTAACATTTTTGACTTTATATCGTAAGCGTGGACAAATTCCTCTGGTTACTTTTTTTATTTTTTTATTTTATTTATATTTTAAGTCAATCAGGTGGAATATTGTGACAAATTTTGAGAATTCCATTCTGTATTATAAGTACTGTTTTTACAATAAAGCAGATTGTTATTATTATTATTAAAAAAAATTTGATTCGAATATATGTTTTCTGAGTTGGTCGATTTAATTGTGTAGAATTCATTGTCCATCTTAGGAAGATCTTCAGTGCAAACTTTATTAGAAAAATTGAAATTGTTTGAATTCTCTGTGATTGGCCATCAATAAATATCTGTAGTGATCTATGGTAGTTTTTCTTGTTAATCGCTGATTCATCTGAGTACCAGGTGTTTAGAAATTACCTGAAACTGTCGATGTTTCCTCTCTCTCTCTCTCTCTGAAATTTCTAAATTCTACCGACGACATTGGTGTTCACAATTGTTCGCATGCATCGATTGGCGAGAATACAACATGCCATATCTTTTCACAGCTGATTTATGTCCACATCAACCTCGGATGAATGCATACATAACTCGTCTTCCTTCATTCGGATTCAACTCTACGACATGGCGTTTGACTTCACTCAACGGTCTCGTCAGCGTATGTCCAATCTGTCTCTATCTTCTTCTTCGTCATACTTGTTGGGCGGTAGGTTCTTGAATGACTTGTTGACAGAGTTCCACGTTTTTGTTTCCTTCACGTTCCTCAGTGGAGCATAGGGATTCAAGCTAGTGGCTTGAAGTTTCTGTAGCAGTGTTTATTTTTACAGGATGGGGTGGCTAGCCTTATGCCGAACCTTTCCTCTTAACCGGGATTATTTCTGGCTTGACGAGGTAAAGGAGTGCGTCTGTGGCCGGGGATCGAACCCCGGAACATGTGCATGGTCGGCGAGCGTCCTAACCGCTATGCCACTGACGCACGTTGCTCATCTTTTACGACCACTTGATCTTCAATATTGAACTGAGGCAGCTATTGATGAAAGTCGGCAGTGATTTTATGGAAACTGCTTTTCATGACTTAACAAGCCTCTGAACCATACAGAAGCACGGAAATGACATTAGTGTGGAAGATCAGGATCTTATTCCTTATTTGAACTAATAGAATCCTGACTAAACACATTGTTTATACATTTCTTTTTTATAAATTCAAAACACAAAATTCTATTGGTTCAGTTATATTTATCATCTAACAGTATCTAAAATACGTCCTATTTAGGACTTGTCAGCTGGATGTATCTGCATTCTCCAGTGGGTCAGCGATGGTGTTCCCACAGAGACTCAAACCCAGTACCCATAGTTTTAAACGCCAAAGTGTTCTCCACTAGACCACTTGGTCCACGAGAGCCACGGGTAACGGGTCTCATTAATTATTGAACTGAATTTCAGATTTTCCTGTCAATTGATTGGACCGAAGTGCTTGGTCTCAGGTCGAGATTTTGTCTCCTTGTACAGATCCTTCGACGACGCCTTATCAGTAACTTCAAATCAACTGGTGGATGGTGACTACCAGTGGAATCAAGGATAGAGCTCATTTTGTCCTGTTTGGGACTCTTCACTGGACCAGAGGTGGCTCTCATGGCCCAAGTGGTTTAGTGGATAACACTTTGGTGTTCGAAACTATAGGCAATGGGTTCAAGGCTCGTTGGGAACACCATCACTGACTCACTGGAGAATGCAGGTACATCCACTGGCTGACGAGTCCCAAATAGGACGAAATGCGCATTGTCCTGGATTCGACTGCTAGAGTCACCATCCACCAATTGATTTTAAGTTAGTTGACCAGACATCGCCGAAGCATCTGCACAAGGAACCGACATGTCAACCTGATACCTAGCATTCGGGTTGAATCAATCGACGATAAATCGCATATATGACGTTTGATGTCTATAGACATTGAAAAATATCAATACAAACTAAATTATCCTCTTTTCGTGACAAATAAAGTATTAAGGTTGTCTAGAAACTACAAAACATACTCAAATCGTTATTCTACTGGACAGCCGCCAGTGGACTTATGGCTATTGGTGGCACATATATGGAAAGACCAACAATATTTCATCTGCATCTTCTGTGTTAGTTCTTTTGATTAATCCATCCAAAGGTGAACACCTTTGTCGTCTAACTCTCCTTTTTCTTCTCTCAAGGTGAATTTAATGTCTTCAAATATGTTGTTTATTAATTTATGGGTATATTCTAAATCACATTTCTTTTAATTACTACGAATGTACCACCAGCGTAACGTACCCAGAGTTTTGGTTTAATTATAGGTAGGTGAGCAACATGGAGGTTAGGCGTCGAGTTCTAGGTAAACAGGGGAAATCAATCGACGAAGTCGTGAAGCTACAAAGACTGAGATGGTTAGGACATGTGTTACGTATGCCAAACCATCGCCTCCCTCGACGAGCTATGTTAGCGGATATAGGGTCAGGCTGGAAAAAAGCTAGCGGCGGTCAAAGAAAAACTTGGCCTCAACAGTCAATGAAATCCACAACAGTTGGTCTAAGCCACGTAGAAAGGTGTAGACTTCCTGACCAGTTGGGGTCCTCGGGACGGTAAAAATCTATGGTTGGAAACAATTGGTGACATGGCTCAAAATCGTTCTCAGTGGCGCAGATGCATCAACTCCCTGTGACTTATGATCTTCAATGAAACTGTTTTGTATTTCTTTATTACTCCTTTGTCTCACACCTCTGCTCACTGTTTCTATTATGCTTTTCTTGTACTTTCTTCTCTTGCTTCGCGTGCTACACGGAATGTGGCGAATTGAACTTCCGCACATTTGTGCAAAGTTGTATGTCGAAAACAGACAGACAGATAGGTAGGTAGAGCTATTAATTCTAATCTTTGCATGACGGCTTCAGCTATTAATCCTGATATGAGAGATGATCCCATTGGTGTTCCTTTTATTTGTTTGTATATTTGAGCACTGAATTGGAAGTATGTTGTAAGACATAATTCTAAAGGTTCTATCCAAGTTGAACATTGCGTTTTTATGTTTTCACCGCTATAGAGTAGTTGTTGCATAGTTTCTGTTGCTAGTTTTGGACTAGTTGAAGTATATAATGCTGTGACATCAAAGGACATAATTTATTTCATTGCCATCCACTTGCATGTTTTTGATTTTCTCTAAAATTACCTAAACTATATCCCCTGCACTCCTTTTACTATCATTTGAGTCTTTTTTTGAGGTACAAAATTATTATTATTTCCTTTAATTCCTAGAGGAACATAAGGCTTCAGCCGCTCACGTCTCCAGTGCGTTCGTTCTCTGCTGGAGTTTTCACCTGGCTCTAAGTCTGCCTGCATGTTTTCATCTCCTCTTCAGATGACCTCCTCCAAGTCACCCTTGCATTGACGACTAACTCGCCGCTTTCCTTTCGGGTTCCACTCTAGCAATGGCTTGTCTAGTAAGGTCACTTGATGCCTTCCTCAGAGTATGGTTAATCCATCTCTATTTCTTTCCGCCTGTTTGTTGCACAATCGATTTCTGGTTGGTTCGCTCACTGACAGAGATCCCTGTTGCTGATCTTTTCTGGTAGGCCATCTGATCTTGAGTAGTATTGAGCGAAGACAGCTGTTGATGAAGATCTTTAGTTTGTTTGAGGTGCTCTTCATGACTCGCCAAGTTTCTAATCTGTATAGTAGGTAGCACTGACTTCACATTGGAGTTGAAAATTCGGATCTTATATTCGTTTTCATGCTGAGTGCTGTTCACCTCCACACAGACTTGAGAGTAATGAAAGCTTGTCTTGCTTTCCCGATCCTTGCTGCTTTGATATCCTCGTCAGTTCCGTCCGCCTGTAGTTGAACCGATGCTTCCCAGGTAAGTGAAGGAGGTTATTTCTTTCAGGTTCCTCCCATTTATGCTGGCTGATTGTTGTCTGTTGTTGTTGCTGTTGGCCAAAAATCTTCATCACCTCTGTTTTATCTATGTTCACTTGAAGTCCTTCCTATCTTTGATGCTTCTTCTGCCAGCTTGTTGCTTTTCACTTGCATATCTTCCAGTTTGTGGGAAATCAGACATTTACATATCATCGGCAAAGTCCAGATACTCCAACTTTTTTGTGTGGATCCATTTTATGCCTGTTTTCTCGTTTCCCACTGTCTGTTGCACTATACAATCTACTGCAATCAGAAAAAACATTGGCGATAGTAGGCAGCCAGCCAGACTTGTCTTACTCCCGTCTTCAATATGAAGGATTCCGTAAGATTCCCGTTGTAGATTACTTGGCGTGCAGCATTGTCGTACAACTGTTGGATGAGATGTATAATTGTAGATGGGACCCCGTAGTAGCGAAGTAGTTTCCAAATCACCTCTCCATCGACGCTGCGCTGTCGAAGGCCTTTTCAAAGTCGATGAAGTTGAGATAGAGAGATGACTGCCATTTCAAGCTTTTTTCAATAATGATCCATAGTGTCAATGGAAGCCCATCAGAAATACGAATGTAAAAACCACAATATGTTACTGGTCTCAAGGTAACCGGTAGATTTCTATCGGTCTGTAATTAACCGATGGATAATCTTAGCTAAGCAATGTAAATAATATAAAGGTTATCAAAATCGTATAGCAAGTCACACACACACACTCACAAATACATAATAAGAAAATGAGACATTCTTACCGAGTGTAAAAGATTATTCGACACATGACCATTCACTTTTTCTTGAGGTTTCAACGCCTCATTGCTTTTATCGATTTCTCTTTGATTGCCTGGTTGAAAAGCGTTGAACTGTGAAGATTCTGCTTTTACATGTTTCATCATAGAATTCCCACTATTTTGTTTTATTTGATATGTAGAATACTGTTGCCGATCCACCGTATCACATTGTCCTTTATCATCTGATTGTTCTGAACCATTATGATTGTACAATTCATTTGCTAGCGGATTACCGGGTCGATTCTTTCTTTCTTGCCCGGATGATACTTGTGGTGAAACCATTGTAACTGGACTAAAATCTCCGTCAAATATAGAGCCTACTCGACGCATTGTAGAATTTGATGAACGTGATAACAGTCTTGGTGAACGCCAATCTGGAGCAAGTTCACTAGCTGTTGTATTATCCAATGAATTTCGACCCAGTAAAGCATATTCATACTCTCTTACTTTTAACCATAATGTATACAGTTTTAAACGTATCACACGAATTACTTCATCAGTTATTTGTGCATTAACTATAATATCTCTGTAGTATTAATTCAGAAAACATAAAAAGAAAAACAATGAGTCTTATTATTCAAATCGAAGAAACTATGTTTAGTTTAACTATTTATATTGCAATGAAATCATTTAAACTAACAAAAATGTGTGTACATTACTATAACTTGGAGGGTGTTGTTTCATTCTAGTTTGGCACTCTTCATCAGCACGTAATCTGTTCTAGCGCAACTGGCATCAACCAATGTCATTGGTGGGAAATCCATCCTCACGCTTGACTACCACCGGTTGGACCTCACTACTGGTCACGACTTCTCACTAGGACTCACTAGGAAACTCCGTCCTGTAGCAAGTCACTAGCGATGACCAGATTAATTTTCAAAAGTTGGTTTCTAAGGGTTATATCTGTTAGAATTCATGTGCCAATGAATCGAGTTCCAGTGGCTGAATAGTCTACGAGCTTACCTTGTAACCGGTAGGTCCTGGGTTCGAATCTCAGTGGGTGCGTACTGCCAATGATTCCCAAAAACTAAGATGGAAAGCTGTCCAGTACTCCAGTCCTGGTTTTCAATGGTTCTCTAACTAATAATAATAATTTTTCCTTCACGTTCCCAGTGGAACATAGGGCTCCAAGCTAGTGGCTTGAAGTTTCTGTAGCAGTGTTTAATTTTTAAAGGATGGGGTTGCTAGCCTCATGCCCAACCTTTCCTCTTTACCAGTATTATTTCTGGCTCAGTGAGGTAAAGGAGTGCGCCGGCCGGGGATCGAACCCCGGCTAACTAATAACAACTAATAACTACTCGTAAAAGCAAATCTAATCCTTACAAACCAACAATTGAAATCCAAATTGTCTGAATAGCAGTGATGAACTAAAACAAAATTTGACCGGCCTACAACACCCGTGTCGCCTGTGAAACGATCAAATCAGCATGAATGTGATCAGAAAATACATTATGTAAACACACGCAGTCTTTGTATCACTTTATAAACTTGTCAAATCCAACAGTCTACACCTAGTTTTTTTTATTCATTGGGAAATACAAGAACTTTTATAACACTGAATAGTCACACTATTGTAAGAGGTTAACTCTTACAAGAGGGTGCCTAACAGCCTATTCGACAAAATTGTCTGATAAAACACCCTGAACGCGCTAATTTACCACACTGTAACTTAAAATCAATAAGACGAATACACTAAAAGGACCAATAAACCATTTAGCAATAACGAATGAATAGTAGGCGATAACTAAAAAAGGCAGCTTTATGCCTTCATATACCTGGGTAAAATAAAATATTTGTAACGATCTTTAGGATGATTGTTAATACCACTTAACGATGGCAGTATCTATTCAGTTTTAAACATAGAAAACTACAATTTGCAGGAGTTATATCTTAAAAGAAAGTGACAGATTTGTGACGGAATAAGTGATAATTCTCGTTCCACCATATGACCTATAGCAAGGATAATTACACCATTTGTATATTTATTATTATTTATTTCTTCCTCGGGTTCTTAGTGGAACATAGGGCTTCAACTGCACGTCTCCTGCATATTTGTTGTTTGGTGATTGGCTCTTCTTTTGTTTGTTCCCATAGTTTCTTGTTGGTGATTCTTTCCAAGCCGGCCATCCGATTGATCTTCAGTATAGAGCGAAGACAGTTGTTGATCAAGGTCTGCAACAGGCTGTTGGAAATATTCTTTGTGACCTGCCCGCCAAGTTTTCGATCCGTATAGAAGAGCTCACTGACTTGACGTTTGTATTGCAGATCCGAATGGATTTTGTTGTTGATGCTGGGTGACGAAGATTTCCAGATTTGTTTTAGGTTGATGAATGTGTTTCTCGCTCGCCTTCCCGATTCTCGCGCGATTTGACATCCTCGTCCGTTCCAACTTCCTGTAGGTGGGACAATGCTCCCTAGATAAGTGAATGAAGTAGCCTCTTTCAAATCGCTCTCGCTGATGGTGATTGACGCTGGATGTTGGTGCTGTTTTTGTTGGTTGGTTGGTTGGTTGGTTGGTTATTCTCGTAACCTCCGTCTTGTGTATGTCCACTTGGAGTCCTGTCTTCACCGGCTGCTTCTTCGACTAGTTTGTCGGTTTTCGCTTGTAACTCTTCGATTTTGTGACAGTGACATCAAACATAAATCATCCACGCGAGAAATTCAGGTCTTCTAGGTTCTTCACGTCAGTCGGTCCAGGATATCCCTGTCTTCTCGTTTCCCACTCACTGTCTGACGCATAATCTAGTCAGTCCACCACAATTAGGAATATCATTGGTGATAATAGGCAGGCAGACTTGTCTTACTCCTGTGTTTACTCCAAACGCTTCGCTGAGTTTTCCGTTGTGGATTACTTGACATGTGCCGCCGTTGTCGTACAGCTGTTGAATAAGGTTGATGAATATTTGGGGTACGCCGTAGTACTCGAGTAGTTTGCGAATTACTTCGCGGTCAACGCTGTCGAAGGCCTTTTCAAAGTCTATAAAGTTGAGGTAGAGGTTTGACCGCCATTCCATGCTTTGTTCTGTAATGATGATGAGTAAAGTTGCAATTTGGTCAGAACATGATTCGCCTTTCCTGAATCCAGCTTGTTCTGGTCGGAATTCTGTATCCATTGCATTCTTTTTTCTCTCCAGGATGATGCGACTCAGGATTTTACTTGGCGTCGATAGGAGCATGATTCCTCGCCAGTTCTTGCAGAGTCCTAAGTCGCCCTTCTTTGGTAACCTTTCTTCCAATCAGTAGGCACCTTTCCCTCCTTCCAGACCTTTTGCAGTAATCGAGTCAGCATATCTGCTGTCGTCTCTGGGTTCGCTTTCAGTGCTTCAGAGGGTATTCTATCTGGTCCAGCTGCTTTTCCAGCTTTTAGGAGCTTGACTGCATTCATGACTTCGGCTCTCGTTGGAGGATTGGTGTCAACTTGCAGTTGTGTGCGCGCTTTTGTTGGTATTTCTCGATGGGTTGCAGGTGATACCATTTGTATAAGTCAAACTGAATGTCGAAAAAACTTTATTTTTTTTAATTATCGATTCACACTGTGGTTCCCACAAACGAAACCCTAATGCGGAGTTTAACTTCAGCACCACTTACTCTTGTAATAGTCCTTTCGGAAGTTTATCAATAAGCTGCAAGCCAGTTATCTTGACAGATGAGAACTCCTGCAACAGTTTATCCAACTGTGCACACCTTTGATCATTTGGAACGGGTGAAATCCCCTGAGATGTCGGTGAACCACATTTACGATCAAATATTGGTGGACTACGGCTTAATTCCAAAAGGTATTCTTGAACACGAGTTAGAAGCTAAAAAATACAGAATGTAAAAACGTCCATGAAAAAAAATAGGGAAGACAGTGCAAGAAAGAGTTGACATTAATTAATGCAAGACAAAAAGCTTTTGGAGTTAGAGCTCAAGTTAGATCAGGTACTGTGCGACGAGCAGAGATAAGAGACTTAGTAACAGATGTTTTTATTCAGGGAAAACGCACCACATATTATACATTTCAAACCATGTTAAAAGTCGGCTAGGCCAGAGGACAACAAACTGTTCTGATTGGTCGGCGATCGGTCCAAGGTTAGATAAAGGAATAAAACAATTGTCCAATGAGGTTATTTCACGACCACAACATAAACTAAGTCCGGATTTAAGAAATAAACACTTCTACTCCTGCAGCCATTGATGTGAAATGTCGTTTTCGATTTTTGGCCTCGTCTGCAGTAGTAAGTGCCTATGACCCCACTGGGAATCGAGCCCAGGACTTATGGGTTATCAGGCGAGCCCGCTGACCATCCAGGTAACGGAAAGAAACGCTTTAACCCAAGAACTCCAACTTCCATTAACTCGCAGATCTATCAGGTTTATGCCACTATCTAAATGCTGAAACACTTCATGTGGCATCGACTCTTTACCCAGTATTTACTCACACTCTTCCTATGACGTCTAATGCTGATCGATATCAGTAGTTGAAATCCTCTCATTCTACAAAAAATCACCTTCTAGTCAGATTAAAATGACCTAACCACCAATCGACCTCTGAACTCTTTTAACACCTAAATCATTTGCAGTGTACAGGGATTAACTCAGTTCAAAATGCTCACCCCGCATTGTATAATTTGTAGTTGTCGCTGGTCATAATCTGAGGCTCTGAACGGATTCACTTCTTTGATACAAGTCTATTCGGGTACACCATCAGACCCACGAGGGAGAGAGAGAAAGGCCTGACTGTTGTTCTGACATTGTTTCAATTTGGCTAGCTAGAAAGCACTACCGTTTCCAAATACTCATATAAATTACTAGTGTATATGATCAAATGACTGGGTTGTCATCTATGATGCAAATTAATAGAATTGGGAGAGTATCAACAGAGCAGCTATAAACGCTTTCAATCTGGTATGGAGTCTTGAATGATGACTAGTAGAAGACGAAGTTGAGAAGCTGTTACACAAAACGATTTATTGCAAACTCCATGAATCCTAGACCACAAAAGCCATCAACGGTTAGAGCCTCGAAAAAACTCCTCTACATGAAACTTCAATTCAATGGAGATTCATGAACGAAATCGACTGGAAAATCGACTGTCCCGTTCACTTAAGAAAACCTTCTTCACAGCTGAACTACGATTAACCTTCTCCGCGAAACCTATGATTCGTATGAACGTGAAGGATAAGCTACCAATGCTGGCTGGCCTCATCAATATGTATCTACCAATTCACGTGCTCATGTGGAGCCAGGTATGTAGGCCGTACCCAGCGTTCGCTTTCTAAACGTATCACCGAACATTTACCAGTATGGTTTTAAAAAGGAGAAAAACGATGCCCCCACAGATCTATCTTAGAACATCTGATAGATTCCGGACATCCAGCTACAACCCAAACAAAATTCAAAGTCGTTTACAGAATACAAAGTAGTCTTCCTAAAAGTGTACGAATCAAACTTCTTCAAACTACAGACGCAGTGACAATTCACTTGCTAAGTCCTGAACTCTGCTTACGGAAGAGGTTCGTTCAACCACTACATTTGCAATGGACGTAATCTATCTTACTACTTCACCAACACTCAATTTATAGTCATTTATGTTACGTCATTCAATTAATTTGCTCAACTTTAGTCCTAATTTAAATGGCACTATTCTCTACCCAACCTCTAGTCAGTCACTACCTGTAATTACCTGTGTTGCTTTCCTGACCTAAGTTGAAACATTTTAGTCAACTATATTACGTCATCTAACTTACTAACTAACTCAATCTTAATTTAGTTGCTGTCTAGCTGACCTTGTTTCAATATTAGATCATTTTTGTATTACCTAATTAATCATCTAAACTTGACAAACCTCATGTACACACACACATATATATAAATAATTTTATATAAATGCGATTGTACAGCTATCTGAATGAATTCACCGTCGAAAAGAGCCTCTTCACTGAAGGTCTTCTCTTTTTCAGATACCTCAATGGGGATTTTTAAGCTACTTAAAAGACGAAGTGTTTTTTTTTTGCTAAAACCTTTTTCGCCTTTGACATCCTTCGATCTGTTTTAACTCTTTGGTGACAAGTTGATTGAAACTGAACAAATCAGTCACTTGAAGATACAGCATTTTGATAAGAAACAAAGACTAAGAGTGTCACGACGTACACCTCTCAGAAGAATCACAGATACACGTAGTTTTGTTTGAAGGATTACAAAATGAAGCGAAATGACTACTCATTACCAAATTTAATTTTATTCATTAGTTTGACCTTAGTCGAATCATATGAGAACATGAAGTTCTTGATATAAGTATAAAACTTGGGCACTATGGTAGAGCGTAACTCCATTCTGGATAAGGTTTTATTTTGATAAATCACACAGTGGAGTGTTATACAGTAATATTAACGGATGACCACGTTTCGAGCATAAAATATCGCTGCTCATAATCATATCAAGTTACTCACTCACACAACTTTCTTTCTTCACTTATATACATGAGTGGAATTGATGATTAGACATTTGAATAACAATCAATGTAGGATAATGTACATTCAGAAATAACAATATGAGTGTTATTGATCAACTGCAATCAGATGGGAAATCAGACGAGTGTTTTTAAGTCATAATAAGTAACTTGTTAGAATGTTCTAATATGCTTGAATTGAAAAAGAATTCTGAGATTATTTATTATCCTCTTCTGATTTGAGGACATCTAAGACCCTACGTAAGATTCTAAATAAAACAGGAATTAGGGTGGCATTTAAACCTACAAAATCACTCAGAGACAAGCTCTGTACGCTAAAAGACCCGGTAGACTCAATTAGAAAAAAGAGCATAATTTACAAAATACCCAGCAATGATTGTGAGTGAGGTCAACTACATAGGTCAAACTAGTAGGTCAGGGATAGTCAAATTATCAGAACATTATCAGAATTTAGCTAAGGTAACAATGGTTGACCCTGAAAAGATAAGTAATTTAGAAAAAAGCTCAGCTCAACCACACAATAGGGTGGGATAGGGTTAGAATCCAGAAAACGAATATAGGTAGGTGGAGAGAGAGGTTGATTACGGAATCCTTATTCATCGAGTCTACACCCAACACATACAACAGAAATGACTTAATGCAAATACCAGAAATATGGAAGATGTTATTACCACCAGTCAGTGAAATCAGAGGAGGATAATAAATAATCTCAAAATTCTATTTCATTTCAATTCACGTACATCATCACAACATTCTAACAAGTTACTTATTTATTTTGACTATAAAAACTCTCGTCTTATTTCCCATCTGATTGTAATTGATGAATAACACTCATATTATTATTATTATTTCCGAATGTACATTATCCCATATTGATTTTTATCCCAATATCTAAACGTCAATTCCCCACATGTATATAAGTGAAGAAAGAAAGTTGTGTGAGAAAGTGACTTGATATGATTATGAGCAGCGATATTTTATGCTCGAAACGTGGTCATCCGTTAATATTACTGTATAACACTCCACTGTGTGATTTATCAAAATAAAATCTTATCCATACTGGAACATAAAGTCCTGGTCGATATACTTTTAGAAAGCAGCTATTTAGTAAAAACAAAGTTCCAGGAATACATACTAGACTTGAAGCATGTTACTTTCTCTACCTCTCTCTCTCTCTCTTGTGCCTCAGAGTATTATACAACTGCACAAGGCATTTTATTCTATAATTACACTTCACAAAAAGATAGAAGGAAGAACAATATAATTAAGGAATAGAAGGCACAGCGGTTAGGACGCTCGCCGACCGTGCATTTGGTTCTGGATTCGATTCCCTACCGACGCACATCTGATATCAATGATCGGCCTGCAAAATTTAAAGCTACTAATATCACATGCTGAAAATTCCATACTTGTACCAAAAATACTGTGTGAAATCAGGTTATTATAAATTTTAAAAAAAAAATATTATGCATAAGAAAACTCTTGCAAATTTTGCATCAGAATTTTAACCATCACACATACCATATCAGTTGTTAAGTACACCTTCTTTGCAGTCTCTGTTCTTGCCTGCAATTCAAGCAGTCTGTCAGTTAACTTTGGCCATATACGAAAAAGTCGTGTTTTACTGAGTCCTACATTACGCGGTAATCGTCTACCATCTGCTTCGCATAACTTTCCGTATGTTTCTAATAACTGTATACAATATGCATAAGTTGTCTGAAATATATATAAAGATATATAAAAAGGATTTTTTTTTTTAAATCATGTGGGAAAATAAACTCGAAAAATTTACTGTATTCGTGAACATCATCCACGTTGAAGTACAGCATTAAACATTCAAATAACAAATGGCTTTATTGTATTAAATTTTAATTATTTCTTGGTCAACGCTGTTGAAGGCCTTCTCGTAGTCGATGAAGTTGAGGTGATGACGATGAGTAGACTTACAATTTGATCGGTACATGGTTTGCCTTTCCTGAATCCAGCTTGTTCCAAATGGAGTTCTGTATCCAATGCATTCGTTATTCTCTCCAGGATGATGAGACTTAATATTATACTTGCCATGAACAAGAGCATAATTCTACACCAGTTCTTGCAGAGGCCTAGGTCACCTTCTTTGGCAGCTTGGCAAGGTAGACAGCCTTTCTTCCAGTCAGTAGGTACCTCTCCTTCCTCTCAGACCTTTAACAATATTGGCGTGAGAACATCTGCCGCAGTTTCTGGGTTCGCTTTTAGTGCTTTGGGGGGAATTCCATCTGGTCCTGCTGCCTTCCCAGCCTTCAGCAGCTTGATCGTATTTAGGATTTCTGCTTTCGTTGGAGGATTGATGCAGTTCTGTGCGTGTTTTTATGTTGGTGGAACTTCTGGGTGAGTTGTAGGTGATGTTCGATTCAAGAGTCCTTTACAGTGATCAGCCCATTGTTTGATTTGTTTCTTGTCCTTGGTAATCCAGTTCCCTTGAGCATCTTTTATTTATTTTGCCATCTAAGTTGATCTCTTCCCGGATAGAGACTCGGTTATCTTATATAGTGTCCTGAGGTCTATTCTGTTTCAGTTGCCATTGTGTCGTAGAATTGTCTTTTGTCTTTCTTAGCACTCTTCTCTACTGTTTTGTTCAATGCAGTGTACACTGAACTCAGCTTCTCCTTCTATTGTCCATATTTGCATAGAGGCATCTTCTCCTTCATCCATCATCTTCTCTTCGATTAGCTTTCAGGTAGGTGTATGTTGAGAGCCATTCTTTGTTGTGTCTTCTCTTTCTTCCTAAAACAGTTGTACACGTTTACAATTGGTGGATGGTGGCTAGCAGTGGAATCCAGGATGCGTATTTCGTCCTATTTAGGACTCGTCAGCCGGATGTACCTGCATTTCTCAGTGAGTGATGATGTTCCCACCGAAGCTCGAACCCAGTACCCAAAGTTTCAAACGCCAAAGCGTTATCCACTAGACCACTTGGGCCACGAGAGCCACCTCTTGTGCAACGGGTCATATTAATTATTGAATTGAATTTTTGATTTTCCCGTCGATTATTTGGACCGAAGTGCTCGGTCTCAGGTTGACATGTCGGCTTCTTGTGCAGATGCTTCGACCGATTGTATACTAATCAAATGCCCAGACATCGTCGAAGCATCTGCACAAGAAGCCGACATGTCAACCTGAGACAGAGCACTTCGGTCCAAACAATCGACGGGAAAATCAAAAATTCAATTCAATAAGTTGTACACGTTTGCTTGAATATCGCTTTTAGAGAGTTAGTTCCAATGTTCTTCAATGCAGGCTTCCGCCATAATGGCAAGTAGTATATCCAAATTTGCTCTGATATCTGTAACGAAGGGATCACTTGTAGTTTTGTCCTTCAGTTTCTTAATGTTGAACTTGAATCGCGGTTTGTTTCCACTTGTTCTCATGGACTTTAGCTTCACTTTGAAGATTCCTTGAACTAGATGATGAACTGAGTGGACCCACATCTGCTCCCCTTCTCGACTTCATGCCCAACACGCTGCGCCTCCATTTCCTTGGGCAGCGTTGAAATGAAATCTATCTGATCCGTAGTGTGTCCGTTAGGCAAAACCCATGTTGCTATGTGTATATTCTTGTGATTGTACACGCTGCCCTGCGATCATGAGAGTATTGAAAGAGCAGAAATTTGAGAATAATTCTCTCCGTCTGACCACAGATTGATATCAGTTAGAGTATAACTAAAAATTTAGGCAGTACTGGACAGTCAGCCTAGTTTGGGACTTATTGGCAGTACACACTCACTGAGTTCTCTAATTTGAAACACAAACACAATCCCAACAAACTAATTCCTGAAAATTAATCGGAAATAAACTAGTGACCGGATACTGGATGAATTTGTCTTGAGTGCTAGCGGAGAAGTCGTAACCAGTGGGTTTCATCCAGTCCATCCAGTGAGGATGGACTTCCCACCGATGACAATGGCTGATACTGGTTGAAGTTATAATTCGCTGGCCGGCTATTTAGTTGGTTACCCAGTGACTGAATGGTATACGAGATTGCCTTGTAACCAGAAGGTCCTGGGTTCGAACCCCTGGCAGCGGGTGCGTACTGTTGACGAAACAGCTGGCTGTCCAGTACTCCCTGGTGTTGAATTTCAATATTTCTCTATCTGATATCAATCCACGGTTTAACCCAAAATGCGTTAAAGTTCTTTTCTTTGTTTTTTTTTAAGTTATAAAGAACGTTTGTTTTTTTTTCATAGGTACACTGGGAGGGGATGTTTAGACACTGTTACTATCTATAGTATCCAGTAGTTTTCAGAATCACTTTATTATAAATGTTTTTAAAACTTTGTAACATAATCAATCATCGACTGCAATATCAGCTGACAGAGGTATTATTCATACTGACCGTTACATATATATATATATATATATTTGCTTAAACTAACTCTAAAAATTGAATATTCTTTGTTCAGTTGCTAATTGTTTTTAACATTGTTACTCTTATCAAAGCAGGGAAAAGTGGATTTCTAATAGTAGAGAATTATACGGAGGCGAGAAATCGTGCTACCTCTTATGAAAGCTATTTTGATAGATGATGTCAGACATCATCAAAAGGTACTTCTACTACGATCCAACATGTCAAAAGACGCCGAAATTTTCTGTACAATCAGTCAACGGAAAAAACAAAATTAAAAAAAAACAACTTGAAAAAGCATTTTATGGAAATTGTTTGTGGTGTATTGATAACATACCAGTAGACATCGTATGTATACATGCAAAAAGGCACCTACAAGCACAATACATAATAGGATACAAGCTGACTGCAGTATTAATTACTCCTAGCTTAGAAATAATGACCATAACCAACGAGGGAACAGGCATAAAATGGACTGACACAAAAGACTTGGAGGATCTGGATTTCGCCGATGACATGTAAATGTCTGATTTCCCACAAACGTGAAGATATGCAAGTGAAAAGCAACACGCTGGCAGAAGAAGCATCAAAGATAGGATTTCAGGTGAACATAGAGAAAACAGAGATAGGTGATGAAGATTCCTGACCAACATTACCACCAGCAACAACAGACAACAATCAGCATAAATGGGAGGAACCTGAAAGAAACAACCTCCTTTACCTACCTGGGAAGCATCGTCTCAACTACAGGCGGAACTGACGAGAATATCAAAGCCAGAATCAGAAAAGCAAGACAAGCTTTCATTACTCCCATGTCTGTGTGGAAGTCAACAACACTCACCATCAAAAATAAGATCCGGATTTTCAACTCCAATGTGAAGTCAGTCAGTGCTACTATACGGATCAGAGACTTGCTCTGCGCGTCATAAAGAGCATCTCAAACAAACTTCAGACCCTCATTAACAGTTGTCTTCGCTCAATACTCAAGATCAGATGACCGGTCAGAAAAGATCAGCAACAGGGATCTCTGGCAATGAGCGAACCAACACAGCAGGAACCGATTGTGAAACAAATAGGCAGGGAGAAATGGAGATGGATTGGCTGGCCATACTCTGAGGAAACAAACCATCAAGTGACCTTACTAGACAAGCCATTGGTCGAGTGGAACCCGAAAGGGAAGCGGCGAGTTGGTCATCCAAAGGTGACTTGGAGGAGGTCATGCGAGGAGGAGATGAAAGCAAGTGAACAGACCTGGAGCAGGGTGAAAAAGTTGTCAGAAAACCGAAGTCAATGGAGGTGCGCAGCTGAAGCCCTATGTTCCTCTAGGAACTAAAGGATACAATAATAATAATAATAATAGAAATAATGAGTGAAGTGATTGATGGAGCATGTTGATCACTCCACTTATTTGGGGAGTTGTATCAGCTAATCCCAACGGGTTGATCGCTGACGAAATCTAAGCACGGATACAAAAGGCTCGTTCCACATATGCCAGTTTACGCCGCCTCTGGCTTAGCAGATGTGATATTCAGCTACCTGCCGATCGACGAAAAGGGCGTGTGTACTAATCACCAGTCAGCTCCATTCTCTTTTATAGCAGTCAGCAAGACATGGCCATTGAAAGTGGAAGAAATGAAAAGCATAACTGGCTGACTGACTCATTAGTTGTCTCTGATCATAGGTGACTGCGTTCTATCACCCGTGTGAAGTGATATAGTAGCTTGAGAAATATTGATTGAGGTTAGGCAGCAGTCGACTGACAGGTAGGTAGAGAGAGAAGGGGTTACACAGATTGAGAGAGATGGTTAGGGCATGTGTTACACATACATGCCTAGCCATCCATCACCTTCCTCGTTGACGGGCAATGTTAGCTGATACAGGATCACGTTGGAAAAGAGCCAGTGGTGGTGGTCAAACGAAAAACCGGCTTCATCAGTCAATGAAGTAAATCCACAACAGTTAGTTTAAGCCAGCCAGTCAAGTAGGGAGGGAGGTGTAGACTTCCCTGACTGGCTTATTCGGGTCCTCAGGATGGTAAAATCCAATGAAGACTGGAGACAATTTGTCGTAGGGCTCAAAATCGTTCTGAATGACTAGCGCAGATGCATCCACTCTTTGTAACTTATTATTACTATATCCTTTAATTCCTAGAGGAACATAGGGCTTCAGCCATGCACTTCTCCATTGTGTTCGGTTTTCTGCCAACCTTTTCACCCCGCTTCAAGTCTGCCCACGTGCCTTCATCTCCTCTTCACATGACCTACTCCAAGTCACCCCACCGTGGAACGACCAACTCGCCGCTTCCCTTTCGGTTTCCACCCGAGCAATGGCTTGTCTATTGATGTCACTTGATGGTTTGTTTCCTCAGAGTATGGCCAGCCAATCCACCTCCATTTCTTCCTGTCTATTTGTTGCACAATCGGTTCCTGGTTGATTCGCTCCCAGAGATCCTTGGTGCTGACCTTTTCCGGCCGGACATCTGATCTTGAGTACTGAGCAAAGACAGCTAGCTGTTGATGAAGGTCTGTAGTTTGTTTGAGATGCTCTTTATGGCGCGCCAAGTCTCTGATACGTACAGTGAGTAGCACTGACTTCACATTGGAGTTGAAAATCCGGATGTTATCTTTGATGCTGAGTGCTGTTGACTTCCACACAAACTTGAGAGTAGTGAAAGCTTGTCTTGCTTTTCCTATTCTAGCTTTGATATCCTCGTCAGTTCCGTCCGCCTGTAGTTGAAACGATGCTTCCCAGGTCGGTCGTTAGGTAAAGGAGGTTGTTTCTTTCAGGTTCCTCCCATTTATGCTGATTGTTGGTCAGGAATCTTCATCACCTATCTCTGTTTTCTCTATGTTCACCTGAAATCCTATCTTTGATGCTTCTTCTGCCAGCTTGTTGCTTTTCACTTGCATATCTTCACGTTTGTGGGAAATCAGACATTTACATGTCATCGGTGAAGTCCAGATCCTCCAAGTTTTTTGTGACTTATAATATCCAATAAAACTACATGGTCCTTCGATATTACTATTCCTTTTTGCCTCATATCTCTGTTTACTGTCTCTGTTTTGCATTTCTTTTTACTTTCTTTTCTTGCACACAAAGTGTGTACCAAGTGAAGTGTGGGGATTCGAACTGCTGCACATCGATGCATCGTTGTTCTATGTTGAAACCAGTCAGTCAGTCAGTAATATTAATTAATCACTACACTAAGTCACAAACAAAAAACAAATCAGCTGAAAATGAGAGATGATTTACGGATTCTTTAACAGAATAAATTAACATAGACTGATGAAAAGAATATTAGCATAAATAAACAAAGTATGCTGCTTCAGAAATCTGTACATAATAAGTTATTCAGTGTATTCAGTTAGTTATAAATGAAACAACATTTGAATCTATGCAAACTTATTCAATTATCAATGGATACAATTTAACAAAAAAATCTAATCAATAACCACTTCTCTTTTCTTTCTTTCTACAAGACCTACCATCTTCAAATGATATTAATTTTGTCAAATATGCTGACGACCTGACAGTATCTTTGCCTGTCAAATGTTAGAGTGACTGCACTAAACTAAACGGCTTTTTATCAGAAGTCAGCCAATGGTCGAAGGAAAACAGTCTAACCTTAAATCCCTCTAAATGTCAAACAGTCAATTTCACCTTTAGGAATAAATCTGACCCAAACAAAGTGGTTAGCACTCATGAGGTGTGCAGCATAGATGGCACTGAAATAAAAACCAAGTCTGCTGATCTTTCCTGGTCGTCTTATATCTTGATGGTTGCTAAGAAAATATTCCATCTTACCTTCAACATCAAGAAGTTAAGACATTCTGGTATAACCCAACCCTTACTCCTACAATTCGTTAACTCTCGCATTCTGCCTATTATTCTCTATTGTTCCCCCTTAGTTTTTCCTGGGCTACTGAAGAAGGACTATATCTTATTACGTAGAGTGTTAAATGTTGTCAGCAGGGTAATCAACGTGCCACTTAACCAGCTTGTTAATATTCTGGTACACAGGCACTTGAACTCAAATGAAAAATGGCCTAAATCCATTCTATCTATCTAACTCACACCACCACCCTCTTCATTCACAACTCTCCCCTTGTATCTCATCAGGCAGGCAGAACCAGAAGCCTATATAGAAAACTATATGCTCGCACTAGAAAGTACAAAAACTCAACCATAGCCTACTTAGCTCGTGTTCTGTGCGATAAAGAAAGCATTAGGCATGATACCTATAACTTATTAAATAGTCAGTAGAACAACTGGATCTCGTCTTTCCAACTCATATCATTTATAGGTACAACGTTTTCTTTCTTTCTTTTCCTTTTCTCTCTCTATTTTCTGTTATGTTCTGTTTTGTTTCTCTCTTCCTTACAGACTCTACTTAAAACCTTCTTCTTCGTTCTTTCACATTCTGTATATCTTCACCTTTTTGTTACCGCTTACGCCAGTAAACATGCTAACATCTACTTTTCTAACACCAAACACTCTGTTCAATTTTTGGCTTTGCTACCGACATGCCAATATGTAGTTGTCATAATGAACTGAGATTTCCTTAATCCGTGTAGAATTTTATTTCTTGATAATGTACTAACTGGATGCAATACTGTAGTAAAATGCTGAGAATTCCATTCTGTATCACAAGTACTGTTTTGGAATAAAGCAAATTATTATTATTAAATTAGACCTCTGCATTGAAAAGCGCTACATACATTTATTCGCCACCCCACCGTGGCCAAAGTAAAGTTCTTACTATAATTTCGCTCCTTTTTATTATGCAGGTTTATTATTATTATTATTGCCACCATCCATAATTTATTACCACCAGATTTACCTGTTTGACCACGGATTGATATCAGTTAGAGAACCATTGGAAAACCAGGGAGTACTAGGAAGCTGTTTCATCCTAATTTTGGGAATCCTCATCAGTACGCATCCATTGACATGAGTTCAAACCCGGTACCTTCCGGTTACAAGGCAAGCTCGAATACCATTCAGCCACAGGGATCCGCCTGACTCCTCAATGACTAGCCCATGAATTCTAACTTCTAAAAATTCATGATCTGTTTAAGTGCGACTGGCATCAACCGATGTCATCGGTAGGAAATTCATTCTCACGCTTGACTACTCGTTGGACCTCACCGGTCACGGCTTCTCACTAGGAATCTCCGTCCTGCAGGAAGTCACTAGCGAGAATCAGATTAATTTTCAAAAGTTGGTTTGTAAGGATTAGATTTGTTTTAACGATATCAATCCGTTGTCAAACTCGTAAAAACAAATCTAATCTTTTTAATTGAATTTTAGGTTTTTTTTCCCGTCAATTGATTGGACCGAAGTGTTTGGTCTCAGGTTGACATGTCGGCTTCTTGTGCAGATGCTTCGACAACGTCTGGGAATTTAATTAGAATTTAATTTGTCGATAGTGACTATCAGTGAAATCCAGGATGCCCATTTCGTCCTATTTGGGACTCGTTGGTGGCTGGATTTACCTGCATTTCTCAGTGAGTGATGATGTTCCCACCGAGGCTCGAACCCAGTGCCCATAGTTTCAAATCCTGAAGCGTTTTCCACTAGACCACTAGGGTCACGAGAGCCACCTCTTGTGCAACGGGCCATATTAATTTTAATTGAATTTTAGATATTTTCCCGTCGACTGATTGGACTGAATTGCTCGGTCTCAGATGGACATGTCGGCTGGATTCCACTGCTAGTCACCATCCACCAATTAAATACTAATTAAATGCCCGGACATCGTCGAAGCATCTGCACTGTATATACACACCCGATTTATGCATTCAGAAAGAAACAGTTATCAATCTTTCTTCGCCCTGGTAAGTGGATACTTTTATCTCTCTTTCATTTTCTTAAATAACGCCAAAAATTCCGTTGTGTATGATTATTATTGTTTGGAATAAAGTGATTATTGTTATAATTAGCATTGTATACGTATATTGATTGATTGATGTTTTCGTTAAAAATCAACTCTGTGCAAGTATATTAGAATTGTTTGTGTAGATATACTTAATAATGTCTTTGGACTGTAAACGGCTGAGGAGAATTCGACGAAATAAACAAAGGATGGAACCATTTTAATCCGGAAAAGTTGTTGAACATTTTTCCCTCGTTATTTATCAAATATCACTAAGATAGCTTCGTGGAGCAATTCATTGGAAAAGTTGAAAACGAGATTTCCTACTGGGAACACCTGTTAAGCCTGTTATTTACGTCCACTAGTTATTTATATTTACGACAATGGATTAAGTTAGGGAAATATGACTTTCAGAAGTATCCTACAGTCCTTATTATATTACTAATTGGTAAATTTAGTAGGCTGTATTTCACATCATATCCTATATCAATGTTTTAGTATTGATTATTCAGCTGAACACAATTCCGTTATTCAAGAGAAAAGAGAAAATTCAAGTGATCGTTTGTAGGGATTTCATTGGTTATAGGATTCCATCATGAGGTGACATTAGTTAGAGAACCATCGGAAAACCACCTAGGAGTACTAGACAGCCGTTTCGCCCTAGTTTTCTGACTCTTCGTCAGTACGCACCCGCCACAACCGGTTCGAACCCACGACCTTCTGGTTACAAGGCAAGCGAGCTCGTAGACCATTAAGCCACTGGAACCCGATCCAATGGCCAGTCCATGAATTCTAACTTTATGCCAATTCATGACATAGCGCGACCCCTAGTCAATATCTTCGGTGGCGAGTATTTTTCCTCACACCCGACCCGAGAAATCGTGACCAGTAGGGTGCAGCAGGTTGGGTGTGAGGACAAATACTGGTCAACGAAGACACTAGCTAGCGGTTGCACCATATCGTGAATCGGCAGAAGTTAGAATTCATGGACTGGCCATTGGATCGGATCCCAGTGGCTTAATGGTCTACGAGCTCGCTTGCCTTGTAACCAGAAGGTCCTGGGTTCGAATCCCGGTGGGTGGATACTGATGAAGAGTCCCAAAACTAAGGCGAAACGCCTGTCCAGTACTCCCAGGTGGTTTTCCGATGGTTCTCTAACCAATGTCAGCTCATGATGAGTAAATTTTCGCTAAAAATTTATCTGAAGAAATATTTTTAGCATTATTTTTAATTACTTGCAATACTACACTTATAGTTACATAAACTTAGTACTAACACAATCAGAACTTGAAACAGAAATCATGATCCGAAATGGGGTTCTTCTTTTTAACTTCAGTCATTTTACTGTGTGTGTTTAACATGTTTTTTGTACTTTGTATGTACGTCGTCTGTTTGAATGAATACAAAATGTAAAAAGATGAAGAAAAATTGAATACCGCTCACTTATTGAATATCATCCAAATAATCAATAAAAATGATACTACAGGATTTCATCATGAATTGACATCAGTTAGAGGATCATTAGAAAACCAGCTGGGAGTGAGTACTGGACAGCCAATTGTCTCGTCAGTCTAGTTTACAGACTCTTCATCAGTACGCACTCGCCAACAAGGTTGGTTCAACTCCAGAATCTTCTGATTACACAAGGCTGGCTAGTTAATAGCACCATCAAGTCACTGGGATCCGTAGCAATGTGTCTAGTGGAGTACAGCAGGTCAGGTGTGAGAACGAATACTTGCCAGAGATGACATTCGCGCCATATCATGAATTGACAAAGGTTGGAATTCATGAGTTGGTTATTGGATCGATCGAAGCCTCAGTGGCTTAATAGTCCACGAGTTCACTCGCCTTGGGTTTGAATCTCAGTGGGTGCGTACTGGTGAAGAGCCAATTCCAAACTAGGCTTACGAAACAGCTGTCTGGAGGTACTTCAATGGTTATCTCTAACGGATGTCAGTTCATGATGAAATCCTGAAACCAAATAAATCGAATCTCCGCAAAACAAACCCTTGAAAATGATATTTTTTTAACTAATTCTATTAGCCTAATTTAATCACAATCAATGAATACAACACAAATTATCATTTGACACCTACTGACACTTATTTACCAAAGTTTTCTCATTAGAGTTAACCCGGCTGACGCACTCCGCTTTTTTGCCTCGGTGGCACAGCAGTTAAGACGCTCGCTGACCATGCACATAGTCCGGGGTTTGATCCCCGGCCGCAGACGCACTCCTTTACCTCGCCAAACCAGTAATAATGCTGGTAAAGAGGAAAGGTTGTGCATGAGGCTAGTAACCCTATCCTGTAAAAATAATCACCACTGCTACAGAAACTTCAAGCCACTAGCTTCAGGCCCTATGTTCCACTGGGAACGTGAAGGAAAAGAAAATAGTTAAATAACATTTCACTGAATAAATATCAAATGAGAATTTAAAACAAAAATATATAAAGAAGTGAATATAAATAAGTCAACTGATATTGTGATACTCTTATAGTCTCACCTTTGCTTGATTGTCAATATCATTATGCTTTTTCAGCAAATCCTCTGATTCAAGTTGATTTTTTCCAACACAATTTTCTTGATACATTACTTCAATGTTTTCGTAAAGTTCTTCTATCCACCCGATCGATTCATAAACATTTTCTTCACATTCAAGTAACTAGAACGATAAAAAAAACAAGCATATTGAGTAATCTTCAACTATTATTGATTTTGCAAGGGATTTTGTTTAATTGGTTAGAGGATTCCCAAAGGCGAGGTCGAAACCAAAAGGTCCTGGGTTCGAATCCCGGTGGGTGCGTACTACTGGAGAGTTACAAACTAGACTGATGAAACAACTATCCAGTACTCGCCGCAGGTTTTCCAATGTTTCTCTAACCGAAGTCACTTCCTGGTGAAATCCCCTAACCAATATAAATAATCTGTCTGTCTGTCTGTTTTCGACATAGAACAACTTTGCAACGATGTGCGGCAGTTCAAGTCGCCACACTCCCTCTTTGTAGCACACAAAGCAGGAGAAGAAAGTAGAAGAAATGCATAGTACAGACAGTAAATAGAGATCCGAGACAAAGGAATAATAACGAAGAACAATATAGTTTCATTTGAAATCATAAGTCACAAGGAGTGGATGAATCGGCGCCATGCATTGAGAACGATTTTCAGCCATAGCACCAAAAGATTCTTACACTATGCCGGCAACTGCTTTTATTTTATTTATTTATTTATTTTTGATTTACAGCTTGATTCCCCTCTGTATTTTTGGTACAAGTATGGAATTTTCAGTACGCACGCCTCCGACAAGGTTTGAACCCAGGATATTCTGGTTACAAGGTGAGCCAGCTCGTAGACCATTAAGCCACTAGGACCCTATCCAATAGCCTGTCCATGAGTTCTAACTTCTGCCAATTCACGACGCAGCGCGACCCCCAGCCAATGTCTTCGGTGGCGAGTATTTGTCCTCACACCCGACCTGCTGCACCCTACTGGTCACGACTTCTCACTAGAACCCCCAGGTAACTACCTACCTGAATAGGGCCAGTCGCAAGTGAGCATCTCACTGATATTCAAGTGCTAGTTTGTAGGGATTTGGTTGATTGGTTACAGGAGAGAGCAGTCATCATCAATTGACCCAGTTTTAATGTTTGTCAGCACTTGTCAACGAGTTCTATCTCTAACCTTGAGGAAATATGTATTTTAATTAGGGTTTCCAACTTAATTACTATCACTGCTGCTGTCTAAGTCTTTGTGAATAATATGGTAGGTAAAACTGGATAATGTAAGCAAGTACTACAAGAAGCCATGGAAATCCAATTTACTGTTGGTTAACTATTAACAAAAAAAACTGATGGATTATGGCAAGAAGTTGCACTAGATCAATGGATTTCAGCTGATGACACACTGAGGACAAGGTGCAGAGACTGGCCACTGTCAGGTGACAGATGTACATGAACCTTGTTATATGCTGGATATCTCCCACTTAAGTAGTAAACATATTTCTCAGTAACTGTGTACACAAATATTCATCAACCTTATTCAACAGCTGTACGACAACGGCGGCACATGTCAAGTAAGCCACAACGGAAAACTCAGCGAGGCGTTTGGAGTAAACACAGGAGTATGACAAGGCTGCCTGCCTATTATCACCAATGATATTCCTAATTATGGTGGACTGACTGGATTATGCGTCAGACAGTGAGTGGGAAACGAGAAGACAGGGATATCCTGGACCGACCGACGTGAAGAACCTAGAAGACCTGAATTTCGCGCGAAGATGATTTATGTTTGATGTCACTGTCACAAAATCGAAGAGTTAGAAGCGAAAAACGACAAACTGGTCGAAGAAGCAGCCGGCGAAGACACGACTCCAGGTGAACATACACAAGACGGAGGTTACGAGAATAACCAACCAACAACAACAGCACCAACATCCAGCGTCAGTCACCATCAGCGGGAGCGATTTGAAAGAGGCTACTTCATTCACTTATCTAAGGAGCATTGTCCCAACTACAGGAAGTCGGAACGGACGAGGATGTCAAATCGAGCGAGAAGGCGAGCGAGAAACACATTCATCAACCTAAAACAAATCTGGAAATCTTCCTCAATCAACTCACCATCAGCAACAAAATTCAGTCGGATTTTTAATACAAACAACGTCAATTCCATTATGCGTAAATTTTGTTTTGATAAAGTCTCACAGTGTTATACAGTAATGTTTACTGATGACGTTTCGAGCACAATTTATTGCTCATAATCATATCAAGGTAATCACACGACTTCCTAAATTCATTTATATAGTTCCATTGTTTTTCTCTTGACTTTCACTTGATTTGATTGGTAGTAGTATTTTCCATATTTCAGGTATGAGTGACGAGTCATTCCTATTGCATGTGTTGGGTGTAGACTCGATGAACAAGGATTCAGTAATCAACCTCTCTCTCCACCTACCTAGATTACTTTTTAGAATTTTAACCCTCTCCCACCCTATTGTGTGGTTGTGTGTTAGCGCATGCATTGCAATTGCTGAGCTTTTTTCTAAATTACTTATCTTCTCGGGGTCAACCATTCTTACCTTAGCAAATTCTTATGCTCTGACAATCTGACTACCCCTGACCTACTAGTTTGACCTATGTAGTTGACCTCACAGTCATTGCATGGTATTTTGTAAATAATATTATTTTGTCTAATTGGGTCAACTGGGTCCTTTAACCTACAGAGCTTGTCCCTGAGTGAGTTTGTAGGTTTAAATGCCACCCTAATTCCTATTTTATTCAGAATCCTACGTAGTGTCTCAGATGTCCCCTCTTTATATGGTATAACTGTGGATGACTTATATTCTTTCTTATTTATGTTATTATTACTAGTTTCACAATTATTTTTATTTTGTTTTTGGCCTTTAGTGATCTTCCTAATGAATTTTATAGGATAGTTATTCAACACCAACGCTTCTTCTATCTGTTTTAATTCATCATTTAGATCTTTTTTTGTGCTACTTAGTGCCACTGCTCGGTTTGTTAAACATTTAACTAAGCCTGCCTTAACAGTTAAAGGATGAGACGAATTAAAGTCTAAATATCTATTAGAATGCGTTGGTTTTCTATAAACACTAGTGTGTAGTTTGCCTTCTTCTATTCTTTTTATCTTACAATCTAGCATAGCTAATTCTCCTTGTTCATTTTCTGATTCAAATGTGAATTTTATTCCCTCAACTTGTGAGTTTATATGTGTCAAGAAGCTAGAGATGTGTTCTGTTTTTAGCACTGTGAAAGTGTCATCCACATATCTCCACCATATTTTCGGAGTAGGGTTAAATGTATTGAGGGCACTATTTTCCCAGCTGTCCATAAATATGTCTGCTACTATAGGGGATATTGGTGATCCCATCGCTACACCTTCTGTTTGTCTATATATTTTGCCTTGGAACTTAAAGATAGTAGATGTGAGACATAACTGAATCCCTAAAATAATTTCTTCAATGGACAGCTTTGTCCTATGACTGAGTTCCGGATCCGCAGTTAATTCTTTTTTAACTGCTTCTAAGGCCATATTAACTGGTATATTAGTATAAAGACTAGTTATATCAAAACTAACCATTGTTTCATCATTCGCTAGTTGAATGTCATTTATTTTATTTTTCATCTCATAAGAATTAGTTAACCTAGAGTTTGAACGATTTCTAATGGGGCATAGTATTAGAGCTAAGTGTTTTGATAGTTCATACGTGGGGGTATTTCTAAAATCTACTATTGGTCTTATGGGGTAACCTGGCTTATGTATTTTTATAATACCATATATTCTACTAGCATTATTAGTTTTAGGCATTAAATTAAACCCTTTAGACTCAATGAAATTAAAACAGATAGAATTGAATTAAAACAGATGGAAGAAGCGTTGGTGTTGAATAACTATCCTATAAAATTCATTAGGAAGATCACTAAAGGCCAAAAACAAAATAAAAATAATTGTGAAACTAGTAATAATAACATAAATAAGAAAGAATATAAGTCATCCACAGTTATACCATATAAAGAGGGGACATCTGAGACACTACGTAGGATTCTGAATAAAATAGGAATTAGGGTGGCATTTAAACCTACAAACTCACTCAGGGACAAGCTCTGTAGGTTAAAGGACCCAGTTGACCCAATTAGACAAAATAATATTATTTACAAAATACCATGCAATGACTGTGAGGTCAACTACATAGGTCAAACTAGTAGGTCAGGGGTAGTCAGATTGTCAGAGCATAAGAATTTAGCTAAGGTAAGAATGGTTGACCCCGAGAAGATAAGTAATTTAGAAAAAAGCTCAGCAATTGCAATGCATGCGCTAACACACAACCACACAATAGGGTGGGAGAGGGTTAAAATTCTAAAAAGTAATCTAGGTAGGTGGAGAGAGAGGTTGATTACTGAATCCTTGTTCATCGAGTCTACACCCAACACATGCAATAGGAATGACTCGTCACTCATACCTGAAATATGGAAAATACTACTACCAATCAAATCAAGTGAAAGTCAAGAGAAAAACAATGGAACTATATAAATGAATTTAGGAAGTCGTGTGATTACCTTGATATGATTATGAGCAATAAATTGTGCTCGAAACGTCATCAGTAAACATTACTGTATAACACTGTGAGACTTTATCAAAACAAAATTTACCCATAATGGAATTACACTCTACCACAGTGCACAAGTTTTATTCTTATATTAATGATACATATGGTCTTCCTACTAGGAAGCTTATCAACAAACTCACACGACTTAGTCAAACTGAAGCAAGATTTACAAATCATCGGATTTTTAACAGTCGATGTTTAAAAAGCCATATAATTCCAAAATATTTACGTCTACGTACTCCAATTACTTCAAACAAAATAACATCAGCCGCAGAACATGTCAGTAAATTATGTCTAAGAGAAGAATTACATAGAGTTACTGTAAAACTAAATAATATACGAAATCAAATTGAAAAACTTAAACAAAAACTCAAATGTATGATCAATGACAAAGATTATATAATTGTTGTTGAAACATCCAACAAAGCCAGAGAATCCGCATTAAGAAAATCAAAAATCACGCAAATCAAAAAATTCAACAAACTAATAGAAGAAAAGAACACAACAAATGAAACAGATATGAATGCTGCATCCTCTATCGACAGAACAAAGTGGGTGATCAACCTCTCATCAAGGGAACTAAACTCTAATGAGATAAAAGTACTTGAAAAAGGACTAAATTTTAACGTAACAGTTAATAAATTAAAACCAGAGGACGTCATTCCTAACATAGAAGCAGCACTAAACTCAATAGATAAGACTACAGCAGAAGAGGTTCGAGCACAATGTGCATTAACACTAAAAAATCAAAAGAAAACAAAATCAAACTTAACAAAATCGGAAAGGGAAGCTTTAATTAGTCTTAAACAGGATAAAAACATTGTCATCGCAAAAGCTGACAAAGGAAACGCCACCGTAGTATTGGATAAATCTGACTACATCAAAAAAGTTACTGAACATATTCAAATGGGTCCATATGAGGAAATTAAGAAGCCTGTGGATACAATAATGAATAAGGTTAAGAAATCTACAGCGGAACTAATACGCAGAATGAAGCCATCACTGGGTGAGTCTAAATGGTTTAATTTAATGCCTAAAACTAATAATGCTAGTAGAATATATGGTACTATAAAAATACATAAGCCAGGTTACCCCATAAGACCAATAGTAGATTTTAGAAATACCCCCACGTATGAATTATCAAAACACTTAGCTCTAATACTATGCCCCATTAGAAATCGTTCAAACTCTAGATTAACTAATTCATATGAGATGAAAAATAAAATAAATGACATTCAACTAGCGAATGATGAAACAATGGTTAGTTTTGATATAACTAGTCTTTATACTAATATACCAGTTAATATGGCCTTAGAAGCAGTTAAAAAAGAATTAACTGCGGATCCGGAACTCAGTCATAGGACAAAGCTGTCCATTGAAGAAATTATTTTAGGAATTCAGTTATGCCTCACATCTACTATCTTTAAGTTCCAAGGCAAAATATATAGACAAACAGAAGGTGTAGCAATGGGATCACCAATATCCCCTATCGTAGCAGACATATTTATGGACAGCTGGGAAAATAGTGCCCTCAATACATTTAACCCTACTCCGAAAATATGGTGGAGATATGTGGATGACACTTTCACAGTGCTAAAAACAGAACACATCTCTAGCTTCTTGACACATATAAACTCACAAGTTGAGGGAATAAAATTCACATTTGAATCAGAAAATGAACAAGGAGAATTAGCTATGTTAGATTGTAAGATAAAAAGAATAGAAGAAGGCAAACTACACACTAGTGTTTATAGAAAACCAACGCATTCTAATAGATATTTAGACTTTAATTCGTCTCATCCTTTAACTGTTAAGGCAGGCTTAGTTAAATGTTTAACAAACCGAGCAGTGGCACTAAGTAGCACAAAAAAAGATCTAAATGATGAATTAAAACAGATAGAAGAAGCGTTGGTGTTGAATAACTATCCTATAAAATTCATTAGGAAGATCACTAAAGGCCAAAAACAAAATAAAAATAATTGTGAAACTAGTAATAATAACATAAATAAGAAAGAATATAAGTCATCCACAGTTATACCATATAAAGAGGGGACATCTGAGACACTACGTAGGATTCTGAATAAAATAGGAATTAGGGTGGCATTTAAACCTACAAACTCACTCAGGGACAAGCTCTGTAGGTTAAAGGACCCAGTTGACCCAATTAGACAAAATAATATTATTTACAAAATACCATGCAATGACTGTGAGGTCAACTACATAGGTCAAACTAGTAGGTCAGGGGTAGTCAGATTGTCAGAGCATAAGAATTTAGCTAAGGTAAGAATGGTTGACCCCGAGAAGATAAGTAATTTAGAAAAAAGCTCAGCAATTGCAATGCATGCGCTAACACACAACCACACAATAGGGTGGGAGAGGGTTAAAATTCTAAAAAGTAATCTAGGTAGGTGGAGAGAGAGGTTGATTACTGAATCCTTGTTCATCGAGTCTACACCCAACACATGCAATAGGAATGACTCGTCACTCATACCTGAAATATGGAAAATACTACTACCAATCAAATCAAGTGAAAATCAAGAGAAAAACAATGGAACTATATAAATGAATTTAGGAAGTCGTGTGATTACCTTGATATGATTATGAGCAATAAATTGTGCTCGAAACGTCATCAGTAAACATTACTGTATAACACTGTGAGACTTTATCAAAACAAAATTTACCCATAATGGAATTACACTTTACCACAGTGCACAAGTTTTATTCTTATACAAACAACGTCAAGTCAGTCAGCTCTTCTATATGGATCAGAAAGTTGGCGGACAGGTCACAAAGAATATTTCCAACAGCCTGTTGCAGACCTTGATCAACAACTGTCTTCGCTCTATACTGAAGATCAGTCGGATGGCCGGGCCGGAAAGAATCACCAACAAGGAACTGTGGGAACAAACAAAAGAAGAACCAATCACCAACCAACAAATATGCAGGAGAAAGTGGATTGAGATGGATTGGACACTCGCTGAGGAGACCACCATTGGGTGACATCGCGCGCGCGTCACGCCAGTGTTCGAGTGGAACCCGAAAGGGGAGCGGCGAGTAGGACGTCAGTGCAAGGGTGACATGGAGGTGATCGTGTGAAGAGGAGATGAAAGAACATGGACTCACATGGATGCAGGCGTAAAGTACAGTAGAAGACAGAAGTGGCAAGTGGAGACGTGCAGTTGAAGCCCTATATTCCACTAGGAACCCAAGGGAACAATAATAATAATAATGTACACATAACTTAAAAAGCCTATGAGTGACAAATTATGACTTACGGTGACAGCAGTTTAAGCAATAAGAAGTTGAAAATACAAGAAACAAATTTTTTTGTTAGATCAAAGAGATCTGAAAATTTTATTAAGAATAAAGTGTATGTATGTGTATTCTAGTTTTTGATAAGTGAAAATGGACTATACCTGATTTATCTAACAAAACTATAAGATATTCCAATTTTACTCATATAGCAAAATGATTCTCAGTCTTCAACAACAAAAAAATGGTTACTGAACAAAGAATACTCTTCTCGATAACTCCTTCTACGAACAAAGCAAGAACTATAGATTTTGCAGAATAAAGTGTTACCACCATTGTTTATTTCGTTGTCTTCTCGTCAGCTGCTTACAGGTCAAAGACATTATTAAATATATATCTACAAAAACAATTTTAACATACATACACAGAGTTAATTTCTAACAAAAATCAATCGATCAATATATGCATACAGTAATAATAATAATAATAATAATAATAATAATAATAATAATATATATGTATGTGTAATATTAAACACTATTCCGAAAAATAATAATCATACACAATGGAAACTTTTCAACGTTATGCATTCAGATGAAATTCAAATTTACATGCATTTGCGGGAGCAATTTTGTTGGAAGGACAGCAAGAAGAGCATATCTACGACTTTCTGAACACGTACCAATGTCTAAAGAAAACAAATGCTTTAAACAGTGTCATCGCCAGGCATCTCCTCGACACGGATCATCAGATGGACGTCGGAAGATCGTTCAAAATTATCAATAGGCAGAAGAGATCAATTCTCCTCAAATTTGCCGAAGCAATCTCCGCGTCAAGTGTCTCATATCCGATTTATGCGTTCAGAAAGATACAGTTATCAGTCTTTCCTTGTCCTGCCTCGTAACTGGATATTTTCATCTCTCTCTTTTATCTGATTACGTAATACCGAGAGTTTCCATTGTGTATGGTCATTATTGTTCTGAATAGTGTTTAATTATATATATATATATATATATATATATATATATATATATATATATATATATAATTACTGTATGCATATATTGATCGATTGATTTTTGTTAGAAATTAACTCTGTGCAAGTATGTTAAAATTGTTGTTGTAGATAAATATTTAATGATCTTTTTGGCCTGCAAGCAGCTGACGAGAAGGCAACGAAATAAACATAGGATGGTTTCACTTTATTCTGCAAAAACTGTAGTTCTTGCTTTGTTCAAATTCATTAAGGGGAATAAATGTGTGAACCTCCTCCTTCATCAGAAAGTAATACACTTATATACATAATAATTGATGAATTAATGCTATGAACAACAACATGAATGTTGTTTAAATTACATCGAGTCAATGATAATAGTAATATCAATAGATTACAATTCGATAGCATCAATGTAACAATACGATACACACTGAATATCACACAGACAAATTAGGAAAAATGATAATAATAATAATAATACAAATTCATGAATTCATAGTCTCCACTGAAGGTCGACAAGAACAGCAGTAACAGATGTCTAGACGCGTTTCTTCTACGCACAGGGCACAGATTGTTTAAGGTTGATTGCAATAGCTTCTGATGTTTGGAGTATTCGGTACCTGAATGATTTTGTCAATTTATTCGGTGCTTGATAGATGATGATGATGATGGAGAAGGTTTCTTCAGTGCTAGATCTTTGTGTCCGGTTTGGACAAGGTGTTCCAATACCACGTTGTTGGTGCTTCTCACTACACCCTTATTTAACCACACTGGTAGATGCTCAGAAACAAACAAACACGACAAATCAATTTCTTACAACAAAGGCCAATATAACTCACTCCACCAAAAGCCTAGCTGATTTGATAGATAGATAGATAGATACGAGAAGAGGTGGCTAGCTAGTCAAGGTACTTCATCTTTCCATTGGTGAATCATCATCAGTCGTGTGGTGAATATGCTGTCTAGGTTGTCAGCGTCAAAAGTTGTTTGAACTGATTTTCTTAACTTGTTAGCAATTATTTCGCTAGGTATATTGAACATGAATTGCAGTCGTATGTGAGAAGGCTTCTTGTTTACGGATAGTGAGTAGTCGTTTTCTGCTTTTTTTGTTATGTATTTCTTGATAAATATGTCAGGATAGGTATTTCCAATGAAGGCATCATATACAATGCTTGATTGGTCATTAATTTCCTCTTCTGAACGTATAGCTGTAACCCTTTGGCTGGGGGTCCTTATTAAATTCCTTTTGTACGGGAGAGGAAAGAAGCTATGAAGATGTGTATATTGTCGTGTCCATAGGCTTTTCCTATGCAAATTCTTCTTTATACCGCCACCACCTGGTTTTCTTGTTACGAGGAGATCTACGAAAGCAATAATTCCCTATTGGAATTCCTCTACACAAATAGATTTCCTAGCAGACTGTAATTCATTGAATTCAGTTATTATTGTGTTACTATTCAATTCATTATCACAAAGAATGAAAGTGTCATCCATACACCGATCAAAAAAAAATAAGAATTTTCTGATAAGGCTGGTTAAAGGTCCATTTTCTAGTTTATTAAAAAAAGAAATTTACCTAAATGGAACTCAGTGGGGAACCCATCGCCCCCCCATCCACTTATCTGTAAAGTATGCCATCAAATTTGAAATTTACATTCATAATACACCTGAAGAACAATTGCTTTAGGATTTCTGTTAACGCGCCAATATTTATCGACTGGTTTGACAAACTAGTTGTTATGATAGAGTCAAACTTAGTCCGGTTAATATCTAATAAATTCATGAAAATATCTATATACCAGTGTGGTGAGAGCAGGCTGCTAGCCAATTGGTAGACACTAATTTACGTCAATGTCTAGGTCACTAACATTGGCCGTGAGAAAATATTAACAAGGCTGACTGAACAACCAATCACAGCAAACTTAACGTGGGCAAATATGATTCGCAGATAGATGGCTCCACTTTCCGAGAAACTCGAAAACAACCAATCAGAAGACTGCGTTTATCTGCTTAACTTCCGAGAAACAACCAATCAGAAGGCTGCGTTTGTCTACTTGCAGAAGCTATAATAATGTACATGAAATATATATATATATATATATACGTGATGATTTCCGTAATAAAACCATCTGTTGCCGGCCCTTGTCTTCTGTTGTTACACCAGTCACTCTACCTTGAACACGCGAAGGTAGGATGTTAACAACTGTTGTTTTTGCCAGATTACATACCAAATAATCAATAACACAGATAACTAACTACAAAATCCTGGTGTTCACATAAAGATAAAATAAAAGTACAATCGAATTTTCACCCAAAGACGCTAGAAACAATACATATAGAAAACAAGTTCTCAGAAACTTTTACACATAAACACTGGCTAATTTCAGTACAAAAAACCATAGGCATAAAATGTACTATTCAGCATACCAAACATTCTAATTATTATTAGTAGTATAACAGACTACCACCACCCTCACCACATTACACACACGTATTGCCGAATTGGTTCAATGTATCACTTTCTCCAAATTAATGATCATTCCTAAATATATATATAATAGTCAGCTAAAATCAAACAACAGATGTAACGATAACATGTAACTAGGCCAACTAAAGAGTATATAAGAACAAGGCTGTCCAAATTCTCGTTCGTTTCATATTCCTTTGAGTGTGAGTTTGAGTGTTTTTTTTAAATGATACTCTTCTCCTGAATTGATAAGAAATTGAGACATTCATCTGAAGATTTAAACCCAGTGTAGACGGTAATTGATTTTCTATAGTTTGGTTTGTAAGGGTTAGTTTTGTTTGTTTTTTTACGAGTTGATCACGGATTGATATCAGTTAGGGAACCATTGAAAACCAACACTGGAGTACTGGACAGCACGGCTATTTCGTCAGCCTAGTTTGGGAATCATTGGCAGTACGCATCCACCCCATAGGGGTTCGATACCAGGACCTCCCGGGAACAAGGCAAGCTAGCTCGTATACCATTCAGCCACTAGGACCTGATTCAATGGCCTGTTAGTGTTTAAAATTACCTAGGCTGATCGTATGCCTCAGTGAAAAAGTCATCACTACACTGGGCATGCAGGTACATCATAATAGTAAACTCTGCTTGTAAAACAAAGAATAAAACTGTGATAGCAAGATATACAACGAGGCCTGTTGGTAATAACGCATAGCTTATTGAAACAAATAGGTTGGTGCTCAACATCCGGTTATCCATGTTTTGTAGTCCAACAGATAATGATTTCGATTAATTAGTTAATTAATTAATTAAAGTTTTCATAAAATGTTTCATAATTCCTGGTACAATCAATTGATAGATACAAAAAGACAGAAAGCTTGAGAACCATCACTCCATTGGAGATTTCAAAAAAAGACAACGCTGAATAAAAATCATCGTCACTATGGTTTCGACTGGAGGAATTGCCAATTGAGTAGGTATTCGTAGCATACAAATTATCAGTTAGAGAACCATTGGACAGCTGTTTCATCCTAGTTTGGGGAATTATCGGCAGTACGCACCCACCCCACAGGGGTTCGAACCCAGGACCTTCCGGTCACAAGCAAGCAAGTTCGTATACCATTCAGCCACTGGGACCCTATTCAATGACTCATGAATTCTAAATTCTACCAGTTCGTGATTTAGCGCAACCCTAACCAATGGACTATTGAATCGGGTCCCAGTGGCTGAATGGTATACGAGCTAGCTTGCCTTGTAACCGGAGGGCCCTAAGTTCGAACCTCTGTGGGGTGGGTGCGCACTGACGATGATTCCCAGAAACTAGAATGAAACAGCTGGTTGTCCAGTACTCCAGTGTTGGTTTTCAATGGTTCTCTAACTGATATCAATCCGTGATCAACTCGTAAAAAAACAAAATTAACCCTTACAAACCAATTATAGAAAATACAAATAATCACATCTAATGCAGCATTAAAGATAATAACCGGCTTAACTACAAAAAACACCTTTCATAAAGAGCCTCGCATAGTGGTGTGCGATTTAAACATTCGGTTCTATAAATTATCAATATGCTGCACTATTATCATCACTAACATGAACTCAATATACACACAAAAAATGATGCCATTGTCCTTATTAACATGAGAATGCTTTTATTTCAGTAAACCGTAATTATACTGATTACGAAAATTTGAATGAATTGAACACACGTTGGAAAATTTATTAGAACAGCGGGCATTTTTTCGACTGATAGTCTAAAAGAAACATAGCTATACACCAGAGTGAGAGTTTAAAAGAATACGAACTTTATATCACGCATTTTAGTAGACAACCAAAATATCAACCACCCGTATGTCAGTGGGTCAATGGTACTGGGTAGACATCCAGTCGACACACTTCTAAGCCCAGCTTAGACAATAGTAAGTCCAGTGAAGAGGGAAGGGTCGAGCTTGATACTATCAATTGCACCCCAGCAAACCCCAACGGCTACTGAAAATTCAAAGTTTCATCTTCAGAATAGAAAATGATATCAATAATAATAATAACCCCAACCAGCTCCAAAGTTTCACAATTTGAAGATTATCTTTTACTGTTTTGTTCCTGTTTAGCAAATGATAACGTGGAAACTGTTAACCAGAGGTTTTACTAAAGCATCACTTCACCTATCAATAATGATACAGTCACCAAAATGTCAAATTTAAACTATCTTAGTCAGGTATTACCGGATTGACTAATATTTAAGATTATTATTTATTTCCTTCGATTGACATTTTAAAAACACCTGACATGTTTGAATACTATTAGCTTGATTTATGGACGGCAAAGACAGTTAGCCTGCAAAGAAGTAGAGCTTGTTCCAAATAATTTCACAGTAAGTTGCAAGAAGACGTGACTCTGTTTACAAACAATCATCTTACTTTATCAGGTAGACCTTTTCCAGTAAAAAAACATGTTGCCTCTTCAATATCGAAAAATAAACTCCTGAGCCGTGTGGATATAATAACGGATTTGAATCCTTGTAAGTCCAGTGGTTCAAATGTTTTACAATTAGTTATCTTTTCTACCGTTTTATCTTTTCACCAGTATTTTAAAGATACAGTAACCCAAATAAGACTCAGTCATATACACTATTCAATCAAGGAAACCGCCTTCCAATTTTCAGCATCTTCCACTTTTATATTCCTTAGCAGAAACTAGAGTTATACTACTAACAGAAGTCCCTACAAGTTACCTTCCTCCGAAGGAATATAGAGGCTAGTAAACAAAGGTGCTTACGAGGAATAAGTAGTTAAAATGTAAAGACAAAGACTTGGACGTATCATTCAAAAATTTAAACTTTTATATTTACCTCACAGTCTCGGTCTATAGCTGTCTCCACCATCATGAATCAATTGGACATTTTTATTGGTAAAAACAGCTTCCACATAAAGACGATCCCTTTTCACTTCCTCGTTATAAACACTCCTTTGTCTTCAGGATTAAAGTTGTGATGATAAGTATGATGCTTAATATATCTGAGTACAAACTAAGTGAAATTCATACTGGAAGCCTTCAATCGAGGTTTTGAGCATGTTGGCACTCACCAGTCGGCAAGAAGTACCAGCAGTTTTTTGGAGGAACTCTTTCTCTTCCTGAGATTTGAACATGCGCCCTACAGTGCTGCTGTCACGGATGCTACCACTGAACTATTCAGGATTGCAAGTGACCTCCTGTAAGACCCTTTTGGATATTTTTTTATTGGATACTAGCTATTAACCAGTATCATGCGCTTAGCCCTTTGTTGAGTGTCCGAATAAGGTCAGTGGTGACGTCTGTGACTTCGGTATTGGATGACACAGGTTAGAATCTCAAGAGGGACATGAGTTCCTTCAAGATTGTGGATACGCCAACAAGAATTCAGCCTGTATCAAACCAAGGACTAGACTAGTTGCTGACTAGTCTCCAATCAAAGAAATTCATGTCACTTTACTAATCAACGCTTTCAGTTATCAAACTTAAGGGAAACTTTCAGTCAATAAACCTAAGGGATGTCTTTCAAAGTATAAGAGGGTGTAAGTTGAAAAATATTTAACTAAAAGGAACCAAGAGATCAATAAGTAAACTTATCCTCGTAAACAGTATGATAAAGAGTTGAGTCAAATTTTATGACGGCACACTAGAAGGTCACCTTTATCAACTCAAGAAGACTACGTGGTGGGTGACACATGAAAATCTGCATAAGTATTAAAGAGATACTTCATTAGGAAAGGATTAACAACTGGTATTCAACCAGTAAATGATATGAAGAAAAAACCAAAAAAGAGAGATGAGAAATTGGAGTAAAAACTGAAGGATAGATCATACTGGTAATAAAAGACGAAAATTATTTGCATAAAAAGGCATGAGTGCACCTTTTGAAACTTTGCGGGTACCACTTGCGATTTACCTGTTTGTTTTCACCACAATTGTTTGAACAATTACAAGATGGTTTCATCTTTTCAGATAACGACTTGAGCGTTTGAAATTTGTCTTTGATAAAGGCAAACAAATAAGCACCTATCTAAAGGGTTTGAAAATCGGAATGTTTGCCTAACCTAAATATGTTTTCAGAATACAATCATTGAAACACATCTATCTTCAATAAGACAGCATGAACGCATTTTAAAGGAAAATATAATTGCTTTTAGATAAGTTCATTTTAATGCATCTTAAGAATGCTGTCTTCATATTCACATAGATTACTGTAACTTTATAACATATCCATTCATCTTTACTAGTGGAATGCAAGAGTGAAATGTCGACTTATATAATAATGGTAATAATAACAATAAGGGATTTTAAATGCTTTCTTCACAAATACCTTGATGCTTCCATGGATACTTTATCAAAATTGTACCCAGTAACACTGCAGTAATATTGAAACTTTTTAGAAATAATTTTATATCATTCATCGCAATAATAAGGTTATAAAACAGATTTAAAACACACAAATGTCTATGGAAACAAGAAAGGTAGAAGTGTATGTGACAGAAAAACCACACAGTTAGTGTTTATATGCTACTGCTTTAGAGAATTTTAAAAACCTCTGAATACCGTTTACTCCTCCAACGCATAAAAATAGGGTAAATGACTAAAACTAGTTTACAGTGGATAAATATTAAAATATTGAAAAAATTCTAACTTACTTTGGAATGTTTCTTTAGCACAAGTTTTCGGATCTTAAGCGATTGTGTTGCCTCAGTAGCTGCTCGACAGGCATCTCTGAAACCATCTTCCAACTGTCCTAGATAATCGGGATCAGATGGTTTCAAGATTATTCTGAGCCGTTCCAGTTCATGAGCCAATCCATTTAATCGTACCTCACATTTTTCAACCCCATTCTCTAAATCACTAATGGCATTCTTGATAGATGAGCCATCATATGTGTCCACCTCCTTGGCTCGTTTTTGAAGCTCTTCCAAGACTGACCACAGCTAAAAGATATAAGCTTTAAAACTGAAATTACTTCTTCAACCAGTCTAAAATAAGTGTAACATGAAACGACAAAAAATGTCCTTTTGTTAAGTTTCTCAACAAAACTCTGCACCATGTAATCCAGCTCACTCAGCTCCAAGTTAATGCTGCTTTGTTTCCTGTAGTCACAAAGCTCAGCGAAAACTTCCAAAGCTTTCTACACAGAAATGAGAGTAACAGTAGCAACTAACCATACACTTAAATTCAAACTGTTCATGTGCTTTACGTATTTGCGACGCTTCTTCAAAATTGTACGGCTTGGATGTCTGAGAGTCCAGCAACTTCTGCCCTGTACCATTAATCCATTCTTGCACCTGGCAAATAATGATACGGAAGGAAACATACCAGACTAATTTTTTCACCTATCTCAGGGGACAACCAACTTTCTTTAAAGTCACTCCTTGTCGGCTGAACTAAGCCCTCTGATGTGTTCATTGATCAGTGAGAACAATTCAAAGCCGTTGTTCTATAATCATCCAAAGCAGGAAGTTCGACGCAGTATGTTTACAGTTTCATAATTAATCCTTAGTGTGACCTTGAAAAGTGAGTGATCCCAACACACCACATAAAGGCCCAAATATGAGAATTTCAAAGGTGTGACTTCTTGATTATATAATCTCTCATTTTACACAGAAACGTTTCCTCTGTGAGTGATAAGGTCTTTTTAGCTCTAAGCCCTTTTCAAGTGCAAGGTATCTGCAGTGTTCATTGAATAGAATAAATAAAAATACGGCTGAAGTACTGTGTGGTTTCCATGTCTTATGAAAGTTTTGCAGTCCCACTGAGTTATTTTAGCAAGAAGTGAGTGCAGAAGGTATCATGAAGTGGGAGATAACATACTTGAGAGCGGATACAGACGAACTCCGAACACGAAAGTTACGAAATTATGTGATGTTTATCGAATAACCGATTTCGTTATTTATGGGCTAGTGTAAACTAGTTTGATTCCTTGGTGCTCGCGTCTTGGTTGTGAGGTAAAGGCTCCTGGTTTTCGGTAAACTTCTGAGTAGTTCGTCCCGCCACTTGACTGTCATAGCTTTGGTTGGCTCCAAAAGGAGTGGTGCTCGCATTAGTTATATGTTGTTTGTAGTATGTGGTGTTTCTGCTTCTACTTTAATGAAGTTGATACCTTCACTGGTCAGTCATTCGGTGTGCGTCGGTGGCACAGTGGTTAGGACTCTCGTCGACCATGCACATGGTTCGAGGTTCGATCCCCTTCCGATGCACACCTGGTATTTATGGTCGGCCTGCAAACTTTTGGCTACCGATATCCATGCTGAAAATTCCATACTTGTACCGAAAATACAGTGTGGAATCAAGCTGTAAATAAAAAATAGTAGTAAAAACATATAGTTGGTGTAGATTATTCAGACTATAAGACAGGAAATGAAATAAAGGAAGTAAAGTAAAAACAGACAGCTAATTAGATTTGAGGTTGATTTACATACATGTATAAGTATATATCCATATAATAGCATTAACAACAAGTGTAAGTCTAGCAGCTGGAGTAGTCAGGAGTGTAAGATAAAAGAGAATGTAAAGAAGTGAAACGATGAGTTTAGATATCTACCCATTAATGGAATTTTAAGGGAACAGGCTGCTTGGAAGCAGTCTTTGTGTGACTACATGAGAATCCAGCGCTCTGTTAAGGCTGTCCACGGACGGCGCTTCAGCTACATATGCTGGTGAAGAGTTCCAATGACTACAAAATAGCAGGGAAAAGAAATGGGAGCGCACTCGAGTCTTTGTCCTCTGGTGAGCTATCCCTCCGGGATTTCCACGACGATGCCCGTACGCACATAATGGCAGAACACCTTTGTTTGGGTGATTCTGGTAATTCATAATCCTATGATTATTATTTAAATCCCCCTAAGCCGACAGCTACTAAGTGTGAATAGGCCTGATTTCTTAAGCCTAACATCATTTGGTTTATTTCGGAGACCAACTACTCCACTCTTTGCCCGTCTATGGACTCTTTCTAAGCAGTGGGGGTGCAATAATACTGTGCACTTCAAAGTGTGATCTGACGTACGTTTTGTACAACCTTAAAAAGACCTCGGGGGTGAGTGAACCCGACTGTCTATGTGTAAAGTGTATGATCGCATATGCCCTCTCTACATCCCCCATGTAATTCACGCTTGTGTCTATTTTTTTTCTTTTGGGGCTACACCTAAGTCACGCTCCGACGTTGTGCAGGACAAGCTTTCGTTGCACAAGGGGTAACTTGTATTCTGCAGCCTACAGGTGCCTAATTTCACTACTTTGGGATTTTTCAAGTTGAAAGTCATACCATTCGCCACCTCCCACTCTTTCAGAAGCTTTAGGTCTGCCTGCAAACTATCTGATTCTTTCGAACACTTTACTGCACTCCAAATCTACGTCGTCAGCGTATAGAAGAGTCGTGCAGCTTATACAAAAAAGTAGGTCACCGATAAAAATAAAGAACATCAGTGGAACTAGGATATAGTCCTGAGACACTCTTGATGACGAGTTGTGTCAGGGTGATCGGACTTGATTGACCTTAGTACAAAATTTTCTTTCAGCTAGGTAGTCCAACCATGACAGAAGCGGGTCACCCATATCTGCATGACTTATTTCGTGTAGGAGAAGATCATGGTGAACTGTGTTAAATGCCTCTTCAAATTCTAGGAAAACCACATGGATTGAAATATTAGTATTCCACTGTGCTTTCCAATCGTCTCGAGCTGGTAGTGGGTTTGTTACAAAGGATCCGCTTAACCCGAAGCCATGTTGTCCTTCATGGAATGTGCTGGTCCTGTCGACGTGCTCCCTGATGCGATCATCAATTTTACTCTCCAGTACCTTTGATACCGCTGGGAATAGCTCTACTGGTCTATAACTGGTGGCATTTCGCCTGTCCTCGCCCTTGAAAGTCGGGGAAAGTACGGCTCTTTTTCCCTCCCCTGCCGTCTCCCTGAATCCATCAATTGTTGGAACAAGTCTCATGGAGGCCTATAGGGTGCTTCGGCGTACCTTTCCAGAACAGATGGCCTTATGTCATCACAACCTGGAGACTTTCCAGATGTGAGTCATTGTAGCTTCCCTAGTATTATTTCCGAGTTTATCTGGAGAGTAGCCACTAGGTTCTCCCCCAGTGAAATAGTAGTGCCACCATTTTGTTCAGTGCCATTAATACCCACTTTACCGTTTGAATGTTTGGTGAAGGCTGAACTGAATGTTTCAGCCACTTCGAGACTAGCAAGTTATTGACCGCTTGGACCTACTAAGGCACATGCCCACTGGTTGGTTGGCTTGCTCCCCTATATAATCGGCACAGGCTTTTGGGGCTCTCCAGAAGCTTTTGGTAAGATTAGCATGAAATGACCTCCTGTCACTCCTGACTCTTGTGTTGCACCGGTTCCTGAGTTTCAGGTATGGATTGCGGTTGGCTTGACTCTTGGATATACGCCACGTAGACCAAGCCTTCTGCTTTGCTGGCAGAAAACGTTGCGTACCTCTCTTCAGACGTGAGGACCTTTCTTTCGTCTGTGTTGTGACTAGAGGAACGGTATCTGAGATTGCCAATTGAGGAATCTCTCTCAACTACCACTTTCCAGTGTTCATCCACAGATAACTCAGCCAATTCTATGGGTCATTGCGCATCGGACAAATGCGTCCACATCCCAGCTTAACCAGCCTTCTTGTATCACAGACATTGTCGCTCAGAATCCCGCTGTAAGCGCTCACTGAGAAAAAGAGCAAAGCCTCTGACTACGTGGTCAATACTTCCTAGTGGGGTCATGGTGTGAACATTTTTGACAAGTTGCCACCAGTTAGAACGTAATCTAGTTTCGATGACTATCCACTACGATCCCACCTAGTGTAGTCTCCAACATTCTCAGCCAGTCTTTGTTTCCAATAGCTAGTAGTAGATTTCAACTGAATTTTCCATAAGAAAAGCCTGTAGCGGTAAATAATTCCCCAAAATTATTGACCATAAGAACCATCAGGGAACATTGGATGCTGACCCTTAAAGTTTAGGTCTACTTGTTTAGCTGAATGCTTCCCGTCAAGCATCCCAACCATTTGGTACTCCGTCGTGCACAATAACTAGCTAGCTTAGCTTCCGCTTCAATCCGCGATTTGGTTCCAAAATATAGCTCCTAATTTGGACGGTTGATTGTAGTCTTTTGCTTTGTTTTCGGTACACGAATAAGTTAGAAGTTGTTGGTATAAGATCTTGTATTTGTTCTTGTACTATATTTTATTCGACATAATTTTCGTCATGAGTGATCTTAGTCCCAAGGTCATTCGTATCCGCTCAACTCCTGAAACCATTCAGCTCGTACCACACTGGCCAGATAATGCTGAAACGTGGTTTCAGATAGCTGAATCAGATTTTTGTGAGCATGGGATAACCAATCAACGTTCACAGTTCCTTGCAGTTATTCACGCCCTACTGCGGGAATTCAGCAAGCGCGTAACTTTGCAGATGTCAAGTCCCCAGGTAAGTAACTCTCATGGGTTGCTCAAAGGCTCCCTCATCAGGAAAACGTTATCATGGACCAACAACGTCTTGATGAATTATTTCGTAACATCGAGTTAGGGGATCAGTCAGCCGTGACCATGCCAATAAGAATGAGACAGGTTATTGGCCAAAGTCAGTTCGATGAAGGACTTTTTAGAAAACTCTTCTAATCCAAGCTGCCACAGTCCGTGCAGACTGTACTTGTGACACTTCAGGGTGTTATTATAGGTGACTTAACCATTTCTGCAGATAAGATTCCAGAAATAACTAAACGGTCAGTTCCTGAAATATGCTCGGTGGACAAGCAGACTTCGAATAAGGATACTGCAGCGATAGAGTTATGCAACTCCATCCAGCAGATGTTTAGGTCAAACATGCATTCTAACTCCTCCCACCGTCGTCCTAAATCCCCTCAACGGCGAAACTCACGTGGTCGATTTAAGTCCAAACCACGTTCTCTGAAAAACCCTGACTGATGCTGATACCACAACACCTACGGTCAAGCAGTGAAATGTTGCCGTAAGCCTTGTAACTTTGGAAATGTCTCAAAGTTTGTGGGAAACTATCCCGTCGCCACGCCTTAGCGGCAACCGTCGCCGGTGGCACTAGCCGCCTACTTTATATACATGATGTGATCAGCCAGACTCGATATTTAGTCGACACAGGCGCCGAAGTCAGCGGTTTTCCTGCTACAGCAGCAGATTGACAGAAGGAACCTACCTTCAACTTACAGGCTGCAAATGGAAAACCAATCGCAACTTTTGGTAGGAAGTACGTCTATCTGAACGTAGGTTTACGTAAACCTATTCAGTGAATTTTCCTACTCGCTGACGTCACAATGCCCATCACTAGCACGGACCTACTTAATCATCATGATTTACTCGTAGAAATCCACTGAAAACGACTAATTGACAATACTACTTGTCTGTCTATCAAAGGCACCACCTACAAGGGTTCCAGCTTGTCAGTCATTAAGATAAAGGCGATCCTTGATCTAACTTTTCGACCGATCTTTGATAAATACCCGGAACTTAATTGCCCGTCTAACGACCTACCGTGAATAACCAGCAATGTTACGCACCACATCATGGCCTCAGGACAGCCCGTGTCATCTAAAGCACGACGACTTGCTCCTGACCGTCTGAAGCCGGCTTACTTGGAAGGTAATCTTATTAGCATAGAACTAAGTATACCCCATAATCCACAAGTAACCGAAGATCATTCAGTCCTCGATGAAGTCACTAGCACGGCGACAGCTACCGAATCTTCTGTCGAGCCCCCGAAGAAAACACGTTCTGGACGTACCGTAAAGTTCCCAGAATATCTTCACACCTATATAACATAACTAAGTGGTGCTATTCACCCAACTCATTTGTTTGTGGTATTAATTATCATTGCTTCTTTTCAGACATCAATTTTTCTGATATAGCATCACTAAACACAAGTAAAACAATTTTTATAACCGTACAGTTAGCGTGCGCTAAAAAATTTAGATATATACTTTTTCGCTGTTCCGAACTTTGCATTATTTTACTGTACGCTAGATGCACATAATTTTTTAAAAAACGCTGATTTGGTACATTTTCCTCAACAAGGTTCTTAGCGTTCTTGTTTTCCTTTCCAGGTGAGACGGGCACTGGACAAGAAACAAACGAAGCACAGGATCCAACGAACAACATCAAGGAAGCGATCTACAAACACTCTATTAACATAGGCAGACAGACCAGCAGGCACGCCACCAAGCCGGTCGGAAGATATTTTCACCCGAAAGGGAAACATCGGGTTTTTTACTTCTGGCTGATTCTGTCTTAGGGTCCTCACAACCCCACTGAGGGAGGAGTGAGCTGTAGCGGTAAATAATTCCCCAAAATTATTGACCATAAGAACCATCAGGGAACATTGGATGCTGACCCTTAAAGTTTAGGTCTACTTGTTTAGCTGAATGCTTCCCGTCAAGCATCCCAACCATTTGGTACTCCGTCGTGCACAATAACTAGCTAGCTTAGCTTCCGCTTCAATCCGCGATTTGGTTCCAAAATATAGCTCCTAATTTGGACGGTTGATTGTAGTCTTTTGCTTTGTTTTCGGTACACGAATAAGTTAGAAGTTGTTGGCATAATATCTTGCGTTAATATACTCTGTACTGTTCGCGAGCGTCTATGCGCTTAACCTTTAAAAGCCCAACCCAAAGATCATGCATGGGTCATTGAATCCTCCAGCTATATTGATTAGATTATGGCTCAAGTCCTGTATCGATCTGATGGTGCTGAGCAGTAGCTGGATGTATTCCGCTCCACAGGCTCGTGATTGGTAGATGCCACCCAGTAAAGGCTTGGTGAGGCTTATGTTGAAATGAAACCATATGGAGTCTGGGAATTCAATAAACACCTGTCCCTACGAAATATAAATTATTGTTATTATAGTGTCAATGTCCAGGTCTTACTACACTAGACCTCATGCTGTCCTTGGAAGGCTTTCCGAAACTGTGCGTAATAACTAACACGAAAAACCAGAACGCGAATTGGTGACTCAAGAACAGTTTATTCTTGCACCAATATAAAGCCAACCATTAAGTTATTGTACACAAAGTCAAAGAATAGATGTTATAAACACAAATCACAATAATACTTCTGACAGTTTTCTCTCTTCCGACGAACAGCGAACGACGACTGTCGTATTGATGACCCCCACGAAAAATATGGAGTTGGGTTTGAGCAAACAACCATGAATCGATCGTTCAATCTTCAACTACATTGACATATAGTAAGTGGGGGATCCGTTGCACGTGCGCATTTAAGTTGCTGGCCGAAATATATGGTGAATTCCCCTCCTTTCCCTGTTATGCCTTTTTCTCCTGACCAGAATCACATCACTTATACTGATTTCGTTGTGGGCGATAGCGGGGGGTTAGCCAAGTTTCATTCAGGATTATTGTTGAAGGTTTGGGTGTGACTGGAGGTTTCTGAGTTCACCTAATTTTCCTCTAGGCCCTCTCACATTGATTTTAGGGCAGCTGACAGTGGGTCTCACTACCCCAGCGTGTTGTGGGGTAGTTGACGCTGGTAGAGGATACAGCATTGAGACTAGTTCGTCAATTCCAATGGAACCGGCCTGTTGCAATTTTTTCTTGGATTCAGGTAAGAGACTTGAGTGACACTGACTGTCATTCTCAGTGCCACATCGCAGTAGTGGCTCATCTGTACAGTTGCACAGTCGACAGGTGTTCTGCCATTGAGTAGGTATAGGCTCCCACGTGGAAATCCCAGAAGGATAGCTCACCAGAGGGCAAGGACCCGGGTGCGCTCCCACTTCTTTTCACTGCGGGTTTGCCGTCCCTGGAATTCCTTACCGGCAGATGTAGCTATGGCACCGTCTTTGGACGCCTTCAAGCGAAGGCTGGACAACCATGCAGCGATACAAGGACTGCATCCAAATGGCCTATCTCCTTAAAATCGCATACACCATTCAGGGGTAGACAATTAAACTCGTCGTTTTACTTCATTACATTCTCTCCCGTCTTACTCTCCTGACAGCTTATTAGTATTATAACTACTAATATTATTATTATTACCGATATATATATTATTCTTCAAACTTAATGAGCTGACTGTTGTTACGCTTTCCTATTTCCGTTTCTGTCTCTTAGTCTGAATAACTTCACTAATTATATCTATTATTATTATTACTATCTCTTTTCTCTTGTCGACGATACCGAAGGACTAACTGGCGAAAGGATCAACTCCAATCACAGTAGTAACAGTCTTAACATACCTCATACTACAAACCACATATAATTAATCCCAGCACTACTCCCTTTGGAGTCAACCAAAGCTACGACAGTCGAGTGGCGGGACAAGCTACGCAGAAGTTTACCGAAGATCAGGAACCTATAACTTACAATCAAGAAGCGAGCACAAAGAAATCAAATTGGTTTATACTAGCTCGTAAAAACGATATTGGATATTGGACGGTGAATGTTACCGTTTTCGATGTATCACTCATTGATCCCTTAAACGTTTGCAATATCCTCTTGATATCTGCAAACCTTTCCCTCCTAGTAAGAGCAAATAAAACAATCCTTCCTCTTCCAAATCCATCAGTCGCAACAAACTGATATAAAGGCCATCTGTAACAAATGTGGAGAAGGAAGTTTACCTTCTTGTACTGCAACTTACCCCCATCTTATTCGTTTTATAAGTACAATCAATTCCAATTACTTATGGAAACTTATGAGAGAGGTTTATCATATCATTACGAGCGAAAGTGATTCTCTATATGAAACCTGCATTGTCATGTAGAACACTAACTGGACCCCTCTGCCTCAGTCGATAAAGGAGGTTTTGTAAACTACCGATTTGGTAGTTTGTTATCTTTTACCCCTCGAATGTACGTCGTACTGTAATCGCTGGCTGACATGAAATACTTTTGAACCTAAAAATTTTCAAAATTTACACGCACAGCCAACTTACCCTCTGTTCCCAAAGCCGGCACCTTAGGGAGCACGTTTACCTCCAAAACTACATTCATACCTCACATACCCATATTCCACAGAGCCGGATGGGTCTTTTTTACTTGAAGAAACCCAGTAGGATATGTTGGATTCCTTTCAGAGAAATAATGAACAATTTAATCATTACCTTCATAAATGTATCAAAAGCTTGCTTAAATTGCACCCACGTATCAAATACACAAGAAAGCATTATTCTTTGGAATATACCCGTTACATCAGACAATATAGATGACACATTTCGTGGACTGGAGGCAGTAGGAGGATTTTCTAACACCATGTAATGATTTTAACAATGCTTAATGGACACAACATCATGATTTCAAGTCAGTTTCTATATATAGCACTGTTGTAACCTAGTAAATTGTAGTTGATTTATACTAACCTAGTAAGCACAAATCACACTGGTCACTGAACTAACAACTTAAAAAATGGATCCATTAATATATATATATATATATGGTGATTGACAATTTCTATCTCTGTATTGTTTAAATACTTACTGTTGACTGTTGATATGTTTCTTATATGAATTGCATAAGAATTCCGCTAAATACAAATTCCTGAGTTCTGCCCTCTCCGTGTTTTGGTTGGATTCGTGTAATTCAGTCATCTCGAAATACTAATATTCCTATTACAATAAATTACTACAAATTGGCGTCGCGATGGAACTAAATAACCTGGGAAAATTCCCATTAATGGGTCTCCGCGGGAGATTGCTGATTATTTGGAATGCTTCGATGCGTGGTGCATTTCAAAGAATGTTCGGGATGACAAAATACCAGCACATTTCATCACTGCTATTGGGCTAGATGCGTATAGCCTAGTGAAGAATCTGGCGTTTCCAGATAAACCCATTTCTCTGCCATATGCTAAGCTCCGTGAACTTCTGATAGATCACTTCCATATAACTACTTTTGAGACGCGAGAGAGGGCTCAGTTCAATAAACTGGTTCGTGCTCCCAACCAGAAGATTCGAGACTTTATTCTGCAACTCCAAATACAAGCTTCAAAGTGTAACTTTGGAGATCAGCTGCATACTCAACTACGTGATCGTCTAATTGCTGGAATCAATATTCCTAAATTAGAGAAAGAGTTAATTCAGATTCCTTCTTGTACTTTTCAAACTGCTAAAGATGTATGTATTACATATGAAGATGTCAATAATGAATACTCTGCTCCCACTACGTCAGTGTCTGATGTTATGCTTTCTAAAGTCGAAAATACAAGTGTTCATGGAAAGCAATCCAAACTGCCGTCCACAGGTAATAGAATGCAGCCAGAGATCAAAAACATTAAACCGTGTTTATCCTGTGGAAAGTTACATCTACGAAGCACTTGCCGTTTTCGGGGTGCTAAGTGTCACAAATGTGGTAAAGTTGGACACATCAAGACGGTTTGCAGAAGTTCGAATACTTATGTTGCTCAACATTCTTATAATTCTCCCAAGCTGTCTAGTAAAATGGAGTCAATGTGTCTTTCAACCTTTCAAAATACTCAAGCTAATCCAATGAAAACCTCCACTACAAGTTCGGCAACTCAAGTGTCAACTGTTTTCAAAAATGAGGTAGCTGAGTTACAATGTGAACTGTCGAAAACACGAAAAGACCTGAATGAGATGAGAGAGCAACTGATTAAAATTGAGGAATTACTGCATATGCATAGACTGCGTCTGTTGAATGCAGAGCATACAAGTACCCGTGAAAGTCCTGCAAAACTTTTCAAATCTCGAATTCTCAAAAAGCATCTGATGTCCACGACTTCTAATGTACATTATTACAAAGGTAATAACTATAGACCTTCTGTTGGAATTATACTACAAAAAATGGGAAATCGAGTGGTGAAGATATTAGACATCAAAGATCACTCAGTTCATAACGGACACCTGGACAAAGTGACAATAAATGAAGTAGGTCGTTCCAATTATAATATTATTGATTCCGCTAATAATCCTGATTTTGTAGATAATTCAGAAATAAGTCCAGATAATACTGATGAAAATAATATCACAGAATCAGTTAGGTCGAAGCTACTTGCAAGCAAACCGAGACATCGTTATAAATACGCAAGGAGATATTCGAGGTGTGGCGGATGTGGTGATTGACAATTTCTATCTCTGTATTGTTTAAATACTTACTGTTGACTGTTGATATGTTTCTTATATGAATTGCATAAGAATTCCGCTAAATACAAATTCCTGATTCTGCCCTCTCCGTGTTTTGGTTGGATTCGTGTAATTCAGTCATCTCGAAATACTAATATTCCTATTACAATAAATTACTACAATATATATATATATATATGTACATATACATATATATATCCTAATCAAAGACATACATTAAATGTTTAGAAATTGTAGTTGAATTATATTCGCCTAGTAAGCAAAAATGTACACGTCCTATTTTGGACTTAAAATGAATGTAGCAAAATTATTGTTAATTTATATTCACTTACTAGAAATTCTCATACATCTCAATGTACTTTAAACACCACGAATGCATCCAAACAGCATGTGAATCACACACACACACCAAAAAAAATTAACGCGCCATTATATTATGGAAAAGTTAAGTCTTGAATTAAACTGCCTGTAAATTCCGTGTCAAAATAAAAAGATTACCGCTTTAATTTATATTTTAGACCAATATGAAGCCAATTAGCTAACAGCCAATCAAAATCTGCCTATATCTATTTTCATTTGTACCCTGTTGCTTGGAAATGACTTTAACCAGTTCAGTAATGGATTGCAAATTCCACAGAAGTACAGCTTTGGCCACTGACACAGCACCTCACAGTATTCTCTTTGAGAAGCTATACTTCTGTGGAATTTGCAATCCATTACTGAACTGATTAAAGTCATTTCCAAGCAACAGGGTACATATAATCAAAGTCGGGACAGTATTGTCTCGTTCGAGGCAGATCACAAGTGGGATTGTGCAAGGTTGTGTCCAGGGACCACTTTTATTTACAGTCGGCATTAACATCATTTGTAATTGCTTCACCTCAGGTAAACCATTCCTGTAGGCTGACGACCTCAAAGTCTAATAAAGCTGAATTTAATAAATTCATCAAGTTTCGTAGAACTCGTCAGGTGAATTATTATTATTATTTATTATTGCTCCCTTGTGTTCCTAGCGGAACATAGGGCTTCAACTGCACGTCTCCATTTTCTTCTGTCTTCCGCTGTACTTTTCGCCTGCATCCATGTTAATCCATATTCTTTCAACTCCTCTTCACACGATCTCCTCCATGTCACTCTTGGACGTCCCACACGCCGCTTCCCTTTCGGGTTCCACTCGAGGGCTTGGCGCGCGATGTCACCCAGCGGTCTCCTCAGCGAGTGTCCAATCCATCTCAATCCACTTTCTCCTGCATATTTGTTGGGCGATTGGTTCTTGCTTTGTTTGTTCCCATAATTCCTTGTTGGTGACTCTCTCCGGCCATCTGATCTTCAGTATTGAGCGAAGACAGTTGTTAATAAAGGTCTGCAGCCTTTTGGAAATATTCTTTGTGACCCGCCAAGTTTCTGATCCGTATAGAAGAACTGACTTTACGTTTGTATTGAAAATCCGACTGAATTTTGTTGGTGATGCTGAGTGACGAAGATTTCCAGATTGATTTCAGGCTGATGAACGTGTTTCTCGCCTTCCCGATTCTCGATTTGACATCCTTGTCCGCTCCTCCTGTAGTTGAGACAATGCTCCCTAGATAAGTGAATGAAGTAGCCTCTTTCAAATCACTCCCGTTGATGGTGATTGACGTTGGATGTTGTTGCTGTTGTTGGTTGGTTATTTTCATAACCTCCGTCTTGTCTATGTTCACCAGGAGTCCTGTCTTCGCCGGCTGCTTCTTCGACCAGTTTGTCGGTTTTCGCTTGTGAGTCTTCGATTGTGTGTGACATCAAACGTAAGTCATCCGCGAAATCCAGGTCTTCTAGGTTCTTCACGTCGGTCGGTCCAGGATATTCCTGTCTTCTCGTTTGCCACTGTCTGACGACGCATAATCCAGTCCACCACAATTAGGAATATCATTGGTGATAGTAAGCACCCTTGTCTGACTCCTGTGTTTACTCCAAACGCCTCGCTGAGTTTTCCGTTGTGGATCACTTGGCAGGTGCCGTTGTCGTACAGCTGTTGAATAAGGTTGATGAATATTTGGAGTACGCCACAGTACTCCAGTAATTTCCAAATTACTTCACGATCAACGCTGTCGAAGGCCTTCTCAAAGTCTATAAATTTGAGGTAGAGGTTTGATTGCCATTCCATGCTTTGTTCGATGATGATGCGTAGAGTTGCAATTTGGTCAGTACATGATTTGCCTTTCCTGAATCCAGCTTGTTCTGGGTGAATACTCTACATAGACGGATATATATATATATATATATATATATATATATATACTTTTGAAATTACATTGGGAGATACAAGACTGATACGCGTGAAAACTACTGATGACACAATCGAAAGATCTATATTTAGAAAGTCTTCATGGACAGGATAGGACATGCATTTCAAGAGCTTTTTTCCAATCCAGTATAAAAAAACTTATTCAGAACACTATTCAATATACCACGGAAAATTTGTCCTGACAGTAAAACTGAGCATGAAATAAAAGCTCTAAAGGATATTTTATCTAAGAATGCATATCTCGAGAAGTTCATTAATAAATACTCTAAAGAAATTAGCCCCTGCAAAACTATCCAAACACTTCCGAAGAAATCTGTCTATATCAGTTTGCCATTCAAAGTAGCTGATATACAGGAAGTAGTCAAACAAAGACTCGATAAAGCTATCAAGAGAACTTATTACGCTGCAAAACTTGTTATCCTCAACACCACCACCAAGCGAGTGCTTCAACAATCTGGCAAAGACCAGTCACCAATCCTGGACACTTCAAACTGCGTATATCAATTTGAGTGTTTTTGTGTAAGCAAATACATAGGTCATACAAAAAGGCGATTGTCTACTCGCATGATGTGGAGCATTTGCCATAGTGGTTTAAAGTAACTGAATGCAAAGTCCCAAAATCCTCAACAACAAAACATCTCATGGGCTATGGACATGATATCGACGCTGTCAAGTCACTTACTATTGCCAACAGACAAAGAAAAAAGAAGATGCTTGCGATTGCAGGGGCTTGTGAAATTCTAGTGTATAAACGAGGCCTCTGTGTACAAAAGCAGATGGTCATCAATCTGCATCAAACATGGTATTACGTTTTACTTATTATTCTACCTATTATTATTATTATTACTATTGATTCATTTAAAACTATCTTTTATCAGTAACATTTTCTTAACCCACAGAGACAGGGGATAAAATTGATGTTTACACATCTTTTAAACCAATCTGTTAAACCTATTTGGGAAGTACCCTAAAGTTTGTGGAAGCACTAGCTGGGAATTGGAAAGTTTAAACCACCTTTATGCGTTCAAATCAACACTTTGTCATCCTACTAAACCTTCCTTGGTAAAATTTGTTTTTAAACCACCCACTGTAGATGTACTATTGTATCAACAGAAGACAAGTGCCAGAAAACAGATCGTTTATTAAGGAAATCAACACAGATTTATAGATTTTCATGTATATTATTATAGATTATTGTTAGCAGAAAAACACAGTTCATAGTTCACTTTTTGTTCATTCATTTTTGTGTATCGAGAATTTTATTCCAGGATATTGACAGCTGTGCTGCTGAGTCACCCTTGTTACATGTATCCAGTGTGTGACCTTAATAAATATGGATTCTGTTATAAGTTTCTCTTTCCGTTTGTTCATATTGGTTTTAGAATGCACTTAAACATTTTAGGTCATCAATAAAATGTGAGTGGAGATATGTAGACGACACGTTAATTGTAGTGAAAAAAACGAAGTTGAGAAACTCTTCTCGCACATAAACAGGCATGTTGACTCAATAAAATTCACTATGGAAATAGAGAATGAAACTCTGGGGAACTGGCTATATTAGACTGCAAAATACAAACAGTAATAGATGGTAGGTAGCATAAAAACGACGCTGTATAGAAAAACAACACACTCTGGAAGATTCCTTGATTATCATCACCCAGCTCATCCAATGACGGTAAAACGAGGATTAATACAAGGTTTTGCAGACAGAATACGTAGACTTACAACAACGACAGAGGACCAGGGTAAAGAAATAAACGTCCTATTCAAAATGTCATTCGAAAACAACTACCGAAGAGAATTTATCAAACATAATATAAAAAAGACAAAAAAGAGGGTAGAACCGGAGAATGACAAGATGGAAGAATGCAAAAAAACAGTCACAATGCCATACAAAAATGGTATATCAGAGGCAATTCGAAGAAACCTCAAAAATATTGGAATTCGTACAACGTTTAAATCGACGAATCTAATCAAAAATAAAATAAATCAACTGAAAGATCCACTAAAAATGATCGATAAAAGTAGTAAAGTAATTTACAAACAGATATCTGGTGCCGAGTGTCTGACTAAATATGTAGGTCAAACGTCCAGATCACTCAAAATAAGAGTGCATGAACACAAAAGCCTTAAAAAAGTTCAACCAACGGGACACAAGCTTACAAGAATTTAGACAAAAATTCGTCTATAGCTGCACATGCAGCATGGGACAAAAACCACAATATTGATTGGGATAATGACTGTATTCCGAAAACTAATATGAACAATTAGAAAGAGAGACTACTAATAACAGAATCTATATTCATTAAGGTCACACACTGGATACATGTAACAAGGGTAACTCAGCAGTACAGCTGTCAACAACCTGGAATATAATTCTCAATACACAAAAATGAACTATATGCATATGAGTACAAATCATAAATGTGTGAATTATAAAACAAAACAATTCCAACAGTTGGTGTGTGTAAACACTGGCATTAATTTTGCTCGAAATATTACCAATAACTAAACTTATCATTGTGTGTAAACCACTGAAATATAATTATGCTTTATTTTGATCTATTCTACAATGCTAAAACTTTTTAACTGACAGAAAGGAATACATTTGATAAAATAAAAAGTTGACTCAAATTTTCTTCCAGGTTATGTTGTTATATTTCTTTTAACTTCAACGAGAACTGATACCTTAACGTGTTTATTCATTAACGAAAAAATTAGGCAAAAAATTTCCCTTTCGATAATTTCCTCTTCTGACTACCCTACAGTTATATATTTTCAATTATTGGTACGTAGGGATTTGACTGATTGGTTTCAGGATTTCATCTTCAGCTGACGTTGGTTAGAGAACCAGTGGAAAACCACCTGGGTGTGAATTTCTCCCGAAAGAAATCCGAAACGATAATCCAAACTATAGATTTAACCACACGTAGAGTGACACGTAAAGCCCAAAATACAGGATATTCTGCAATATGGTACTTTATTACATAAAAATAGATATATAATATACAAACCTCAAAATGTGAGGTGTCTGTGGCTAAATGCCGTCAAATGCACAACCACTGTGCAGTCAATAAGTAAAAACAGCAATGCTGTGTCAAGGTCGATCCACGCGTCGGTACAAACGGCCCGCGAATGCCAAGCAAAGAATGAACAAATATGAACAAACAACTTTCAATAGTGAAGCATACACTATAGGGTAAATGCAGCAAATAATGTTTAAGGAGAAGAAAAATAAGAACTATACATTAATAGAATGATAATAGAACAAGTAATTTAACTGCAGTTGTAAGCAAATGTCATTGTTATAAATTAACATATAAAAATTATACTACTTACTAATGGCAAGTAGTATAATGTTGAACAAAGGAAAGATTGAGAATGAACAGGTAGGAAAGGAATTAACACTGGGAGTACTGGACAGCTGGTTGTTTTATCCTAATTTGGGACTCTTCACAGTACGCACCCACCGGGGTTCAAACCAAAGACCTTCTGGTTACAAAGCTAGCGATCTCGTAGATTATTAAGCCACTGGGACCCGATCCAGCTGTCCAGTACTCTCAGGTTTTCCAATGGTTCTATAACCAATGTCAGCTCATGATGAAATCCTGTAACCAATCAAATGCCTACAAACCAACACTTCAATATCCCTTAATTTTATTTGATAAGCAGCTACTTGCTATTACATTTTTATGCTTATTAAAACTTATGTATCTTTCGTGAACTGTGTTAATTTCATTTATCTTACTTAACAAATAGATGGCATTTCAAAAACACCAATATCCTTAATGACGACTGTTCTAGAATAGATAGTGAAAAAAGAGTACTCTTTTCGATAACTTTAGCATCAGGCTCTACAGTTATATATACAACATTATAGTGAATGAATGAACTGGTCTTATGAGCGACATTAATGCTGTTTAAATAACATCGAATCAATCAATAATATTGGTAGATTACAGTTCAGTAGCATTAACATAACAATAAGCTGAATGTCAGAAAAACTAGGAAAGATAATAATACAAATTCATGAATTTCTAGTCTCTACTGAAGGCAAGCCAGGGCAGTAGTAGTGACTGGTTGGACTTGCTTCTTTTGAACACAGAGCACTGGTTGTTTGAGACGAATTGCAATAGCTTCTGCTGTTTGGAGCATGCGATGATTCGATGATTTTTGTAATTTATTAGGCACCCGGTAGATAATGATAGAGAAGGATTCTTCCACTCTGGCTGGCTTTGTGGCGGGTTTGCACCAGATGGTCCAATATCGAACTGTTGATGGTTTTAACTACACCTTTACTTAGCCATACTGGGAGATGTTCTCGAGTGAGCACGAAAAATCAAGTTCCTAGACCAACAGTTGATATAACTTGCTCCATCACAAGAGCAGTTGAATTGGTAGGTACAATTTGAAGTGGCTAGTCTAGTCTAGTCTACATACTTCATCTTTCAATCGAGTTAGCACCATCGGTCGAGTAGAGAATAATACGTGTAGTTCGCCAGCATTCAAAGTTCTCTGAACTGATTTTCTTAACTGCTTCGCAATTATTTCGCTTGGTATATCACCCTTGAATATCAGTCGTATATAGAGTGGCTTCTTGTTTACAGACAGTGAGTGCTCCTTTTCCTTTTTTCTTTGCCATATGTTTCTTGATAAATTTTTCGGGATAGCCATTTTCGGTCAAAGTATCATATACAATGCTTAATTCATCTTCAATTACTTCTTCTGAGCATACAGCCCTAACTCTGTGTGTCTGAGGGTCTTCACTAAATTTCTTTTGTACTTGATAGGAACGAAGCTGTGAAAATGTGTATATTGCCCTGTCCAAGTGCTTTTTCTATGCAAATTTCTTTTTATGCTACCATCTGGTTTTCTTGTGAGTAGGACATCCAGGAAGGCAATTCTATCTTGGGATTCCTCTTCGTATGTGAATTTCATAGCTGAATGTACTTCATTGAATTCAGTAATTATTGTACTTCTATCAGAACCATCACCACAAAGAATGAAGGTATCGTGCATATACCGGCAATAAAATGAGATCTTACTGATAAAGTTGTTCAGAGGTCCATTTTCTAGCTTACCTAGAAAGAAATCAACCAGAATGGGACCCATTGGGGAGCCCATCGCCACTCTGTCCACTTGCCTGTAAAGCATGCCGTCAAATTGAAGTTTACATTGATGGTATACCTTAATATCAGTTCTTTTAGGATCTCAGTATGGATGCCAGTTCTTATCGACTGCTTGTCCACTTGTTCACCTATGTAATTAACTGTTTCTATTACAGGTACATTTGTGAATAACGATGTTATGTCCAGAGATATCATGGTTTTATCCTTGATATTTCAAATCATGCATTTCCTTTTAACCTTATTTTTATGCACCGATTTTTGCTTTCCTTAGCGTCTTCACTTACGTCAGCCTCTTGCAATTGTCTCGATTCTCAGCCTATCTGTGTCGTTTTGAGATGCGAGTGATTAACCTTCAAAATGTTGGTCCCCAGTACGACATCTAACACAGACATCCTGAAACCGCGGGTCTTGTTCAAGCTTGTCACTTACAATGTTCGGTCACTGATGCAAATCAGACAGCAGGAAGGCCTGGTAAGAACCCTAGAAGGCCTCGCGTCGGTGGCACAGTGGTTAGGACTCTCGCCGACCATGCACGTGGTCCGGGGTTCGAGCCCACGCCGACGCACACCTGATATCTATGATCGGCCTGCGAATTTTAGGCTACCGATATCCACGCTGAAAATTCCACACTTGTCTCAAAAATACGGTGTGGAATCAAGCTGTAATCAAAAATAAAAAAAATAAATATCGATGCCCACTGCATTTAGGAGACCTGCAGTCAAGATCCCGGTGAACTGCTTCGAATGTCTTCCCCATTTGGAAGTTCGAATAGTATGTACCACCTGAGCTTATCTGGGAACCCTGTAACGTTTGCATCCGGTGTAGCTGGTGTCGGTGCCGCGCTAAGCGCCAGAGTCAAGGATGCATTACTCGACTGGATTCTTATTAAAAGTCATTTATGTGTTGGGAGGCTGGAAGATGTATACGAGAGTAAGAAGCAATAGGACAGACAGGTGGCGCCTGTTATGTACTCGACGAGTAGTTAATTTTATTTCTTTTTTTTTTATTTACAGCTTGATTCCACACTGTATTTTTGGTACAAGTATGGAATTTTCAGCATGGATATCGGTAGCCCAAATTTCGCAGGCCGACCATAGATATCAGATGTGCGTCGGTGCGGGCTCGAACCCCGGACCATGTGCATGGTCGACGAGAGTCCTAAACACTGCGCCACTGACGCACAATAGTCCTGACGCGGAAAGAGGGAAATCAGAAGACCACCAGGTTTACGATGATACTTGTATTTTCCAGACAAGGAAAATAAATGTCACACAAGTGAGTGAGTGGAAGGGTACGAATGTACGAAACGTGGGAACACAAGAAATATATATAAAGTGTACAATTCAAAGTATATATGAAAATGGCTAATACACATGATCCAATAGACAGTCATCTTACCATGATTGGTTGTAATGTCATATGATAACAAGGTCATACATGTTTATTTAGTTAGTGGACAGACAAAAGCATATTGTCAGTTATAATGGAATATCGATCCATATACACATAGCAAAATATAACAGACTGTCAAAAACAAACACAAACATCAGCGCCCACATGATGTCTCTGACTATGCAGCGACGGATTTTAGCCCAGATGCAATTAACGATGAGTTCTGCTACCAACTGAGTGATTTCTAGAAGTAGGCACGTTGAAGGGATATCGTTTCGCCGGCCGGGAACTTGAATGCACAGGTCAGGCGTCTAGAGTCAGAGGAGAGTCGTCTATGTGGTCAGTGGGGATTACATTATCGCAGGTCCGATAATAGGAACCGTCTTCTGAAGCTTTGCTCAGATCATAATTTATTTCTGGACAGCATCAACTTTCGGCACAGTCATCGCCGTAGCGCTACCTGGCGCCCTCACTCTTCGGATCAAACTAGGACTCAGAGTGATTATATTGTTGTCAGTTTCCGGTGGTGAAGATGCATATACGACTACCACTTGTTCTGGAGAACCTGCCTTAGTGTGTACCAGGTTCGTCTTCACACTTGGTGGGGTTCCTCTAAATGTTGATGTGAGCAAACTGGTAGCACCTGCTACTTCTCTGAAATACCAGAGTGAGTTACGATCAACGATTGCTAACAACCCGTCAAGTAGTATAGATGAGCATTGGCCTGATCTGCAAGGTGTCATGTAAATAGCAAGTGTAGCCGCTTGCGGCTTAAAAGAATGCTCCACTAAACATCACTGAGTTTCTGAGACTTCGCTGCAACTCCTGGGTGAACGCCGGTTCATTCCGGTCGGTAGCGTATACAACAATATGAGAAAGGTGTTTACGCGCAAGATCAAACAGTGTTTATGTAAGGATCATACAGTCTGATGGTCAGATATATATATATATATATAATATTAAACGCTATTCCAAACAATATTAATCATACACAACAGAAACTTTCGGCATTACGTATTCAGATGACAGAGAGATGAAAATATCCAGTTACCAGGTAGGGCAAGCAAAGATTGATAACTGTTTCTTTCTGAACACACAAATAAGGTTTCAGGCGCTTGATGGAGATGGCTTCAGCAAACTTGAGGAGAAGTGAGCTCTTTTGTCTATTGATAATTTCGAACGATCTTCCGACGTCCACCTCATGATCCGTGTCAAAGAGATGCCTGGCGATAACACTGTTTAAAGTATTTATTCTCTTTAGACATAAAGTTTTTGGTACATGTTCAGAAAATCGTAGATATGTCCCTCTTTCTGTCCTTCCAATGCTCCCACAGATACATGTAAATTTGTATGTAAAGTTGAAGTTAAAATGAGAAGCATGTCTTTCGATTTTTGATTGCACCAAAGAGCAAGTTGTTCGATAGACGGGGACAAGCTTAGCTAGCTGCAGGACAGGCTCTGGCTAGTGACGTAGTCAGTCTTCTGTTGACCATTTCTGCAATGTTTTCACCTTTATAATCAAGTTGAATGTAGATTGGCTTTTTATCCACTGTGATTTGTCTTACATTTGTGACTTCAGATCTTCTATACTTCTTGATGAACCTTTGAGGGTAACCATTACTCTTCAACATCTTTTCAAGAAACCCAAATTCTCCCTCTAATTTATCTATAGGGCGTATTGTCCTCACTCTATAGTGCACAGTCTTGACTAGTCCGCGTTTAAAGCTTTTTGAACAAAAACTATTAAAACACAAAATAATCGAGCAAAGAATATTCTTTTCGATAAATTCCTCTCCCGGCTCTACAATTATATATATATATATATATATATATATATATATAGAATATTCTAGATTAGTAGTCAATAACAATATTAGTGTTTTTTAAATAATATCGATTTGTTAAGTATGATCAATGCAATTACAGTATTGTCCTTTCCAAGTAGGCTTTCGATGATAAATTGACTTCTGAAGACTACCGTCTTCTAGGCGTTGCATGGCAATGTTGAGGAAGTGGAACTTTCCATCACTTTCATGTTCTTGCTTTATTTTAAAAACCTTCAAATGAATTGTACGTGTATATGCAATTTATTGCTTATAATAATCACGCCAGAATTATCACATAAAGATACTCAACAAAATCTATGGATGGATACAACTTTTACACTATATTTTGAATTGATTTACAAAGTGAACTTAAAAGTCCGATGATTATTAAAGAGCAATTGATAGTAATAATAATAATAATAATAGCTTTATTCCAAACAGTGTTTGTGGTATACGTATGGAATTTTTGGCGTGCATTACAATAAATTGCATCTAATTACCTCATAAATTTTATACGATTTTGAAAACAAAAAGCAACAACCAAAAACAAAATAGATAAATAAAAAGAAATAAAAAAGAACAGCATTGTGTTTATATTTTAAACAATGCACCACAGGATATGAAATATAAAATTAGTGTGTAATAGAAGATGTGAACAACAATATAATAGTAACGAAGAAAGGAAAACAAAAACTAATGGGAACTATTTGTTAGAGTGCCACAGTAAGTCGATCGTGTCGTATCTAACGGAGTTCTCATCACATAACAGCTGTGCCAGATATGGTATTGTAGAGTTTTTGTACTTGGTAGTCCTAGCATAAAGCCCCCTGTAACTGCTTCTTGTTCTACCAGATGAAATGCAAGGAGAGAGCTGTGTATAGAGAGGATGCTCGGGGTCTGACAATATAGTACTCGATAGTTTCTTACATGGCATTATATGTCTATCCACACTAGTGTTAACCAGTTGGTTTAACGATATCCCACTTGCCCTACTAACGGCTTTTAGTGCCCTTCTCAGCACAAAGCAAAATCTTTCTTAAGTAGTCCAGGAAAGATTAATGGGGAGTAGTAAAGGGGGATGGGTAGAATACAAGAATTTACAAACTGCGAAAGCAAAGACTGCTTTATACCAGACTGCCTTAACTTCCTAACGTAGAAAGTTAAGCGAAACATCTCTCTAGTAACTAGTAAGATGTGGGAGGACCAGGAAAGATCGGAGGAAATACTCAATCCAAAGTACTTGATAGTGTGGCCATGTGAGCTAGCTAGTTGTTGTAGGTCACGTTTTCGTCTGAAAGTGGAATTGACTATCTGATATTTAGACGGATTCAGCTTAAGATCATTTGAAGAGGACCACTGACTAATTTCCAACAGAAAGTTATTTAGTTTGGAACAATCTGACTGAAAGTTGACAGGCATAGAAACAGGGTGGTCACAAGCTTACTTGACAAAAGTGGCTACATCAGAATGGGGCTAGTCATGTAAGAAAAAAGAAACGGAGAAAGAACAGCACATTGAGGAACACTAGATAAAGTAAGTGAGGTACTGGAGGACTTTCCATTGTAGACGGTGTATTGCTTCCTATCAGAAAAATAGGAATGCAATTCCATATTAGTTTGTTTGCTAGATATATCACACAGTAATATTATCCAGCTCTCAGACTGTGTTGCAGCAAGCTTACTTAGCAAGAGAGACCTAGGTACAGAGTTAAATGCAGATGTGTAATCAACGAAGGCACACCGAAAGTATTTAGCTCCTCTATCTATCTATCAACAAAATCAACTGACGAATTCAACAGAGTCACAGAACGACGCCAAATACTAAACAATTATAAGTCTATGTGCACAGTAATTAAGTAGCACTTTTGTGTATAGTAATATTAATAGAAATTGTTTAGCGATGATGATGATGAGATGAAATCAAGACGCTGTGAACTCTGCATGAAATATTAGTATTCCTGCTAATTTAGTGGTATCGGTTTAAAGAAAGACACGTTCCTTCAAAAAATTCACTCAATTGACGTCTGTCTATCTGTCTCCAAGGTCAGACTTTCAACAATGAAACGCAAAACCATTAATCTACCAGATTTTTAATAATCTACGTATACTGATGACTTTTAAAAAAAAAAGATGAATTTGAGAGATGTCAAACAACCATTGTCTACATATCGATATTATGTTTATTCCTTTAGACAGATAGTGAATACGTGATCAGGAATATATGTGCCACAAAAACAAACAATTTCAACATCAACACAATAAAAGCAATGAATAGTCCAATACATCATGGATTCAATCGCTACATATCTCTTGAGCTAGTCGGCCAATGCCTACAAATACAAAGAGGATAAAAGAGTTCACACATCAAAGCGGTACGCAGGCAATAAAATCTTATTAGTCAAACTGAAATTATGTGTTGCTTTGTAGGAATTTAACTGGTTACAGGATTTCATCATGAGCTGACATTGGTTAGAGAACAATTGGAAAACCTGCAAGGAGTACTGGATAGCCAGCTGTTTCGTCAGACTAGTTTGGGACCGACGCTTCACCAGTACGCACCCATCAGCAGGATTAGAACCTAGGACCTTCTGATTACAAAGCTAGCGAGCTCGTAGACCATTGAACCACTGGGACCCGATCCAATGGCCCATGAATTCTAACTTCTGCCAATTCATGACATAGCGTGACCCGTAGCCAATGTCTTTGGTGGAAAGTATTTGTCGTCACACCCGACTTGCTGCACCCAACTGGTTACGGCTTCTCACTAGAAGAGGTTCATAAGATGTTCAAATTGATTATTGCTTTATGAAGTTACACCGACTGAGATGGATAGATTATGTGTGATGTATGTCTAGCCACCCATCGCTTTCGTTGATGGGCAATATTAACTGACATGGCATCAGGTTGGAAAAGAGTCAGTGGTGGCCAAACCAAAACATAGTATCAATCAATGAAATCCACAACAGTTAGTTTAAGCCAGCCAGCCATGTTGGGAGGTGTAGACTTCTTGACTGGTTGGGGTCCTCGGGATGGTGGGAACCAATAGTGGCTGGAGACAATTGGTGATATGGCTCAAACTCATCGTTCTCAATGGCTGGCGCAGATGCATTCACTCATTATAACTTATAATACCCAATAAAACCATATTGTTCTTCGATATTACTATTCTCTTTTCCTCATATCTCTGTTTATTATCTCTCTTTACTCTATTCTCTTGTTTTGTGTGCTACATGAGGTGTGGCAACTTGAAGTGGTGCACATCTGTGCAAAGTCCTATTTTTTATTACAGCTTGATTCCACACTGTATTTTTGGTATAAGTATGGAATTTTCAGCATGGATATCGGTAGCCCAAATTTTGCAGGCCGACCGTAGATATCAGGTGTGCGTCGGCAGGGGATCGAGCCCCGGACCAAATGCTCATGGTCGACGAACTTCCTAACCGCTGTGCCTTCTATTCCCTAATTATATTGTTCTTCCTTCTATCTTTTTATGAAGTGTAATTATGGAATTAAATGCATTGTGTAGTTGTATAATACTCTGAGGCGCAAAAGAGAGAGAGAGAGAGAGTGGCATGGTTCAAGTCTAGAATGTATTCCTGGTATTTTGTTTTTATTTACCCAATAGCTTTCTAAAAGTATATCGACCAGAACTTCATGTTCCAGTATGGATAAGATTTTATTTTGATAAGTCACACAGTATTGTACAGTAATATTAACTGATGACGTTTCGAGCACAAACTATTTCTGGTCATAATCATATCAAGATACTCACTCGCACAACTTTCTTGCCTCATTTATATACATGAGTGGAGTTGATGATTAGACATTTGAATAACAATCAATGTAGGACAATGTACATTCAGAAATAACAATATGAGTGTTATTGATCAACTGCAATCAGATGGGAAATCAGACGAGTGTTTTTTAGTCATAATAAGTAACTTGTTAGAATGTTCTAATATGCTTGAACTGAAAAAGAATTTTGAGATTATTTATTATCCTCTTCTGATTTGAGGACATCTAAGACCCTACGTAAGATTCTAAATAAAACAGGAATTAGGGTGGCATTTAAACCTACAAAATCACTCAGAGACAAGCTCTGTGGGGTAAAGAACCCTTTTGACCCAGTTTAACAAAATACTATAATTTACAAAATACTTTGCAATGACTGTGAGTGAGGTCAACTACATATGTCAAACTAGTAGGTCAGGGATAGTCAAATTATCAGAACATAAGAATTTAGCTAAGGTAACAATGGTTGACCCTGAAAAGATAAGCAATTTAGAAAAAAGGTCAGCTCAACCACACAATAGGGTGGGATAGGGTTAGAATTCAGAAAACGAATAGAGGTAGGTGGAGAGAAAGGTTGATTACGGAATCCTTATTCATCGAGTCTACACCCAACACATACAACAGAAATGACTTAATGCAAATACCAGAAATATGGAAGATGTTATTACCACCAGTCAGTGAAATCAGAGGAGGATAATTAATAATCTCAAAATTCTATTTCAATTCAATTCACGTACATCACAACATTCTAACAAGTTACTTATTTATTTTGACTATAAAAACACTCGTCTTATTTCCCATCTGATTGTAATTGATGAATAACACTCATATCATTATTATTTCCGAATGTACATTATCCCATATTGATTTTTATCCCAATATCTAATCGTCAATTCTGCACATGTATATAAATGAGGCAAGAAAGTTGTGTGAGTGAGTAACTTGATATGATTATGAGCAGCAATATTTTATGCTCGAAACGTGGTCATCAGTTAATATTACTGTATAACACTCCACTGTGATTTATCAAAATAAAACCTTATCTATAATGGAGTTATGCTTTACCATAGTGCCCAAGTTTTATACTTATATCAAGAACTTCATGTTCTCATATGATTCGACTGAGGTTGGACTAATGATTAAAGTTATTTGGTAATGCGAAGTCATTTCGCTTCATTTTGTAATCCTTCAAACAAAACTACGTGTATCTGTGATTCTTCTGAGAAGTGTACATTTTAAGAATAATAGTAATAATCTTTATTCCGAAACAGTATTTGCGAATACAGAATGGAATTCTCGGCATTTTACTACAGTATTGAATCCAGTTAGTACATTAACAATAAATAAAATTCTACATAGATTAAGGGTAATCTCAGTTCATTATGACAACAACTTATTAGCATGTCGGTAGTAAAGCCGAAATTGAACAGTGTTTTGAAGTTGTTAGAAAAGTAGATGCTAACTAGCATATTTACTGGCGTAAGCAGAAGAAAGAAACAAAGCAGTACATGGCAGACAAAAAAAAGAGAGAAAAGGAAAAGAAAGAAGGAAAACGTTGTACCTGTAAATGATATGAGTTGGAAAGACGACGTCTAATTGTTCTACGTTGACACTTTTAGTCTTTGTTTCCTATCAAAATGCTGTATCTTCAAGTGGCTGATTTGTTCAGTTTCAAGTAGCTTATCACCAGAGGGTGAAAACAAATCGAAGGATGTCAAAGGTTAAAAGGTTTTTTTTTGACAAAACACTTCCTCTTTTAAGTAGCTTAAAAATCACCATTGAGTCATATGAAAAAAAATAGAAGACGTCCAGCGAAGAGACTCTTTTCGACAGCGAATTCATTCACACAGCTGTGTTTTTGTGTATATGAGGTTTGTCAAGTCTACATAATTAATCAGGTGATACAAAAATGATCTAATGAAGAGAGTCAAGGTTAGTTAGACAGCAACTAAAGTAAGATTGAAGTGTCCAGGACTGGCGGCTGGTCTTTCCCAGATTTTTGAAGCACTCGCTTGGTGGTGGTGTTGAGGATAACAAGTTTTGCAGCGTAATAAGTTCTCTTGATAGCTTTATAGAGTCTTCGTTTGACTACTTCCTGTATATCAGCTACTTTGAATGGCAAACTGATATAGACAGATTTCTTCGGAAGTGTTTGGATAGTCTTGCAGGGGCTAATTTCTTTAGAGTATTTATTAATGAACTTCTCAGGATATGCATTCTTAGATAAAATATCCTTTAGAGCTTTTATTTCATGCTCAATTGTACTGTCAGAACAAATTTTCCGTGGTATATTGAACAGTGTTCTGAATAAGTTTTTTTTTATACTGGATTGGAACAAAGCTCTTGAAATGCATGTACTATCCTGTCCATGAAGATTTTCTAAATATAGACCTTTCAATTGCACCATCATTCAATTTTCGTTAGAGAAACGTCTAGGAATTTAATTCATTAAATCCTGATTTACTAACCATTATTGTTTGTTTTAAATCCGTATAGGGAAACAAATGTTTTCAATTCGACAGGACATGTCTTGAAAATTCTCTAATCGACACCAGGCTTCTTATTACTAGCAATTAGTGATATATGCTTCAATCTTGTTCATAGGTTGTGAACACCATGCCTGTCTTTTTCAGAAATGCAAAATTCTACAGACTGTGAAGCACACCATCCGTGGAGATATAAATTTATTGGCTTAATCAATTATCAACCAATCAGGTCAGGGTTAGAATTCCTGGTTGGTATCGAGGTTGTAAATCCACAGAAAAAAAACCACGGTTTGTCAGTGAAAATGTACTCCTAAACCGAAAAAGACTGTACTGATATCAGAGAGGCCTACAAGACATGCTGATTTTCGACTGATTATCACAGAAGACCAGAAACTAGTCATAAAACCAAACTAGGTTTGACAGTGGATTCCAAAGCAGCGTCACATAAATCACTTCCCTAGATTTCCTAAGAGTGATGACGACCATCAAAGCACAAGACCAACTCTGACAGTGGCTTTACGGGTACTCTAGAAAGAGTGATTCTCCAATAAAGGTAACCATACCATGGGAAGCTGAGAAAGACGTGAGAGCTCAAACCTGAGTAACAGAGGATACCAAGTTAACAAAGCTTAGAAATAGATTTTGCATAAAAACAAACAGCTACCACCCAACCTGAAAGTAATAAATCTCCTTTTAATATACAAAGCGATTCTCCTCTGAGGCTAAACTCTACACCAGTGCACTTCATTCGCATTTAGCATACAGGTTTCAGCACTCCTGTCAAACTTTTTTGTTGCCTTATTTGCTAAAAGATGTGCGCTTAGTAAGTAAAAACCTTATATATTATAATAGGGTGCTAGGAGTGATTTTCGACGACAGACTACTGAGGGTGACCTTTAATCAGCGACTTCCTGCGGTACAAACTACGATATAAATCAATGAAGAGCAGATACATAAAGTACACTTTAAAACAAATCGCAGTAGTTTCAATCAACAACCACTTGGCATTCCATGAGACTGGTAAAAATTCACACTTATTATACCAGGTATAATGATACAACCTGGCTGCGTAAATCTAGTAAGGTGGAGTGGGGTTAAAAATCACCGACCCACTAGTTGGAAGTCGAGTGCCCACACATATAAGCTGCAGCCCGACAAATGCACATTTGATAGCAATAGGTCAAGACAATTCATACAGCAATAGGCAAGAAGAAAGGGTTGGGCGAATGGGTATAGGGATGCCATAATGCATTTCACAAGATAAAACACAAACAGTCATGTCAGAGCTGAGTTACTACCACACGGATACTTAAACCGAAACACACCTGTCTTCAAAAACCACCCCCACCGAAGACTTCATTTGAAGTATGATCAAAATGGTAGACGAGTATAAAAGGCCACATACTCTTACAATTTCCAGTGATACAAATAAGTTTAGAGATTATTCTCTTTTAACAGATTGAAATCAGAGCCTTACGAACTGCTGGCCACAGGTTGCGCGTGCGTACACTACTAGGCACCGAGCATCCCCTTATCCATCATCAATGAATCAACCGAAGACATATTTATCAAAACTGAGTGGCTGATGAGAATGCCACGAAAAGAAGTAACGCATTGTGTTGAATTTACTGGTGTTTGTAGCGTTAATTCTCCACTAAGATCTGAGACTTCAAGTCAAATTATGCAATGTTGACATTACCTAGATTGTTACTATTGATTTCTGTTGCGCTTCGCTGATATCAATTAGGACACCCAAAAAACTCTACTTGATGACTTCATATGTTTACTCTAGCACGAACATTTTTTAACAACCTAGCACGGTTCAGGGTAAAACAATCAGAGGATATGCCTACTGCAGCTACCTAAGGTAAATATAATCTACACACATGATAAGCTCACTCTTTTTAGCTGGGTCTTAATTCTCAACTATTTACAACGTGGTATAGTGACATTAATATATGTGTAAAACTTGGGTACTGTGGTTGGAAAAATTCCATATTGGTTAGTTTATTAGATATATCACACAGTCAGTGAAACAGTATCATTTACTGGATGACAGAGTTTCGAACCAAATTTATTGTGGTTCATAATCATTTCATCAATTATAATCACACGACTTCGAAACTTCAGTTTTATAGTTTTCTTTGTCCTCTAATATTTGTCGTCATAGGGGTAGTAGAATTTTCCAGATATCTGGGTGGACAGGTGTTGAATCATTCCTATTACACGTATTCCCTCTCAGTTGATTCGATGAACAAAGCTTTTGTCATCAATCTCTCCCACCACCTTGTTAGTTGCACTAGATTCCAAAACTGCCATCCTATTGCATGGTTGTGTGTAACTGCATGTAGTGAGTGGTATAGCTGAACTATTCTCTAGATTTCTTATCTTATTCGGGTCAACCAATCTAGATTTTCCTGGGCTTTTATGTTCGGCTAGTCTGACTCACTGCCCCTGTTCTACTAGATTGACCTATGTTCGAAACGTCATCCAGTAAACAATAGTGTTTCACTGTGTGATACATCTAATAAACAAACTAATGCGGTATAGTGACGCAGATCGCTCAGAAACAGTGGTATATACCTCTACAGGTAATCAGTTAGATCAGTCCTACTGCTCTCTAAGACTTCGCTTGCAATTTAAACCTTATTCAAAATACCAGTGGTTGTATGATTGTTTAATTCCATATTGTAAGAAATAAAAGCCAAGACAGTCAAGTTAAAAACTATTAAAGATGTAGATCATTTTGTTCGATAAGTTAAATACAAAATATAAAACAAAAATCCAAAAACGTTTGTTTGCATAAGTTTACACGAAAACCAGGCAAAACCGAACCAAACCAAACTACACAAACTAACTCTCTTATCTTAGCTCAATTAACTGATAATTTTGAAATAATCTTTTACAAAAATTCCAGGAAATGAAATAAAAGTGAATAATAATAATAAATAACTACCATTCACTTCATATACAATACACTAATTCGGAAGATTTATGCAGAGAAAAGTTCATACACTATTCAACAACGGTATTATTAACCATCTCATCAACCAAAAACAAAAAATGTAACTCGATAATCTTAGAATGCCATATTGATTATGAATAAGGATAAAATAGAATGTTGATTTTTTTGAAAAGCATTGGCAATAACCTGTAACCAAAACACTTTTCTGTTGAACGTGTGGAACACGTTTGAGGGATTAAAAAAATTTTTTTGAGAAGTTAATAATACATACATACCACAACCAAACCCATCATCAAAAGATTACAGAATAAGTAGTATTCGGCAATAAAAACTATCTCTGCTATTTGTAAGAAAAAACACAAGTTCTGACTTCCTAGTGTAAAAACAGAAAATTGTTGTACTTGTACTTGTAGAGTACTTTTATATAACTTGTAGCCCTATCACAAGCTTGTAGAGAGAGAATGGTTCACATTTAAATCACTGTACTTCACACAACAGTCAGTGTCAAGGCCATAGATCCTGAATAATATACTATTTCCAAACGAGAGAAAAAAATCAGAGATTGCAAATAACCGATGGATGAGTGAATTCATTCATGTTTCACTGAATGCTGTAAACCTATTCCTTAAATCGATTTCAAGTCCAGGTTTCTCTCGTGCAGTATCCCTGAAAGAAAATTAAATAGAAATCATAAATTATGTATGTAATAATAATAACAATAATAATAATCTACTTTATTCCAAAACAGACAGTACTTAGAATATAGAATGGAATTCTCAGTAATTGTTACAATATTGCATCTGATTTACTCAAAATATAAATAAAATTAAAACAAAATTACCCAGAGGAATCTGGCTGTCTGGATTCAACATAGAACTTGTCACTGAAGTGCAACAGTTCGAGTTGCCACGTTCCAAATACCACACAAAGGTAGACAAGAAGATGAGTGAAGAGAATCAATAGAGTTTGACAAGTATAAGAGTGAAACAGAATGGGTAATGGGAGAGAGGAATATGAAAGATTACAGAGACTGAATACATCTTCGCCACTGACAACGATTTTGAACCATGTCACCTTTTGTCTCCAGCCATTCATTCCTAGAGTCCCGAGGGCCCCAACCAGAGGAATTTGTCCACTATGGATAAGATTTTATTTTTATTAAATCACACAGTGTTGTACAGTAATATTAACTGATGACGTTTCGAGCACAAACTACTGCCACTCATAATCATATCAAGTAACTCACACAATTTTTTTTCTTTCATTTATATACATGTGTGTGTGCGCGCAGTAGCACTAAATAGCACAAGAAAAGACCTAAATGATGAACTAAAACATACCAAATACCAGAAATATGGAAGATATTATTACCACCAGTCAGTCAAATCAGAGGAGGATAATAAATAATCTAAAAAATTCTATTTCAATTCAAACATCACAACATTCTAACAAGTAAATTAGTGTGACTATATAAAAACACTCGTATTCCCACATAATTGTAATGGGTTAATAACACTCGTGCTATTATTTCTGAATGGACATTATCTCACATTAATTTTTAATCCAATATCTAATCGATTCCACACATATATATAAATGTGAAAGAACAAAGTTGTGTGAGTTACTTGATATGATTATGAGCAGCAATATTTTATGCTCGAAACGTCATCAGTTAATATAACTGTACAACACTGTGTGTGATTTATCAAAATAAAATCTTATCCATAATGGAGTTATACTCTACCACAGTATCCAAGTTTTATACTTATATGAATTTGTCCACATTTTGCGAAGTACGAATTTTCAGAATGTTAAATATAATAATAATGATAACAGTGAGTTTGTTTCGAACAATATTGTCGATTCAGTTTGGAAATTTTAGCATGTTAATATAGATTAGTGAATTTAATGTCCTGTTGGTATAGCATGGTGAGTGGAAAGACAAAATTAACAGTTATAACCCAACTTAAATGATGTTCACACTTATGAGAAATAAATAAATAAATAAAAACAAAATTGAGAGGATTATAAATATTTAGAAGTACAATAACAATAATAGTTAGTGTTGTAGGGGGGAGGAAATGGTTTATTTAATAGTGCAGAGAAGGTTAGTTAGTTCGTGCCTAACACTATTTTTATCACATAAAGTACGTGCGGCCAAGTATGGTATAGTGGAATTTTTATACTTAGACGTACATGCATTTACTTGTTTTACCTGAGGAGACACAAGGTTGGAGCTGCGGGTGCTGCAGTGGATGCTCACATCCTGACAAAATTTCTTTAGCAAATTTGTTGCATGACATCAAGTGCCTATCAATGACAATGTCAACGATACTGCCCAATGGGATACCACCCGCACTACTGACAGTCTTAAGAGTTCTACGAAGTATGACATAGTATTTTTAAGCAATCCAGTAAAGAATAAGGGTGAACAGTAGAGAAGAATAGGTAAAATGCACGAGTTGACAAACTGTAAGAGGAGGGGTTGGTTGAGCTATGCCTGAATGCCTTAACTTCATAATGTAAAAAGTCAGACGAAATATTCTTTTGGAAATCGTTAAGACATGGGAAGACCAGGATAGGTCAGTGGAAAGAATTAATCCAAGATACTTAACTTCAGACTAGATTTCTGTATCAATATCATCAATTTTGCAAGGGTCATAGGAGCCAACAGCTTCATTTAACTTTGTTTTACATCGGAAACTGCAATTAACAGTCTGGTTAAACTATGTACTATATTCTGTAAAACCAGTGAAGACGCCTTCTCTCTTTTCGGCATTTATTATTACTTGGAAAACACCACAGAGTAACACAATGTCGTCTTAGACTTAACAGTATATCTCGTTTATGACCACCTAAGGATAATTGAATTAGTCGTGTTCTCTGAAGCGCTGGCTGATTTAATTGCGAGGCTTTTGTCATTTGGTATAACACAGTGATACTGTATTAATTAACTGGATGCCGTACGTTCCAAGAGCAAGTTATTGCTTATAGTCATATATTCCTAATAATACATGGAAAATTATAGTAAAAACAAGAGAGTAAGTCTGTATCAAGCTGTGTTATGATTTCGCCACTCTTATACTTTTAACCACACTGAGACACTCAGCAGCTCGCTCCTCCCTTCTCTATGGCTCTGAAACATGGCCAATACGAGTTGAAGACATGAAAAGGTTGACTGTTTTTGATAATAGATGTCTATGATCTCTTTCTCACGTTACGTGGTATAATAAGGTAAATAATGTTGACGTTAGGCGTAGTGTTGGGCAAAGAGGGAAAATCAATCGACGAGGCTATAAAGTTACGTAGATTGAGATGGTTAGGTCACTTGCTGCGCATACCTGACCATCGCCTCCCCCGATGGGCATTACTAGCTGATATAGGTGCAGGTTGGAAAAGAGTAAGTGGTGGCCAAACAAAAACATGGTATCAATCCATGAAATCGTTGATAGTTAAACTGAGTCAGGTAGGGAGATGCAGACTTCCGGGTTGGGGCCCTCGGGACTCTAGGAATGAATGGCTGGAGACAAAAGGTGACATGGTTCAAAATCGTTGTCAGTGGCGAAGATGTATTCAGTCTCTGTAATCTTTCATATTCCTCTCTCCCATTACCCATTCTGTTTCACTCTTATACTTGTCAAACTCTATTGATTCTCTTCACTCATCTTCTTGTCTACCTTTGTGTGGTATTTGGAACGTGGTAACTCGAACTGTCGCACTTCAGTGGCAAGTTCTATGTTGAATCCAGACAGACAGACAGACTGAAATACCATTGTCAAGCTAGACATGGATGTGGTGACCATGAAACTGTTAGCCACTCTCACTCTTTCAAAGTGTATACAACAGCTACCTGTTTCCATGGCTTGCACTACTTAAGCGAGAACATACGACGTAAAACCAGTTCTCCGCATATATATATATATATATATATATATATATATATATATATATATATATGTATATATATATATGACGTAGGCGTGAGAGAAGAGGATACTCCATTGTTTATCTGTCCGCATATCAAAAGGAAGCTAAGAAGATGAGTAAATACGCTAATATGATTATTTAGCAATAAATTGCGCACAAAACATCATCAACTTTATTCAGACTGTATCACTGTTATATATCAAAAAAAAACTTTTCGCATACGAAATTACCGAAAGATGATAGTGCACAGTTATCGCTTTCATCTTTCTTTTATGACAATGCTTTGTCAAGGTCTGTAACATACAATAAATTGACTAATTATACAAAGATCAGTCAAACAAAGCTCAACACAATTTACCTTGTACACTTTCTATCACAACAGACAGGTATTCAAATTCAGGTATATCAGAAACTCCAGGCTTCACAAACTAAGCTGTCTGGTGGATTAGTTCAATCTAATTCACTCTATGTTTGTTTTGCCGTAAGATGAGTAGGCGTTATTTAAGAAACTGACTAGAATGAAGAGTTATTATGGAATAGTTACTTCTTTGATGAATTTTTCACCAAATGGTGTAAAATTCACACTAATTTAGCTGGTTTATTCAAGGTGATGGTGTTTAGAAGAAATCTTGTTGTAACTGCTGTTAAAATAAGGATATTTACTGTATTCGTTATAGAGGCACTGACTTTCTAACATATATTTGAATCACTTTTCACGAAGAAAGTGAACTTTAATTGTCAAAATATACTTACTCTCACCTTTTAAAAATGAGTTCATAACAACCAATCGATTCAACTTATACTACTACTACTACAAGAGATAATGTCAGCTCTAGACGGAGTATATTTGAATATATAAACTAGACAAGCACTCTAGAGTTAGCGATACTCAAATGCCAAAAATTAACAGTATTATAAAAAAACAATAATAAGGAATTTTAAATATCTTATCACCAGCATAACTCACTTATAAGTTTTCACATTGACATTTCGTGACCATCCATTTGTGTTTTCTGAAGATGTTTGAGAATTCACGTTGGGGGGATTTGATGTCTGTTTCACTGTGGGACTATTACCAGAACCCCCACTAATAACTTCCCCTCTAGCCCAACCTCCACCAGAAGAAAATACTTCACGAAATCCTGAGGCTTCTGGGACACTGCGTTTAAATCCACTGTCACCATCGAAACGAGAGGGTGGGTCATTGCGAGGGGCAGATGTAATTTGCGAGTGAGCTGAACCAATATTTACAACTCCTTGATTTGCTGATTGCCTCAAACATGGAGGCACATAAGCGGATGGTGTTGTGTTAATGGCTATAGGCGGAACACTTGCCACCGGATTAGGACGACGCACACCTGCCTGTTGCCACGAATCACCATCGTCATCTTTATTAGTTTCTGGCTGGGTGGTCTCTTTTTTCTGAGGCTCGCTTACAACTGCATCTAAAGAAGGAAAGTCCATAGTACTGGCAACATTCGGTTTGGCTGCAGTAACACCAAAAGCACTGCCGCCTTGTCTCAAAGGAGCAGGAATATAGACACTAGGCTTCGGTGGTGGTGGTGGTGATGGTTGCACAACTGGTTCCGCAGGTTCTTCAGCTGTAAAAATTCACAATTAGCAAAGACGAAAATTCTAGTACGCCAAATTGAGATTTAATATACTAAGGTACTCAATAACAGACATGAAAACATGGACTACCCTTGGAAAGTACTCAAATAATTACTAGAGATCAATAAAAGTCGTTAGTCCAGATTGATTTCTACAGGTGAATTTTCTGTGTACTGTATTTGCCACTTAAGATAAACTTCCAGGGTTGTCCTGAAGTCTGCTTTTATGGCCTTCTGTTGACAGCATCTAATTACTGATATAAAAATAAAACTTGGGCACTGTGGTAGAGTATTTTATTGTATTGTGCAAAAAATTTATTTTGATAAAATCTCGGTGTTATGCAGTAATATTCACTGTTAATATAAGTGTACAAATTCAAGTAAAAGAGAGATTGCTGGGCCGACACTAATTCTATGAAGTTAATTACTCGTACTTTTCAGTTCGCATGGTGTTTAACGTATGTCCCGTTCATTTTATAACCGTCATGGGAAAAAGTCACGCAGTTCATTGCATATAAGCAAACGATGTAGTGAACTGTACTGTGTAAGGTGGAGAACAACAAGTGGCTAAAGCACACTACGATATCTTGTAGAATCCGCAACCTCATGATTAACGAATTCATTCTCATGACACTATTCGCAATCGAAGTCTATCTGTCTGGATTGTGAGGGCGTTTGTTACTTCCCGGCTGCCCACACCGTGGAAGTTGGTTGCGTGACCGCAGAGCCCAGGGGACAACTGCTTGAGGCCGGTCACATGCGACCTGTTTTTGTTTGGTGTGTCTCGGTAGCATACTTATCACTCATGCCCTGTGACACGGCAGCAGGAAGCGCGGTCGTTGTTAATCCCGGCCACGGCCGATCCGGCATGATATTTTGCGAATTTGTTTGAATCATGGTATTGGATGGGGTAGCTGCTTTTTGTTTAACCGCTATCCAAAAACAACCTGCCTGGCATGGTAGAACCTCAAGAGACATAAGTCTCGGCCAGTATAGCTTGATTAGGTCATTTCGGTGTTCAAGCCCGACCACCACGTCAAGGTAGCAGCTTTCGGTCGGGCAATCAAAGTCACTCGTTCGCAGGATCTTAACATTCTATTTTACAACTAAGAACTTCCTACTTGGAGTGACTTATTCCTTTGGAGCTGTAACATTGGTTTGAGAGTTTTTCTTCAACTGTTAAGTTTGTTCAAGTTTGGATAGTCAGGCAGTAACACTGATACACATGATTGACTTACGTGATGCACTTCATTCAACTAATACCATAAGTAGAACTTTATATTAACACTAATTAACATTTCGCCTTTATCTTATGTGTTTCACGAATACCTAGGATTTTACGTTCAACCTTTTGTTTGCTTACTACCCATGACAGGTAGATACGGTATGATAGTGCGGAGTTTTATGCTGTGCAGCATCCATATTTATTACAGTGACGCAAATATTTACGGTAAGATACTTGGAGTGAGTCATCAACTACTAATTTTTCAATAAAAAGTGACCCATCAGAATACTTATCTTAACGACTACCTCAGAACTACTGTAAAGCTAGTGTCATAATGATTCCCCTTGAGTATATTCTTCAGAATTACTTCACATGCAATGATTGGTCATAATCCTGGGTAGTAGAAGTAAAATTAATCGCTTACATTGTAACTATGCTGAAATTCGATGGATAACCTGACTAATGAAACGATAAAGAGACCACAAGAAAAACGTTTCTGTACCAACGAGCCACGTTAATCAACAGAATCGACACAAAATGCGTGGTGCATATATTTGAAGCCTATAAGCTGCAAATCGCAAGATGTCTCCCGAACCAAAAGCCACTATTCCCAATCTTTGTAAATATTTCTATACAACGTAAACTGCTGTATCACTTAAGCTGCAAGTAGGCTGAAACACGAAAATCCCTATACTTAACATTTCAACTCTAATAACAAACAGAAACAGAAAGGACAATTTTACCGAGGGAAATAAAGCCTTACTGGGTGTGAATGATTGGGAGGCATGAGTACATACTTGCCTTTGAGTCATGTAACCAAAAATCTAAAACCCTTGATCCTTAGACTTTGGAGGAAGCCTACACAACCCGGCAGTCAAACTCTATGGGTAGATACTACGCTTCGATGTAACCATCTTTAACTCCTTTCCAACTTAATCCTATGTCAGTTGATACGGCAGGGTGATGTATCGAAATCGATGTAGCTTAATAAGCCCAACGATAAAATTAAGCCTAAACTCACTGGCTACTGTATTATACTCCTTAACACACATGATATTACAGGAATGCCTTAGTTTAACAGCAGCTAGCCTTTTCATATTTACCACTCAACTGACAACCTTTGCTGGATAGCCGCAATGAAGGACGGAGAGAAATGCTGTGCACGTCTCTTCACGTGCAGCCAGATATCAGGTACACTGATAGATGTCCTACATATCCACATAATGGTCATCCTAAACCATAAATATGCCCATCACTGTTTTAACTTTCCGACTTAATGCATGGTCAGAACATCTCAGATGACAGCAGGAGATAAAAAGCCCAGGAACTGTATTGCTTAAAATTGCTGGTCCCCCCCCCACTGTATCATTAACTCTCAGAGACAGCAATGGTATCCACGCTCTCAGCCAACTCGTTCAACGATGGATTAGACAAAGCAGATACTTGTTAGGAAAGAATTGACATAAGCGTGTTGCCTTCTATCCTCATCTATAGCAACCGGATATATCAGGCACCCAGCTAGCGTACTCAAGAAACGTTCGCACAAACGTGTATATCACCACAGAAAGTACCCTAAATCCGGGACATGGTGTCGGACTAGCAAGTCCAATTTTTCTTTGCTAGCTGGGCGAAGTAGACATAAGTACAAAAATTCTGGACGTCCAAAACTTACAGGACAAAATATATGATAAAACAATACACTTACGCGCTTCAGCGACTTTTGCAGCCCAAACTTTTTTCTCGACAACTGCATCACCATCACCTTCACGAGATTCTTTATTTTTGGTTGATTGTTTGTTAGAATCTTCTGTGGTGGTGGATGTTAGCTTGCTAATTCTGATGTTTTGCAAGTCTATTTCTTTTTCATCATCTATAATTTCCCATTCATCCTCTTTCTAAATGAAAAGTTAGGCTACTATGTAGTCAGCTTACCTCAGATATAGCAGGTTTACTATCTTGTGGAACACTAGCTTCTGGGGGACTTTTTATATTCTCCCTTTCCTTTGTAAGCATGTTCATTAATTCCGCAGGGTTTTGCTTTTTTTTGGTTTTCTTCTTATTTTGTTTAGCGAAGAATTCATTTAAGGACATTTTTGATCACGCAGATAAAATTGCGATTCAGCCGCTGGAATTGACTGCACCCGACAAAACAAAACAATACCTCCTGTTTAAGAGCAGAAGTTGAAGTTTTCGCAGAGCCTGTGTGACTGCAGTCAGATGTTGAATGTAAAATTTTATTACCACTGGGTTGTTCTAAGCTTTTGAAATGAAAGAAGAAAGCTGATCCTACTACCCGTACAAAAATACTACCTGAATAGTCCACAGTACTTCCAGTCATAGTTGGCTTAAGTTTAGATGTGACCTGTGATGAGGAGGTTACCAACGTTACAAGCAGTAATTAACGCGGTTTGCAAACTGTTACAGAGATGACGGTGAATCTCAGTCTGAACCCTTGTGGTATCTCTCCACGTGGGATGACCACACAAATAGAACTAATGATAAAAACGTTGGGGACATTCTCTAAGGAAGACTGACATTATATGCTATGTGATGCGCCACAGTCATTCCTGCATCCTTAATACTTATGCCTTGCAGACGTCCAGTCGAGTTATACGATGGCACTGAAACCAAGCAATGTGATGTGAGACAGTTCTTTAGCTACGTTATGAATTACAGGTCAGTATTCCCCCTATGGTTCCTGATGAAATTTCAAGAATATCGAAGACTTCATTCGCTGATGATTGAAATTTCTCACTGACAGCCATGCAGACATCCATTTCTACCGTGAAGCCGAATATTGCAATAACAGTTAGCTATAGTGCCGTTAACTACTGGATTATTATTATTATTGCTCACTTGGGTTCCTAGTGGAACATAGGGCTTCAACTGCACGTCTCCATTTTCTTCTGTCTTCTGCTGTACTTTTCGCCTGCATCCATGTTAATCCATATTCTTTCAACTCCTCTTCCCACGATCTCATCCATGTCACCCTTGCACTGATGTCCCACACGCCGCTTCCCTTTCTGGTTCCACTCGAGCAATGGCCTGACGCGCTCGCGATGTCACCCAGCGGTGGTCTCCTCAGCGAGTGTCCAATCCATCTCAATCCACTTTCTCCTGCATATTTGTTGGTTGGTGATTGGTTCTTGTTTTGTTTGTTCCCATAATTCCTTGTTGGTGATTCTTTCCCGCCCCGCCATCTGATCTTCAGTATAAAGCGAAGAAAGTTGTTGATAAAGGTCTGCAACAGGTTTTTTGAAATATTCTTTGTGACCCGCCCGCCAAGTTTCTGATCCATATAGAACAGCTGACTGACTTGACGTTGTTTGTATTGCAGATCCGACTGGATTTTGTTGTTGATGTTGAGTGACGAAGATTTCCAGATTTGTTTTAGGTTGATGAATGTGTTTCTCGCTCACCTTCCCGACTCTCGCGCGATTTGACATCCTCGTCCGTTCCGACTTCCTGTAGTTGGGACAATGCTCCCTAGATAAATGAATGAAGTAGCCTCTTTCAAATCGCTCCCGCTGATGGTGATTGACGCTGGATTTTGGTGCTGTTGTTGTTGGTTGGTTGGTTATTCTCGTAACCTCCGTCTTGTCTATGTTCACCAGGAGTCCTGTCTTCGCCGACTGCTTCTTCGACCAGTTTGTCGGTTTTCGCTTGTAATTCTTCAATGTTGCGTGACATCAAACATAAATCATCCGCGAAATTCAGGTCTTCTAGGTTCTTCACGTCGTCGGTCCAGGATATCCCTGTCTTCTCGTTTCCCACTGTCTGACGCATAATCCAGTCCACCACAATTAGGATTATCATTGGTGATAGTAAGCACCCTTGTCTGACTCCTGTGTTTACTCCAAACGCCTCGCTGAGGTTTCCGTTGTGGATTACTTAACATGTGCCGCCGTTGTCGTACAGCTGTTGAATAAGGTTGATGAATATTTGGGGTACGCCATAGTACTCGAGTAATTTCCAAATTACTTCACGATCAACGCTGTCGAAGGCCTTTCAAAGTCTATAAAGTTGAGGTAGAGGTTTGATTGCCATTCCATGATTTGTTCGATGATGATGCATAGAGTTGCAATTTGGTTAGTACATGATTTGCCTTTCCTGAATCCAGATTGTTCTGGTCGCAGTTCTGTCTCCAGTGCGTCCTTTAATCTCTCCAGGATGATGCGACTCAGGATTTTACTTGGCGTCGACGGAAGCATGATTCCTCGCCAGTTTTTGCAAAGTCCCAAGTCGCCCTTCTTTGGTAGTTTCACTAGGTAACCTTTCCTCCAGTCAGTAGGCTCCTTTCCTCCTTCCAGACCTTTTGCAATAATTGAGTCAGCATGTCTGCTGTAGTCTCTGGGTCCGCTTTCAGTGCTTCAGGGGGTATTCCATCTGGTCCGGCTGCTTTTCCAGCTTTCAGAAGCTTGATTGCATTCAAGACTTCAGTTCTTGTCGGAGGATTGGTGTCAACTTGCAGTTGTGTGCGTGCTGTTGTTGGTATTTCTGGACGGGTTGCAGGTAATGGTCGGTTCAAGAATCGTTTGAAGTGGTCCGCCCATTGTTTAATCTCGTTTTCTTCCTTGGTGATTGGGTTCCCTTGGCTGTCTTTTATAAATTTCGCTTGTGTTGATCTCTTCCCGGATAGAGACTTGGTTATCTGATATGGTGTCCTCAGGTCCCTTTTGCCTGCTGCCTTCTCAGCTTCAGTAGCGAGGTTGTCGCAGAATGGTCTTTTGTACTTCCTAGCACTCTTCTTCACTTCTTTGTCCAGTGCTTTGTAAGTTGAGCTCAGCGTCTCTTTCTTCTATCTGTCCTTGCATTGAATCATTTTCTCTTTCACCATTCACCTCTCTTCTATTAATTTCCAAGTGTCCATTGAGAGCCATTCCTTGCCTTGTCTCTTCTTTCTTCCTAAAACGGTTGAACACGTTTCCCTGAAAATCACCTTCAGAAACTTCCAATGTTCTTTCACGCATGATTCTTCAGTGCCGTCGCGTAGTGTTTCCTGCTTTGCTCTGACAGTTGCAGTGAAGGTGTCTTTTGTAGTTGTGTCCTTCAATAATTGAGTGTTGAGCTTGAATTGTGGCCTATCCCCAGCTATCCTCGAGGCTTTTAGTTTCACCTTGAAAGTCCCTTCTACTAGATAATGGTCTGAACCCACATCTGCTCCTCTCCTCGACCTTGTGTCCAGTAGGCTCCATCTCCACTTTCTTGAGATTGGAATGAAGTCTATCTAGTTTTTGTTGCGTCCATCTGGTGAAATCCATGTCGCCTTGTGTATATCCTTGTTTTTCAACACACTACCACCAGTCACCAAATCATTGAAGGCGCAGAAGTCTGAGAAGAGTTCACCATTGTCGTTCATTTCGCCGAGGGCCTCACGACCCATGGTGAGTTCCTTTCCTGTGTTGTCTCCTCCCAGCTTCGCATTCATGTCGCCCATCAGGATTTTGATATCGCCATTTGGGACGTTGTCCATTATTGCTTGTAGTTGTCTGTAAAACGCCTCTTCCTTCTCTTGTTCTGAGACGTTTGTAGGCGCATAGCACTGAATGACTGTAACTTTCCTTCGTTTTGAGTTGAACCTGGCTGTCATTATCCTGGAGGAGGTTGGTTCCCACTGCATGAGAGCTTTGGTTGCTGTTGGTGACATCATGATGGCCACTTTCTCGGTGTGCTCATGGTTGTCCTCTAGGTGGCCGGAATAGATTACTGTCTCTCCAGTAGGTAGTTGGCACCTTCAAGTTCCGTTCCATCTGCTTTCGCAGATTCCCAACACTTCTATTCTGTACCTTCTCATTTCAGCGGCTATCTGGGTAGCCTTTCCAGTTTCATACATCGTACGAACATTCCAGGTACCCATCCTTACTTTTGCTTTCATCGAAAGAAGGCACATCGGTTGACTAGCTTCCCGAAGGCTTTCACCAGCCTGCGTCATTTCACTTCCCCGATTCCAGCGAAAAGTAAGGCTATTGCTTATGTTTTTAGAATTTTTAATACATTTATTCGTTGAAGTTTCTGTAGCGATTTGGTTGTTTTACAGGGGTGGAGTTGCTAGCACCAGGTCCCAACCCTCTCTCTTTGCCCGGGCTTGGGACCGGCGAGAAAACTAGTAAGCTAGTAGTCTAGCAAGCTAGTATCTGGCTAGGTTAACTACTGGATTGATTTTGTGATTATGCGCGTTGCCAAAGGTATTTATGTACTGCCTTCAGGAGCCTCAGTAATACTCTCATTAAAAGTTCTCACATCGCCAGAAGGCTACCAATCTTGCCTGCTTTTGATAGAAAACCGAATATAGAACCTTGTGAAGGACCGATCAAACATCATTGGCGAGCAAAACACTGATGTACTTCCGATTATTCCAGCAGCAGATGAATTAAACCAATAGCTTTAAGTCCTGGAATCACTAGATCTTTAAAATTGACACTAGTTTTCTCTACTTGGTTTTTTATATCGATACCCCAGGAGCAGTATCCTCATATTATCTCAGGAAGTCAGTTACATTAACTGAAAACGTCGGGGCTATTAGCTTGTAAGCCTTAACTAAAGATGTTACCAGTTACTATCATTTTACTACATGGCTTTGCAGAATTGCGTCTCGAATAAACAAATGGCCGATTCTTTTGCCTCACTCTAACTTTTTAGGTAGGCCTCATTTAACACTGCACAACTAGTAAAGCGTTTGATAAAGAGGCACCGGTAACTTCCTGAGGTGAAAAGTTGCATCCTCCAGAACAATTTAAGAGATTGAGGCGTGTCAACTTTCACGTAAAGTACGATGTATACCAACAAAGGTTCCTCTCCTCGAACTCCTATAGTATCCCTTCTGTTTAGATAAAAGACGTATCAAAATGCCAAGCTGATAGTTTGAAAATGCGGAATATATTTCAGGATCAGAATCTTACCTCGACGTGACTGACCAGCTAGCTAGAGATGCATCACGGCTGCATGTTAAATAGCTTGGATGCAACCAAAACAGCTAACAGCCTGAAGGCAAACATGGCAAACTCTAGAGACAAAGTGAATGTGGTAAAGCGGCCCACAAACTTCGCTTGATGCAAACAGGAAACCGCAAATAAATAAATCAGCAAGTCTAGCCACTGTTGGACATTCACTCTATGGCGCGATTTGAATCTAAGTTGGTAAGTCAAGTCGTGAATATAAGCTTGTTCGTAGTGTTCTACCGTGTCATGTAGCGAATCCCACAACAGATTCTTCAGCTGTCCAAAAATCAGTAAAATACCATGAAAATGACCGAGCGTAGCATCTGACGTGACTACAATATCCACTTAAACACTCAACACGAGATCACATGAGATAATACGATTGAAGAATTTCGGGTTACAACTAACCACCTCTACTCTATCATGTCAAAGAGGCGAAAACAAAATGAGTTTACAGAAGGATCCTAATAAGGATATTCTTTAGCCACATATTTGGAATTTCAAAAAGAATGTAAAAGACGAGCACAAACAGGCCAAGAGACAATTCGCTTGAAAAGGAAAAGAAAAAATATTGGGGGCAGAATAAAATGGTTCAAATTTGTTTCTAAGTTTCTTTCCAGCGGCGAACTCTTGGTAATATTTAATAGCGTACTTTTACCTATCGGTGGGATTCAGTCCTCGAGTGGATAATATCGTGGTGATATCCTACTGAAACTAGGCATATACATTACGGAAGGAATTTTGACCTGTTTCTTGGGATTTCGGTTCTTCTTTCTCTTCTTCCAATGTATCAGCTTCCAAACACATTATTGAACTGAAATGCAGGATTCCAGGTAACGCTGGCAGTCAGAATGTTTGGAAACGAGGATAGCTCTTACCCGGAATGTCATCTCTGAAGTTCAGTCGAATGAATTTCGGATGTTTTACATTTGAGGATGAGGTAGACAGGGATGGTATGGCTTAGACGGACTAATAACCACAATGCAATCCATGGTTTTCACGTCACTACTATCTGAAATCAAAACAATATTCCCGCTTAATGAAAGCGCTTTACCTGTAGGTGATGATTCTCCCATATCAATGGGAATACACATGTGGAGTTCAGAACAGTACGATTGTACAGTTTTTTGCTAGATGTTAAAAATGGAAGCGATGTAAATAACCTTTGCTTAAAACAACTGTAAAACGCACATTACTTTGGAGTGCAATCTAAGATACAGCGTGGTGCTCTTCACCTCCTCCTTTCACCTGTTCACACTGTTTAATCGTTTCACCACTAACCGTGTTGCATCTTTGGATTTTGAAGGAACTTTTCATCTTTATCCATAGGCTGTTGTACAACTGGTGCACAGCTGTTGCTAGTAGATACGACTTCAGTAGTGAACGCTTCTGAGGATTATATTAATAATTTGTAGCAGTGAACTTTAACTGCATTACCCAGTAGCCAATAATTTATACAACTCGTTTGCTGTATCTTTGTAATAGACTTACAATATTATTTCCTTAAATTGGATTTCTATTTAAACTTTTTGTACGCTTACCCATCTCTCTATTAAGTCCCCTACAGGCTGCCTACCGAAAACCTCCAGCCATTTAACATCACTATTTGAAAGTGCACTGTGATGACAAGCCATCTAGAATGGTAGCAACACCGCAAACATAACTGACGGAATTCAGCCTGAACCAAAGAAAGGAGTTGTCAATGTAGTTGAAGATTGAACGATCAATTCATGGTTGTTTGCTCAAACCCAACTTCCCTATATTTTCGCTGAGGGATCAATACGCCAGTCATCGTCTCATCGGTCGCTGTTCAGAAAGAACGTAAAAGCCGTCAGAAGTAATATCGTGATTTATTATTGTAATATTTGCTCATAGACCTTAGTTATTATGCTGCTTATATGTTGGTGTTAGAATAAAGAATTCTCGAGTCGCCAATCGGTGTTCTGGTTTTCGCGTCCGTTAGTACTACGCGTTTCTGAAAGGCTTCGAGGGGCAGCGAGAGGCCCGGCGTAGCAAGAGCTGGGCACTAACGGTTCTTGAGACGTGATTGACAGGTGTAGATACATTACACTAGTTACTAACCTCCGTCCGACAGAAGCTGACATTGTTTCCCAAAGATATGCAGTAACAATACGAAGTACAAAACCAAAAGCCCGTTCCAAGGCAGCTTTCCAAATAAAATTACGCCATGTAGCAGAGAACTGTCATCAACTTAAGCCAAATACCCGCCAATGAATATGAAATACCTCCGCATTACGAGTGCCGTTTCGAGAGACCGTATTTCATATACTCAGCGAAATGATCTCATAAGGAGGGTTAAAGGCATTTGCCTCAAAGCCACGTTCACCATTCCAGTGTTAAGATGTACCAAACATAATATTTGTTGTTATTATTCATGGTTAATCCTTAACAGAAAAATAAGCCATACTTTCGAGGGATCCCTTGATGCTACTTATCTTCATATTCCTCTTTTTCGATGTATTCTCCTTTGAATCACGCTTCCATAGACTCCCAAGTGGGCAGATTTAACTTAATGCATTACATCTGTAAGGCTGCTGTCGTGATCTACCTCTGGTGGGAAGCAAACTCACCTGGCAGTCGTAGTGTTGTGCCATATTTTAGCTCGGCAGCAGTGCAACCAGTATCGGTTTTCCGTTAGGAGAACTAACGGAAGCGATTCAGGCCAATGGGTGTTGTTTGCAGCTGATGGCCCAGCTTTCAGCTGTCTGTGTAGACGTTCTACCATACCATTAGCTTGAGGATGGTAGGCTGTTGTTCGAAAACGCATGCAACCTATGATTTTAGTCAGGGCGAAGAATAAGCCATTTTCGAATTACCGCCCGCGATCAGTTGTTATGGAAGATGGGCACCCAAAGTTAGCAATCCATCTTTCTAGAAAGACACGTGAGACTGTTTCAGCAGATACGTCTTTCAATCACGTCTCAAAAACCGTCAATGCCCAGCTCTTGCTACGCTGGGACTCACGCTGTTCCTTGAAGTTTCTCAGAAACGCTTAGTAATAACGGATGCAAAAACCGAAACACTGATTGGCCACTCGAGAATTCTTTATTGACACACCAACATATAGCCAACTTTAAAATTAAGCTTTAAAATTAAGGTCTATGAACAAATATTACAATAATAAATCACAATATTACTTCTGACGGTATTGTCCTGACCTCTATCTGAACAGTGACCGATGAGACGATGACTGTCGTATTGATGCCTCCGCGAAAATTGGTGAAGTTGGTTTTGAGCAAACAACCATGAATTGATCGTTCAATCTCCAACTACATTGACACTCCCCGGCAAAATACCGATCCATGCCTTTTTTCCACCACGACCAATACACGTTGACTTGGATGCCATTGCGAGAACCTGGGTCACATGGACAGGGCTGAAATGGAAAACAAACAGCAAAGCCAACACACCACAAGCATACTCACAGCACAATCTCACACATCAATGACGACCTGCGCCTTCCAGTTAAAGGCATCCTCTTGACACATCCTCTTGCAACACAATCGCCACTTGCTAGAATGACTCTTGCAGAACGCAACGTGACCATGGCAGTACCTCATGATACTATTCACACATCCTCTTATCTATTCACTACCAATTACCACTGCAATCTCTTGTCACTCATTCTGCCTCTGTCAGCTACCGTCTCATAAACCGTTAATGCCCAGCTCTCGCTACGCTCGGGCCCACGCTGTTCCTTGAAGATTTTCGAAACGCTTAGTTATAACGGACGAAAAACCAGAACACCAATTGTTGACTTGAGTATTATGTATTGTTACACCAGCATATAAATCAAGTATCACTAAGCAAACTAAGAAAACTAAGGTCTGTAAACAAATATTACAATAATAAATCGTTATGTTACTTCTAACGATGTTTAACTCTTCTTTCTGAACAGCGACCGATGAGACGATGACTGTCGTATTGATGCCTCCGCGAAAATCGAGGAAGTTGATTTTGAGCAAACAACCAAGAATTGATCGTTCAATCTTCAACTCCATTGACACTCCCCGGCAAAAAAGGGATCCAACCCTTTTTTCCTTCACGACTAATGCACGTTGACTTGGATGCCATTGCGAGAACCTGGGTCACACGGACAGAGCTGAAATGGAAAACAAACAGAAAAGCCAACACACCACAAGCATACCCGCAGCACAATCTCACACATCAATGACGACCTGAGCCTCCAGACAAAGACCTCCTCTTGACATCTTGCAACACAGTCTCCACTTGCTAGAATGACTCTTGCAGAATGCAAAGTGACCATGGCAGCACCTCACGATACTCTACGCACATCCTCTTATCTACTCATTACCAATTACCACTGCAATCGCTGGCCACTCATTCTGCCTCAGTTCTAATAGCGGTGACGCATGCGAGCCTCAGTCGTTTACACTCTTTCTCCCCGGCGTGTCGGACCGCAGCTAACAATTGTCTCCGTGTGCATTTCATTCTCAGCAATAGCCTAGCCTCCCCGGCGTATACGACCCATCTGCTGTCCTTAACATCAATCAATTCATTCATGGATGTAGAAGACTCGAAACAACTTCAGAAGTAATCAAGACGAAAATTTTAACAAAATTACGCAATAACAACAAGACACGAAAACAACAAGTAAACACAATGAATCCAAAAAACACCAATTGATATGACACACCACACGTATATACAAATAGAACAAACAACCTCGCCGATCATGTCTTGGTGGAATTCCTTTGAAGAATTGCAGGACTTACACCAGTACGCCTACAACCCTTCACAGGTTGACGATTGTAAGTTGTGGAATGTCCGGACACAAACAAGATTAACCAACAATTACATCAATTGGAACTCACACAACTATTTAACACAAACATATGTACAATCAACACATCAAATGTTGTGGATTCTGACACGACAAACTACCCTTGAAGAACCGTAGGACTTACAGCAGTACGCCTACATTCCTTCTCAGGTTGGTGATCCAAGTGGAAGTCATCCGGACACAAACAGAATTACCAACAGCTAGATGATAAATGATATCAATTCAGTATATACAATATGAACATATGTACAAAATCACACACCAAGCACACTGGAGTGATCATTGATGCGCTACCCTTTGAAGAACTGTAGGACTTACACCAGTACGCCTACAACCCTTCTCAGGTTGACGCCCTAGGTTGGAAAATCGTCGCAGAGTTCATTTGCTAACTTTCTTCTATCAGCTATATCCTCAAATCTGAACGGCAACACGCCCATGTCATTGTATCGTAGAATATAGATGACCAATAAACACACGACATCTCTCATCAACCAAGTATAGAAACAGAGTAATTTACACCAAAGATAATAACATTCAAATAATAACTTGAAACTAGAAATGCCTTTATTCATGCAAGTCAATTTAACAATAACTCTCTCCTTTACACTTGGCTTATCCACACTAAACTGACCATTGATATTCGTCCTTTCAAACGAACTGATACTAGCATAGTCATTGCAGAAGATACTAGAGTTGATGGGCATCTGTTTCATTGTGGATGAAAACACCAACGATGACTGAGTGACACAAGGTGATGAAGTTAGTGGTGGATCAGAAGCTGTTCTTGTTCGGCTCTCAGATAGTTGTCCAACTGCAAGATTACCACCACTGCTGTCTTTCACTACTAGTTCGGGTTTAGCACTATCATCTGATGATAGGTGAGCTACACGCTGATCAATTACACTGACGGTCTCACAAGTATGCACACCTTCTGGAACTGCATCTGCGTTCAATTCTACTTCACGTTGTAGTTGTACCGAACCTTTATTTAACTTAGCAGTAGTAGGCATATCTATCATCTCATCATGATCAACCAAAGACAACTGTGAAGTATCATGATTATCACCACAAATATTCACTCTACCGTCAACTTCATCATTTTCAAACTCTTTAATAACAGAAGTAGATAATTTTGGTTCCTCCTCAAAAATCATTAAAGGTTTTATAACTTCACTCTGACTAGATATACTTTGTAAACTTGTGGAGTCAGAACAGCACTCTGAAGCAGTAACTCTATTCTGTGACACTCTATTCAACAACGGCTTACCAGTTGCAACTACAGACTTTTTCACAACACCGTTATCGTCACACAATTTGGAGTCAGACCTGGAGTTTACATTTAGCTTATCACTGAACTTGCTCACCGGTTCACAGTTCACTTCTGTATGCACCTCTTGCACACGTGTCAAGCACAACCGTGTTTGTCTTGCATCTTGCAACTTATCTGTTGAGGATGTACTACGAAACCTGTTACACTCACTAGGTCTATATGCATTACTAGACATCATGGAGTCTTCTCGATATCCACCTCTCTGAGGCTTATTCGTCATCAATGAGTGCGTTTTACCCTCAGACTGCTCTATCCTAGGGGTGAGATCTAACAGACTGGAAAACTTGCTCATAGATTGATTGACACTAGTATTTACCAGTTTCAGGATATCATCAAACTTTGGCTCGATACCCTCATCCTCCATACGGGAGCTTATCTTCACCCACTTCCTTTGCAGTCGAGTAGGTAGACGTCTTGCTATTACTTCTAGTATAAAACTCGAGTTGAGGTCACTCATTCGATTCATCGAAATCATTCCATTCTTGTAGATTAGCAAATTATCCAAAAACTCAGTGAGTGCCTTGGAGTCATCCTGTAATTGACCACCATTACCCTCAACAGCCTCGAATAATTTTCCTGCAATCATCGAGGGTCTTCCAAACCTTTGGCGTAATATGCTCATAGCCTCATCGTAGCCCTGCTTTGGCTTCATAAACTTACAACACTGTATAGCTCTTGCAGCATCTCCAGTGCAATATCTCATCAAATACATTAACTTCAATTCATCATTTAATAAAAAACCACTCAACATGATCTCAAACTCCTTTACAAATTGTAAATAATCAGCCGGGTTTCCATCAAAACATCGTGGTTCAAATTTAGGGAGTTTGATGTTCCTATTATCCCTGAACGGCGAAACAGTAACATCAACCATGTCATGCTTAATATCAGACACATCGTTACAATTAACAGACAAGTCACCATGACTTACTTTCCTGTTTGTATCCAAGACACTCTGTCCCTTCTTTGACCCAGGCATTGTTGAACTTGACCCAATTCCAAAAAAGTTCCAGATATTGCTTGTTCAAAGAGGACTTGACCGGCACCAGGAAAGATGAACGGTGACTATCCAAACTTTCACCAACTGTTTGAATCCGCCAGATCTGTTTCTATCGTTAGAAACTGTCAGCTACCGTCTCATAAACCGTTAATGCCCAGCTCTCGCTACGCTCGGGCCCACGCTGTTCCTTGAAGATTTTCGAAACGCTTAGTTATAACGGACGAAAAACCAGAACACCAATTGTTGACTTGAGTATTATGTATTGTTACACCAGCATATAAATCAAGTATCACTAAGCAAACTAAGAAAACTAAGGTCTGTAAACAAATATTACAATAATAAATCGTTATGTTACTTCTAACGATGTTTAACTCTTCTTTCTGAACAGCGACCGATGAGACGATGACTGTCGTATTGATGCCTCCGCGAAAATCGAGGAAGTTGATTTTGAGCAAACAACCAAGAATTGATCGTTCAATCTTCAACTCCATTGACAGCCTCAGTTCTAGTAACGGTGACGTATGCGAGCCTCAGTCGTTTACACTCTTTCTCCCCGGCGTGTGGGACCACAACTAACCCTTATCTCCGTGTGCATGACATTCTCAGCAATGGCCCCCCCGGCGTATACGACCCATCTGCTGTCTCCAACATCAATCAATTTATTCACGGATGTAGAAGACTAGAAACAACTTCAGAAGTAATCACGACGAGAAATTTAACAAAACTATGCAATAGCAATATAATACGAAAACAACAAGTAAACACAATGAATCCAAAAACACCAATTGATATGACAAACCACATATATATACAAACAGTACACACAAATTCACCGATCGTGTCTCGATGGAATTCCTTTGAAGAATTGCAGGACTTACACCAGTACGCCCGCAACCCTTCTCAGGTTGACGATTGTAAGTTGTGGCATGTCCGGACACAAACAAGATTAACCAACAATTACAATAATTGGAACCCACACAATAATTTACAATCAATACATCAAATGTTGTGGATTCTGCCACGACGAACTACCCTTGAAGAACTGAATGGTAACACGTTCATGTCATTGTATCGTAGAATATAGATGACGAACAAACACACGACATATCTGATCAACCAAGCGTAGGCACAGAGTAATTTACACCAAAGATAATAGCATTCACACAGCAACTTTAAAAACCTTTATTCATGCAAGTCAGTTTAACAATTACCCTCTCGTACACACTCGGCTTATCCTCACTAAACTGAGCAACATCTTTCGTCCTTTTTAAATGCACCAATACTATCAAATTCATTGCACAAGATACTCGAGTTGATGGGCGCCGTCTTCATTGTGGATGACAACACCAACGACAACTGATTCATACCAGTCGATGAACTTAGCGGTGGATCAGAAGCTGTTGTTGTTCGGCTTTCTGAACGTTGTCTAACCGCAAGGCTAACACCACTGCTGTCTTTTACTATCGGCTCGGGTTTAGCACTATCATCTGATGATAGGTGGGCTACACGCTGATCAATTACACTGACGGTCTCACGAGTATCCATAACTTCTGCAACTGCATCTGCTTTTAACTCTACTTCACGTTCAAGTTGTACAGAATCTTTGTTCAACTTAGCAGTAGTAGGCATATCCCTCATCTCATCATGATCAACCAAAGACAAATCTGCACTATCATGATCATTATCACGAATATTCACTCTACCGTCAATTTCATCATTTTCAAACTCTTTAATAACAGAAGTAGACAATTTTGGTTCCTCCTCACAAATCCTTAGAGGTTTTATATCTTCACTCTGACTAGTAATACCTTGTAAACTTGTGTGGTCAGAACTGAACTCTAAAGCAGTAACTCTATTCCGTGACACTCTATTCAACAACTATTAACAACCCGCGCGCTTCGTGTAGGACGTTACAATCTCTCCATATAACGTGGAAATATCTTTTCGAATTCTGGAATATCGTGGTCTATATTTGACTACTATATAATTATAGCTGATATTGGTTGCACCTCCGGTAGCTAAATATCCAAATTTATCACCTCCAGAATACTGTTTGGATCCAGTCAGATTCGTGTTAATAAAGAGCAATCTATCACAAAAGAACTATAGAGAAGTCCTTAGTTTTGTTGTTTATAACTGTCAGAGTTAACTCGTTTGATAGTGGTCTATTTTTAGTTCGTACTTCATACATTCATACCTGTTTATTGTTGTTTTTATCTACTTAGATAATATAACAGTATTTCACACACTTTTGTCAATTTTTGAGAAATTTTTATAATCTTTACCTCCATAATGGTCAAAGTTATTAAACGAGTTAGTACTGTTAAGAGACTAGCATCAAATAGTCAGCAGGTCACTAGAAACATTAGTCCTGACGATGAATTTGTACTAAGATCAATTGATACACCGAGAGTTATAGTACCAAACTTAATGGAAGAACTAATCGATAACGTAGCCCGTAACACTAGTGATCTAAAGATCCTTCAGAAATCCATAACAGACCTGCAGGATAAGTTCGAAAGTATCACTCCTTTCCTCCAACTTTGTGATCCATCACAAGAAATTTGCTTAGATTCACTCCTCAAATCTGAGCGCCTGCTAGACTTTTTGACTGCAGAGGCTGTAAAGAGGGTCATGTCCTCATACAATGTTTTAGGATATAATATACCAGACAATGTACCTATTATCAAACTTAAAGCAATCTGTCTACAGGCATGCAACATTTCAGTATCTGACTGCCAGGTTCTGCGTCTTCGTAAGAAATCCGCAAACCACCCATGTCCTGTACTCTTCAAATTTAAGTCTATTGACCTAGCTAAGAAATTTTTGGAGTCTGGCAAAACTCTTGGCTCCTCAACACCCTACACCAATATCAGGATTGTACCTGATTTAACTTCTTGCCAAAGACGTTGCCGCGCAGGTAAACTGAGGGAAGACAACCCCAATAAGACAACCGATGTTAATACTTCCCTCGTTGTATTGCCTGATGACCAAGAGCACCAGATAATATCGCATACACAAACTAACAGTAGTCAAGCAACTGTTGAAGACTTAGCTCGAAATACTGAAATTTCAGACATAGAAATGTCAACAGATCACAGTATTGACGTGCATCCCTTGCACACTGGCACTAATGCCAAACCCTCGAAAAAGTCTAAGCTGAATTCAGTAGTACACTTTGAATCTCTCGGGAAGTCATATACCTCACAACCTCTTAGCCCGGCTACTGTGAAGCAGCAATCACATGTGGCCACCCAGGTAGGTGTAAATACAAGGCGATATGATAAACGTCCTATTTCCGTTAGGAACACCAAAAAAACTGTTGAGACTATTCATCAGAAATCCAGTTTATTAGGAAATCCTACTAATCACCAGCAGCCCAAATTATACAGGCCGACTAATACGGATAAAGCTAAACCAAACGTTAGACCCGGAACACTAAAGCCCATAAGTAGGAAAGTTTCAAATGGGTCACTGGCTCATTCTACTGATAGACAATCATCTAAACTTAGTCATGTTCCTGAAGTTAGACGTAATTCACATACCGTAGGAGCTGAATCATTTCCGACTTCCACTACCAGTCCTATGATAAGAAAAAACAATCGTCACATATCTCACCAAACACTTCGAAAACACGAAGTTGCTCAACCCCTCACGAATGCACCCTCAACCATGATGTACAGGAAACATCAGTTTGAGAATACAGACGTTAGTCCAAAAACGCGTATAGTGCCCTGTCATAATTCTCATGCATTCAGTAGGGGTCACATGCCAATTTCAGCACAATGCTCATCATGGCCTAGGAAGTACTCTAATCAGACACAGGGATCTAAGTCATATGCACACAACAACACGCCGATCACACATTTCGGTTATAACTATGCAGATTACACGACACTAGCCAACCCATATGACCAAAATTTTCTCCAGCGACAACTGGCAGAAACGCCTGGGATCATGCACATAGCACGCATGATATCAGACCAATTCCTTGCTGGTATAGCGAACACCTTACAACAGGGAAACTGCTTCTTCCCCGAAAGATAGCAAACATCTTATACACACCTAATACCAATAGTAATACCATAGATTATCATACTAGTATCTCCCATAGCACGCAATATCTAAACGACCAACTACTCACGAGTGACATTTCACAACCCATCCCTAACTATCAAATTAAAGAAACCGTCTCTAGTGATCAAAATGTTGTAATTAATGAATCCAATAACGACTGCACATATTCAGTTGATAACCATAGAGTATTTTATTATGATATTGCCCATACACTAAAACCACTTCGTCAAAGTCTATCCGTCATCCTCATAAATGCTAGATCAGTTCTTAACAAACATTTAGCATTATGTACGTTAGCCTCTATATGCAATCCGTCGCTGATCATGATCACTGAAGCCTGGTGCTCAAGTGACATTGTGGATGGTAGCTTATCAATTGATAAGTACAATCTTTTTCGAGGGGATAGGGAAACAGGTCGTGGGGGTGGAACACTCATATACGTTAAACAACCCATTTGTGCAACGCATTTTAGTCACCCTATTCTGTCACAACTTAATGATTCGGTGTGGGTCGAAATAAAAGTTCTCAGAAGTAAACCTATCCTTATAGGGTGCGTATACCGACCGCCATCATCCAACCGCGAATACGATAACGTACTCAGCAACATATTTAGTGTTGCATCCAATCTCCCCTTCAGTTATAATATAATTGGAGGTGACTTCAATTTGCCTGATATATCATGGCGTACACTTCGTGGACCCTCGAGGTATGATAATCTTCTTAATTCCATCATTACTGGAGGATGGACGCAACACATAAATGTACCCACTAGGTCCAATAACATTCTTGATCTTATATTCACGATCAACGTAGCACCATCTACAATTCATGTGGGACATGAATTCCCAGGTAGCGATCATAAAATAGTTGCATGTTCGTTTAACATTTCCCCAGAAACTATACACAGAAACGAAGTTAGTCGGACACCTATAAGACCATACACGCGGGTTGATTGGGACTTGTATCAGGACTTGATTAGATACTCTAATTGGGATTCCTACTTTACCAATGACTCCTTAGAGGAAGTCCTTAAAAACTTCTATGACAATATACAGTCGGTTAATGATGTCATAGCGCCTGTGAAACTGATTAAATTCAAAATCCCTCAAGGTGATTTTATTCCAATATCATTAAGAAGAAGTTTGCGGAAGCATTCATTAAGTTACTATAGACATGACGACTTATCGTCGTTAATCGCTATCAAAACAATCCTCATTAGAATCCATGAGTTAAAAAATCTAAGTCTTAGGAATAAAGAAACGCGGGCAATTCAGTCGCCACATAACACTGGAGAAATAGCCAAACTCTTCAAAAGTAGGTTAACTAACTCCAAATCAACATATCCAAAAATAATACACCTAGGTGGCATTACTCACGAAAGTGCTGAGGATATATGTGAGGTGTTTAGCACGCACTTTGCCAAACTGTACACTCTAGAAAATGACCAGGATATAGATTTCCCTCGTAAAACAGAAAAGTGTCTAAGCGATGTAGTCTTAAACGCCCAAGAAATCGATAAAGCTATCACAACTCTTAAGCTTACTAATACTCCCGGCCCAGATGGAATGTCTTCCGTCCTCTTAAAAAATGGTGGAAATGACATGAATCTACTTCTTCTCAAGATATTTTCAACTTCGATAAGGAGTGGAACATATCCAAATAGCTGGAAGAAATCCTACGTTGTACCCATTCACAAAACCGGACCTACAGCGGACATAGATAATTACCGCCCCATCAACATTACTTCCGTAGTTTCACGTGTGATGGAAAAGATTGTAAAGAAGCAAATTGTTCAGTATTTGCTCTCGAATGACTTAATATCCCCTTTCCAATACGGTTTCCTAAATAGAAGATCGTGCATTACGTGCCAGTTAGATTATTTCGACCACATTACTGAATGTGTAGACAAAGGTCGTTCGGCAGCAACATTATTTCTAGATGTTAGGAAAGCTTTTGATAAAGTCCCACATAAAAGACTCATACTGAAACTCCTATCTTATGGAATAAGTGGAAGGCTTCTTGAGTGGATAACTTCCTTTCTTACAGGAAGAGAACAGTTAGTTAAAGTCAACCATCACTTATCAACATCCAAACCGATAACCAGCGGCGTGATACAAGGTAGTGTTCTTGGCCCTACCCTATTCATTGTATTCATAAATGATATTGTCTCTATGATCAAGTATGGCAAGCCATACCTCTTTGCAGATGACCTCAAAGTTGTCTATGATTTTGACTATAATGATATGAATATTGTTAGTAAAATCCAAGAAGACCTAAATAGTCTATGTAATTGGAGTGAAAAGTGGCAGTTAACGTTCAATCCAGCTAAATCTGGGATAACATACTTCGGACGTTGGAAACCTAGCATGTGTCTATACATGTACGGTGACCTTGTCTCAAACACAAACACAGTCACAGATCTCGGGATAACATACTCAGATCTTACCTTTACTGAACATGCAAATAAGGTGGTATCTGATTGTAAACGTCTAACCGGCTTTGTGCTACGCAACTTTTACACTCCAGAAGCCAGATTAGCCATATATAAGATATGCATTCGCCCCAAACTTGAATACTGTGCCCACTTATACAGTAGCTTTAAATCAGCAGACAGAAAAAAAGTTGAAAGTGTCCAAAGATTCCTTACGAAACGCATATTAGGCTATGGTCAGCAAATAGAATACCTTGACAGATGTATTCGACTGGACTTAGAGCCCTTATGGTTAAGGAGAGTGAAGTGCAATTTATTTCTCTTATTCAAAGTTATAAGAAAGCACTGTAACAGTAACTCGTCCATAACCTGGGCTAATCCTAAATCGTATGGACTACGCAACCACAACTACCTTCTCAAGGTTAACACCCATAAACTCACCACTAGAGCTAACTTCTTCACCATTAAATATTGCAAACTTTGGAACCAACTACCCTCTGAGATAAGATCCTGTGAAAGGCCTGACAGTTTCAAAAGGAGCCTAGAAAAACATATAAACATGTCCACCCTAGCCCGCCTCAAAGATCTCAACTGCTGGTAGAGTGGAGAGACAATGGCATTTCAATATTTAACTACAGAAAGTACACTAGTTCCAAACTAACATAATAATACTTAGTAATTATGTAGGTTCAATACTTGAAATTAGATTGTCATTAAAATACTTAAAATGATTAAAATATTTGCGGCAAATGTTCTCTTGCTTTACCACACCTGTTTCCCTTATAACACTCAGTTATTGAGCCTAATGTATTCTTTGATAATACGAATTATGACACTGACTATGCTCTTATTATACATAGATTGATTTACTTTACGACTACCTGTAGTACTAACTACCCTTCTGTAGTATTGTTAACCAAATGCTGAAATTTTGTTGGTTCTGTTAATATCTTTTTATAATATATGTAGACAGGTTACTTTGCAATGTCAAATGTTGACTATATATAAGACTGTCATGATAATTTAGTACACTAAGTCCTGCCAACCGACCTTACCTTCAGTTCATACTACCTACATTGATCCCTAACTATATTGTTCTGCTGAATCTTGCTTCACTATTCACAAAACCTATTCTTTTTATTCTTAAGGTTTTAACTTCTTGTAAAGTAATCTGTTCATTAGGACGCATGCATACATATATAATGTTCATAAAGATGTACGCGGAGACCTATTGGAAGCACTCATTAAGAAAGCTAGGGAGATGGAATATGAGGTACGAACATGTCTGGTACCAAGCAATATATTTGCGGTAGCCATAATAATCATAGTCTCAGAGCTTAACATCAAAAAAGGAGGGAGGGTGGCGTTAGCTGATCAGTAGATATGGTGGTGGTCACTAAGGTGAATCGCCCCATTCTGCAGGAACAGCAATATACAAATTAAAGGCTCGAGATATTTCTGATTTTTATGAGGGCTTAGATCTTTATCTTGAAAAAGATAATAATGAACGCCTTGACAGATCATGCTTCTACCTTTAAATATACCATTCGCTCAGCCTATTGTTGAGATGCGACCACGTGGGATCTGCACAGATTTATGGGGCATCTTAAAAACTAACTTGCTGTCCATTGTCGGATCTTTAAATACCACTTCACAATGTCTTATCTCATTCATTTTCTAATAACGTCTTTACTTGATCCTCATTATATTCCATTAAACCTAACATTTTATAGCTCTTTATGAATTTGATTCGACTTATTCTATTCCTATTCTCTGAAGGGTACGGTTGTTCACTAAATGCACAAAAAGGTATAAAATAAAAAACCGGCATGAGGATAAATGTATTAAAACCAAAAGTGGACATCATGATAGCAAGAACTATATGGGTAGCATTATGCATTGCAAATGAACGTTGTCAGCCTAGGGAGTTTCCTTCATTATTGCATTTATTAATGATGCTTCCACTTACCTATTTCGCTGCACTTTATTGATTCACTTTTACTTTTCTAAAACAGCTTTCAATCCCTTGTAAACGTTGTACTTACCTCAATTTTGGTTGGTTGTCGTATGCCGACAACCACGGGATGAAAACGAAACGAAGTCGATTTTCCCGCTCAACCTGGAGGACAACTGTACAATTCAATGACTATACGGCTTGGTTCAGACAATGAGTGCATTTATATATATGTATCAAATATTTAACTGTTGAAACATTATTAACTTGTAGACAATCTACGATTTGATATTATATCATACTTGATCGTGACTGTAAAAATGGCATGCATTTTCATGTAAATTTATATGTTTATATGAGAATATACATTATTATTATTATTATTATTAATGGCTTACCAGTTGCAACTGCAGGCTTCTTCACCACACCGTTATCGTCACGCAATTCGGAGTCAGGCCTTGATTTCACATTTAGCTTATCACTAAACTTGCTCACTGATTCACAGTTCATCTTTGTATGCAATTCTTGCAAACGTGTAGAACACAACCGTGTTTGTCTTACATCTTGTAACTTATCTGTTGAGGATGTATCACGAAAGCCGTTATACGCATTACTAGACACCATAGAGCTTTCTCGATATTCACCTCTCTGAGACCTTTACGTCATCAATGATTGCGTTTTGCCCTCAGACTGCTCTATTCTAGGGGTGAGATGCAATAGACTGGCAAACTTGCTCATAGATAGATTGACACTTTCGTTTACCAGTTTCAGAATATCATCGAACTTTGGCTCGATACCTTCATCTTCTATGTGAGAGCTTATCTTCACCCACTTTCTTTGCAGTCGAGTAGGTAGGCGTCTCGATATTACCTCTAGGACTGAGCTTGAGTTCAAATCACTCATGCAATTCATCGAAATCAACGTATTCTTATAAGTCATCAGATTGTCCAAAAACTCAGTAAGTGCCTTGGAGTCATCTTGTAATTGACTACCCTTACCTTTAACAGCCTCAAATAATTTCCCTAAAGTCATCGAAGGTCTTCCGAATCTTTGACGCAGTATACTCATAGCCTCAGTATATCCTTCTTCAGGGGGCATCAACTTACAGCACTGTATAGCTCTTGAAGCATCTCCAGTGCAGTACCTCATCAAATACTTCAACTTCATTTCATCATTTATTAAAAAACCACCCAACATGACCTCAAACTCCTTTACAAACTGTAAATAATCAGCTGGGTTTCCGTCGAAACACCGTGGTTCAAATTTAGGGAGTTTGATGTTCCTATTATCCCTGAACGGCGAAACAGGAACATAAACCATGTCATGTTTAACATCAGACACATCGTTACAAGTAACAGACAAGTCGACATGACTTACTTTCCTGTTTGCCTTCACGACGCTCTGTCCCTTCTTTGACCCAGGCATCATTGAACGTAACCAAAATTCCAGAGAGTTCTAGATATTGCTCGTTCAAAGAGGACTTGACCGGCACCAGGAAAGACGGACGGAGACTATCCAAACGTCAGAAACTGTTAACAGCCGTCAGAATCTGTCAATCACGTCTCAAGAACCGTTAGTGCCCAGCTCTTGCTACGCCGGGCCTCTCGCTGCCCCTCGAAGCCTTTCAGAAACGCGTAGTACTAACGGACGCGAAAACCAGAACACCGATTGGCGACTCGAGAATTCTTTATTCTAACACCAACATATAAGCAGCATAATAAACTAAGGCTTCTGACGGTATTTCTACGTTCTTTCTGAACAGCGACCGATGAGACGATGACTGGAGTATTGATCCCTCCGCGAAAAATATAGGGAAGTTGGGTTTGAGCAAACAACCATGAATTGATCGTTCAATCTTCAACTACATTTACAACGTCCTTGATGGGTACTACTTCAGGCCATAGTGTGAATCAATCGATGCAGGTTAAAATATAGGTATATCCATGGGATTCGGAAAGGGGTCCAACTAAATCTATATGGACGTGTTCAAAACGAACGTCGGGGAGATGTAAGTTGCCAAGCGTTTGCCAAGGCTTTTGGTGTGTCTTATTACCTTACCTACTAGTTACGAGCTTGACAGTAGTTCGAATACCTGGGTGAGATAAGCCATGCAACGTATTGAAGACGTCACGGCCATAACTTTTAGGCATGCTGGGGTGAGGAGTACTCATGGAAATGTCGCACAGAATAGTATCTCTTCCCATACCTAAGGGTTTCTCAGTTGATTGCTGGTTGTTTTCGACAACTCATACTGAAGCTACGTATCTTCTTTTTGAAGACGAGCCAGTTTTACAAGGTCTTGTTATTCCCTCTAAGAAGGTCTATGAATGGCTGAATCAGAGATGCACAGCTGGGAATAAAGCGTCGATTATAACTTACTAAGCCGTTAAAAGTGCGAAGACTTTTCACCGTCTGTGGCTCTGGAAAGTTCAGTATAGCCCCGACCTTAGTAGCCAGTGGGCGAATGCCCTTGCAGTCAATAGTGTGACCCAGAAAGTCGAGTGAGTCAACACCGATTTGACACTTTTGAATATTGATGGTAACACCATGTTGTCGTAACCTTTCAAATACCAAGTCCAAGTGCCTAAGGTGAGTTTCCTTGTCTGGACCGGCAATGAAGCGATCGTCTAAGTATGCATATACAAAGTCGAGACCGCGAAATACTTCATCGATGAAGCGTTGGGATGTTTGGGCTGCATTTCGGAGACCAAATGGCACACGTAGAAATTCAAAAAGTCCGAAAGGCGTAATCACAGCCGTTTTCGGGATATCTTCTGTTGCCATCGGGATTCGGTTATACTCTTTAACCAAGTCGATTTTAGAGAATATAGTCGCGCCAGATAAGGTTGCCGTTAAGTCGTGTATAAGAGGCAACGGGTAGCAATCAGGGGTCGTTTTGGCGTTCACTCTCCAATAATCACCGGTGGGTCACCAATCATTGCTACCCTTTTTCGGCACCATATAAAGTGGGGTTGCCCATGGGCTATTCGAAGGTCGAATAATTCAAAGGGTGAGCATATGGTCAAATTCATTCCTAGCGATTCTCAATTTGTCAGGAGCCAGTCGTCGTGCTCTAGATGTCAAGGGCTGCTCTGAGGCAATGATAATAATGTGTATTCTCATATTAGCATGTAAATTAACATGAGAATGCATGTCATTTTTACAGTCACGATCAAGTATGATATAATATCAAATCGTAGATTGTCTACAAGTTAATAATGTTTCAACAGTTAAATATTTGATACATATATATAAATGCACTCATTGTCTGAACCAAGCCGTATAGTCATTGAATTGTACAGTTGTCCTCCAGGTTGAGCGGGAAAATCGACTTCGTTTCGTTTTCATCCCGTGGTTGTCGGCATACGACAACCAACCAAAATTGAGGTAAGTACAACGTTTACAAGGGATTGAAAGCTGTTTTAGAAAAGTAAAAGTGAATCAATAAAGTGCAGCGAAATAGGTAAGTGGAAGCATCATTAATAAATGCAATAATGAAGGAAACTCCCTAGGCTAACAACGTTCATTTGCAATGCATAATGCTACCCATATAGTTCTTGCTATCATGATGTCCACTTTTGGTTTTAATACATTTATCCTCATGCCGGTTTTTTATTTTATACCTTTTTGTGCATTTAGTGAACAACCGTACCCTACAGAGAATAGGAATAGAATAAGTCGAATCAAATTCATAAAGAGATATAAAATGTTAGGTTTAATGGAATATAATGAGGATCGAGTAAAGACGTTATTAGAAAATGAATGAGATAAGGCATTGTGAAGTGGTATTCATAGATCCGACAATGGATAGCAAGTCAATTTTTAAGATGCCCCATAAATCTGTGCAGATCCCGCGTGGTCGCGTCTCAACAATAGGCTGAGCGAATGGTATATTTAAAGGTAGAAGCATGATCTGTCAAGGCGTTCATTATTATCTTTTTCAAGATAAAGATCTAAGTCCTCAGAAAAATCAGAAGTATCTCGAGCCTTTAATTTGTATATTGCTGTTCCTGCAGAATAGGGTGATTCACCTTAGTGACCACCACCATATCTACTGATCAGCTAACGCCACCCTCCCTCCTTTTTTGATGTTAAGCTCTGAGACTATGATTATTATGGCTACCGCAAATATATTGCTTGGTGCCAGACATGTTCGTACCTCATATTCCACCTCCCTAGCTTTCTTAATGAGTGCTTCCAATAGGTCTCCACGTGCATCATATATATCAACATATTATATATGTGTGCATGTGTCCTAATGAACAGATTACTTTATAAGAAATTAAAAGCTTAAGAGTAAAAAGAATAGGTTTTGCGAATAGTGGAGCAAGATTCAGCAGAACACTATAGTTAGGGTTCAATGTAGGTAGTATGAATTGAGGGTAAGGTCGGTTGGCAGGACTTAGTGTACTAAATTATCATGACAGTCTTATATATAGTCAACATTTGACATTGCAAAGTAACCTGTCTACATATATTATAAAAAGATATTAACAGAACCAACAAAATTTCAGCATTTGGTTAACAATACTACAGAAGGGTAGTTAGCACTACAAGTAGTCGTAAAGTAAATCAATCTATGTATAATAAGAGCATAGTCAGTGTCATAATTCGTATTATCAAAGAACACATTAGGCTCAATAATTGAGTGTTATAAGGGAAACAGGTGTGGTAAAGCAAGAGAACATTTGCTGCAAAAATACTTTAATCATTTTAAGTATTTTAATCACAATCTAATTTCAAGTATTGAACATGGATAATTACTAAGTATTAATAATAATAATAATAGTATATTCTCATTTTGTACATGAGAGACGCCAGTTTACAGGCATCATCAATATGATAAATTACATATACGATTAGCAATCATAATTAATAATAATGTTTTAATAAAATACACATTTTTTCCTACTTGTGTAGGACACACCAAATATACAGGCATGGATAAGCATTATATAAATTTCATAAATTTGGTTTATGGTTAAGTTACATGGTTGCTGGCGTTTTTGTCTTAGGTCTGTGGGAACAATATGATAACCAGTCATTCAATGGAGCACGTCATGAAATATAGGAATATTAACTTCGCATTAACAAAAAACCAAGTAAGTTTTGGAGGATATAACAAGTCATTCAATGGAGCACATCATGAAATATAGGAATATTGTCTTCGCATTAACAAAAAAACCCAAGTAAGTTTTGGATGGATTAAAAATACTTGGGAAAAAATAAAGCTTGAAGTAATTCCTCAATATAACTTGGGTGTGTACAAATCCGAATCTCATTTTTGATTTGATTTATATCCAAATTGGGTAATAAGGAAGCTATTTTTACAGATACGATCAGTTATGTTATAAGCTACAATCGTGACGTTGTATTACAAATTGATACTTTTCCATTGGTATAAGAGTATATTCCACAAATGTAATCCAGGTTGCGTCGTGGAGAAAGTTAATTCGTTATTAACCAGGCAACTGAAAGATACGGGACCAATAATGTTTGCAGATCATTTGTCATTGTAAATGGTCAAATATCCACATTATTCATTCTCATTCAAAAAGTCAAATGGAAGCTGAAATGGTGAGAGAAAAAAGAAGACAAACAACAGCAACGCAAAAGAAAGCAACGGGAGTCCTTAAGGAGTGATTAATAAATATATACATATATATTCTGTTTAGTAACTGTGGTTATTTTGGTACACAAACTAACTAGTCCCGTTATGCTAACTTTTATATTATGTGTAAACTAATATTACTGTCCTGTGTAGAAATGTTAATCATCTAGTTCCAATAATATTAAAATTTATAATTGTAGTTTGTTGTAACTACACGTTTAAAGAACTTAAAATATCTATGTAGGGTGAAAAAGAAGGTGTAAGAGTCAGGCGCAAAAGTGCATTGTCATCTTTGAGTAGTCTGGTGACTGAGGAGATGAACACTGGAAGTGTGTTTGCATCGCGCACATTAGCTGGTAGTCTATTCCAAATGACTGAAAACTTATTTAAGAAGAAGTTGTACCGCACGTAAGTCTGACAGTGCTCCATAGCAGCTAGGTTGTGATGATTTCTAAGATTGTAACTGATGACAGCGGTAGGTTTAGTTATTGGCTCGGAGGAATGCAAGAGAAGATTAGTTAGCTTATAGTAAAAGATAAGGTTTAGCTTAAGGCGTCTTTTCCAGAGGGGTTCTAATCTTAGTCTTTCGCATCGCTCATGGTATTCCAGACCACTTTCTAAACCAAGAGTTCTTGAGGTAAACTGCCGTTGCACTCCCTCTAATTTAAGCTTGTCATTTTGTCTTAGTCCGCTAAGAATAAACGGGCAGTATTCTAAGATAGGTCGGACACATACTTTGTATAATAAAACCCTAGTTTCACAACAAAAGAAATTGCGTGTTATGCATCCTATCAGCCTTCGCGTTTTACGTCTGGCATAATCAGTCTGTTCAGCGAACGTTAGGTTACTAGAGTATCTAATACCGAGATCTACGACTGAGTTGAGCTTAGCTAGTTTTCGCCCATTTATTTCAAGAGTTAGATCAAGGTTACTGTTGCCGATACAAATCCAGCCGCATTTGTCAATGTTAAAATTTAGACAGGAATCAGCACACCATGATGCGAGACTACTTAGTTCAAGATGTATTTTAGTAACCATATCGCTTAATTCATGAGTGTAGCAGGAGTAGACGACTTTGAGGTCGTCAGCATATAGGAATGGTTTGCCTAAGGTGAAGCACTTGCAAATGCTGTTAATGTAGACTGTGAATAAAAGTGGACCTAGGACACTACCTTGCACGACCCCACTTGAGATCTGCCTAGGATGAGACAATACAGATCCAACTTTGGTTATTTGTACCCTGTTGCTTAGAAATGATTTTAACCAGTTCAGTAATGGGTTGCGAATTCCACAAGAGTACAGCTTCTCAAAGAGAATACTGTGAGATACCATGTCAAATGCCCTAGATATATCGAAGTAGAGAACAACGACTAGCTTACGTGCTTCGCGACTACTAGTGATGCAGTTGAAAAAGTCGAAGTGGCAAGTAACGCAGGATCTATTTTTGAGAAATCCGTGTTGAGACCTTGTAACAAGATCTTCCCTAATTAGGTAGTCTGACAATTGATCTTTTACAACTTTCTCCATGATTCGTGAGATAACTGGGGTTATATTTATGGGTCTGTAATTGCGGACGTTTGCCCTATCACCAGATTTGTAATGTGGAATTATGAAGCTAGTTTTCCACTCACTAGGGTAAGTGCCAGTGTCCATAGATATTGAGAAGAATTTAAGAAGTAACAAGGGTATATCACACCCACTGTTTTTGAAAATTATCGAAGCGAGGCCATCCGGTCCCGTACTAGTGGAAGGTTTAAGGCTTTTAATTGCTTGTACTATTAACTGATTAGTGAACACAATGCTTTCAAGGGAAGAGATAGTAAGGGGAGCGGTTTCACCAGGCATATGTGTTTCTAAACTAAAGTTTGCAAACCAATCACTGAAGAGTTCACAGATAGTGGCAGGTTCATTGTAGATTACTTTGTCGTGAAGTAAGTATGGGATTTCCCTCGCCGACTGCATTCGTTTTTTAAGAAGTGCCGTTAAGTTATAAACTTTGGAGGTACTTTCAAGTGCCGTTAACTCTTCGTCGAGGTCCTTTTGAGAGCGTAGGCGCTTGAGAGATTCAAGAGACTCGTGGATTGAGAGCAATAGTGATATGTCCTTAGTGGAATAGTACTGTTTCTTCAGTTTCCTTAACTTATTACGGTGTGCCCTTGGAATATATTCAGTTCGGTGTCTACTTAATTTCACTATTTTCTTTGGAGCAACTGTATCTAGACAAAGGGTAACATTCCTGTAAAACAGGGTTACTAAGGCCTCCAGGGAGTCAGTGGTAAAATAGTCATCCCATTGACAGAGTCGAATAAGTTCTTGGACTAATCCCCAGTCTGTATATTTGTAACTACGACATATTGTGCTTCCTGAGTCTTGTTTGTTTCCTGTATTTAGTGGTGAGAAAGGCAGAGAGCAGAGTACCATTCTATGGTCACTACTGGAAAATCGATTACCAACATACGTGGATACTGGGATTGTGTCATGACAAAAAACAAGGTCCAACATGTTGTCACCACGAGTAGGTGTCTGGACGTGTTGTTGCCATCCATAACAGTCTATAGTGGCAAGTAATTCGTCGAAGCGTTGGGGGCCGGAACTAGTTAGCCAATTGACTTCTGGAAGATTGAAGTCCCCTGCAATTATTTTGTAATTAGCACTAAACGAGGATGCGTGTGCAAACGATTTAGCTAATAACGCATCAGTTTCTTTTGTTGAGCTTGGTGCTCGATAAACACAGCCTATGAGAAGTTTGTACTTATCTCCATGTAAGACAACCCAGAGTGAGTCAGGTACATTATTCATTGTTTCATCTTCCACCTTACTGACTACAAATGAGCTATGTATATATATGAGACATCCTCCACCACGCTTGCAATCTCTGTTTGCACGGTGTACAGTGTAATCATCGATACCTATATGCACATCAAGTACAGAGGATGAGCACCATGATTCAGTAATCAGAGCTACAGTAGGCTTGGCGACTAATAATAATGTCCTTAGTTCAGATATCTTATTGATTAAGGAACGTGCATTAATTAGCAATATCGTGAATAAGTCACGGGATACTACAAACTGGCTTAAAATGTCACCATAACCTAAATCTATTTGTGCGTCAGCACCGCAAGAATTTATGAATGAAAGGGAGGTCGGACTGGGTGTCTGTACATCGGGGTTGGAGTGCAATGAGGTGGGTTTAGGAACTAGTCTGCTTTCTGTAGTTAAATTTTGAAATGTCATTGTTTCACCACTCTACCAGCAGTTGAGACATTTTAGGCGGGCTAGGTTGTACATGTTAATATGTTTTTCTAGGCCTGTCAGGCCTTTCACAGGATTTTATCCCAGAGGGTAGTTGGTTCCAAAGTTTGCAATATTTAATGGTGAAGAAGTTATCTCTAGTGGTGAGTTTATGGGTGTTAACCTTGAGAAGGTAGTTATGGTTGCGTAGCCCATACGATTTAGGATTAGCCCAGGTTATGGACGAGTTACTGTTACAGTGCTTTCTTATAACTTTGAATAAGAGAAATGAATTGCGATAAAGAAAGGAAGACGAAATTTGCAGTATAAAATGATATCATTCTATTTCACAGGTTCTCATCAGCTGCAGACTACCTGAAATTACAGTGGTTATATAGATGATAATAACATACTTTAATGTTCGAGTGGTGGTAGAAAAGAGATACTATAAAATTGACGCATCTAAATGAAAGCATTACAATGTTTTTAGTTTAAGTTTTCATCATCAATTTATACGCTTTTAAAGTTGAAAAGAGGGGGAGGGGTAAGACAGAAAACAGAAAAATTGATTAAACAGAACAGTGTTAGCTTTTAGGTTCACATAGCAACTCAAGAAACAAAAAAACAAAAACGGTTACAGTTTATGAGTTTAAGATTTGTTCAGTGAGTTGAGATCACTGAATTAGATGACTAATCAAAATCAAAATTCTGTTACCAAGGGAGTGAGAGGTTAATCACACTCTCTTTCTGTATGCATAAGTTTGGTTTAAGTCCTTTGATTGCGATTGCTTCGGCAAATCGTAGTAAATTTGCTGTCCTTTGTCTATTTAATATTTTGAAGGATTTAGAAATCTCTACGAGATGTCCAGTATCAATAATGTGTCTTGTAATTGCACTCTGGGAATATCTGCTTCCTTTCAGGCACAGGTTTTTGGGAATATGTACAGAAAACCGAATAGAAGCCCTTCTTTCTGTCCTTCCAATGTACTTGCTCCCGCAAGTGCACGTGAATTCATAAACGCAGTTGGAGGTGACATCAGCAGGGTATTTATCCAGTTTTGAGTGGATTAAAGAAGGAGTGGTGCTGTATACTGTTATGAGTTTTGCTGCTGGGAAGCTTCTATTTATTGCACCTTTCAGTCTTTTGTCAATCTTTTGTGACACTGCATCTCCTTTGTATGGTAGACAGATAAACACTTTTTTCTTTTCTACAGTTAGATGCCTTTCTTTCTCATCTTTTTCTCTGCTGTTCTTCTGAATAAATCCCTTAGGGTATCCATTTTCCCTTAGGCATTTCTCGACGAAAACTAATTCTTCTTCGACCCTGTTTGGTGAACATAGCTTCCTGGCTCTGTCATACAAAGTCCTCACTAATCCACGTTTATAGCTTATGGGACAAAAGCTGTTATAGTGAAGATATTGTCTAGTCCAGGTTTCTTTTCTATAGATGGACTTTTCGACCATGCCTTCGTTTGTTCTTTTTACATTTAGATCCAGGAAATTGAACTCATTATTATGTTCATATTCCATGGTGAATTTGATATTTGGATGTATCTCATTTAGGCGATCATATAAAATAAATTGCACTTCACTCTCCTTAACCATAAGGGTTCTAAGTCCAGTTGAATACATCTGTCAAGGTATTCTATTTGCTGACCATAGCCTAATATGCGTTTCGTGAGGAATCTTTGGACACTTCCGACCTTTTTTCTGTCTGCCGATTTAAAGCTCCTGTATAAGTGGGCACAGTATTCAAGTTTGGGGCGAATGCATATCTTATATATGGATAATCTGGCTTCTGGAGTTTAAAAGTTGTTGTGGTGATTGACAATTTCTATCTCTGTATTGTTTAAAATACTTACTGTTGACTGTTGATATGTTTCTTATATGAATTGCATAAGAATTCCGCTAAATACAAATTCCTGACTTCTGCCCTCTCCGTGTTTTGTTTGGATTCTTGTAATTCGGTCATCTCGAAATACTAATATTCCTATTACAATAGATTACTACAAATTGGCGTCGCGATGGAACTAAATAACCTGGGAAAATTCCCCATTAATGGGTCTCCGCGGGAGATTGCTGATTATTTGGAATGCTTCGATGCGTCGTGCATTTCAAAGAATGTTCGGGATGACAAAATACCAGCACATTTCATCACTACTATCAGACCAGATGCGTATAGCCTGGTGAAGAATCTGGCGTTTCCAGATAAACCTATTTCTCTGTCATATGTCAAGATCCGTGAACTTCTGATAAATCACTTTCATGTAACCACTTTTGAGACCAGAGAGAGGGCTCAGTTCAACAAACTGGTACGTTCTCCTAACCAGAAGATTCGAGACTTTATTATTCAACTTCAGATTCAAGCCTCAAAGTGTAATTTTGGAGATCAGCTGCATACTCAACTACGTGATCGTCTAATTCCTGGAATCAATATTCCTAAGTTAGAGAAAGAGTTAATTCAGATTCCTTCTTTTACCTTTCAAACTGCTAAAGATTTATGTATTACAAATGAAGATGTCAACAGTGAATACTCTGCTCCCACTACGTCAGTATCTGATTTCATGCTTTCTAAAGTCGAAAATAAAAGTGGTCATGGAAAGCAATCCAAACTGTCGTCCACAGGTAACAGAATGCAGCGAGATATCAAAAACATTAAACTGTGTTTATCCTGTGGAAAGTTACATCTACGAAGCACTTGCCATTTTCGGAGTGCTAAGTGCTATCAAAGGGGTAAAGTTGGACACATCAAGACGGTTTGCAGAAGTTCAAATACTTATGTTGCTCAACATTCTTATAATTCTCCCAAGCTGTCTAGTAAAATGGAGTCAATGTGTCTTTCAACCTTTCAAAATACTCAAGCTTATCCGATGGAAACCTCCACTACAAGTTCGGCAACTCAAGTGTCAACTGTTTTCAAAAATGACGTAGCTGAGTTACAATGCGAACTGTCGAAAACACGAAAAAAACTGAATGAGATGAGAGAGCAACTGATTAAAATGGAGGAATTGTTGGATATGCATAGACTGCGTCTGTTGAATGCAGAGCATACAAGTACCCGTGAAAGCCCTGCAAAGCTTTTCAAATCTCGAATTCTCAAAAAGCATCTGATGTCCACGACTTCTAATGCACATTATTACAAAGGTAATGACTACAGACCTTCTGTTGAAATTATACTACAAAAAATGGGAAATCGAGTGGTGAAGATATTAGACATCAAAGATCACTCAGTTCATAACGGACACCTGGACAAAGTGACAATAAATGAAGTAGGTCGTTCCAATTATAATATTATTGATTCCGCTAATAATCCTGGTTTCGTAGATAATTCAGAAATAAGTCCAGATAATACTGATGAAAATGATATCACAGAATCAGTTATAAGGTCGCAGCTACTTGCAAGCAAACCGAGACATCGTTATAAATACGCAAGGAGATATTCGACGTGTGGCGGATGTGGTGATTGACAATTTCTATCTCTGTATTGTTTAAAATACTTACTGTTGATTGTTAATATGTTTCTTATATGAATTGCATTCTAATTCCGCTAAATACAAATTCCTGATTGCTGCCCTCTCTGTGTTTTGTTTGGATTCTTGTAATTCGGTCATCTCGAAATACTAATACTACGATTACAATAAATTACTACAACCCCCTAATACTGTCAGACAGTGGAAAATGAACATCAATCTTATCATGCTGAGCAACAGACACATGATCACACATAACAGGCAACTCAACATTACTTACCCTACTGTTTACTTCCAAACTGCCACGTCCCTTATTTGGCACAGGCATTATTCAACGTCAGCAAAAGATCCAGATTGCGTTGCGATAATCCGTGTCCAAAGATCCTGGCTGCAAACCAAGTAAGTACTCTCTAGATGGCGCACCAAAGGAACGAACAAAAGGGTAAGGTCTATCAAGTTGATTAATCCTAATTTCCTATTATTTCCGAAGACACTCCGAGTCGACAACGACTAAGTACTCGAATATCGACCTTAGTTCCAAAACACAATGAATGATAAGAAATTGTATTCTTCGATAGTTAAAATCATTACCCTGTACTAAGTCTATTAAAAATTGTTTTACGAGGAATGTATTGTACTTCTATTCGTATTCTTTCGTCTTCTTCCAACTTGCACACGATGGAATCATTCGCGCCTTCAAGTTGGCCGCCAATGGGACCAAGGCCAATGAACAAGCGTTCAATGTAAGCAATCATTGACACTCCCCGGCAAAAGAGGCTCCATTCCTTTTTTCATTGCGCCGATAACCTTGAACTGAACTGCCAACGCGGGAACCTGGGCCAACCGGGACTCAGCTAAAATGGAAAAGCAAGACAGCAAAGCCCAACACACAACAAGCATACCACATCACACCAGTATGTTCTCCCTCAGTGATCGGAACTTTGCTTTGCTCTCTGTTGACAATACCACTACTGATCTTGTCCTCGGGGTATTGGTTGCTTCATGTCACTCTGACACAATCCCCCTCCACAGCGTGTCAAATCGCATACAATGACTCTAACACCACTCAATTTATTCACAATTGCAGAAGACTAGAAGCGACTTCAGACGTGCTTAAAATAACATTAGGAAATGATCCACACAATGCAACGACAAAAATTAACCAACAGTTAGATGAATTGGAGCCCACTCTATCACTTAACACAATCAATATATCAAATGCTGTGAACTCTACCTTGACGTGCTACCCTTGAAAAATTGCAGGACCTACATCAGTACGTCTACATTGCTTCCTAGGTTGACGCCCTAAGCTGGAAAATCGTTGCAGAGTTCATTTACTGACCTCCATTTATCATCAATATCCTCAACTCTGAACTGCGACACGCCCATGACATTGTATCGTGGAATGTAGATGACTAACAAACATACTACGTATCTGACCAACCAGGCGTAGGCACAGAGTAATTTACGCCAACGATAATAACATTCAAATAGTAACTTGAAACTTGAAAGGCCTTTATTCGTGCAAGTCATTTTAACAGTTACACTCTCATACACAGTTGGCTTATCCTCACTAAACTGACCATTGACTTTCGTTCTTTCAAATGGACCGATACTAGCACAGTTACAGCCCAAGACACATGACTTCATGGACGTCCCTTTCATTGAGGATGACAACACCAACGACGACTGACTGATACGAGTTAATGAACTTAGCGGTGCATGAGGAGCTGTTGTTGTTCGACATTTAGAAGGCTGTCTAACCGTAGGATTACCGCCACTGCTATCCTTAACGATTAGATCCAGTTCAGCTTTAACATCTGTCGGTAAGTGGACTACACGCGGATCATTTACATTGACGGGGTTATGGGCATCCATACTTTCTCCAACCGCATCTGCCTTTAGTTCCACTTCATATTCAAGTTGTACAGAACCTTTATTCAACTCATTAGTAATAGGCATTCCGCCCGTCTCATCATGATCAGCCAAAGACAAATGTGCACCATCATGATCAGTGTCACAAATATTCACTTTAGTGCCGTTGGTATGATCAACTTGTAAGTGTTGGGGCTAGACTTAAGATAGTCTTCGATATCACCACATTTACTAAAAACTTCACCGTCTTATGACTTTACCAGTACTCTACCTAACGTGTAAGTACTGATTAACCCAAACAAAGTTTAAAGGCTAAAAATGGAAAGAATTCTTAGTATGAGTTGTATTTAACGTAACTGAATAACAGATTTAATAAATAAAGTGACTGTACAACTTAGCTGCAGACGTTGCTGGAGGTAGGTTCGGAGAGTGTGCAGAAAGAGAGCACAACAAGAGAGCGAACCAATGAACGTACGGAAGACTCACAACTCAAAAGATAAAAAGCGTATCACCGTGGGTGAGCGAGTTTAAACAAAAGTTCAAAGGTACAATGTGCACTACAGGTTATCCCCCCCTAGAAGGTTGGTGGGAAACCAGCAAGCTTCGATATACAAAAGCAGGATGGCTTGGCACAATAGCAATGAGTGAACGCGAAGGTTTGAAGATAGGAATAGTAAAAAAACAAATTTTATCGAAAGGAAAGAAAGCAAAAGAAAGGCAAAGAATTAAGGTAAGTTGGAAGTGGTATGTACATGATTAGTGAAGTAAGACGGAATATAATAAGAAATGACGCTGGTGCCTTGTGTGGTTGTAAGCTTCTGCGGTTTGATGTTTTTTTAATCTTTTTTTGTTCTTTTTTTATCTTTCATATTTTTATTAATCTTTTTTAGTATTTTTTTTATTGTATTGATATTTATTGATTCATTTTTTTAATTCCGCACTATTTCAAGCTTACTTATGTGGAGGTCTGATGGTAAACCTCCGCCGCCGAGGCTGTCGTAGCAAGAAGGTGACTCATTATGTCTAACTTTCATATTAGACCAATGCTCCCTTCCTCCGCTTCAACAAAACCCAGCAGTCATGTTAAAGGCAATCATTATACCAGCGTACGATAAGGAGCAGGGTACAAAAACAACAGAAGAGAATGGGAGAAGAGGTTAAGATTTCAAAATCGGCGTAAAGGTACTACAAAAGCTTGTGCGAAATCAATGCGAGGAAAACTGGTGCAACTTGGAAGTAGTACGTTAGAATGAGATAAAACAAAGGAAGTTTCTACCCTGGGAGAACTTATAAAATTACAGAGAAGCTAGTACATAACCAATAGCTATGAGTAGTTATCATTACAAAAATTATTTTGTTCATGCTACGAAGTGCATACTAGGATGATGCATAATGTTTATAAGTACGGTTCACAAAATAAATGAATCGCAGCAGGGCATAAACCCGAAGGAATATAGTACAGGCTGTGAAAATAAATTGAGCGGATTACTATGTATAGCATAGAAGTGAAGCATTTATGCGCAAAAATATGTATATCGGTCCATTTAACTATACAGTGGAAGTTTCTTTTTTTGTTTTTTAAATAATTTTATCGACTTTTTTTATTTAAAAAATTTTTTTGTTTATGTATTATTATTTTACATTTTTTTACTTTTTTTATTTCTTTTTTTAATATTTTCTTTTTTTTATAAATTTTTTTTAATAATAATTTTTTTGGAAGGAAGTGGGCAGTGAAAAGTGATATACTGTTCGTAATTCCTCATTTGGTGTGGGTTACAAGATGACATGAGAAGCCAACTGATCTAGCGAGTAGATTGAGATGAAATAGATGAAAAATTAGGGTAAAAAACTGCTGCTGGTCCTCTGTAACGAGAGATAAAGATTAAAAGGATTAGTGGGGGGAAAAACGACTACTCCCAGAAGCGGGACCAAATAGATTAAATATAGCAGAATTGAATAAAAAATTGTGACAAGGAATAAAAAATCACTAGTAGCATTACCTATGGATTAGTTCAGTGAAAGAATTCTGTGAACCTCTTGGGCCAGTGAACACGTCGACCAGCACGTGTGACAGGGGTCTTACTGGTGACGGTAGGAGAATCATCATTCGCCACTGGAGGTGAGGTAGTTGAGTCTGGACAAGGACTAGGTTCAGTGGGGCTATTTGATTGAGCCGATGGGGAGGGTGAAGGTTCTTCAGTGTATGCCGCTTTAAGTCTGTCTATGCTGACAGTGTCTGGGCGGCCGCATCGGTCAATAACGAAAAATTTATCTTTACGACTAAGGACCTTAAAAGGCCCGTCATACGGTGGTTGTAATGGCTTTCGTATGGCGTCGTGACGCACGAAAACGTGTGTACAGTCATCAAGTCGCCGATCAACCTGAACCTTTCGGTTCTGAGTGCGTGTGGAAACTGGTCGGAGTCGCTGCATAAAACTTTTAAGTTGCTGAGCGTAACGGGTGGTATCGGGGAAATTTGGCTCGAAAGTTTCGGGAGCGATTAGCTCGCCTGGTAAACGCATGGTGGTACCGTACACCAATTCAGCTGGCGAGCACTGCAGATCCCCCTTAAGCGTAGCCCGGATGCTAAGCAGGACCAGTGGTAGCGAATCTGTCCACTTACTGTTGTCCACTGCCATCAACGCAGCTTTGAGTTGACGGTGGAAACGTTCTACTAGGCCATTTGCCGCGGGATGATACGCGGTTGTGCGAATGCGTTTGCATCCCAGCATCTCTAACAATTCTTTGAAGCTTGTGGATTCGAATTGTTGTCCGCGGTCGGTAGTGACAGTTGCGGGACATCCAAAATGGGCAACCCAGCCTTCCATGAAGGCACGACAGACGGTTTGAGCCGTTACATCTTGTATCGGAATGGCTTCCGGCCAACGTGTGAAACGATCCACACATGTGAGTAAATACGAGCAGCCGTTAGACGGGGGCAGGGGCCCTACTATATCCAGGTGGATATGATGGAACCGAGCGTCTGGGGTCGCAAACGTCCCCAACGGCGTGATGTTATGCTTGGTGACTTTAGCACGTTGGCATTGCACACAAGCACGTGTCCATTGACGCACATCACGGTTCATACCGGGCCACGCAAATCTCGCAGAAATCAACTTGTCCGTTGCTCGTATGCCAGGATGGGAGAGGTTGTGGAGTGACTCAAACACAGTTCGGCGTAAAGACGTGGGAACAATCGGTCGAGGAGTACCAGTTGACATATCGCAAAGTATAGTTGCCTCACTGTTTAGCAAGGGGACGCGTTCTATCTTCAGTGAGGTTTTATTTGACAGGTGTTCTAAGTTCAAATCGTTCAGTTGGAGTTCGGCCATTTTATGAAGATCGATGGTTGGTGGTACGGACGTAGCACATACGCGAGACAAAGCGTCTGCTACCGCGTTATCCGATCCAGAAACGTGCTGGATATCAGAAGTGAACTGGGAAATATAGTCTAAATGGCGTGATTCTCGCGGTGAATACCGGTCTGAAGTAGTGTGGAGGGCGTACGTCAATGGCTTATGGTCGGTAAATACCGTAAATTGCCGGCCTTCCACGAAGTGACGAAAATGCTTGACAGCAGCATAGACAGCGAGAAGTTCCCTACCGAATGTGCTGTATCGAGATTCGCATGCGGTAAGTTTACGTGAAAAGAAAGCAATCGGTAGCCATACATTAGCCATACGCTGTTGTAGGACGGCTCCGATCGCAGTATTAGAGGCATCTACGGAAATGCTGATTGGAAGTTGAACATCTAGATGGACCAACATTGTGGCGTCAGCAATAGCTTTCTTGATAGCTGCAAAAGCTGTCGAGGCTTCCTTAGTGAACAACAAAGACTTGCATTTCCCTTTAAGCATATCAGTCAAGGGGGTCAAGATGTGAGCACACTGTGGGATAAAGCGACGGTAGTAACTAACCATCCCGAGAAAAGTGCGTAGTGCCTTGGGAGTAGTGGGTAGAGGGAAGTTTCGAATAGCTTCTACCCGGTCAGGTAACAGATAAATTCCATCTTTGTCTGTCAATTACGTCTCATAAACCGTTAATGCCCAGCTCTCGCTACGCTCGGGCCCACGCTGTTCCTTGAAGATTTCAGAAACGCTTAGTTATAACGGACGAAAAAACCAAAACACCGATCTGCCGTTTGATATTTCTTTATTGTTACACCAACATATAAAAAGAATAAGCGAACTAAGGTCTGAAAACAAATATTACAATAATAAATCATTGTATTACTTCTGACGATGTTTCACTCTTCTTTCTGAACAGCGACCGATGAGACGATGACTGTCGTATTGATGCCTCCGCGAAAATTGGGGAAGTTGGTTTTAAGCAAACAACCATGAATTGATCGTTCAATCTCCAACTACATTGACACTCCCCGGCAAAATACCGATCCATGCCGTTTTTCCACCACGACCAATACACGTTGACTTGGATGCCATTGCGAGAACCTGGGTCACATGGACAGGGCTGAAATGGAAAACAAACAGCAAAGCCAACACACCACAAGCATACTCACAGCACAATCTCACACATCAATGACGACCTGCGCCTTCCAGTTAAAGGCATCCTCTTGACACATCCTCTTGCAACACAATCGCCACTTGCTAGAATGACTCTTGCAGAACGCAACGTGACCATGGCAGTACCTCATGATACTATTCACACATCCTCTTATCTATTCACTACCAATTACCACTGCAATCTCTTGTCACTCATTCTGCCTCAGTTCTAGTAACGGTGACGTATGCGAGCCTCAGTCGTTTACACTCTTTCTCCCCGGCGTGTCGGACCGCAGCTAACAATTATTTCCGTGTGCATTTCATTCTCAGCAATAGCCTCCCCGGCGTATACGACCCATCTGCTGTCTCCAACATCAATCAATTTATTCACGGATGTAGAAGACTAGAAACAACTTCAGAAGTAATCACGACGAAAATTTTAACAAAACTATGCAATAAAAACAAGGTACGAAAACAACGAGTAAACACAATGAATCCAAAAACACCAATTGATATGACACACCACACGTATTTACAAACAGTACACACAAACTCGCATTTCATGTCTTGATGGAATTCCTTTGAAGAATTGCAGGACTTACACCAGTACGCGTACAACCCTTCTCAGGTTGACGATTGTAATTTGTGGAATGTCCGGACACAAACAAGATTAACCAACAATTACATCAATTGGAACTCACACAATTATTTAACACAAACATATGTACAATCACTACATCAAATTTTGTGTATTCTGGTACGGCAAACTACCCTTTGAAGAACTGTAGTACTTACAGCAGTACGCCTACAACCCTTCTCAGGTTGACGCTCTATGTTGGAAAATCGTCGCAGAGTTCATTTGCTAACTTCCTTCTATGAGCTATATCCTCAAATCTGAACGGCAACACGCTCATGTCATTGTATCGTAGAATATAGATGACCGACAAACACACGACATATCTCATCAACCAAGTGTAGAAACAGAGTAATTTACACCAAAGATAATAACATTCAAATAGTAACTTGAAACTAGAAATGCCTTTATTCGTGCAAGTCAATTTAACAATTACTCTCTCGTTTGCACTTGGCTTATCCTCACTAAACTGACCATTGACTTTCGTCCTTTCAAACGAACTGATACTAGCATAGTCATTGCACAAGATACTTGAGCTGATGGGCGTCTTTTTCATTGTGGATGACAGCACCAACGACGGCTGAGTGACACAAGTTGATGAACTTAGCGGTGGATCAAAAGCTGTTGTTGCTCGACTTTCAGAAATTTGTCTACCTGCAAGACCACCACCACTGCTGTCTTTTACTATCAGCTCCGCTTTAGGACTAGCATCTGATGATAGGAGGGCTTCACTCTGATCAATTACACTGACGGTTTGACAAGTATGCATGCCTTCTGCAACTGCATCTGCATTTAATTCTACTTCACGTTCAAGTTCTACAAAACCTTTATTTAACTTAGCGGTAGTAGGCATATCCCTCATCTCATCATGACCAACCAAAGACAAATCCGCACTTTCATGATCATTATCACAAATATTCAATTTACCGTCAAGTTCATCATTTTCAAACTCTTTAATAACAGAAGTAGACAATTTTGGTTCCTCCTTGCAAATCATAAAAGGTTTTATAACTTCACCCTGACTAGTAATACCTGGTAAACTTTTGGAGTCAGAACTTCACTCTGAAGCAGCAACTCTATTCTGTGACACTCTATTCAACAACGGCTTACCAGTTGCAACTACAGACTTCTTCACCGCATCGTTATCGTCACACAATTCGGAGTCAGACCTGGAGTTTACATTTAGCTTATCACTGAACTTGCTCTCTGGTTCACAGTTCACTTCTGTATGCACCTCTTGAAAACGTGTAAAACACAACCGTGTTTCTCTTGCAGCTTGCAACTTATCTGTTGAGGATGTACTACGAAACCTGTTACACTCACTAGGTCTATATGCATTACTATACATCATGGAGTCTTCTCGATGTCCACCTCTCTGAGGCTTATTCGTCATCAATGAGTACGTTTTACCCTCAGACTGCTCTATTCTAGGGGTGAGATCTAACAGACTGGAAAACTTGCTCATAGATTGATTGGCGCTATCTTTTACCAGTTTCAGGATATCATCAAACTTTGGCTCGATACCCTCATCCTCCATACGGGAGCTTATGTTCACCCACTTTCTTTGCAGTCGAGTAGGTAGACGTCTTGCTATTACTTCTAGTATAAAACTCGAGTTGAGGTCACTCATGCGATTCATCGAAATCATTCCATTCTTGTAAATTAGCAAATTATCTAAAAACTCAGTGAGTGCCTGGGAGTCATCCTGTAATTGACCACCATTACCCTTAACAGCCTCGAATAATTTCCCTGCAATCATCGAGGGTCTTCCAAACCTTTGACGTAATATGCTCATAGCCTCGTAGTAGCCCTCTTTTGGCTTCATAAACGTACAGCACTGTATAGCTCTTGCAGCATCTCCAGTGCAATACCTCATCAAATACATTAACTTCAATTCATCATTTAATAAAATACCACTCAACATGATCTCAAACTCCTTTACAAATTGTAAATAATCGGCCGGGTTTCCATCAAAACACCGTGGTTCAAATTTAGGGAGTCTGATGTTCCTATTATCCCTGAACGGCGAAACAGGAACATCAACCATGTCATGCTTAACATCAGACACATCGTTACAATTAACAGACAGGTCACCATGACTTACTTTCCTGTTTGTATCCAAGACACTCTGTCCCTTCTTTGACCCAGGCATTGTTGAACTTGACCTAATTCCAAAAAAGTTCCAGATATTGCTTGTTCAAAGAGGACTTGACCGGCACCAGGAAAAATGAACGGCGACTATCCAAACTTTCACCAACTGTTTGAATCCGCCAGATCTGTTTCCATCGTCAGAAACTGTCAATCTCGTCTCATAAACCGTTAATGCCCAGCTCTCGCTACGCTCGGGCCCACGCTGTTCCTTGAAGATTTCAGAAACGCTTAGTTATAACGGACGAAAAAACCAAAACACCGATCTGCCGTTTGATATTTCTTTATTGTTACACCAACATATAAAAAGAATAAGCGAACTAAGGTCTGAAAACAAATATTACAATAATAAATCATTGTATTACTTCTGACGATGTTTCACTCTTCTTTCTGAACAGCGACCGATGAGACGATGACTGTCGTATTGATGCCTCCGCGAAAATTGGGGAAGTTGGTTTTAAGCAAACAACCATGAATTGATCGTTCAATCTTCAACTCCATTGACATTGTCTATCCTATGTCCCAAAAAATTCAAGGAAGTGACTCCAATCTGACACTTCGGCAAGTTGAGTGTGAGGGAGTGTGTCACAAGTCTTCGGAAAACTGTCTGTAAATGAAGTTGACGAGTGGCTTCATCTGGACTAGCTAGCAAAATATCGTCCAGATAGGCAAAGGCGAAATCAAGCCCACGCAAAACGTCATGGATAAAACGCTGGAAGATTTGGGCAGCGTTCCGTAAGCCAAAAGGCATTCGAAGAATTTCGAACAGGCCAAACGGCGTAATCACAGCAGTCTTAGATATATCCTCGGGGTCGACGGGAATCTGGTAGTAAGCCTGTGTAAGGTCCAGTTTGCTGAATACTCGGGCTCCCTTGAGTGACGGTGTTAAATCGTGTATGTGAGGGACAGGGTAGCGATCGGGAACAGTTTGTGCGTTTAGTCTGCGGTAATCACCACAAGGACGCCAACCTAAACCGTTATTCTTAGGTACCAGGTGCAACGGTGAGGACCACGGGCTGCTGGATGGCCTAATAATCCCCATTTCTACCGTATGCTCGAACTCCGCTTTAACAACCTTCAGTTTTTCTGGGGATAGTCGTCTCAGCTTTGCGAAAACTGGCGGACCAGTAGTGACAATATGGTGTGTGACGTTGAAAGTCACACATGGCAGGCCGCTGCTAGGTTTGAACAAATCTGAAAAAGACTGCAGTATATGTGAATAAGGGCCAGTACTGGTGGGTGTGGCATGTACAGGGATGAGGGCTGGGCCTTGTGTGACGATACCGCTGACGGAGAGGTTTGTGACAGGATCTCTTAACTTATGATTACCTGTATCTACCAGTATTTGGTAGTGCTGCAATAGATCCATGCCAATTATACCTGTGGTAACGTCTGCCACCAGGAAGACCCAACGAAATGAATGACGCAAACCGATGTTAAGGTCTATAAAGCGCCTGCCAAACGTAGCAATTGGCGAACCGCTTGCAGCTCGTAGTTGAAGAGACATTGGCCGCGTGCGCTCCTCTACTGTGGGTGGGATTACACTGACCTCCGCTCCGGTATCAATTAGGAAGCGTATCCCGGTGTTACGGTCGGTAACATAGAAGAGGCGACATGAGAGTGGTTCGCCAGCGACGTTAGTCGCCAGTACGTGCTGGCTTGCTAATTTCCCGATTGTTGAACATCGAAGGTGCACGGGCGAGTGCACTTTTGGGCTTTTGCTCCGTAACGTCGATGATACCAGCACACTCCAGGCTGGTTACTTCGGGACTGTCGGCGCTTGCTGCCAGCACGTGCCAAGGGTCTACTACTACGCGAACTCGAGGGACTGCGTTCACGACTCCTGGAGTTCATCTCCTGTCGTATACTACAGATCTCCTCGTATAGCTTGGCTATATGGACCACCGCGTCAAAGCTTGATGACCCCCCGTCAGACGAATCTTTAGTCTGAGCGGGAGCAGCAGTTACTGTTGCGGAAATGCCAATTTTAGGATTGATGGCCTCTACCGCTCTATCAGCTGCCTCGGCTATCTCCTGTAAGGGGTACTTGTAGATCGGTGCCAAGATACCCTGGACTGCTTGAGGTAATCTTTGAAGCCAAAGCTGTTTCAGAAAGACCTCGTCAATTTTAAAGTCCGCCACTAACTGCTTCATCTGCCTCAACATTTGTGAGGGCTTGCGGTCACCTAACTGAACATCTCGGAAAAGCTCCTGCACTTTCTGTTGGTCAGTAAGTGCGACTCGTTGAATTAACGCCTGTTTGAGCCGCTCGTACCGATCCGGAGACGGATCTGCGAGAACGTCAGACACCTCGTCTATGACACTTTCAGACAGGCTCACAATCACATGGTTTACTTTGGTCTCCTGTGAGTGTATGTGTCTAATGGCAAACTGAGCCTCTATATGATTGAACCATGCAGCTGGACGATGTGTCCAGAAGGCGGGGAGTTGCAGCGTTATAGCCATCTCTGACGCAGAACTGTTGTCAGCCATCTTGCACACAAGACAAAATATTAACAAGGTGATAAAAACCAATATAAGTACAAACAAAACAAATCAAATCTTTATAACCGTGCGTGAAAGAAAAAATTAACAAAATAGACGGTACGTAAAAAGAATTATTAACACGTTAAGCTACTATGGCGGAAAACGGTGAAAACGGGCTCACCAATTGTAAGTGTTGGGGCTAGACTTAAGATAGTCTTCGATATCACCACACTTACTAAAAACTTCACCGTCTTATGACTTTACCAGTACTCTACCTAACGTGTAAGTACTGATTAACTCAATCAAAGTTTAAAGGCTAAAAATGGAAAGAATTCTTAGTATGAGTTGTATTTAACGTAACTGAATAACAGATTTAATAAATAAAGTGACTGTACAACTTAGCTGCAGACGTTGCTGGAGGTAGGTTCGGAGAGTGTGCAGAAAGAGAGCACAACAAGAGAGCGAACCAATGAACGTACGGAAGACTCACAACTCAAAAGATAAAAAGCGTATCACCGTGGGTGAGCGAGTTTAAACAAAAGTTCAAAGGTACAATGTGTACTACAAACTTCATCGTTTCCAAACTCTTTAATAACAGCAGTAGATGACTTAGGTTCCTCCTCATGAATCCTTCAAGGTTTCATACCTTTACTCTGACTAGTAATACCTTGTAAACTTGTGGAGTCAGAGCTGGACTCAGACATAACCTTTTTTAAATCGCAACTTGTAACCTATCTGCTGGGGACGTCCCATGAAAGCTGTCACATATATTAAGTTCGTATGGATTACCGGACACCATACATCTTTCTCGATATCCACTTCTCTGTGACCCCTTCGTCATAAATGAAATGATTGTGTTTTGCTCCCTGAATTCTCTATTCTAGGGGTGGGATGCAACATGCCGGCAAACTTGCTCATAACTTGGTTGAAAGTGTCTTTCACCAGTCTCAAAATATCATCGAATCCGGGCTCTAAATCATCCTCTTCTAAACAAGAGCTGATTTTTATGAACTTTCTTTGTAATCGGGCGGGTGATCACCTAGCAATTGCCCGAAGAACAGAATTCGAGTTCAACTCATCTATACAATTGAGAAAAACGAGGGTATTTATATACACTATTAAACTATCCAAAAACTCAGCCGAGTTCCTTGGAGTCTTCGTTTAACTGAGCATCATTTCCCTTAACGGTCTCAAAAACACTCCTGAATATAATAAATGGCCTCCTAGAACTTTTACGTAATATCCGCATGGCCTCAGTGTACCCTTCGTTTGGGGGCAAAACATGCAATGCATAGCTCTTGCAGCAACACCATTGCAATACCTGAGCAAATACATAAACTTCATTCCGACGTTTAATACAAAACCACTTAACATGACTTCAAACTCTTTGGCGAAATGTGGATAATCGGCTGGATTTACATCAAAGTACCAAGGCTCAAATTTCGGTAACGTAAACCCCTGTGGTTATTGATAATTTCTATCTCTGTATTGTTTAAATACTTACTGTTGACTGTTGATATGTTTCTTATATGAATTGCATAAGAATTCCGCTAAATACAAATTCCTGACTTCTGCCCTCTCCGTGTTTTGTTTGGATTCTTGTAATTCGGTCATCTCGAAATACTAATATTCCTATTACAATAGATTACTACAAATTGGCGTCGCGATGGAACTAAATAACCTGGGAAAATTCCCCATTAATGGGTCTCCGCGGGAGATTGCTGATTATTTGGAATGCTTCGATGCGTCGTGCATTTCAAAGAATGTTCGGGATGACAAAATACCAGCACATTTCATCACTACTATCAGACCAGATGCGTATAGCCTGGTGAAGAATCTGGCGTTTCCAGATAAACCTATTTCTCTGTCATATGTCAAGATCCGTGAACTTCTGATAAATCACTTTCATGTAACCACTTTTGAGACCAGAGAGAGGGCTCAGTTCAACAAACTGGTATGTTCTCCCAATCAGAAGATTCGAGACTTTATTATTCAACTTCAGATTCAAGCCTCAAAGTGTAATTTTGGAGATCAGCTGCATACTCAACTACGTGATCGTCTAATTCCTGGAATCAATATTCCTAAGTTAGAGAAAGAGTTAATTCAGATTCCTTCTTTTACCTTTCAAACTGCTAAAGATTTATGTATTACAAATGAAGATGTCAACAGTGAATACTCTGCTCCCACTACGTCAGTATCTGATTTCATGCTTTCTAAAGTCGAAAATACAAGTGGTCATGGAAAGCAATCCAAACTGTCGTCCACAGGTAACAGAATGCAGCGAGATATCAAAAACATTAAACTGTGTTTATCCTGTGGAAAGTTACATCTACGAAGCACTTGCCATTTTCGGAGTGCTAAGTGCTATCAAAGGGGTAAAGTTGGACACATCAAGACGGTTTGCAGAAGTTCAAATACTTATGTTGCTCAACATTCTTATAATTCTCCCAAGCTGTCTAGTAAAATGGAGTCAATGTGTCTTTCAACCTTTCAAAATACTCAAGCTTATCCGATGGAAACCTCCACTACAAGTTCGGCAACTCAAGTGTCAACTGTTTTCAAAAATGACGTAGCTGAGTTACAATGCGAACTGTCGAAAACACGAAAAAAACTGAATGAGATGAGAGAGCAACTGATTAAAATGGAGGAATTGTTGGATATGCATAGACTGCGTTTGTTGAATGCAGAGCATACAAGTACCCGTGAAAGCCCTGCAAAGCTTTTCAAATCTCGAATTCTCAAAAAGCATCTGATGTCCACGACTTCTAATGTACATTATTACAAAGGTAATGACTACAGACCTTCTGTTGAAATTATACTACAAAAAATGGGAAATCGAGTGGTGAAGATATTAGACATCAAAGATCACTCAGTTCATAATAGACACCCGGACAAAGTGACAATAAATGAAGTAGGTCGTTCCAATTATAATATTATTGATTCCGCTAATAATCCTGGTTTCGTAGATAATTCAGAAATAAGTCCAGATAATACTGATGAAAATGATATCACAGAATCAGTTATAAGGTCGCAGCTACTTGCAAGCAAACCGAGACATCGTTATAAATACGCAAGGAGATATTCGACGTGTGGCGGATGTGGTGATTGACAATTTCTATCTCTGTATTGTTTAAAATACTTACTGTTGATTGTTAATATGTTTCTTATATGAATTGCATTCTAATTCCGCTAAATACAAATTCCTGATTGCTGCCCTCTCTGTGTTTTGTTTGGATTCTTGTAATTCGGTCATCTCGAAATACTAATACTACGATTACAATAAATTACTACAACCCCCTAATACTGTCAGACAGTGGAAAATGAACATCAATCTTATCATGCTGAGCATCAGACACATGATCACACATAACAGGCAACTCAACATTACTTACCCTACTGTTTACTTCCAAACTGCCACGTCCCTTATTTGGCACAGGCATTATTCAACGTCAGTAAAAGATTCAGATTGCGTTGCGATAATCCGTGTCCAAAGATCCTGGCTACAAACCAAGTAAGTACTCTCTAGATGGCGCACCAAAGGAACGAACAAAAGGGTAAGGTCTATCAAGTTGATTAATCCTAATTTCCTATTATTTCCGAAGACACTCCGAGTCGACAACGACTAAGTACTCGAATATCGACCTTAGTTCCAAAACACAATGAATGATAAGAAATTGTATTCTTCGATAGTTAAAATCATTACCCTGTACTAAGTCTATTAAAAATTGTTTTACGAGGAATGTATTGTACTTCTATTCGTATTCTTTCGTCTTCTTCCAACTTGCACACGATGGAATCATTCGCGCCTTCAAGTTGGCCGCCAATGGGACCAAGGCCAATGAACAAGCGTTCAATGTACACAATTATCGACACCAATCTATGGCTAATATAGACAAAATTGTTATCCAGGGACTTCTACAACAAAGAACAAATGAGTTAGGCTTATTTCACAAAGGCGGCTCTCTGACTCACCACATCATCGGAAACCACCGGATACAGACCACCTAAGATCATCGATGGTCTAATATTTACAAAAATAACTTAAACACAAAATATCAGTCATAACTCCAATGCATATAACATTTCTCTGGCATAATATTCACAACCAATACCTTGCTCCCCTTCATCCAATCTAAATTTTCTCAGTCGACACGAAATTTCAGCCCCAATATTGACGCAAATAGCATAGTGTCAAGCCACTTATTTTCATAAGGGAATTCGATGCACTACAGTCACTATATCACCCGCCAAAGTAACCAACGACAGCACCTCTCCTTGCGCTGATACCAGTGTTGTGCACTTTTCTAGCACTGTCATTAATTTGCCACCATCTGAGTTTGCAATCATTAAACAATCTACTGCAGACGCTATAAACCTTGAGGACAACGTTCTTAAAGATATATGCTATTTAACTGTCATTCATAATTCTCTTTCATTCTCTACCATCAATGCTCGCTGCTTACTCAACAAAATGTTTGACTTCACGATATGATCCCCAATCTGCAACTCGTCCCTCATAATGACTACTGAAACATGGTGCACTCCTCAGATTTGCGAGGCTAGCCACTTCAAACTGTATCTACCAATTCGACTAGGTTTGTGGGGCGAGTTACATTGGCTGTTACTCTAGCAACTTGATTTTTTGTGCTCGAGAACATATCTCACTATGGCTAAGTAAAGGTATAGTTAAGACCATTAACAGTTCGATACTGGACCATCTGATGCAAACCGGCCACAAAGTCGGCGTGGAAGAATCCTTCTCTATACTCTATTGGGTGCCTAATAAATTGTCAGAATCATGGAAGCACCAAATACTTCAAATAGTAGAGGCTAATGCAATTCGCCTCAAACAACCAGTGCTCTGTGTTCAAAAGAAGCAAGTCCAGCCCCTCTGGCCTGCCTTCAGTAGAAACAATAAACTCATGAATTTGTAATATTATCTTTCTTGATTTTTCTGACATTCAGCTTATTTTATGTTGATGCTATTGAGCTGTAATCTACCAATATTACTGATTCGACATTATTTAAATAGCATTAATGTTGTTCATAACACTGATTCATTCATTCGCTACAATGTATATATAACTGTAGAGACTGATGATGAAGTTATCAGAGAGAGTACTGTTTGTTCAGTATCCATTCTTTTAATAATAATGTGTATTCTCATATAACATATAAATTTACATGAAATTTACATTTTGAAAAAGATATTTCTATTGACAGCCACTACGTATTCAGAAGTGACAGAAACTATGGGAGATGGGGAGGATGTGCCATGTATGTCACATCTGATATTAAGGCCACACAGTGCTTCTACTCAGAGCTCATCACAGATAACGAACCAGTTTTGGCTATTCTTGGGCTGCCTTACTCCAATTCCTGTCTTATAGGTTGCATCTATCATCCATCAAGCTCAGCTGTTGAAGGTGATATGAAGCTTGCTGGCACGTTCGCTTAAGTCACTTCACTACCACATATGGCTAAAACAATATGTGGGGACTTTAATATGCCTAATTGTAGTAATTTATTGTACTTGAAATATTAATATACCGGGATGACGGAATTATAGGAATCTAAACAAAACGCAGAGAGGGCAGCAATCAGGAATTTGTATTTAGCGGAATTAGAATGCAATTCATATAAGAAACATATTAACAATCAACAGTAAGTATTTTAAACAATACAGAGATAGAAATTGTCAATCACCACATCCGCCACACGTCGAATATCTCCTTGCGTATTTATAACGATGTCTCGGTTTGCTTGCAAGTAGCTGCGACCTTATAACTGATTCTGTGATATCATTTTCATCAGTATTATCTGGACTTATTTCTGAATTATCTACGAAACCAGGATTATTAGCGGAATCAATAATATTATAATTGGAACGACCTACTTCATTTATTGTCACTTTGTCCGGGTGTCTATTATGAACTGAGTGATCTTTGATGTCTAATATCTTCACCACTCGATTTCCCATTTTTTGTAGTATAATTTCAACAGAAGGTCTGTAGTCATTACCTTTGTAATAATGTACATTAGAAGTCGTGGACATCAGATGCTTTTTGAGAATTCGAGATTTGAATAGTTTTGCAGGACTTTCACAAGAACTTGTATGCTCTGGATTCACCAGACGTAGTCTATGCATATGCAGTAATTCCTCAATTTTATTCAATTGCTCTCTCATCTCATTCAGGTCTTTTCGTGCTTTCGACAGTTCACATTGCAACTGGGCTACCTCATTTTTGAATACAGTTGATGCTTGCGTTGCTGAACTTGCAGTGGAGGTTTCCATCGGATAAGCTTGAGTATTTTGAAAGGTTGAAAGACACATTGACTCCATTTTACTAGACAGCTTGGGAGAATTATAAGAATGTTGAGCAACATAAGTATTTGAACTTCTGCAAACCGTCTTGATGTGTCCAACTTTACCCCTTTGATAGCACTTAGCACTCCGAAAACGGCAAGTGCTTCGTAGATGTAACTTTCCACAGGATAAACACAGTTTAATGTTTTTGATATCTCGCTGCATTCTGTTACCTGTGGATGGCAGTTTGGATTGCTTCCCATGACCACTTGTATTTTCGACTTTAGAAAGCATGAAATCAGATACTGACGTAGTGGGAGCAGAGTATTCATTATTGACATCTTCATATGTAATGCATAAATCTTTAGCAGTTTGAAAGGTAAAAGAAGGAATCTGAATTAACTCTTTCTCTAATTTAGGAATATTGATTCCAGGAATTAGACGATCACGTAGTTGAGTATGCAGCTGATCTCCAAAATTACACTTTGAAGCTTGTATTTGGAGTTGCAGTATAAAGTCTCTTATCTTCTGATTGGGAGAACGTACCAGTTTGTTGAACTGAGCCCTCTCTCTGGTCTCAAAAGTGGTTACATGGAAGTGATCTATAAGAAGTTCACGGAGCTTAGCATATGGCATAGAAATGGGTTTATCTGGAAACGCCAGATTCTTCACCAGGCTATATGCATCAAGACCAATAGCGGTGATGAAATGAGCAGGTATTTTATCATCCCGAACATTCTTTGAAATGCACGACGCATCGAAGCATTCCAAATAATCAGCAATCTACCGCGGAGAACCATTAAGAGGAAATTTTCCCAGGTTACTTAGCTCCATCGCGATGCCAATTTGTAATAATTTATTGTACTTGAATTATTAGTATACCGGGATGACGGAATTATAGGAATCTAAACAAAACCCAGAGAGGGCAGCAATCAGGAATTTGTATTTAGCGGAATTAGAATGCAATTCATATAAGAAACATATCAACAATCAACAGTAAGTATTTAAACAATACAGAGATAGAAATTGTCAATCACCACACTAATGTAGTCTGGCAACCACTTCGCTTATCAAAACGGTACAATGAATTTTTGAACATAATAGAAACAAAAGACTGGCAACAACACCTCAAACATCCTACTGGGCTATCTAACATTTTAGATCAAGTTTTCACTAATGGATCGGTTCACACACAAAAAACAGAGGAGACTTCATAACCACTAACACCTACCTTCAACATCGACTGGTAATTCCAATACTACACTTCTTTTGACACGTTTCTTTGGTCGTTTACGACATGTTGTTAAAACATTACTCATCGCCACACTCTCCATTATCTTAAACACTTTTATTGCATGATCCTCATAATGCACAATCAGAACCATGTAAAGATGCTGTAATAGTTAATCCTTGACGTCATTCTCCATCAGTACTTGTATATGTACATGTAATGATTCTTTGTATTTGTATATGCCAACACCTAAATCATAAGAAGAACAAGAGTATAAATTCACGATTTTGTTAAGTTTTGTAATCAACTGAAATGAAACTCGTGGTTTATCTAGAAACATCATCAAGCAGAAGTTGGTGACTTTAAGCAACATAGTGAGCCGGGTCCTGCGTGGGAGAAGATAGTAAATCTGTGAAGGCGACATGTGAGAATAGCTTTGGTAGGAGGATGAAGCGAGGAAAGTAAAAGTTCATTACAGACATGTGGAGCCAGATAGACTAGCGAAACATGGTAGGGCGGGCGAGAGGTAAACTAGTAATGAAGACACAAGAGGAGAAAGCACAGGCTGGGTTTAATCCACTGATCACTGAGGTCCTATGAAGTAGATTTTTGCGGGTGACAGGTGACGATTTCATGATACACCGGAAACTGAGATACGACAGCCTACAAACAAAGAATTAACATTACCAATATGAAGTAATCACTTCGCTCCACATCCAGGTAGAAGTCAATGCAAATCGAACCACTGAGAGATTGTAAGGGAAACATAACTACCAAAGACGAGGAACGAATCAGGTGCTGGAAACATCATTATCGAAGGACTTTTCATCGATCAACAACCTAATATTACCCATCTGGATACACTACGCGTAGGTGTATTTCAATTTTTCAAATTATACAAAATACCCGACAGGATATCAGAAAGAAGTACTTTTTGTGGGACTAAACATGTTACTCACTATGTGTGTGGCGTCTAGTCATGTCAATTAAGCTATTGACGGGTATGTAATCAGTCATCCTCTTTTTTCTATCAACTTGGTCTTTGTCGGATCGCCAACCAATGAGAATAGACATTGCCAACTAATAAAGTACACTCCATCCCCGCGGTTGTCAGCCAACTGTATTGTAATAAATTAAATATATTGTAGTGGTAAATAATTCCATAAATTCCATTATTGACCACAGCAATCACCAATGGACATTGGATGCTGACCCTCACTGTTTAATTCGACTTGTTTATCTGAAGGCTTCCGGTCAAGCATCCATGCCATTTGGTACTCCGTCGTGTCACGTTCGTGCACGATCACTAGCCAGTTAAGCAATCATCTCGCAATCCTTGATTTGGTTCCGAAATATATCTCGTAATTTGGACGACCGATTCTGTTATTTTGCTTTGCCTTCAATCCACGAGAAACGAATACAATAGAAGTTGTTGGTTATAAGATCTTGTGTTAGCATACTCCGTAAAATTCGCGTCAGTGTCAATACCGTCAGCCTCTAAAATATAAATATGATGTTTGGTTTCCTAATAGATGTAAAATACAGCATCTTACATTCGGAGGCCAACCGTTGTCTTTTGATATTTGCATGGTTCAGTGAATTGAAAGGTACAACGGACAAATAGACGTGTATTAGCGTACCGGTCGAGTTCATTACCGTTATAGTAATTAACAGACGCAGACATAACAAAGTAGCAGTTCAATTATAACAAATTGACAACGGGCCACTTCACTTATAACATCATTGGGATCCTATCTAATGCCCAGTGCATAAATTCTGACTTCTGGTAATTCGCAACAAATTCGCGCAAAGAATTAAAAATATTTTCAATGAGCAACTAGTAGTCAGTCGTGAGCAGTAGAGTACGTCAGGTTGAAGTTGAGAACAATTACCCATCGAAGACATTTCTAAGAGTTCATGCTATTTCGTGAATTAGCAGAAGTTAGAATTTATGTACTGACCATCAGATCACGTCCCAGTGGTTAAATGGTCTGTGGGCTCGCTAGTCTTGTAACTAAGAAGTCCTGGGTTCAATCCCTGGCAGGGAGTGCTTACTACTGAATAGTGCCAAACAGTTGGCTGTCCAGAACCCTCTACAGGTTTTCCAATGATTCTATAACCGACGTCAGATCATACAGATATCCTCCAACCAGTTAAACAAACAAAATCCCTACAAAAACCAATACTTGAGAGCTTTTCAACTTCTTAGTTTAATTGTTATTTAGTTTTTCCTGATACACTGAATTAAAATCTGTTTTAAACACTGACACGAAACAAATGTTTAGTGTCAAGTTCTTGACTAAATGAGGCTTTCGTAATGCATAAAACAACGCCAGAACTTTGTGTACAAAAACTATTTGTACGATCTCTTTTATTACCATGGTCGTGATTTTAATATGTAATTCACACATAGAAATCTTTGAATAAAGCCAGAACAACAGTGGTGGTTTGTGCAGAATAACATGGTATACAATCATTGCTTATTTCGTTGGCTTCTCATCAGCTCAGCTGCTTACAGTCTAAATAAATTTTGAGGTTTACGTACAGAAAAGTTTTAAAATACTTGTAAATTTTACATGTTGTCAGTTGACAGAAAGTTCCACAATTAGTAAACATTACTCAGAAAATTGCGCTTATATAGCTTTTTACACAGGCAGTCCAAGTTAAAACACAATAAATGTATGCATATAATGGTAAGGGAGTTACATAATAAAGATGAGATGTGCGTTAGATGCATAGTGACTATGAAGTTGGGTAACAATGTAGTGAGTTGAACTGAAATCATAGAAACAAGAGACAAGCAAAATTACAGATTATAAAAGGAGGATGAGGTTAAAGACGAATATAACGTAATCAGATGAGAGAATAAATTTGTATACACATTTTGAGTTAACATGAGAAGGGTATCTATCGACTTTTGACTGAGCCAAAGAGCATGTTTTCCGATATTACCAGACATCTCCTCGACACGGGTCACGAGGTGGAAATCGAGAAATCCTTCAAAATTATCAATAGACAAAGAAGCTCCATTCTCCTCAAGTTCGCCGAAGCAATTTCTATCAAACGCTTGAAACCGGATTTATGTGTTCAGAAAGAAGCAGTTATTAGTCTTTCCTTGCCTTGGTAACTGGAGGTCTTTTTTCTTTCATCTGATTACGTAATCTTTGTCTTTAACCTCACCCTCCTCTTATAATTCTGTAATTTTGCTTGTCTCTTGTTTCTATGATTTCAGTTCAACTCAGTACATTGTTACCCAACTTGATAGTCACCATGCATCTTACGCACATCTCATCTTTATTATGTAACTCCCTTACCATTATATGCATACATTTATTGTGTTTTAACTTGAACTGCCTGTGTAAAAACTAAATAAGCACAATTCTCTGAGCACTGGTTACTAATTGTGGAACTTTCTGTCAACTGACAACATGTAAAGTTCGCAAGTATGTTAAAACTTTTCTGTACGTAAACCTCAAAATTTATTTAGACTGTAAGCAGCTGAGCTGATGAGAAGCCAACGAAATAAGCAATGATTGTATACCATGTTATTCTGCACAAACCACCACTGTTGTTCTGGCTTTATTCAAATTCATCAAGGGGAATAAATACATAGGAATCTTTGTGATTCTTCTTTATTCCGTGTCCCAGTTTTGTTTTGTATTTCGTTTCACTTTATGTTACCATATTCTAACATTGCTATCTAGTTTACTATTTTGACAACATTTCAGTCATCCCAGGTTTCTATGATATTATATTCACATTTCTGAATGTACATTATAATAAAGGATATTGTATTTCCCAATGAATGAAAAACAAAACGATATTGTTGTTTTTACTGACGGTTCGCTATTTAATGCTACTGCTATTAGCTTTATCAAAGTAGTAGTATTATTAAACCGGAATTTACAAAATCCACTCAGCATATATATTCAACAAAAGAGTTAAGAGGTGGGTGAGAAAATTTGAGACAAGTTAGGTCAAGTCGAAAGGAGGACATATTGAAAGTCAAAATAACAATGAAGATCAATCACTAAACCAAATAACAAAGGTAATAAATAGTACGTCTGTTATGATATCAAAATAAAGTTTACTAACTTGATCATCGTTCGTCAGTCTGGGGTCATTTTTCGTTGTTGTCAAGTTGGTCAATTAGTAAAGATAACAAAACCAGGTAGGTGTAGATTGTTGGATTTGATCAGTGTGTAAAATTATAAAAGCAGTGTGTGTTTACATAGTGAGTGAACTTGCATATCACATTCGCGTTGATTCTGTCACTTCATGGGGTGGGGCAGGTGGGTGTTGTACGCAGGTCAGATTCTGTTTTAGTCCATCATTCCTATTCAGTTCAGACAATTTTGATTCCACTTGATATGATGTGCTCCTGATATGTATCCACATGATGTGTGTTTTGTTTTTGGCAGTCTGTTATATTTTGCTATGTGTATATAAATCGATATTTCATTACGTGTGCGTCGGTGGCACAGTGGTTAGCACTCTCACCGACCATGCACATGGTCCGGGGTTCGAGCCCACGCCGACGCACACATGATATCTATGGTCGGCCTGCGAATTTTGGGCTACCGATATCCATGCTGAAAATTCCATACTTGTACCAAAAATACGGTGTGGAATCAAGCTGTAATCAAAAACAAAATAAAAATGTCTATTGAACTTTAGGTTGACCTCTATCTATTTAGTTATTCATTCATATCTCTAATCGGTTGTGACTCATTATCCTATACACTTTTATTATTATTATTATTATTATTATTATTATCGTACTCTGGTATTTCCACTCGATGTTCAACTTTACACACACACACACACAAGAAAACTGATTGTTATTGTGTCTATTGTAATTCATATATAGATAAATATACGATTGTACAGATATGAAAATGAAATCGTCGAGAAGAGAATTTTCTTCGCTGAACTCTTTGAGTTTTTTCTGTTTTAGAGTGCACCTCAAAAGTAGTTCCTTTAAGTAGTGGATTGGAACACATACGTCCACATTATTATCCTCAATGAATTTGCATATAAAGCAGATAGTTTCAGTGATAGGAGAGAATATCACAAGCACTTCTGGAAATGTCTTCGTCGCAATCATATTCACCCCCAACCATCGCTCCTTGAAACGTCATACACTGAACGTCATCGAGGAAATAAAATCTCGACTACCGGAGATACAAAGAAATATTTCACTATGAACACATGCTCTATATGAGCTGACAGAAGATGTGAGCAGAGAAGTTTCATGGACTACATCAAGTCAGTTTCAAGAAGACGCTGTGAAACTCGCGAATAGCCTCAAAGCCGCTGACACTTACTCATGTTTTCCTGCCACACCAGAAAAATACGTTTTCAACTACTCTAGTATACCACTGACTGCTGTCCAATTGCAAGCCTTGTCGTTGGGTCCAAAATTCTGTGATATTTCGACAAATTCGAGTGACTTGGATATCAAAGTCCAGTTTGAAGCACTGATCCAACAGACAAATAACCTTTCTACAGCGTCCAACAAATCATATGAACAATTCAAGTCTACGGTATTAAATAGCTGACATCAGTACATCAACACGAAACCAGAAGTCAGAAGATTGATTTCATCTGAGCACAGAAAGCAACTGCATGAGATTCTAAAGAACAAAGACTTGGTTGTGACACGCCCCGACAAAGGTTCTGGCATTGTCCTGAGGGATCGCCAAGACTACGTCGAAAAAAAGTGTTATCAGTCTTGTCAGATGAAAACAAATTTTCAAAAGATAGTAGCCAGAAAGACCAAACGGAACAAATTGAAAGTAAGCTAACATAAATGCTGGCGAATATGAAGAACGAATCGATTATTAGCTCCGAATTATTCCATCAAATACGACCCTCCGGTTCCGTGATTCCCCGCTTATATGGTCTGCCGAAAGTGCACAAAGACAAGGTGCCACTACGTTCAATCTTGGACATGAAAAAATCCCCCATATCATGCTACTGCCAAATGGCTTACAGAAATCCTCCTACCTATCAGAAATAACCTCTGAAAGCATAGTGTTTCCGATTCATTTGAATTCGTCGATTCAATAAATGATGCTAATGTATCCGGGAAGAAAATGATATCTGTGGATGTTACTTCGCTTTTCACCAAAGTTCCCCTCACTGAAATTATTTTTTTTTTTAAATGAAAAGCATGAATGCTTGACTTTTTCGTCCATATATTTAGAAAAATCATTTTACTATTATTATTGTTTTTTTTTGATTTACAGCTTGATTCCACACTGTATTAATGGTACAAGTATGGAATTTTCAGCATGGATATCGGTAACCCAAATTTCGCAGGCCGACCATAGATATCAGGTGTGCGCCGGAGGTGGGCTCGAACCCCGGACCATGTGCATGGTCGGCGAGAGTCCTAACCACTGTGCCACCGACGCACAATTCATAATCGATAGAGAAACAAACCAATCAATGTGAGGTTGAAAAAGCTTAATAGGCAGGAATCAAAAAGATTCCGAGGTAATCTAATCGTCTCTTGTAGTTATTTTAAGAAATAACGATAATAATAATAATAATAATGATCATGAATTATAATCACTTTCTTATAGGAATGTTTATACGAGTTTGACCATGGATTGATATCAGTTATAGAGAACCATTGAAAACCAGCCACAGGGAGTACTGAACAGCTGCTGTTTCATCATCCTAGTTTTGTAGGAATCATCCGCAGTACTCACTCACCGCCAAGGTTTGAACCCCGGGAACTTCTGGTTACAAGGCGAGTGAGCTCGTATATCATTCAGCGCCTGGAACCCGATTCAATGGACAACCCATGAATTCTAACTTCTACCAATTCGTGGTTATCAATAGTTCTCTAACTGATATCATTTCGTGGTCAAAACTCATAAAAACAAATCTAATCCTCATAAACCAACTCTTATAAGAATGTTTACCCTCTTGAGTCTTGTAGAAATGAATGCATTGAATGAGTTAATGGAAGTAATCCTTGTTTAAAACATATCATATCTGAAAATACAGACATCAGCTGCCCAGTAGTTGAATGACAAGTTAATTCATTAAAATTGTCACTTGAATCTGTCTGTCTGTCTGTTTTCGACATAGAACTTTGCACAAATGTGCAGAAGTTCAAATCGCCACACTCCGTGTAGCACGCGAAGCAAGAGAATAAGTACAAGAAAAGCATAATAGAAACAGTGAGCAGAGGTGTGAGACAAAGGAGTAATAACGAAGAACAAAACAGTTTCATTGGAAATCATAAATCACAAGGAGTGGATGCATCTGCGCTAGTCACTGAGAACGATTTTGAGCCATGTCACCAATTGTTTCCAACCATAGATTTTTACCGTCCCGAGGACCCCAGCCTGGAAGTCTACACCTTCCTACGTGGCTTAGACCAACTGTTGTGGGTTTCATTGACTGGTGAAGCCAAGTTTTTGTTTGACCGCCGCTAGCTTTTTTCCAGCCTGACCCTATATCCTCTAACATTGCTCGTCAAGGGAGGCAATGACTTGGCATACGTAACACATGTCCTAACCATCTCAGTCTTTGTAACTTCACGACTTCGGCGATTGATTTCCCCTGTTTACCTAGAACTCTACGCCTAACCTCAATGTTGCTCACCTTATTGTACCACTTCACACGGGAGATAGAACGCTATCACCTATGATCAAAGACAGCTAGTCTTTTCATGTCTTCCACTCTCATTGGCCAGGTCTCACAACCATAAAGGAGGACGGAGCGGACTGATGAGCAGTACACCCGCCCGTCACACAGTAAACATCAATCACCGGCTGGAGACAATCGGTGATATGGCTCAAACTTATCGTTCTCAATGGCTGTCTGGCGCAGATGCATCTACTCCTTGTGATTTATAATACCCAATAAAACTATATTGTTCTTCGTTATTATTACACCTTTTGTCTCATATCTCTGCCTACTGTCTCAATAATGCATATATATATATATATATATATATATATATATATATATATATATATATATACAGAAGCGTTGCATTATGAATCGCCTTGATTTATGATGATTTGTCATGAATAAATGAGCTATGAGCGTTGATGTCGATGAGAAGAACAGACATAACAAAACAAAACAGTGTGATGCATATTTTTTTGCGTAGACTGTAAATACAGACAGCCTTAAAGCACATAAAAGAAGTCTGTGTAAACTTGTCCCCCGCCTCCCACCCCAAATACTGCGAATGCCTTTTTCTCTCCAGTCAATGTGAATATTTCTAAGCACCATATACATCCTTCTTTCTTATTAAAAAAAAGAGGTTGAGTAGGTAAAATTTAAAAATATACTTATGAATTAAATATGTATAAAAATATATAACTTGACCAGGCGTTCTCAGTTATTTACCGCTTTCCTAGTAATTTATCTAGAGGAGCTTGACTACGTCTTCTATCAGTAGCTGAAGCGGTTGCAATTAATGCCAGAAGACCATCTCTTTGCATACAGAAGAAGTATGTCCAACCTCTATGTTTACCTTGGCCTACAATAGAGCCAACAAATCCTTCATAAACATTAACACTTGATATATATCCATATAATATGTGTGTTTGTTTGACAGTCGGTTATATTTTACTATGTATAAATGGATCGATATTCCATTATAATTAGCCAATCATGTTAAGACTGTCTATTGATTTGTTCATTTTGAATATTCGCTCACACACTTTTGTTCCCACACTTGTTCGGACATTCATATATGTTTTTGCTCTCACACTCCTGTGTGACATATTGATTCTCCTTGTGTTTGGAAAATAGAAGTATCATCGCAAACCTAGTGGTCTTCTGATTTCCGTCTTTCTTGCGTCAGGACTATTAAATTCTCGACCAGTACATAACAACACTATAAATTCCTTTCACAATTTTCTTTTCTTTTCTCTTCTTCTTCTATTCCTTTGTTTCACTGACAAACGTTCATTTTCGACTTTTATGATTTCATGACCTTTCTTATGATTTCTGTTATTACTTTAGGTTTAAGTAGTTTAAGTGCTAACCCTAACTTGTCACCCTGTTTGCAAAATCCTGTTCAATCCACCTCATTATATTCATTATTATTATTATTACTTGACAATAATTCATTCACCAATAGTATTTGTAATTTTACACCATATCATCGTTATTATTATTTTACAATCATTCTTATCAACGTTATTTTCAACCTTCAACTTATGTCTAGACCGCCCCATTCGTTGGTTTATTTTCCATACTGTCTCTTAGACACCCTGATTACACTCACTCTCGAAACCTGTTTTTTCTGTTGACTATATTTATATATATACACACACACATCATTAAGTTAAATTACTTCATCACATTTTATCCCATATTCTCATTGACCATGCATATTAAAATAAACTATCTGACTATTGTTCCATCTCATTTTACGTATACTTGTTCCACAATACACTTTCTGATATGATTCTAATTTGCCTTTACTGGCTGGCTGGCTATTGTATGCCTAAAATCAATGGATTTATAATTGTAGAGCCTGAGAAACGAAATCTATTGAAACCACAATTGTTTGCTCTAAATATTTTGTTCTGAATAAATTATGGGGATATTCAATTTTCAAAAGTGTTGGTGGTTCCCCGGAAATTTATTCATTTCAAGTGTCACCACATAATTAACTGAATTTACTTAGAAAATCATTCATTACAAATCAGGGCAAGTATACTCCTGTTATGTTGCTGCTGCTGAGTGGTTAATAGTAGTTTTCCCCGTCGCCAAATTGTTATGTACTCGTCGACAAATTATTGTTATGGACTGGTCGAGAAACTAATAGTCCTAACGCAAGAAGGCGGAAATCAGAAGACCACTACGTTTGCGATGATACTTCTATTTTCCAAACACAAGGAGAATGCAGAAGTGGTATCACACCAAAGTAAGTCACACAAATTGTGAGAGCGAAATATATATGAATGTTCAGACAAGGGTGTGAACAATCATTAGACAGTCTTAAGATGAATGGCTAATTATAATGAAGTATCGATCCATATATACATATCGAAATATAGCAGACATGTCAACAACCACCATATATGGATATATGTCACCAAGCAACGGACTGTCAACAAACACTCATATTATATATGATATAAGGGGAATATACATTTGTTAAAGGAGACAGGTTCATATAAGTGAAATGGTCACAGACTAAGCGAGCAAACAGAAAGAGAGACCAACATACACACACACACATAAATATATATATGTGTGGATACATATCAACTCCACACTCCTTGGAAAGTTTACAATCAGTGATTTAATGATCTTCGTTTACAAAGTTGAGAAATTTTCAAAGAAAATAATGCAAACTCACACCGCATCTTATTTCAGGATATCAGTCGTGTTTAATCAGTTGTTGTGAATAGTCTTCATTGTGTTATTTATATTATCGAAGTAGAGTAAGGCTGGAAAAGGGCTAACCAGCGGCGTTCAAACCAAAACATGGCTTCATCAGTCAATGAAATCCACAACAGTTAGTTTAAGCCAGCCAGCCAGCCAGCCAGCCAGCCACGTAGGAAGGTGCAGACCTCTTGACTGGTTGGGGTCCTCGGGACGGCAAACACCAATCATTGGCTGGAAACAGTTGGTGATGTGGCTCAAAATCGTTCTCAATGACTAGCGCAGATGCATCCACTCCTTGTGACTTTTGATTTCCAATAAAACTATATTCTTCTTCGTTATTACTATTCCTTTGTCTCACACCTCTGTTTACTGTCTCTATTATGCATTTCTTCTACTTTCTTGTTATGTACTCGTCGCTAAATTATTGTTATGGACTGGTCGAAAAACTAATAGTCCTAACGCAAGAAGGCGGAAATCAGAAGACCACTAGGTTTGCGATGATACTTCTATTTTCCAAACACAAGGAGAATGCAGAAGTGGTGTCACACCAAAAAAGTCACACAATATTGTGAGAGCGAAATATATATGACAAGGGTGTGAACAATCATTAGACAGTCTTAACATGAATGGCTAATTATAATGAAGTATCGATCCATATATACATATCGAAATATAGCAGACATGTCAACAACCACTATATATGGATATATGTCACCAAGCAACGGACTGTCAACAAACACTCATATTATATATAATATAATATAAGGAGAATATACATTGTTAAAGGAGACAAGTTCATATAAGTGAAATGGTCACAGACTAAGCGAGCAAACAGAAAGAGAGACCAACATGCACACACACACATAAATATATATATGTGGATACATATCATTTCTTCTCTTGCTTTGTGTGCTACAAGGAGGGAGGGAGTGTGGCGACTTGAACTGCTGCACATCGGTGCAAAGTTGTTCTATGTTGAAAACAGGCAGACAGACAGATCGAATTAAGTAGTATCTTTGGTTGCTTGATAAGAGACTATGATTGTAATCATACGCATTGGTTTGACGTCGGTGGCACAGCCGTAGAATGCTCGCCAACTACGCCTCATGTGGTCCGGGATTCGATCTCCGGCCGATGCAAGCCTGTACAACGCTAAGTCACTTATAAGTCTGAGAAAGAGGGAGGGTAGGACATGAGGTCAGCAGCCACCTCATCCCGTAAAAATAAGTACCGCTGCTACTGAAACTGTAAACCTCTAGTTTGATGTCCTATGTTCCACTGGGAACGTAAAGGAATAAAAAAATAAACGGGTAGTTGAAATATCCCATAAATCGGGGCAGTTATATTGTAACTACAGAAGACAAGGGCCAGACAATAGATCGTTTATTAAGGAAATCAACACATGTTTATAGATTATTGTAAGCAAACAGACACAGTCTTCTGATTGGTTGTTTCTCAGTGAAAGTTAATCTTACATTTCTTTGTGGCCGTTTCTTGAATGTAAGATTATCTATATGCTAATTGAATCCGCCTACGGAAAGTCTACTGTGGTTGGTTGTTGAATCAGCCTGTGTTCTTGTTCTTTTCTCACGACCAATATTGGGGACGTAAGCATTGATGTAAATTACTGTCTATCAATTTGGCTAGCAGCCAGCTCTCACCACAATATGAGCGCTTACTGACCAGTAAGCTAAAATGTCATATCACATTGCTAAGTAGTCACGCTATGTTCTGAATCGGCAGAAGTTGGAATTCATGCACTGGCCATTACATCGGGTCCTAGTGGCTTAATCGTCTACAAGCCTAGCAAGCCTTGTAATCAGAAGGTCATGAGTCCGAACCCCAGTGGTGGGTGCATACTGCTGAGGATTCCCCAACTAGGCTGACTAAGTAGCTAGCTGTCCAGTACCCTCTGCAGGGAAGCATTTCCAATGCTTCTCTACCCCACGTCATCTCATGATGAAATCTCCCAAACAACCAATCACACAAAATCCCTACAAAACCAATACTGGAACCTTAAGAATAGTTCAAAGACATAGTTACATTGGTAAAATGGGAGTGAACAACTCTTCAGATTGTTTCCCTTTTGCAAACGCTTGTAAAACCTAGAATAGCAATGACAGCATTCAGAGTACAGAAAACGCAAGATCAGTGTTTATCGTTCAATCTAGAACCACTGTTTTGTCAATAAGGCTATTTACAAGCAAATTCAGTTTAACTATATAGGCTAATCTAATGGGTTAATAATTTGACAAAAGAACGGAAGTTGGGTTCGTGGTACAGCTGGAAACTGTAGTAATCAATAGTGTTCTCTGAGCTGGTTGATTTAGTTACGGAGCTTTTGTCGTCCTTCTGAAAAACATATTCAGCGCAATATTTAGCATAAAGTGAAATTATTTTATTTTTGATTTACAGCTTGATTCCACACTGTATTTTTGGTAAAAGTATGGAATTTTCAGCATGGATATCGGTAGCCCAAACTTTGCAGGCCGACCATTGATATCAGGTGCGCGCCGACTAGGGATTGAACCCCAGACCATATGCATGGTTGGCGAGAGTTCTACCCACTGTGCACCCACCATGCACACATGAGTGATAGAATTGCGTCTCCCGGTAACCACCTTTACATATGTGTTGACCATTTTCTATTGACTTTGATTTTAAACTTTCTGGTCACCTGATATACTTTTTATTAGTTGGTATATTTGGTCTATATGTTAACGTGTTTGTTGATTGCATATTCGTTTGAGTACCAGGCTTCTAGGAATTCCCTGACTGCAATTTTGCTGGTGTTTCTTCTGTCTAAGATTTCGACATTATCCCAATCAAACTGATGTAAATAATTGTCTATATGCACTGATACTAAAGAATATATATATATATATATATATATTGTGTATTTTCACGGCTAATTTGTGTTCTTGGGTTCTAATTCGAAGGGGCGCCCACTTTGGCCGATGTAATGCCTATTACAGTTCATACAATTTATTTTGTAAATGGTATTAATTTTATCTCCTTTTTCTGTTGGATCTTTCGGTTTGCATAATTTCGAATTAAGTGATTTGACTGGCTGGCTTGTGTGCTATATCCATATCAGACGGTTTCATTATTCCAGCCGTTATTTCAGAGATATTTCTGATGTATGGGAGGGTGAATTTTCTTGTTTTCTTTGATGATGGTTCCTTGTTGGTGTTGTGATTCGATTTTAAACACTTTTTTGATGAAATTCTGTGGATAACCATTCTTCTTTATGAAGACCATTTGTAGGTATCTTTCTTCCACTCTTTTCAACTCTGAAGTGTTACCGTGTGTTTGAACTCTCTCTTAAACAATGTCTGCACACAGTTTCTTTTGTGAGTAATTGGATTATTGCTAGTATAGTTGAGTATTTGATCTGTGTGCCTATATACTTATGTTTCTAAATTTCTTGTGTTGGTTCTTCTTGATTAAGACATCTATGAATGGGATTTTGTTATCTAATTCTTCTTCTCCTGTGGTGAATTTGATGCCTTCAAATATGTTGTTTATTAATTTATAGGTATATTCTAAATCATTTCTCTCAATTATTACAAATGTATCATCAACGTAACGTACCCAGATTTTTGATGTCATTATAGGTAGAGCTATTAATTCTAATCTTTGCAGAACGGCTTCAGCTATTAATCCTGATATGGGCGATGATCCAATTGGTGTTCCCTTTATTTGCTCATATATTTGAGTATTGAATTAGAAGTATGTTGTAAGGCATAATTTTATGAGTTCTATCCAAGTTGAACATTGAGTTTTTATGTGTTTTCATCACTATAGAGTAATCGTTGCATAGTTTCTGTTGCTAGTTTTGGACTAATTGAAGTATATAATGCTGTGACATCAAAGGACACCACTATTTCATTGTCTTCTACTTGAATGTTTTTGATTTTCTCTAAAAACTGGATTGACGAATTGATAGAATGGTCGTATGATTCTCTTAGGTAATTTAATTTCCTTAAAAGTTTAGATAGATTATATGTTGGTGTTCCTGAAAGCGAAACGATCGGTCGTAAGAGAATGTTTGGTTTGTGTAGTTTTGGCCTACCATAGAATCGAGGTAAAATAGGTCCGTTAGATTTCATTCACCAATGATCCTGTTCTGTAATTTGTCCTGATTTCGTTAGTTTATTTAACGTTGTTCTGATTTTGTTATCTAATGTTTGTATAGGGTTTTTTGTCAACTGTTGATATACATTATTATCTTTGAGTAGATCCTCTGCTTTCTTGATGTAGTCTTCTGTGTCCAGGATTACTGTTGTTCTTCCTCTATCAGCCGGTAGAATAACTATATCTTTTCTATTCTTCATTTTCTTCAATGCATTTTGCTCTTCACTGCTAAGCTGGGAGTAATGTCTTCTCTATTTAAGTATAGGTATAATACATTGACGTATTTCTTGTTGTACTTCCTGATTTAATTTTGGTAATTTGAGTGATCATTCTAAGGAAGCAAAGAAATCTGTTACTTAAGCGTCATCAGTATTGTAGTTGAGTCCTTTCTGAAGAAGTTTCTGGATTCCATGTATTTCGATGGTCAAAATAACCCAGTTACTAAATGCACCTTGACTACTTCACTAGTAATGTTTACTCTAGATATCAAGTAAACAAATAGATACAAATGACATTCTAAGATGTCTCCAGTCTCTGAACCACTCTTGCAGCCTAGGTCCAGATGGTTTCCTATCCTTATTCTTAAAAAATGTGCAGATATCCTATGTTATCCTCCCATGGACATATTTAATGAATCTTTTTCCAGAAATCTCGTGCTAGCCGTTTGGAAGGATATTATTTATTTTTTGATTTTAATTTTTTTTTATTTTTGATTACAGCTTGATTCCACACTGTATTTTTGGTACAAGTATGGAATTTTCAGCGTGGATATCGGTAGCCCAAATTTCGCAGGTCAACCACAGATATCAGGTGTGCGTCGGCGTGGGCTCGAACCCCGGACCATGTGCATGGTCAGCGAGAGTCCTAACCTCTGTGCCACCGACGCACACTGTACCTATACCTAAGTCATTTACTGGAACATGTTTTAAATTTAAACCTATTGCTATTACCTCTCCTTCTCTAAAAACTATGGAAAAGTTACTCTTACTTAATCTTCAATCTTCACTTAAAGCCTTTAACGATCTCAAACAGCTCGCCTATAAACACAGTAGAAGTACTCTAGACGCAGCTGCAGTCGTGCATCATAACATTGTCTCCAGTTTAGGCAAGGGGGCTAAATTTGTTCGCTGCATCTTCCTAGATTACACATCTGTAGGGGACTAATATTAGAGTTCACTAACATTCCAAGTATAAAAGTAATAATCCAAGTCAGTGGAGTGTTAAATCACAATATATTACCAAAAATACAGTGACGAGTTATAGCAACAAAAAGGATTACTTGGTTATAAAGTGTAAGTCCTCGGCTACAAATTAATTATATAATCCACAGGCACGTTAACTGTTTGGACTGCGTCTGCTGTAGCTGCTGTGTTCCGGTTGTAGAAATGTCTTCGGTTGAAAGTAGTAGGCTCCTACAATAAATCCGAAGTATACAACACGGTGTGAGTGGAGCAAGTAAGTAGAAGTGACCAGGGAGAAGACGAAGTCTCCAACAGCAGAGTGTATTTTTCAATTGTACACGGAAATTATCTATATTTCAACAAGAAGCGATTTAAACAAAAATTATGTACAATATCTCGAATTTATACAAGTACCTAAAAAGTGTACAATCACATTGTTACGTACTCAACACATCTGCTTTCGACTCAGTACCTAGGGACATCTGGTTAAGCAAGCTTGCTTAAACTCAAACTGACTGTTGGGTTGTCAAATGGCTGCATTCTTATTTCTCAGGAAGAAAGCAGTACACTGTATGTCAGGGAAAGTCGTCCGCTTCATTGCTTACTGAGGCTGGTGACCCTCAAGGCGGTGTCCTTTCTCTTTTTGTGTTTTCTTTCTTCTTGCATGACATGCCTCACTCTGATGAAATGAATTTTGTTAAGTATGCCGATGATCTAACTACTTCAATTTTTGTTTACTCCCAGCTTGACTGTACTAAGATGAACAGCTTTCTATCAGGAGTTAGCAAATGGTCTTCGTCTAACGGCCTTAAACTAAATGCTTCCCAATATTAAACTGTTAATTTCAGTTTCCGATGTAAAACAAAGTTAAATGAAGCTGTTGGTTCCTATGACCCTTGCAAAATTGATGATAGTGATGAAATAGAAATCAAGTCTGAAGTTAAGTGTGTTGGATTAATTCATTCTTCTGACCTATACTGGTCTTCCCATGTCTTAGCGATTTCCAAAAGAATATTTCGTCTGACGTTTTATACAAGGAAGTTAAGGCACTCAAGCATAACTCAACCAACTCCTCTTCTTAGAGTTTGTCAACTCGTCCATCTTACCTATTCTTCTTTACTGTTCACCCCTGTTTATTCTCTCCTGGAGTGCTTAAAAAATGGCTACATCACATACTTCGTAGAACTCTGAAGACTGTAGGTAGGGCGAGCGGTATCCCGTTGGATTATATTGATCGTTGAGATCATCACTGAGATGCACTTGATTTCATGTAGAAAATTTACTAACAGTATTTTTTCAGACTGTGAGTATCCACTGCAGCACCCGTAGCTCCAATCTTGTGTCTCCTCAGGTAAAACAAGAAATCTTTTCAGTAAACTTTATGCACGTACATCGAAGTATAAAAATTCCACTATACCATATTTGGCGGTATATATTTTATGTGATGAAAATAGTGTTAGGCATGAATTCGCTAACCTTCTTTGCACTATCAAATAAACCATTTACTCCACCCTTGCAACATCGACCTTTATAGTTATTGTACTTGTAAATATTTATAGTTCTCTCAATTTTTTTTGTTTTTATTTGCTTATTTTTTCATAAGTGTGAACATCATTAAAGCTGTGCTATAACTGTTATTTTTTGGCTTTCCATTCACCATACTATTTCAACAGGACATTAGATTCAATAATCTAAAACACGTTAATTTTGTTATAATTTTATTTATATTTTGAGTAAATCAGATGGAATATTGTGACAAATGCTGAGAATTCCATTCTGTACTACAAGTACTGTTTTTGGAATACATTGATTCAGTTGGTAAAGCTTTACGTCGACAGCACAAAACGGTGGTTACTTGAATCCTGTTACACATCATACTACCAAAATAAACCATGAAGTCTTTTAATTTAAATGTCTGGTTACAATGCTGTTGTTTGTAATATTAATGAAACCATAAGCAAAGTTCAACAGTAGCGTCCCAAGAGTGCGAACGCACGAATGACCTTCAGCTGGCCAACCATAAAAATGAGGAATGTTTGCTCAAAAAATGACGATGTATATATTGACAAGAAAATGCTTGAAAACGCATTAAAAACAGGTTATCTTTCTCTGACATGACTTAAAAACACATCCTAGTTGTAACGAGGAGTATATCAGTTGCTAAGTTAGACTAGATTCCGTACATGTATTCACCGACGTGACTACTGATAAACTGTTTTTGTGAATCGTTTATCTTCCTCATCCAGCTTGGTCTTCCAAAAAAGCCCTCGGATGAACTGTTATGGTTTTCAGCAAGAGGACAGACGACTACTTACCAGGAAAACGTAGATAATAAAACAAATTAAAATAAATGACATCAACTATGAATCTATCCCTAACTGTAACCATAAGCTTAATCCTGACCCTAACCCTTATCTAAACCTTAATTCTAACCCTAATGCTAATTATAATCCTGATCCTAACCCTAAAGAGCTATTAGCACATTGTCCAAACAGTGTTTACAAACGTGATCTGGATGAAATTTGCTCCTAAGTTGGTGAATAGCGTTGATATATTTCAGCTATAATAATGACAGATGCCGTTAACCAACGACAAGCATGCGTTCAACATTATTGGAGCGTCATTCACACTCCTGGGACGCTATTGTTGAACTTCACCAGAGTCGTAGCATTCTTTTTCTCAACAACTTGAAATCTATATTCATGAATAGTGAGTGATACTCAATTTTATTCTATGGATCAAACATGACTAAAAGCTGATCATCACTATTTTCGTCAAACACAAAAAGCTCAAGTAACTGTTGTCTGGTTTAAATACACATTGGAATTATCAGAGAAATTAGGACTCCACAAATTTCCAATATTAATGTAGCTTAAAACAGCAGATAATCAATTCACATGAAACCATAGATTATGATCCTAAGTGTAGGTGAAATTCTGAGGAAACTTACCTGCCCCTATGATTCGAAGCCACACGTCACCACCCATGACAGAAATATATGATTTCCAAGAAAATATTCCGTCTCACCTTCTACATCAAGAAGTTAAGACATTCTGGAATAACCCACCCAACCCTTACTCTTACGATTCGTTAACTCTTGCATCCTGCCTATTATTCCCCCTTAGTTTTCCCACAGCTACTAAAGAAGGACTATATCTTATAACGCAAGATGTTAAAGGTTTTCAGCAGGATAAGCAACGTGCCAATTAACCAGCTTGTTAATACTCTGGTCGACAGGCACTTGGACTCATATGAAAAATGGACTAAATTCATTCTGTCTAACTCACATCACCCTCTTCATTCATAACTCTCCCCTTGTATCTCATCAGGCAGGCAGAACCAGAAGCCTATATAGAAAACTATATACTCACACTAGTAAGTGCAAAAACTCAACCATACCCTACTTAGCTCGTGTTCTGTGCGATAAAGAAAGCATTAGGTGTGATACCTATAACTTATTAAATAGTCAGTAGAACAATTGAATCTTGTCTTTCCAACTCATATCATTTATAGGTAAAACGTTTTCTTTCTTTTTCCTTTTCTCTCTTTTTTTCTGTTATGTGCTGTTTTGTTTCTCTCTTCCTTACAAACTCTACTTAAAACATTCTTCTTCGTTCTTTCACACTCTCTATATGTCGACATTTTTGTTACCGCTTACGCGAGTAAACATGCTAGTATCTACTTTTCTAACACCTTCAAACATTCTGTTCACTTTTGACTTTGCTACCGATATGCGCTAATATGTTGTTGTCAAAACTAACTGAGATTACCCATAATCTATGTAGAATTTTGTTTCTTGATAATGTACTAACTGGATGCAACAATACTGTAGTGAAATGCAGAGAATTCCATTCTGTATCACAAGTACTGTTTTGGAATAAAGCAGATAATAATTATTATTGTATTCCAAGAGAACGATTAGTAGACAGGAAACAGTTTCCGAAAAATTCTGAATGAACTTCCTTAGGTTTGAATACATTAATAGAAATTTACCCATTCTATACAACATATTATCATCAAGATAAGTGAGTCGATACAGCTGTACACATTTCGTTTAGGATTTCACAGTCAGTCTACAAGTGTGTTGTTTACACCCATGTGGGAATATTAGTATCTCATCGTGAACTATATAAAGTACACAAACTCATAACTTTATAGCAAAATTCTTATCACTTGTTCAGGTTGTTCTTTCATTTGGATAGCTACCCTCTTTAAACTTATCGCATCCTTTGTCTACGCGAACAAACGTACGCTTTGTCTGAATTCTTAGCGTATCTATGGTGTTTCGAGATGTTAGTAAGTAGCCTTCTAAATATGTTTGTCCTGAGTGGGACACCACCTAACACAGATATCCAGAAACCGTGTGCCGCGTACAAACTGGCCACCTAGAATGTTCGGACACTAAAGCGAACCGAACAACGGCTAGGTTTGGTATGAATATTGGAAAGTCTCGCTATTTATGTCTGCCGCATTTCGGAGATCCGCATTCAAGATCCCAACGAAGTGATTCGATTATCTTGTCCATCTGAAAGTCCAGTTGACAGTGTATTTATGTATGGTATGCGCCTTTCGCCCCGTTTAAGTGCAAATTACTGTTACAAGAGTGGTAGGAGCCTGTAACTAAACTCACTCTGGCAGCTTAACCGTTTAAATTCGTGTATCTGGGTAGTTATCTGAGTGCTGGCGGAGACGTGACGGATGAGATTTCCAACCGTCAAATGAAAGCGACGGTGGCATAGGTCACACTGAGCCACATCTGACACTGTCCCGACGTTCGCCTGGTTGTCAAAGGTCGGATTTACAATGCTTCGGTGAGTGTTATCTTACTCTGTGACCAGTGAAACCTGGCCTCTCCAAGCTGAGGATGTGCGGCGACTCTGCGTGTTCGATCACCGCTGCCTCCACAGGATTGCTTGCGTTCGATGGCATCATCGCGTGAGTAATTCTTAGGTCTGGCAGTGTGTGTTTGGACACAGTGGAGACCACCACTCCTTGAGTGTCGTCATCTGGAAACACCGGCTTCAGTAGTTTCGACATGTGTTACGAATGTCATTTAAAAGGCTTCCGTACAGGTCTCTGTTCACCGGCCCCCTGGGATGGAAAAATCGGAGGAAGCGGTCAGCCTATGACATAAAGTTGTCAGATGAAGGACATTTGTGTGAAGTTAGCATCTGTTGGTGCATCACAACTCCCTGGTTGCAGTTCAACAGATAGTTCGAATCGGTGACTCGAAACGTTATCGGATATATGGCAAAGAATCGCAATCACCGATGGCGAACGTAGCATGATTTCCTTCTTTCTTCCCTTTCTGACAATAACTGGCGAATGCTGTTTGGACTTGTTAAATATGACTGCTTTCCCCCACCCTTCCAGATGAAGTACTTTATCCGTTCTCTACTTACATTTCCACTTTTTATCTCACATGTTTTAATATTATTATTATTTTGTGGTGCATCTTCTTAGTGCCATATTGTACAAATAAGAATGAATATCTTAACTGACTGAAAGTTATTCAAGCGTAGATTTGATCGAAGTTCAAGGAGCAATCCTTACTCGTAGGTTCTCTTATCACAGAATTTTTTCAACTGCATATTTATCGCTTCATAATACAATATCTAAGCACAAAAATCATAGATAATTACCTAGTAATTCCAACTCTCTATCGCTTTGCGTCCCAAGTGGGAAACAGGGCTTCCACAGATTTGAATTTTCAGCAGTGATGGTTTTAATACGGAATGGTGTAGTAATAAGCCTAATGTCCCATCTTCTCTTTTCTCAAGGCCTTCTACTCGGTCAAGTGGGGCTTAACTATACATCTCCCGGGGAATCGAACCCGTGACTGGCGCGGACATCTTTACCATTGAACCATCGATGCACAATTTTCAAACTAGGGGTACTGTTGCGTACAGCAGACAAAATGCTACAGAAACCAATATTCTTCGCAAAACAAAGAAGCTTCGACACCTCGCCCCCACCCACCCCCACAAAATGCTTTCTTCGGCTTAATACAAGTAGGGGAATCGAATAGATCGATCGACTAATTAGCATTCCGATAGACAATATACTCTGTTAAATTATACAAGCAATTCAAGGACAATCTTTCACGCATATATAAGAATTAATAAAGAAAACCATTTTCAGTGATTCTGGTCCGGTATCTATATGACGATTACACACCCAAGTAGAATTTAATTTAAGCACACCAAATCACAAAACGTAGGTGACCATTTTCAGAGTTAGTGTGGAGGGGGATTCCAGTCTCTTGCTGGCACTATCAACACAGATATCAATGTGAATCACCTAAAATATGCCTGCAATTTAATCCCAATCTCCTCTTATAGAGCTACAACTCTTTGTATCGCTTCTCATGAGAATGAGAAATGCCAGTGGTTCCCTAAGTGATGTCAGCTCATGATGAAATCCCAAACAAAAAAACCAATACTTGAAAATTAATCTGATGCTCGCTAATGAGTGAGTGATTGGCCTTATTCAGGTAGGCAGTTAACCTAGGATTCTAGTGAGAAGCCGTGACCAGTAAGTAGGGTGCAGCAGCAGGTTGAAGAAGACATTGCAAAGTGGTCGCGCTATGTCGTGCGTGAATTGGCAGAAGTTAGAATTTTCAGGAACCATTGGAGAGGATCCAAGTGGCTAGCCTTGTAACCAAAAGGTCCTGGGTTCGATCCTCAGTCGGGTGGGTGCGTACTGATGAAGAGTCTCAAACTTGGACGAAACAGCTGTCCAATACTCTCAGGTTTTCCACGCAATTAAAAAGAAACAAAACACCAATGTTGTATGAGAAAGATGTGTAATAATATGAAATCATCATCAAATAAAATACTCTTATTGAAAAGTGTACGTGTGCTGTTGTGTCACAGGATCCTCTGGATTAACACACACACACACACACAGACAAAAACCAGGCACACAATGCAATTTCACTGATCACATGCATGCATTGGAAGTACACACATACACGCGTACACACACAGAGGCGCATCTAAGTCCCAGAGCAATATAATTGAAAAAAAAACAAACAAAGAAAGGAAACATTCAATTGAAGACCCCTCCCACGCACACACACACACACCACACACAGTGTCGAAGAGAGAAAATCAAAGTGAAAAAAGAAATCGTCGCGACAAGATTTCTCTCTGAAGGCATTTTTTTTTGAAAATAACCAGAATTATCTACTTTTGCTTACTCAATCTCATTACTGCCCCCCCCCGCCATTAAGTACAACTTAGTAACACAATATAATACTTAATAGGAACAAGGGGAAACGGGTGGTAAAAACGAAGATCATATAAATATATATTCAGCTAGAAGAAGGAATAAAAGGGGTAATGTGTATAAATAGACCATTTTCAATAAATAATAAAAGGATATTTTGTTTGTCCTGTGTATTTTCTTGTAATATACTTACTATAATACTATGCATGTGTAACAATCAAGTCTCTTAAAGTATATTATGATTGACAATTATGAAAAATAGGTTGTAAAAGAAAAGAAAAGAAAAAAGAAGAGGAAACAAAACAAATTGAACTAAATAATAGTAACACAGTAAGGGTGATCCACTAAAACCACCCCTCAAACACCCGCCCCCCTCCCGGCCACTGCCAATATGTGTTGCTTGATATAATAATGATAGCAGTAGAAGGCGTAGTAATAAGCTACACGTTGAATAAAGTGTACACACACTCACACACACACACACTGAAGTCAAATTAACTGACAATGGAATCCATTCAATGAAAGGCACTCACAATGACACCAAACTTTTCCTTTTTTCTTTTATACACCAACAACACTTCAAAGAGACCACCAGGAGGTAGTAGTAGTAGTTACACTAACAACTCTACAGGCTAACTCCTAACTAAATTTTGAATCATTTGAAGAAATTCTTGATAAGATGGAGCTGATTCTGTTTTATCTTCTATCATACAGGATAAGAATAACGATCGAAGAGTGGTTGGTGCATCATGACGCATACAAACTAAAGCATTGTTGACTGGTCGACGTCTACGCAGAAGATTGATCAGTGCGGATAGTCTACGACGTCCAACTGGTATAGAAGAAGTATTCACTTCTTCGTTAAGCAGCTTGCTTTGTTTATCATGTTGTGAAGGTGAATTCATCATATTTGGCAATGTGAATGGACCACCTTGTACTGGTAGTTCATGAGGTGATGTAATACCAAGAAGTTGACGTAAACTATCTGAAGGAGTATTCGACCCTGGGGAGACATCTTCACCATAACCGACTAACAGTAATAAAAGTTCACCAGTATCTAATAAATACACACCTGAACGTGATATACTTTGAGCGGATAAATGTAACTGGTTAGGTAATTGTTCAGCTTCTGAATTAGCATCACTTTCACCTGAAGAAGATGTTCCATCACAATCCGAAGGACGTTGTTCTTCATCTCCGTGATCAGCTAAACGAAGACTAGCTGCTTTTTGTACAAGGGTGGCATGCGAGGACAATGGTTTTGAGACAAAACGATGTACAGCATACAATTTCGGATACATTAAAGTGATTAGATCATTGGGAGGTGCAGATTTAATACGCTCCAGTGCTGCTGACCTATCATCTAAGCGTGTTACCACTCCGACTCTAAACGCTTTAAAGCGAAGCAGACCACATATATACAATGGAAGTAATCGTAAATTCGGTGGACATGGTAGACCATAGGTTGTTGAACTACAATTCGATGAAATACCACAACTTGTAATGTAGGCGGATAATGCATCAGCAACAGCATTGGCTAAAGCCTCTCTAGCATTTGATAGACCTGAGATGATTGTACGATCAACAGCCATTTTGCTAAGAAGGCAAGCTATAGCGCCTTGATCAGCTCCTTGAAACACTTCCGTTGGAGTATGTACAACTGGTAGGCATAATGTGTGCACACGAATACGTCGATCACCTTTGGATGATGTATACAAAACAGCAGCCTACAGAAGAAGAAAAAAATCAAGTGACATCAAATATATACTCACATGTAGATACCTAGCACCAAAATAATAAATAAATAAATAAAATCGATATCTGGCTTTGTTTATGCTGACGAGGCAACACACCCACACGCACACACATATTAAGTGTTCTTACTTACATACTTAGTGAAACGACAAAACCAAGTACAGGCGAACATTACCATCACGTAAATTCACAGATTGTAGAAACTCAAAGACTTTTGAAGTGGCAATTATTTGCAACAGTACTACAGGCTCTGCTCTGGAGTAGTAATAATGAATAAAACTGAATACATAGATAAGATGAATGAAATACGCAGTGATCATCGAAAATTTCAAAAAATTACATCTTCCGTTGATTCGACAGAAAAAGTGGAGAAACAACTTAACTGAGCCACTAAAAAGACTTAAATAATAAAGTAGCACCATAGAAGGTTTATATGAATCTCTAAAGTCTTTCTGTCTGGATTCAACATAGAACTTGTCACTGAAGTGCAACAGTTCGAGTTGCCACGTTCCAAATAGCACAAAAAGGTAGACAAGAAGATGAGTGAAGAGAATCAATACAGTCTGACAAGTATAGGCGTGAAACAGAATGGGTAATGGTAGAAAGGAATATGAAAGATTACAGAGATTGAATACATCTGCGCTGGCCATTGACAACGATTTTGAGCCATGTCACCTATTGTCTCCAGCCATTGATTCCTAGAGTCCTGAAGGCCCCAACCCGGAAGTCTGCATCTTCCTACCTGACTCAGTTTAACTGTCAAGGATTTCATAGATTGATGAGGCCATGTTTTTGTTTGGCCACTACTTACTCTTTTCCAACCTGGACCTATATCAGCTAGTAATGCCCGTCGTCGAGGGGAGGCGATGGTTAGGCATGCGCTCCACGTGACCTAGCCATCTCAATCTATGTAACTTTATAACCTCGTCGATTGATTTTCCCTCTTTGCCCAACACTACACCTAACGTCAACATTACTTACCTTATTATACCACCTAACGTGAGAAAGAGATCATAGACATTTATAATCAAAAACAGTCAACCTTTTCATGTCTTCAACTCGTATTGGCCATGTTTCAGAGCCATAGCCTACTGGTATGGTTACACCAAGATTATATGAACTACCAAAAGTGCATAAAATCGGTTTACCGCTTCAACCAGTGTTGAACATGTGTAAGTTTCCCCATATCACGCAACAGCAAAGTGGTTAGTGAAGCTCCTAAAACCTCTGCATAATGAATTGGTAAAACATAGCGTAAACGGTAGTTTTGAATTTGTTGGAAAAATAAGAGATCTTAGTGTGAGGGACAAGTTTATGATATCTTTTGATGTATAGTCCTTGTTCACCAATGTATCGTTAATGGAGACAGTGGATTTTATATGTGGAGAGATTACTACGCCGACACATGGAAATCGGCATTTCTGTGTCCACCTTGAAGGAAATTATTTTAAGATGTACAATGAATGTTCATTTCTTATTCGATAAGGAATATTAGATAAACTGATGTTGTAGCTATGGGTTCCCCATTAGGTCCAATCCTAGCTGATTTCTTCCTCGCAAGTTAGAGAATGGACCACTGAAAGGAGTAATTAATGGCTTGGACTTCTACTGTCGATATATGGATGATACATATCTCGTTATGAAGGACGAGAAGGATGCAATGAACATCCTTGACAAGTTTATTGATGCACATTCAGCAATAAACTTTACCACAGAGAAAGAAAGTAACGACAATATCTCATTCCTAGACGTCTTCATTACAAGGAAAGAAGGAGCAAGTATAGGAAATTTAAAACAGCAAGTCAGTAGACTCATTTTTTGAGTTTTGTACCTTTGAAATATAAATGTAACCTGGTAGTGTCTGGTTCATAGAGCTAGGTTAATCTGTTCAGACGACTGCTTCAATGAAGAGCTTGAGATTATTAGAGAATTACTTAGAAAAAATGGTTATCCAGATAAATTCATTGAGAAAAATATGAATTCAGCACCTAGGAGAGTCAGTATGGCAACAGTTCTGAAAAAAACTACTGTTCATAAAACTGAACTTCCTCGGTGACAACATCAGCGAAATAATAACACAGTGTCTGAAGAATGCAGCTAAAGGAGCTTCCATTGCAGCAGAGAGAGGTACGTTGTCTCTTCACAACCACCCGTATTCTATGTTCGAGAAATAAGGATAAACTAAATAAATTTGCCTCCTCTGTGTATCTACCAGTTTGACTGCAGCTGCGGAGCCAGCTACATCGGGCGTACAATTAGGCAGGTTCATCATCGTCGTATTTCCGAACATCCTGCATGGTTAAGCAAGGGAAAAGCAAGATCTATTCGTAGGTAGCTCTGTTTTAACACACCTTGTAGACAGTGAGCATAAGGTTGACGTTAACACAGCATTTATAATTTATCGCATTCCTACTAATCGTAATTTGCTGTACGAGTTCGTCTTTCACACATAGCTGAAGCAATAGGAATCCATCTGATGAAGCCAAACACCTGTGTGTTCAGAAGAAATTTGTACAGCCACTTTCCTTACAGTGGCCATCGTTACATGAATGTATAAATCGGACTACTTCGTCCCCCTCCCCCAAAACATTTAAAAACTATAAAAATTATAATGTCCAAATTATTTTATCATTTTTTCTGACCACTTCATCTTTAATTTACGTGTTCCCGACCGAAAGCTGCTACCTTGACGTGGTGGTCGGGCTTGAACACCGCAATGACCTAATCAAGCTATACTGGCTGAGACTTATGTCTCTTGAGGTTCTACCATGCCAGGCAGGTTGTTTGGATAGCGGTTAAACAAAAAGCAGCTACCCAATCCAACATCATGTCCAATACAAAATTACAAAATTTCATGCCGGATCGGCCGTGGCCCGGATTAACAACGACCGCGCTTCCTGCTGCCGTGTCACAGGGCGGGAGTGATAAATCTGCTACTGAGACACACCAAACAAAAAAGAACGAACAAAAACAGGCCGCGTGTGACCGGCCTCAAGCAGTTGTCCCCTGGGCTCTGCGGTCACGCAACCAACTTCCACGGTGTGGGCAGCCGGGAAGTAACAATCGCCCTCACAATCCGAAATGCACACGAAACCTCTCTATTACTCACTCATCTTTGTCTTCATCTTCATCTCTATCATCTTGCCTTCCTTCCACTGATGCAACTCCTCGACTTGATAGCTCTCCACTTCCTCTCCACTCTGCGTCCACTAAAAACGATGGAAGCCAAAAAACCACCACCGACAGCCTCTTAAAGCCGCGCCACCAATTTCATATAGGAGCTCTTAATGTTAGGACACTTTGCCAAATAGGACAACAAGCATCACTAGCACGTTTTTTTTTTTTTTTAGCCATTGATGTATGCTGTGTTTCAGAAACACGCATACAAGACCCAAGTGTGGTTATTCACCTAACCCCACCTGGCCAACAGGTTGAATCTGCAAAATTCACCTTGAGGGTGTCAGGAGATGCCACAGCTAGTTCACGAGGATTAGCTGGCGTAGGGATAGCTTTGAGTACTAGGGCAGAAAAGACATTGCTTGACTGGATCCCGGTAGATAGCCGAATGTGTGCTGTCCGCCTGAACGGATCAGTAAGAAGGAGGAAGGACTGCACTACTCGCCGATGCCTTTTCGTAATCTCCGCCTACGCCCCCACTGACTGCAGTTCAGATGAAACGAAGGATGAGTTCTACCAAAAGCTGTCTAGTTTGGTGGAAAGGCTAAACGCTCAGACATAGTCGTTCTAGCTGGTGACTTTAACGCTCAAGTAGGGAAATTGTGTCAATCTGAGAAGGATGTCGGTGGCACCTATGGAGCTCCGTGCCAGCGAACCGACAACGGTGACCGTCTCCTACAGTTCTGCTCTGATAATCATTTGTTTCTTGTAAGCACTAACTTTAAACACAAGGAGAGACACTGTTTGACTTGGAGACCCCCTTCATCAAACCAACGCTGGACACAAATAGACCACATAGCAATAAGCTATCGTTGGCGTGGGTCGGTAGGAGATTGTCGCTCCTTCTGGAACACGTGCGTAGATACCGACCATGCACTGGTCCGCGCTCGGGTGTGCTTACGACTGAACGGACGTAGGAAACAGCTGGCGGTAAAACCATCACGTCCCCAGCTCGATCAGGAAACTAAATCCGTATTTCAGGAAGAACTAGCTAAACACATATCTGTGTTCGACAGCTGTGCTCACCCTGAAGAAGCTTGGAAAAATATCCAGGCAGCCATAGATACAGCTGTAAAAGCTGTGAATAAGGTAAACCCAAAGGTGAGTAAAAACCACTGGATCTCCACCGCCTCATCCGAACTGATAGATGCTAGAAGACTTATTCCGGCGAGCTCCGAATTCAATGAGGAGCGAAAGCTGCACAAGAGGAAACTTACGAAAAGTCTCCGCAAGGACCGTGAACAGTGGTGGGCGACAAAAGCCAAAGAGATGGAGAAAGCTTCGAGGATAGGCAACACCAGGCAACTCTTTGGACTCATCAGGGAAACGGGTGGGAGAAGACAAATCATTAGTGAGACAATCTCGGAAAAAAATGGCACTATAATTAGCTCCAGGATAGACGACTGGATCGTTGGAAAGAGCATTATGAGGAGCAGTTTAATTTGCCCACAGCCACGCTCAACCTTCCGAGCATCCAACACCTCCCTGAATGGGATATAGACACAGGTCCTCCGTCACTAACTGAGGTTACTAAAGCTGTCACCAATCTGAAACTAGGCAAAGCAGCGGGACCTGATGGAATGACTCCAGAGGTATTTAAGTACGGTGGAGACAGCTTACTGTCCGGATTAACTGAGGTACTAGGCAGCGTCTGGGAATCAGAAGAAGTCCCATCGGGTTGGTGTAAGTCACTGATTATCCCCATATACAAGAAGGGAGACAAGTCTTCCTGTGATAATCACAGAGGGATTAGCTTGACTAATATAGTATCTAAAGTCTTAGGCTCAATAATCATGCGTAGACTGAGTGGTGCTCGGGAAGCACAAACACGAGAGAGCCAGGCAGGCTTTAGACCAGGAAGAGGGTGTATTGATCATATCTTCACCCTCCGACAGATTCTAGAACATAGGCATTCCTACCGGCGTCCAACAGTCATTATATTTCTTGACCTAAAGGCAGCATTCGACTCTGTCGATCGGGAAGTTCTCTGGAGATGCTTGGCTGTAAAGGGAATTCCAAGAAAATATATTGCACTGATTAAGGCACTCTACTCGTACTCATACAGCCAGGTGAGGGCTTACGGCGAGCTGTCATCTGAACTGATGACGACCAGTGGTGTCCGTCAAGGATGCCCATTATCTCCTTTTCTATTCAACTTCATCATAGATGTGTTAATGGACTTAACCCTAGGTGACTTCAGCGACTCAGGGATTGACTTGCTACCGGGAATAATCTCGTTGACTTGGAATATGCAGACGATATAGTCCTTCTAGGCGAAGACGCTGACGAAATGCAGAGTCTTCTAAACACCTTGAGCCGCAATCTACGAATGTTTGGCATGCGATTCGCTCCCGCCAAATGCAAGATGATGTTACAGGACTGGACTACATCGACGCCTAGTTTAAAAATAGGAAGTGAAGTGGTAGAGCACGTTGACCGCTTCACTTATTTGGGAAGTACCATCAGCCCCAACGGGCTGATCTCTGACGAAATCTCAGCACGAATACAAGGGGCTCGTTTCGCATTTGTTAGTTTACGCCGACTCTGGCGTAGACGAGATGTTCGACTATCGACCAAAGGGCGGGTGTACTGCTCATCAGTCCGCTCCGTCCTCCTTTATGGTTGTGAGACCTGGCCACTGAGAGTGGAAGACATGAAAAGACTAGCTGTCTTTGATCATAGGTGCCTGCGTTCTATTTCCCGTGTAAAGTGGCATAATAAGGTGAGCAACATGGAGGTTAGGCGTAGAGTTCTAGGTAAACAGGGGAAATCAATCGACGAAGTCGTGAAGCTACAAAGACTGAGATGGTTAGGACATGTGTTACGTATGCCAAGCCATCGCCTCCCTCGACGAGCAATGTTAGCGGATATAGGGTCAGGCTGGAAAAAAGCTAGCGGCGGTCAAACAAAAACTTGGCATCAGTCAATGAAATCCACAACAGTTGGTCTAAGCCACGTAGGAAGGTGTAGACTTCCAGGCTGGGGTCCTCGGGACGGTAAAAATCTATGGTTGGAAACAATTGGTGACATGGCTCAAAATCGTTCTCAGTGGCGCAGATGCATCCACTCCCTGTGACTTATGATCTTCAATGAAACTGTTTTGTATTTCTTTATTACTCCTTTGTCTCACACCTCTGCTCACTGTTTCTATTATGCTTTTCTTGTACTTTCTTCTCTTGCTTCGCGTGCTACACGGAATGTGGCGACTTGAACTTCCGCACATTTGTGCAAAGTTCTATGTCGAAAACAGACAGACAGACAGACAATTTACGTGTTATCCTTGTAAAATTAATTTATTCTAACCATTTCTACCTTTTAATTGTGTGTATTGATATTCTTCGTTAATTATCACCAGCGCCTTGACATGTTGACACTGACTGACTAATTATTGTTAACAAACATATCAGTGCCACTTGATGATTGGTAAATTGTTGTGTAATGTATTAAAAATTTATATGTGTATTAGAATAGAGCCAGAGTGAGATGAGGATCTAATTGAAAAGTAAGTAAATATGTCTTCGCTCGCCCAATCTTTCTGTTTTCTACATGTCTAACTGGGGATTTTTTTTCTACTTTGTTATCTTTTGCGCTAAATTCAACAGCTTCATAACAAAAAATGTTAACGCAATTTGAACACGATTACCCGGAACACCTTTTTCACTATGTGTGCCAGTAATAATGAGTCACAGTTACTGTGAGTAGGGACTGGAGAATATTACCTAATTACCCAGCAGCTTAAAGCAAGCAAAGCATGACTGCATCCCATGCCTGAGAGTCGATTGCGGAAGTCAATGAACCACAATGTTTATACGTCAACCAGAGATAATCAATAATATTTAAGTGAATAGCCTGGCAATGACAGCGCCTCACACTCCCACCCCCACCCCCCACTCTCTACACACACAAACACTAGCAACCATAAAAAAGTAAACCAATTTTTCATATGCTTATTGAAAAGAAAACACCAGTAGCCTTACTCGAAAAACCAAAACTACTTGCATTCCTCTCCAGGCACTTTGTCAATCACAAGTAGACTCCTAATTTTTAAGTGAAATATGTGCAGAGAAATTGGTATTTCAACTAATATTTGAGCAACAATTGAGCAAAAGAGAGGATGGTTCACTCAAAAGAGATGTTCTATAGAAAACCTACATCTATAGAACAATATATACATTTCTTCAGTTTTGTACCAATCCGATACAAAGTCAATTTGGTCAGATGCCGTTTCACGAATAGAGCAAGACGGATCTGTACAGATGACTCCCTACAAAATGAATTAGGATACATCCAAAATACGCTAGTCCAAATGGGTTGGTTATCTTAGTAGATTTGTAAGGAAACACGTGAACACCAGGTATAATAAAGAGAAACTGACAACAATTGAAAAGAAACAACTGTTCATGAAATTGCAATTTAATGGGACGTGGCTGGCGATAAAACGGACTTATACTGCCGCTACCCTCTCTGTTTGTCATTTTCCAGCCGACCAATTATGATTGCTCTAGTGAAAGACAAGCTACCTAGGTGTGCCACTTCTATGTGTATCTACAAATTTAGTTGCTCTTGTGGAGAAAGCTATATAGGGGGAGGGGAGGGGTGAATAACTAGACAGCTTAACAAACGCACCATTAATGAGGTCAGATAAAATCTATAAGAAGTTCTATTTTGACTCATTTGATTGATGACAGCGGTCACCAAAGGGGACAGAAATAGTGCCACCTTCAAAGTATATCTATCGCATTTCATCGAGCCTTTCGAAAGGAATTCGAACCCACCTTTTACACACAGACGAAACTATGGGAATTCAAGAGAACAATCCTCCTAGTCATGGCATACAACAAAAGCAGTTTGTTCTACCTTTGTCTCTCTCTCGGCCTAGGTGGATTCTAATTAAAACCCACCTACTCTTTCCTATTTTCCATTTCCTTCTTATATTTATGATATTTATTTAGACTCTGATCAGCTGTCCACTTCACCTTTAAGATTACGTAACTTTTAAGATTTGATCTAATTTATTTATTTATTTATTGACCTATCTGCATATAAACGTATTATTACTTTCGTTATTCTTGTTATCGCCACCTGCGTAAACATTATTATCATTATTTTGGTTATCATTATAATCATCGTTAGTAATGATGTTCAAAACATTTACCACATTATTATTATTTGATCCATAAAATCACCGTCATTGGTTAAAATTTTTTATACATAAATCTATGTAAATAAGACTAAATCCTGAAGACGATCTAATTGAAAACGGCAATATTGCTCGCTTATATGTCTTGTTCTAATAATAATTAGGTGAAAAAACAGGATTTGAAAAAAGTGAGACATAAACAGCGAAAAATCCTGATTAAAACCTATGCTGGACAGTATGATGTGCACTGTGATTGAGTAACACAAAGAAAAAACGAACAACAGAGATGAATAATTAAATAGCCTACCTGACAGCATACAGTACCACATTTTTCTAAGCTTTCAGATAAATCCAACTGGACAGCATAACCAGAATCAGGACTAACATTGGGCAATGACATCAAATCAGTAGAACGTACAAAGCAAGAGCCATGAAAAGTCTATGGTAGGGATAAAATATTTAAACAGAAAAACAGGTAATACTCAGTTATACATAGAAACAAAACAGAGGTCAATTATTATTTTTTCCTTTAATTTCTAGAGGAACATAGGGCTCCAGCCACGCACGTCCCCCTGCATTCGGTTCTCTGCTAGAGTTTTCACCTGGCTCCACGTCTGCCCACATGCTTTCATCTCCTCTTCACATCACCTCCTCCAAGTCACCCTTGCACTGACAACCAACTCGCCGCTTCGCTTTAGGGTTCCACTCGAGCAATGGCTTGCCTAGTGATGTCACTTGATGGTTTGTTTCCTCAGAGTATGGCCACCAATCCACCTACCTCCATTTCTTAAAGGTCAATACAGATGTAAATTAACGACTAATCAAAATAAAGGTTGTCAGCAGATAACAATTACATTACATCCATGGAGAATACGAATACAGCGACTTCACAGTGACGTTTGCATTGATGAAGATATATAGAAAGATAATAAAAACTTTGCTGTTAAGCCAATCCCAGGTCAGAGAACTTGCCTAAGTACATTAAAACCATTCCACTGGCTACCAGGGAATAATCTCGTTGACTTAGAAAATGATATAGTCCTTCTAGGCGAGGACGCTGACAAAATGAAGCAGTCTTCTGAACACCTTGAGCTGCAATCTACGAATGTTTGCCATGCGATTCACCCCCGCCAAATGTAAGATGATGAGGCTACAGGACTGGACTACACTGACTTCTAGCTTAGAAATAGGGAGTGAAGTCGTAGAGCACGTTAAGCGCTTCACTTATTTGGGAAATACCATCAGCCAACACTAACAGGTTGATCTCTGACGAAATCTCAGCACGGATACAGAGGGCTAATTTCGCATATGCCAGTTTACGCCGTCTCTGGCGTAAACGTGATATCCGGCTGGTTATCGACCAAAGGGCGGGTGTACTGCTCACCAGTCCATTCCGTCCTCCTTTATGGCTGTGAGCCAGACATGACTATAGAGAGTGGAAGACATGAAAAGACTAGCTGTCTTTGATCATAGGTGCCTGCGTTCTATCTCCCGTGTGAAGTGGTATAATAACATAAGCAATATTGAGGTTAGGCGTCGAGTGCTAGGTGAGTTGGAGCGGAAATCAGTCGACGAGGCTGTGAAGTTACAAAGACTGAGATGGTTAGAACATGTGTTACATATACATATTCATCGCCCTCCTCGACCGACGGAAATGTTAGCTGATAATAGGGTCAGGCTGGAAAAGAGTTAGCGGCGGTCAAATCAAAACATGGCTCCATCAATCAATGAAATCCACAACAGTTAGTTTAAGCCAGCCAACCAGCCACGTAGGAAGGTGTAGACTTCCGGACTGGCGGGGGTCTTCGGGGCGGTAAAAACCAATCACCGGCTGGAAACAATCGGTGATATGGCTCGAAATAGTCCTTGTCAATGGCTGGCGCAGATGCATCCACTCCTTGTGACTTATGATTTCCGATGAAACTATATTGTTCTTCGTTATTACTATTCCTTTTGCTCATATCCCTGTCTACAATCTCTATTATGCATTTCTTCTACTTTCTTCTCTTGGTTTGTGTGCTACAAGGAGGGAGGGAGTGTGGCGACTTGAACTGCTGCACATCGGTGTAAAGTTCTATGTCGAATACAGACAGAAAATCATCCCATCTGAATTATAAATCTCCATTAAATGGTGATTAGTATAAATTGACTCCCTTATTCACTTTAAGTGGGATCTTAAAACTACTTATCACCGATATGAACGTTGCATGAGTTTTATTCACTCTAAACACCACTACTTTTCACAAAGAAAGGATCTGTAGTGTATATATATATATATATATTCATGGAAATCATTTCACAGGTGGAGTATAATTGGAAATCAATAAACAATTGACAATGTAATTAATAGTGTTCTCTGAGTTGGTTAGTTTAGTTGCGGAGCTTTCGACGTCCTTCTGGACAGCATCCCCTTTCAGCGAAATTTTTAGCACAAAGTGAAATGATTATTAATTAATTATTATTATTATTATTATTAATTATCGTCATTCTTATCACATGTATATGTGTATATTGACTGAGCAATTATTTAGTGCCACTTAATAACCTTTTTCTGTAACATAAATACGACTGTACAGCTTGAAAATGAAATCGTTGGAAAGAAATTTCTTCGCTGAACAAAAACTGTGCTTTTACTTATGAATAAATGGGTATTTTTCGTGATATAAATATGTATTCAAGTGTTGGTTTGTAGGGATTTGGTTGGTTTCAGGATTTCATCATGAGCTGATATTAGTTAGAGAACTATTGGTTCCAGTGGGAAGTCGTGACCAGTAGGGTGCAGCGGGTCGGGTGTGAGGACAAATACTCGCCGAAGACATTGGCTAGCGGTCGCGCTATGTCGTGAAATGATTTGAATTTCTTCATGAGTGATAAAATTGCGTCTCCCGGTAACCATCTTTACATATGTATTGATCATTTTCTATTGACTTGGAGTTTAAACTTTCTGGTCACATGATCTATATTAACGTGTTTGTTAGTTGCATATTCGCCTGAGTACCAGGCTTCTAGGAATTCCCTGGCACTTTTGATGTTTTCTCTGTCTAAAATGTCGACATGATCCCAATCAAACTGATATCCATAATTATCTATATGCGTTGATATGAAAGAAAATGGATATCATGTCTTTACACAGCTGATTTATGTTCCTGGATTCTGATTAGAAGGGGACGGACGCCTACTTTGGCCGATGTAATGCCTGTTAAAGTTCATACAATTTATTTTGTAAATGGTATTAATTTTATCTCCTTTTTCTGTTGGATAAGTCTTTCGGTTTTCATAATATCGAATTAAGCGATTCGACTGGTTTGTGTCCTATATCTATATCAAACGGTTTCAATATTCTAGCTGTTATTATTTCAGAGATATTTCTCATATATGGTAGGATGAACTTTCTTGTGGTCTTTGATGATGGTTCCTTGTTGGTGTTGTGATTTGATTTTTAACACGTTTTGATGAAATTTTGTGGATAACAATTCTTTTTGAAGACCGTTTATATAGGTATTTTCCTTCCATTCTTTTCAACAAACATCAGAGTGCTACAGTGTGTTTGAACTCTCTTTTAAACAATGTCTACGCACAGTTTCTCTTGCAAGTAATTGGATTATTGCTAGTATAATTGAGTATAGTTTAAAATCCAAGTGAAAAGAAAAAAATGGTCAATACATACGTAAAGATGGTTACCGGGAGACGCAATGATATCACTCATGAAAAAATTTATATCATTTCATCACTTTATGCCAAAATTTGCGCTGAAGGGGGATGTTGTTCAGAGGGTGGACGACGAAAGCTATGCAACTAAAAACCAACCAGCTCAGAGAAAACTATTAATTGCAAATCATCCCACCTGAACTACAAATCTTCTCTATTATTTCAATTGACTTTGTGTCGTTCAATTAAATTCAAACCGCTGTTGTCTAGTAATATTATCGTCTGACCTTTTTCTTGATATACATCGGCTCGCAGAGAAATAATTATGAGTTTGTTAACAGAATGTAGAATCCTAGCTAATAAACTACGTGTAAAAGTTCACTCTAGTCGTCAAAAACTTATGAAACGAAACGGAGATCAGCCATTTCAGCCAAAGTCGAATAGCCACACACACACACACACACATATGTGAAAGAAAGAAAAACCATTTCCATCAGTTAAACTCAAAATAAACCTAATCAATCAATACAAAACCAACAAATCGACTGGTTGAAGAAGCAGTCAGCGAAGACAGGACTCTAGGTGAACATTCCATATTAGTTTGATTATTAAATGTATCACACAGTGAAACAGTATTGTATACTGGATGACGTTTCGAACACAATTTATTGTTCATAATCATATCAATTTTTTTTTTAGGTGAACATATAGGACAGAGACAGAGGTGATGAAGATAACCGAAGAACTGTAACAACAACAACAACAGCAATCAGCACAAATCACCATCAACGGGAGAGATTTGATAGAAGGTCAACTCCTTCATTTATCTGGCTAGGAAGCACGGTTTCAACCAAAGGCGGTCACAGAATGGATGAAGATATCAAAGTCAGCCAACCAGCCAGAATCGGGGGGGGGCAAGATGCGCCCTCATCAACCTGAAACCAGTATGGAAATTTGAAATCAGCATAAAGAACAAGACTCGGATTCTGTTTAATACATAATGTGAGGTCAGTCAGTCAGTCACTTCTTCTATACGGGTCACCCGGCCGATAGCTGCTACCTTGACGTGGTGTGGTCAGGCTTGCACATCGTGATGGTCCAACAAGCTGCACTGGCTGGAAAAAATCTTCCCGCAGGTCCTACTTGCCAGGAAGGTTGGTAGGATGGCGATTGGACTAAAAGCAGTTACCGCCATCCTGTAAGAATCTTTCTTACACTATGCTGGGGGTCTGAGGGCGAAGTCGTACTGCTGGGGAACAAGAATGTAACAACAGTAAGGTGTTTCCCTCAGATAACCAGCATGCCAGCCAGCCAGATATGCTGTCTCTTCAGTCTGGAGATAGAGAGTTAGGAAAGGTCGACCCCAACAATTGTATATCCCTACTTACCACACTTACGATGATCAGTAACCGGCGGTAAGTTTACTAATATGGAAGCAATTCCAGAAACCAGTTCACACAGGCCGTGCGTGGCCGGTCTCAAGCAGTTGTCCCCTGGGGTCTGCGGTCACACAACACTAACCCTCTTTCCGTTTCAGGTACCCGAAGAATCAATCAACTTTCACGGTGTAGGCAGCCGGGAAGTAACAACCGCCCACATACTTCCAAAAGCACACGAAGCCTTCCTGAGCAACATTCTCCTTTACTTACACATCACCTACCTCATCTTGCTTCTCTACTACAGCTTTTACTATTCTGCAGGCTAGTGAGTCATCTTCACTTCACTCTGTGACCATCACACCCAAATAGAATCCCACTGGCAAGCGATGAGTGGGTCGTCAGTGCGAGGGTGACATATAGGAGATAGTGTGTCGAGAAAAAAAAGAGACAGCAAAGGTGGTCGTGGGGTCAGCCAGCTGAAGAGACATCAGAAGCCCCAAGGGAATTATATACATATAACAAATTATATTTTTTTAAAAGTATAATACAAACCTGAATACTTAGTCCTTGAGTGCATCGAATGCGCATAACAGCTTCAAAACCGATTTTTCTAACCAAATATCGATCGAAATCCCGACGGAATCGTTCCACTTCAACACACTCAGTAAATTGACACTTGCTGTAGTTATTTGTTGTTGTGTTGGCACTTTGTGTAGTACTGTTTGACTGTACATTCTCAAGTAGTGCGTCATGAATTTGCGGTGAGTAACAAAAGTCTGGATAATGATGAATAGTACCACTTGAAAAACGACTAGCTCCAGATATTGTTGCTATATCACAGTATTGAGAGTTAAAGATAAACATATCCACAGCCACCTGTAATTTTGTAACCGAAAGATAAAGTTATTATGCAAAGACAATAATACCAAAAAGAAAAATTCGAAAGTTCCATTTATAACAAAGGAATAATTACATGGTGAACGGTGACTAGTAATTGAATCCAGGATGCACGTTTCATCTAGTTTGGGAACACAATCGTCATATTTCTTGACCTGAAAGCGGTATACGATTCCGTCAGCCGAGAGGTACTATGACGATGTTTGACTGTGATGAAGGGGATACCGAGAAAATACATTGCTTTACGAGTTGATCACGGATTGATATCAGTTAGAGAACCATTGAAAACCAGCACTGGAGTACTGGACAGCATCTGTTTCATCCTAGTTTGGGAATCATCGGCAGTACGCACCCACTGGGATTCGAACCCAGGACCTTCCGGTTACAAAGCAAGCTCGTAAAACATAATTAATCCTTACAAACCAAACTATAGAAAATACATTGTACTGATCAAGGCACTCATTCTACTCGAAGTCATGCAGCCAGCCAGGTGAGAGTTGCCAACGAAGAGTTGTCATCTGAAATGGTGACAACCAGTGCAGTGGTGTCTGTCAGGGATGTCAACTCACTATCCTCATTTCTGTTTTATTTCATCATAGATGTACCAATGGAATTATTTCTAACTGACTTCAGTGACTCAGGGATTGACTTGTTATCAGGGAATAATCTCGCTGACTTACAATATGCAAATAATATAGAAAAAGAGAAGATGTTCAGCGAAGAGACTCTTTTCGACGAATTTATTCACATAGCTGTAATTATTTGTGTGTGTGTGTGTACATGAGATTTGTCAAGTTTAGATAATTTATTAGGTAATATAAGAATGATCTAATATAGAAACAAGGTTAATCAGACAGCAACTAAAGTAAGACTGAGTTAGTTAGTAAGTTAGATGACGTAATATAATTGACTAAAATGTTTCAACTTAGGTCAGGGTAGCAACAAAGGTAATTACAGGTAGAGACTAAGTAGGAGTGGTGTAGTGCATAATGCCATTTAAATTAGAACTGAAAGTGAGCAATTAAGTTGGATGACGTAACATAAATGACTAGAAATTGAGCGTTGGTCAAGTCAGTAACCATGTGGTAGTGAGGTGTACAAATTAAATCGGGTGGGGGTAGAGAACAAGAAAGTTGAAAATGCAAAATATTACAATTGAGAAGACAAAATAATACTAATGAAGAGACAGAAAAAAAGATTGGGTAGAATTTACTTGTCGGGTAATAAGATAGATTATGTCGATTGCAAGTGTGGTGATTGAACGAACTTCTCCTGTATGCAGAGTTCAGAGCTAAGCAAGTGAATAGACCAAATAATATAGACCTTCTGGGTAAACACGCTGACAGAATACAGCAGAGCCTTCTGAACACCTTGAGGGGCAGTAATCCACGAATGTTTGGCGTGCGATTCGGTCCCGACAAATGTAAGATGTAAGATGCTACAGGACTGGATAACATCAGCCACCTAAAGTGGTGGCTGAGCGTGTTGACCACTTCACTTATTTCGGATGTCACATCAGCCAGTCCCATCAGCAGGTTGATTGCTGACCAAATCTCAACACGGATATAGAAGGCTCGTTTAGCATATGCTAACTGATGCGATCTCTGGCTTAGTAGACGTTATATCCGACTGACTGGTTATCGACCACAGGGCGCATGTGTACTGCTCAGCAGCACTTAGCTCCATCCTCCTTTATGGTCGTGAACGAGACATGGCCATTGAAAGTAGAAGACATGAAAAGGCTGACTAGATAGCTCCCTTTGGTCATTGTTGTCTGTGTTCTATCTCTCGTATTAAGTGGTATAATAAGATGAACAATATTGAGGTTAGACACCAGTGATCGAATGCTAGGTAGGTGGGAGGGGAGATCAATCGACGAGGTGATTGTGAAGCTACTAGATCGATTAAGATGGTTAGAACACATGTTACGCATGCATGACCAGCTATCGATCGCCTTCCTCGACCGAACGGGCGATGTCAGCTGACACACGGTCAGCTTGGAGAAGAGCTAGTAGTAATAGTAGTGAAACAAGAAAATGACATCGGTCAATGAAATCTATAACAGTTCGTCAGAGCCAGTCACGTAGGGAAGGAGGTGTAGATTGTCTGGCTGGAGAAAGTTAGTGATATGGTCCAAAATCGTCGTTGTCAATGGCTGGCGCAGATGCATTCACTCTCTGTGATTTGTCAGCTATATATCATATAAAACTCTATTGTTCTTCCATATTACTATTCTTTTACCCTCACACGTCTCTTTATTGTCCCTCTTTCGAATCTCGCTTCTCTTCATTCATGTGCTACATGAAGAGAGAGTGTGGGTGACAACTCGAACTTCTAAAACACCTGTGAAAAGTTTCATGTTGCAACCAGTTAGTCAGCCATTTGGGAACACGATCACTGCAGATTCCAGGTATATCCAACTGATGCATCCTGGATCCCACTGCTAGTCATCTAACACCCAGTAGGATCATGTCGTTAATCCCATAGACATCGTTAACTTAAAAAAAAAAATTAAATACATATTTAAATAGAAACAATATTTCAATGATACCTGTTGATGAGCACAATCCAAAGCGAAAGTCTTATAGAAGTCAGTTGATAAATTCAAGTGTTTTATGTCCACTGAACAACGATCACTTGGTTCTTCGCGTAAACTGAGCGCGCCGACACCAATGTTAGGCAGGCATGTATTAAAAACAGTAATTCGACCGCCTGTTGAACCGATTAACTTCTGTGCAGCCTATAAAAATGAAAAGATGCGTGTGCACATTAAAAATATTGATATATATATAACTACTTTTTTCAGTTATGGTGTGGTGAGAGCTTGCTACTAGATGAAATTAGTAGACAACAATTTACGTCAATATTTATGTCCCCAATACTGGTCGTGAGAAAAGTAAGAATAAGGACTGACTTAACAATTAATCACAGAAAACTTTCCATAGGCGGATGCAATTTGCAGATAGATAATCTGAACTTCAAGAAACGGCCACAAAGGGATGCAAGACTCACGTTCAACGAGAAACAACCAATCAGAAGACTGTGTTTGTTTGCTTACAATAACGAATAATAATAATAATGTACATGAAAATCTATAAGTATTTGTTGATTTCGTAAATAAACGATCTGTTTCCTAGGCCTTATCTTCTCTTGTCACATTTGATGTCGCTGTCTACCGACAAATTAAAAAGCCTATGCCCTGAAGTTATTTGATGGAGACATATGCAACTTCGGGAAGGATTTCGAGGCTTCTGCACAGTTGAGTGGCGTTCAAGATCTGTCAGCGATAAGGCTGTTACTTGGAACGCTGCTGGAAGGTAGAGAGAATACAGGACAGGGTCAGTCAAACAGTTTCCAAAGTGGTAAGGACCATATATGGTCACGTTGAGATGGGGTTACTCAGACAAAATCGCAGTGGTAAACGAAGAGAAACAGGTGAACATTAGCGAGGGCCAAGATACCAGAAAGCAAGACAAACGAAAAAAGCCCCTAGAACCAAGAAGACCGAACCAAATTCATTCGGAAGTCTTTGATGGAGGGACGAGAGTGGTGAGAGCTGGCTACTAACCAAAAAGGTAGACAGTAATTTACGTCAATGTTTATGTCCCGAATATTGGTCATGTGAAAACAAGAACAAAGACTGACAGCAGACTTTGAGTAGGCGGATACAATTTGCAGATAGATAATCTGACATTCAGGGAGAAACAACCAATCAGAAGACTGTGTTTTTCTGCTAACAATAATCTATAATAATGTACATGAAAATGTATAAATATGTGTTGATTTCGTAAATGAACGATCTGTTTCCCTGACCCTTGTTTACTGTTGTTACAATGTTTGCATGCAATCAAGTCAGCAGAGAGTGATGACTTTGATTACCTACCAAGCAATAATAAGTTACTGGTATGAACAAAGACAAGTCAGGTGACATGTCGATATTTTTAGAAACATCATGTATACCACGGGTAAAATAAATCATACAAAAGGTATCAGCTGACTTTAGTTCACATGTATATATACACACACATGGTGAACAATTGTAGCAAAAACATATTAAATATAAAATGACTTTTTATAGCGAAATCGTTTACTCTGAGATTATGAGGATATCAAGAAATGCCTAAGGAAAGAAACTAACTCTCAAGGTGTGTTGTTGAAAGAGCTGTCAGTCACAGTGAAATGTGACAATACTACTGCGTGAGTCGATAACCATTCCAAACACGTCACAAAGCCAGCCAGCGTTGAAGAATCCCTTCTCCATAATCTACCAGGTGCCTAATAAATTGCCAAAGTTATCGTCAAAGCACCGCATGCTCCAAAAACCAGAGGCTAGTGCGATTCGCCTCAATACAACCAGTGTTCTGTGTTCAAAAGAAGCAAGTCCAGCCAGTCACTATTACTGCCCTGACTGGCCTTCAGTAGAAACTATCAATTCATGAATCTTTCTTAATTTTTCTGACATTCAGCTTATTTTATGTTGATGCTATGGATCTGTAATCTACTGTTATTATTGATTCGATGTTATTTAAACAACATTAATGTTGTTCTGGTTTAGCACTAGTAACTAGTGTGATGTGTCTAGTCCTCTCATTGGTGGTGTAGACTGAATTCTACCAGTCAGGTTGTAATGTGGCCACCATTCTAGGTAGCTCTCCATTACGGCGTACATTGATTTGATGATATTAGATGGTTGGAGGGAATCGGCCACAGGAAGCCTTGGACGCGGGTTCGAATATCAGAAGGGATATGAGTTGTTCCTTCAAGGTTGCAGATACGCCTTGCTGACTAGTGCCCACTAGCACGAAACCTAGGTCAGGCAAGGGTTCCTGTCGATTGCCTCCAACCATCTAATATCATTAATGTTGTTCATAACACTAATTCATTCATTCATTCATTCACTATAATGTATGTATAACTGTAGAGCCTGATGACGAAGGCGTTATCAAAAAGACTATTCTTTGTTCAGTCTCTATTCTTTTGAAAATATCACTAACCAGATACGCTACGGTATGTGTGGTTTAAAACCAGCCAGTTAAGTCGAAGTGACCTAAGTAAGCACCGGAGAACAACTTCGCTCATTTTGAGGTCGAGTTAGTCAGACAAATATGCTACCCAGTAAAAAATCAAAACACCGCTTGGCTATGTGGAACACATCTAATAAACGAACCGAAATGGGAACTGGCAAGAGGTGGTAATCTACGGTGTTGACACGAACTGAAACTCACATCGGTTAATCAATAATAATAAGCAAATATAATCACGGTATTTTCAAGACTAATCACTCTGGAATAATATAATAATCAATACTATGTACGTTAACAATACAAATAAAAATTAAAAGCAACTGTTTTTTAACCTGGGAATTTAAAATACTCTAGCCGGGATATTGATTTTGTATTTACCTTAACATGTTGTTAGCGGAATTATGATTTAAGGATTGAATAGAAAAACTAGGGTGGTAAAAACAAGAGACATGAGACACTAATATGTGAAATATACACTATGTAAGGGAAATATAAATTGTCCAACTAAAGTCTATATGGTAAATAATGCTAGAAAGAAGGGGGTAAGGAATCAATCTCAGTGGTTTAGATGCATGCATAGCCTACCTAACCCTTCCATTGTACAATGTCATATTCTTGTGCTTGCTTTGTGTGGATCACTTTTTTCATGTATTACAGTTGGTTGGCAGGGACTGGCCCTATTCAGGTAGACAGTTAGTAGTTACCTGGGTTACTCCTAAGGGGGAGTTGTGACCAGTGAGATAAAGCAGGTGGTAGAGTGTGAGGACAAATACTCGCGCCACCGATGACATTCGCTAGTGCCAGTCGCGCCATATCATGAATTGTCAGAGGTTGGAATTCATGTACTGGCCATTGGATCAGGTTCCAGTGGCTTATTGGTCGACGAGCTCGCTCGCCTTGTAACCAGAAGGTCCTGGATTCGAACCCTATCAGTAAGTGAGTACCACTGAAGAATCCAGACTAGGACGAAGCGACTGTCCAGTACTGCCTGATGGTTTTCCAACGGTCATGTCTTTGTCTAGATGAAGTACAACAACTTACAAAGTAATATTGAATAGTGTACTAGTGTAATGACAGAAGACAAGAGCCAGGCGACAGATTGTTAATGGAGAAAATCATGAGGTATTTATAGATTCTTATGTACAGTGCATTATTGTTACCGGAGAAGCAATTTCTCCTGACTGGTTGTTTTCTCGCTAAAGGTTAATTCTGTTATTGCTTTTGCGGTCGTTTCTCAGAAAATTAAGCCATTACTCTCAAGTCTGTGTGGACGTCAACAGGACTACTCAGCATGAAAAATAAGATCCGGATTTTCAACTCCAATGTGAATTCAGTCAGTGCCACTATACGGATCACAGACTTGGCCAGCGCGTCATGAAGAGCACCTCACACAGACTACAAACCTTCATCAACAGCTACTTTCGCTCATTACTCAAGATCAGATGGCCGGTCAGAAAAGATCAACAATACGGATCTCTGAGAGCAAACCGACCAGGAACCGATTGCGAAACAAATAGGCAGGAAGAAATGGAGGTGGATTGGATTGGTCATACTCTGAGGAAACCACCACCAAGTGATATCACTAGACAAGCCCCCCCCTTGAGTGGAACCCGAATGGGAAGCGGCGAGTTGGTTGTCACTGTGAGGGTGACATGGAGAAGGTGATGTGAACAGGAGATGAAAGCATGTGGGCAGACGTGGAGCCAGGTGAAAACTCTAGCAGAGAACCAAAAGCAATGGAGACCTGAGTGGATTAAGCCCTATATTCCTCTAAGAATTAAAGGAAATAATACTAATAATAATAATATCTGTAAAATCATATTTCCACACGTTAACTCCGCTGTGATTGGCTGGTAATTTTCTCAAGGTTAAGCATTGGCTTTTGTTCTTTTTTCTTCTCATGGCCCTGATTCAGGAGGTGAACATCGATGTAACTTGTTGTCGACAAGTTTTGGCTTGTTCGCAGCCAACTCTGTCACCACACTAGTACTACTACTAATACTTGTTTCACTTGTTTTAGCCCGGAAATTTTTACACAGATACTTACAAACATTCAATTATCAACTTTCATTTATACTTTTTTATTAATCTAATAATAATAATAATAATAATAATAATAATAATAATAGTTATAATAATTTGCTTTATTCGAAAACAGTACTTGTGATACAGAATAGAATTCTCCGCATTTCACTACAGTATTGTTGCATCCAGTTAGTACATTATCAAGAAACAAAATTCTACATAGATTATGGGTAATCTCAGTTAGTTTTGACAACAACATATTAGCGCATATCGGTAGCAAAGTCAAAAGTGAACAGAATGTTTGAAGTTGTTAGAAAAGTAGATACTAGCATGTTTACTCGCGTAAGCGGTAACAAAAATGTCGACATATACAGAGTGTGAAAGAACGAAGAAGAATGTTTTAAGTGGAGTTTGTAAGGAAGAGAGAAACAAAACAGCACATAACAGAAAAAAGAGAGAAAAGGAAAAGAAAGAAAGAAAACGTTGTACCTATAAATGATATGAGTTGGAAAGACGAGATCCACTTTTTCTGCTGACTATATAACAAGCTATAAGTTTCACGCCTAATGCTTTCTTTATTGCACAGAACACGAGCTAAGTAGGTAGGGTATGGTTGAGTTTTTGTACTTACTAGTGCGAGTATATAGTTTTCTATATAGGCTTCTGGTTCTGCCTGCCTGATGAGATACAAGGGGAGAGTTGTGAATGATGAAGAGGGTGTGAGTTAGATAAAATGGATTTAGCCCGTTTTTCAAATGAGTCCAAGTGACCAAGAGTCGACCAGAATCTTAACAATCTAGTTCAGTGACACGTTGCTTACCCTGCTGACAACCTTTAACACCTTACGTAATAAGATATAGTCCTTCTTCAGTAGCCCTGGGAAAACTAAGGGGGAATAATAGAGAATAATAGGCAGGATGCAAGAGTGAACGAGTCGTAGGATTATGCCAGAATATCTTAACTTCTTGATGTAGAAGGTGAGATGGAATACTTTCTTAGAAATCATCAAGATATTAGACGACCATTGTATAGATTGTATAATTTCAACTACATTGGTGGGGTCTAATTTTTTCGTATGCGATAGCTTTATGCTGATCTCTGCTGTCTGTTCATGTATTAATTCTTAATATATATATATATATATATATATATATATATATATATATATATATATATATGCGCCTAATAAAATACTAAATGTCAGTCACGCACAAACACTAACGGTAAATGATATTTAGCGTTTATTTTTGTTTTTGTGCGTTTCTCTATTCAGTCCATAGTCTGTGTGTGTCTCTACAGCCAAGTCATACTGGATTGTTAACACTTTTATTTACACAATCAATAGATAGTCAAGGTTAATCATTTCTGGTCTTGCACAGGAATCTAAAACAACACAAAACACAACGTAACAGCAAAAACCACCACCACCACAACAACAACAACAACAAAACTCTACGACGTGTGTATGAGATTTTACCGATTATTTAATCACACACAAACACACATTATACATTAATAAACTGTGAACTAGCTAGTATTATTATTGTTATTAGTATTACAGATAAGAGCAGAGGTCATTTGCTGAAAACAAGACAGTGAAAAACATCTACAGTCAGCACAATGTCTATTTTTAGACAACTAGTATCATCTCACCATTAGATAAATCAATGTGTATTGGTTTGTAAGGATTTTTAAAAACAATTACTCCTCCCTTGATAAATTTGAATAAGGCATTAAGAAGAAAAATTTCGCGAGATGATATCATATACACATATATATATTCAGTTTTATTACCTAATGGTTGTTATCCGGAAAGCCTTATCACTTGTCACAGTAAAGAATGACCACATCTCGGAAAGACAACTTCTGTACCAAAGAAAGCTATCTACCTTTATTAATTAACCTGCTATTCAAGGGTGACCAGATTATGCAGTTGACAGCTGCCTTAAAGACACTTCGGTCAGTCATCAAACGCACATTATTCAACGCCGCATCTCTTTTTTTTCTCATTTGCCGAACATTTTCGATTCCTGTGCCTACCTACCTACGATTAAAGGACGAAATTCTGTGGACTCTACTCCCCTCAAACTGTATCTACAAGTTCACCTGCAGCTGCGGTGACACCTATATAGGTAGAACCAATAGAATGTTCCAATGTCGTCGAAAAGAACATATAGAAAATCCCAACGCGATTAATCTGAATAGAAATCCAGCATCATCATCCATTGCAAAACACTTATTAATGTCAGGTCACAAAATCAATATTAATGACTGTTTCACAATTATTTCACACAACTCTAATTCAAGGTTGTTTGTTGGAGGTGATGGAAGCACTTTGTCGCATTATTTGCATACAGCCTAAACAATGTGTACGAAAAACAGTAGACTTCAATCTTCGCCTACCATGAACTGACTACTTGACCTATTTAAATATGATTGGTCATTATTATGTACTATTGTTTGTTATTTAACTGAGTAATTGTCATGAACTTTATTTTATTTTACTATTGTTAACCATGTTGATAGTTGTAAAGTGGTTGTAAAGAAACTACGAAATGAAGATATCATCTCGCGAAATTTGTAAGGATTTGATTGATTGGTTACAGGATTTCATCATTAAGGCTGATATCAGTTAGAGAACCATTGGAAAACCTGCTGTGAATGCTGAACAGCCAGATGTTTTGTCAGACTAGTTTGGGACTGACGCTTCATCAGTACCCACCCCACTGCAAGGGTTCAAACCCAGGACCTTCTGGTTACAAAGCTAGCTAGCTCCTGGACCATCAAGCCACTGGGACCCGATCCAATAGCCAGTGTATGAATTCCAACCTCTGACAGTTCATAACATAGTGCAACCTCTAGTCAATGTCATCGGGGAGTATTTGTGCCAAACTAGGATGAAACAGTTTTTCAGTGTACTCCTAGGTTTTCCAGTAGTTCTCTAACCGACGTCAAAACTCACGATGAAATCCTGTAACCAGATAGTTCAATGATTAGAAATTATACAATCCACAAGAAGAGACCTATAGAGACGCCTGCCTCTAGAAATCTAAAGTATTCATATTATCATGATATATGCGCTATCTATGTGTATGACCATGTAAATGAAATTTATGTTGCTAACCCGCCAAAGCAGATAGTCAAAATTCAGGTCGGTTGAACAGCTTAGTTAGACATGATGCAGATGTGTAGCTCATAACATGAATGACATTGGCGTATTTTTATCCTCTGAGATGAATGGTTTACTTGTGAATCTTCCATTGTCTTTCTAGACATCTTCAGAACATAATTCAAATTAAAGCATGTACTGGTGTTGTCTAGAATGACAATTAGAAAGCTCTGCTAAGAAACTGTTCAGCTGAGAGAACACAATTCCATCAACCGTTTAGTTATATCTAAGCCGAATCGCGATTAGGATATATTGCTGATATGCTCTACCCTAAACAAGCGAAAACAACACTATTTGTTACAGGATTTCATTATGAACCGATATCGGAAAACCTTCTACATGGAGTACCGGATAGCCAGTTATTTCGTCAGACTACTTTGGGACTGACGCTTCATCAGTAAGCACCCACCCACCCCACTGCAAAGGTTCGGACCCAGGACCTTCTGGTTACAAGGCGAGTGAGCTCATAGACCTTTAAGCCGCTGGAACCTGATCTACACACGTATATATGTATGTACCTGAATTTATTGGGAGATCCTTCCATGACAGGATAATAACTGAGCGAAGACCTCTGGCCGGAGTAATAATGTTCAGAAATACATGACACGTTATACGGAGAAGAATGGTTGGACGTGAATACAACTATTAGCGACTATTTGTGAGCTTCAAGAAGGAATAAACATGGACGCGCAAACGAGGACATACAACAATAGGAAATCTTACAAAGTAATTAATGTATATAGTCAATTTTGCACAATTTATAACAGCACGGAAACGGAATATCGACAGGTCATAGAAAGGCATTCGATGGTGTCAGAAGTAACAGTCAGAGTTGATAAGCTTTAAGACAGAAAATGTACTCTTATTCAGTTAAGAACGAGCGGTATTCTAGCAGACTTAAGGTCGAATAAAATTGTAGGCAAATATTTACTTGTAGATAAAATCCCTTCTCAATATTATCTGTCTTGTCTTTTTGATCCGGTGATTTTTGAAATTTTTCTTCATCACTCAGGATGGTACATAATTTATTGACATAGTCATCACGATTAAAAATAACAATACCTGATCCACTGTCTGGACGAATCAGTATTATGTTTTTGTTGTTAAACAATTCATTAAGTTGTCTTTTGTGTTCTTTTGATAACATTTGTCGTTGTTTGCCTTGCGTTCTTTGGAACTGGTAATAAGTTTCCAGATTCGCCAGAGAAATACGTTTTTAACTATTCTAATATAACTTTATCGTATATTCAAATGCAAATCTTATCTCTTGGTTTGAAGTTCTATACTTTTTCGTCCAGAGTTAACGAATTAGACACAAAAGTTCAGTTTGAAAATCTCATGAATCAAACACATGACTTGAGTCCAACGTCTAGCGAAGACGTTGAACAATTTAAATCTCCATTACTTCATTGTTATTACCAGTACCAAAGAACGCAAGGCAGACAACGACAAATGTTATCGAAAAAAAAAACACAAAAGACAACTTAATACTGATTTGTCCAGACAATGGATCAGGTATTGTTATTCTTAATCGTGATGACTATGTCAATAAATTATGTACTATCCTGAGTGATGAAGAAAAATTTCAAAAATCACCGGATCAAAAAGACAAGACAGAAAATATTAAGCTGCTCAACTTTGAGACGTTGTGACCTTCTTTGATAACATAATTAAAGCTGTGACATAAAATCAACCAACGTTTGGAACAGTTTATTATGTGTGTGTGTGTTGGAAAGCGATACATAGCCTGTCAAAATTGTGTAATATATTGTCTACTCAATTTTTTCCACTGGTTTGACATATTTAAAGAACACAAGATCCTGGGTTCGAGCCCCGGTGAGGGCGTACTGATGAAGCGTCAGTCCCAAACTAGGACGAAACAGCTATCCAGTACTCCTTGTGGCAGGTATTCCAGTGGTTCTCTAACCAATGTCAAGCTCATGATGAAATCCTGTAACCCACCAAATCCATACAAACCAACACTTAAATATGGTAATTTGATTGGAAACTAACTATTGTCATGTGTCTAATCCTTTGTTAATTGAATGCTGAATTCTCTCAGTCAGTCAGGTTTCCAATGTGGCCACTATACACCACTAGGGGGCGGTTTCATCATGGTGCACTTTGAATTGCTGATTGACATTAGATGGTTGGAAGCAATAGGCCCACAGGAAGCCTTGACGGGACGGACCTAGGCTCCGTGTTAGTCGGCACGCACCACCAGTCACCAAGGCGTATCTGCCATCTTGAAGGTACTTATGTCTCTTCTGGGATACGAATACGTGTCACCCAGTGACGCCTCCCTCGACGAGCTATGTTAGCGGATATAGGGTCAGGCTGGAAAAAAGCTAGCGGCGGTCAAACAACAACTTGGCCTCACCAGTCAATGAAATCCACAACAGTTGGTCTAAGCCACGTAGAAAGGTGTAGACTTCCAGGCTGGGGTCCTCGGGACGGTAAAAATCTATGGTTGGAAACAATTGGTGACATGGCTCAAAATCGTTCTCAATGACTAGCGCAGATGCATCCACTCCTTGTGACTTATGATCTCCAATGAAACTGTTTTGTATTTCTTTATTACTCCTTTGTCTCACACGTCTGCTCACTGTTTCTATTATGCTTTTCTTGAACTTTCTTCTCTTGCTTCGCGTGCTACACGGAATGTGGCGACTTGAACTTCCGCACATTTGTGCAAAGTTCTATGTCGAAAACAGACAGACAGTGACGCCTGTAGTCAGAGACGATACCACTGAGCAGCAGGTATTTGAGCTCACGATTGACCTACTGTAGGACTGTATTAGGTACTTTTTGATTGGACATTAACTAGTGTCCTGTGTCTAATCATTTGTTTACTGCAGACTGAATTCTGTCGGTCAAGTTTGCAATGTATGATACACAAGAATGAAGTGATGATTCTATCTGCTCACGGTTTCAAGTTTAATAAGATCTTTGAGACTATCTATCATTCATTATGGCGGACACTTCAAAAATTTGACTTTTAAAAACTCTATACTTAAACGGCTGGATTCAAGTGAAACAAGTCATGTAATGATCAAATCGTCACACTACGGATCATCATTGAACAAAGCTTGGAATGACAGTCACCTCTCTATCTCAACTTCATCAACTTTGAAAAGGCCATCGATAGTGCGGAGTCGATCGATAGGTGATTTGGAAACTACTTCGCTACTACGGAGTGCCATCGACAATTATACATCTCATCCAACAGCTATTCGATAATGCTGCATGCCAAGTAATCCACAACGGGAAATTTACGGAATCCTTCGAAGTGAGGACGGGAGTAAAGTAAGGCTGCCTACTATCGCCAATGATCTTCCTGATTACAGTAGATTGGATAATGCGACAGACAGCGGAGGGCAATGAGGAAACAGGCATAAAATAGACTCACACAAAAGACTTGGAGGATGTGGATTTCGCCGATGATATATGTCTGATTTCCCACAAACTGGAGGATATGCAAGGGAAAAGCAACAAGTTGGCAGAAGCATCCAGAGACGATAGGACTTCAGGTAAACATAGAGAAAACAGTGGTGATGTAGATTCCTGGGCAACATTAGCAGCAACAACAACAATAGACAACAATCAGCAGGCATAAATGGGAGGAACCAGAAAGAAACAACCTCCTTTACTTACCTGGGAAGCATCGTTTCAACTACCGGAGGAACTGACGAGGATATCAAAGCAGCAAGGATCGGGAAAGCAAGACAAGCTTTCATTACTCTCAAGTCTGTGTGAAGGTCAACAGCAGTCAGCATCAAAAATAAGACCCAGGTTCTCGACTCCAATGTGAAGTCAGTGCTACTCACCGTACGGATCAGAGACTTAGCCGGCGCGTCATGAAGAGCACCTCAAACAAACTACAGACCTTCATCAACAGCTACCTTCGCTCATTACTCAAGATCAGATGGCCGGCCAACACAGATCAGCAACAGGGATATCTGGCAATGAGCGAACCACCCCAGCTGGAACCAATTGTGCAGCAAATAGGCAGGAAGAAATGGAGGTGGATTGGATTGGCCATACTCTGAGGAAACCATCAAGTGACATTAATAGACAAGCCATCGCTCGAGTGAAACTCGAAAGGGAAGCGGCGAGTCAGTTGGTCGTCAATGTGAGGGTGACTTGGAGGAGGTCATGTGAAGAGGAGATGAAAGCATGTGGGCAGACGTGGAGCCAGGTGAAAACTCTAGCAGAGAACCGAACGCAATGGAGACGCGCAGCTGAACCCCTATGTTCCTCTAGGAATTAAAGGAAATAATAATAATACTTAAACGACAAGGAACATAAAACACGCACACAGGCATAATGATTACCTGAAGAGCAGATCCAAGACAATTTCCAGTATCATCTGTTCCAATAAAATTCTCATGTAAATGCAAAAGGAATTCACGTAGCACATCAGAACAATCATCGATTCGGTTAAGTAAACCTTCGTTATCCGGTAGAAAGATATCCTCTAAATCGGGACAGATTAACATTCGCATAGTTTCACCTAAGGTAGTAAAAACAAAAAAGGAAAGTGAATGAAAACACACAAAAATATATGCATAATGCTTTTGGTTACACGATTTCATCATGAACTGACATTGGTTAGAGAACCATTGGAAAACCCGTAGTGAATGCTGGACAGCCAGGTGTTTCGTCAGGCTAGTTTTGGACTGACGCTTCATCAGTAGGCACCCACCCCTCTGCAAGGGTTCGAACACAGGACCTTCTGGTAACAAGGCGAGCCACTGGGACCGGATCCAATGGCCCATGAATTCTAACTTCTGCCAATTCACAATATAACGCAACCGCTAGCCAATGTCTTCGGCGAGTATTTGTCCTCACACCCGACCCTGCTGCACCCTACTGGTCACGACTTCCCACTAGAACCCCTGCTAACTACCTACCTGAATAGGGCCAGTCGCCAATGAGCATTTCATTGATATTCAAGTATTGGTTTGTAGGGATTTGGTTGATTGGCTACAGGATTTCATCAACAGCTGCCCAGTACTCCCTGCAGGTTTTCCAATGGTTCTCTAACGAATGTCAGCTCATGATGAAATCCTGTTACCAATCAACCAAATCCCTACAAACCAATACTTGCATAGTGCTTTTATTTCTATTTTCAACTATACTACAGTGGTTACAGGATTTTTATCATGAGCTGACATTAGTTAGAGAACCATTCGAAAATCACCTGGGAGTACTGAACACCTGCTTTGTCCTAGTTTGGGACTCTTCATCAGTACGCACCCACCGGGATTCGAACACAGGACCTTCCGGTTACAAGGCGAGCTCGTATGTTATTAAGCCACTGGGATCCGTTCCAATGGCCCACAAATTCTAACTTCTGCCAATTCACGACAGTGTATACTACAGTGGATTTAAAGAAGAGGTAAACCAAATAACCTGTTTGTTTAAGTTAATTCTGTATATACCCGGGAGTATGCAGACAATATCATCTTACTTTGCGGTAGCATACAGGCTGCCAAAATTGCACTTCACCAGTTGCCGATCAGTGTATGTGATATGTATCCACATACATATATTTATGTGTGTGTGTGTATGTTGGTCTCTCTTTCTGTTTGCTCGCTTAGTCTGTGACCATTTCACTTGTATGAACTTGTCTCCTTTAACAATGTATATTCTCCTTATATTATATTATATATAATATGAGTGTTTGTTGACAGTCCGTTGCTTGGTGACATATATCCATATATGGTGGTTGTTGACATGTCTGCTATATTTCGCTATGTATATATGGATCGATACTTCATTATAATTAGCCATTCATGTTAAGACTGTCTAATGATTGTTCACACCCTTGTCATATATATTTCGCTCTCACAATTTGTGTGACTTACTTATACTTACTTACTTCACTTTTGGTGTGATACCACTTATTGCTTCTCCTTGTGTTTGGACAATAGAAGTATCATCGAAAACCTAGTGGTCTTCTGATTTCCGCCTTCTTGCGTCAGGACTATTAGATTCTCGACCAGTCCATAACAATAATTTAGCGACGAGTACATAACAGTATGTCAGTATGGTATGTCTTTCGCCCCGTTCAAGTACAAAGTATTGTTACAAAAGTGGTAGGAGCCTGTACCTACACTCACGCCGGCAGGTAAACCGCTTAAATTCGTCGATAATTTCGTGTATCTGAGTAGTTGTGCGAGTGCTGGTGGAAGCGTGACGGATGAGATTTCCAACCGTATCATGAAAGCTGGGATGGTATACGTTAACTTGAGCTACGTCTGGCACTGTCCCGAAACTAGTCTGGTTGTTAAAGGTCGGATTTACAATGCTTCGATGAGCGCTGTCTTACTCTACGCCTTTAGAACCTGGCCCATCCGACTCTGTGTATTTGATCATAGCTGTCTCCGCAGAATTGCTTGCATCTGATGGCTTTATAGAATGAGTAATTCCGAGGTCTGACAGTGTGTGTTCGGACACAGTGGAGACCACCATTCCTTGAGTGTCGTCATCTGAAAACACTGGTTTCAGTGGTTTCGACATGTGTTACAAATGTTATCTCAGAGGCTTCCGTACACGTCTCTGTTCGCCAGCCCCCTGAAACGGGATAGGAAAATCGGAGAGATGGTCAGCCTATGACGTGGCGTCGTCAGATAAAGGATATTTGTGTGAAGTTAACATCTGTTGGTGCGTCACAACTTCCTGGTTGGAGTTTGAGAGAGAGAGAGAGCTAGAAACGTTATCAGATATAACCGAGTGTCTCAATCAATGGCGAACGTGCTGCAGTTTCTTCCCTTCCAGACGATAACTGACGAATGCTGTTTGGACTTGTTAAATATGACTGCTTTCCCCCACCCCCCACCACCCCTCCAAATGAAGTACTTTATCCGTTCTCTACTTATATTTTCACTTTTTATCTCACATGTTTTATTATTATTATTATTGTTGGTGCATCTTCTTTGTGCCGTATTGCTCACTTTGTAGATAGTGAGCATAAGGTTGACGTTAACACAGCATTTATAATTATTTATCGCATTCCCACTAATCGTAATTTTGCTGTACGAGTTCGTCTTCTACATACAGCTGAAGCAATAGGAATCCACTTGAAGAAGCCAAACACCTGTGTGTTCAAAAGGAATTTGTACAGCCGCTTTCCTTACCGTGGCCATCGTTCCATGAATGTATACACCAGACTACTTCGCCCCCCTCCCCCTAAACTTTTAAAAATTGTAATTGTCCAAATTATTTTATCATTTTTTTTGACCATTTCATCTTTAATTTAAGTGTTATCCTTGTAAAATTAATTTATTCTAACCATTGCTACCTTTTAATTGTGTGCATTGATTTTCTTCGTTAATTATCACCCCACTGTTTGACATTTTGACACTCTGTCTGTCTGTTTTCGACATAGAACTTTGCACAAATGTGCGGAAGTTCAAGTCGCCACATTCCGTGTAGCACGCGAAGCAAGAGAAGAAAGTACAAGAAAAGCATAATAGAAACAGTGAGCAGAGGTGTGAGACAAAGGAGTAATAAAGAAATACAAAACAGTTTCATTGAAGATCATAAGTCACAGGGAGTGGATGCATCGGCGCCACTGAGAACGGTTTTGAGCCATGTCACCAATTGTTTCCAACCATAGATTTTTACCGTCCCGAGGACCCCAGCCTGGAAGTCTACACCTTTCTACGTGGCTTAGACCAACTGTTGTGGATTTCATTGACTGGTGAGGCCAAGTTGTTGTTTGACCGCCGCCAGCTTTTTTCCAGACTGACTCTATATCCGCTAACATTGCTCGTCGAGGGAGGCGATGGCTTGGCATACGTAACACATGTCCTAACCATCTCAGTCTTTGTAGCTTCACGACTTCATCGATTGATTTCCCCTGTTTACCTAGAACTCTACGCCTAACCTTAATGTTGCTCACCTTATTATGCCACTTTACACGGGAAATAGAGCGCAGGCACCTATGATCAAAGACAGCTAGTCTTTTCATTTCTTTCACTCTCAGTGGCCAGGTCTCACAGCGAGCAATAAAGGAGGACGGAGCGGACTGATGAGCAGTACACCCGCCCTTTGGTCGATAGTCGAACATCTCGTCTACGCCAGAGCCGGCGTAAACTAACAAATGCGAAACGAGCCCCTTGTATTCGTGCTGAGATTTCGTCAGAGATCAGCCCGTTGGGGCTGATGGTACTTCCCAAATAAGTGAAGCGGTCAACGTGCTCTACCACTTCACTTCCTATTTTTAAACTAGGCGTCACTGTAGTCCAGTCACTCACTAATTATTGTTAACAAACATATCAGAGCCAATTGATTGGTAAACTGTTGTGTATTGTAATAAAACTGTTGTACGTGTATATTAGAGTAGAGCCAGAGTGAAATGAGGATCTAATTAGAAAGTAAATATTTCTGCGCTCAATCTTTCTGTTATGTATATCTTGTTGACTGATTATATCGGACAGAAATGTCAACGCTTTGCTGACCTGTCGGTCTTTAACACAGACGATGATACCCGTTGTACAAGACGTAACTCTCTACTGCCACAAATAGCTCAGTGGGTGCTTGAAACCATGGGTGTTATGTTCGATTCTCAGTGGGGATACCAACACACGAACTGGAGATTGCAGGTGTACATTCAGTTGACGACTCTACCAAGAGTGGGACAAAGTGAGCCTTCTAGATTCCACAAATGATCACCATTCACAAAATAACACCAAGTAAGCTGTTTTCAACAGAGAGATGAAGCAAATCCATTCGTCTTATTAAAAAAAAAACAGTAGTATGTATCTATAGTATATCACCTAGCGGTTGAAAACCCCTTTGAGCTCCAAACTGCTTTGGAGGCTAGAATGTAAGGTAACTAAATATTCTTAGGATTACTCATGAAACCCGTGAAATTCACTCTTATTATGTTAATAATGATGAATGTGGCAAGCAATTGTTAAAATATTTGCAAGTCAGTTAAAAAAAAGTTATTTGAATCGAGGTTTTTTTCAGATAATGTTCACACATTACTCACCACTTAGTTTATAATAATGCACACTGGAGTTGAAAGTCATGAAGGCTACCTGACGCCTTGAATCCCCTGGAATCCGGCTGATCAACGCTTCCAAACGTTGACAGGCAAGTTGTAAATAGCCTGTAGCAATTGCATTATGACTAACATCAAAACAAAAAAGATAAGTAGCTGGCTGAGGTGGTCTAACCATATATTCCGACGGGGCAATAAACTCCACAGTAGCTGAACGAATTTCTGGTCTTCTCGAAGGATCTCCATAGGTTTGTGTTCCAGGATCGTAGTAAAAGTCATCTGGAACGGTATTTGCCAAAAAGCATACAGGACACCTCCAACGACGGCCAGAATCCATAAATTGGACAAATGGATTAATATAAGTTCGACATGATCGACAACGTACTATAGTTGTTGTATGAATTGTATGCAGGTTGGTTAAATCACGGAAAGGATGCATAACAAGACCAAGAGGTAGACGACAACGAGTTAACAGTTTTGAATTTGACGGTACATTTGTCAGTGTACATCGCATTATATCAGAATCACAATTGATCTACAAAAATGAAATTGAACAATAATGATGAATACAAAGCTTTAAGAGAAATTGCTAAAATATCTAGTATCAGAATATGTGTAGTAACATACTTGGAAGGTATGGAGATACTTGTGATGAAAGGGGGATCCAAGTGACAATGGAAATTCAAGTATTTGGTTTGTAGGGATTTAGTTGATTGGTTACAGGATTTCATCATGAGTTGACATTGGTTAGAAAACCAGGGAGTACTGGACAGCTGTTTCGTCCTAGTTTCGGACGGTGGGTGCGTACTGATGAGGAGTCCCAAACTAGGACAAAACAGCTGTCCAGTACTCCCTGCAGGTTTTCCAATTGTTCCCTGACTGATGTCAGATCACGATGAGATCCTCTAACCAATCAAACAGAAAAATCCCCACAAAACCAATACTTGAAAATTGATCTGATGCTCACTAGTGAGTGACTGGCAGCAAAGTTAAACTTTAAGCACCACTAACTAACTACCAATCAGCAAACGGTCTCGAAAGCACCAATCACGTGAAGGATGCATTTTTGTGTATGGAATACATGTATTTATGAGAAAAATGCATAAAAACTGTGTAAAAGTGTTAAACAGGATACCTTTCTCTCACATGTGATAAAAATAGCTCCCAGTTTTAGGTTGGTGTATCAACAAAGTCTGTCTGTCTGTTTTCGACATAGAACTTTACACCGATATGCACCAGTTCAAGTCGCCACACTCCCTCCCCCCTTGTAGTACATAAAGCAAGAGAAGAAAGTAGAAGAAATGCATAATAGAGACAGTAAACAGAGGTGTGAGACAAAGGAATAGTAATAACGAAGAAGAATATAGTTTCATTGGAAATCACAAGTCACAAGGAGTGGATGCATCTGCGCTAGTCATTGAGAACGATGAGTTTGAGCCATATCACCAATTGTTTCCAACCATAGATTTCTACCGTCCCGAGGACCCCAGCCTGGAAGTCTGCACCTTCCTACGTGGCTTAGACCAACTGTTGTGGATTTCATTGACTGGTGAGGCCAAGTTGTTGTTTGACCGCCGCTAGCTTCTTTCCAGCCTGACTCTATATCCGCTAACATTTCTCGTCGAGGGAGGCGATGGCTTGGCATACGTAACACATGTCCTAACCATCTCAGTCTTTGTAGCTTCACGACTTCGTCGATTGATTTCCCCTGTTTACCTAGAACTCTACGCCTAACCTTAATGTTGCTCACCTTATTATGCCACTTTACACGGGAAATAGAGCGCAGACACCTATGATCAAAGACAGCTAGTCTTTTCATGTCTTCCACTCTCAGTGGCCAGGTCTCACAACCATAAAGGAGGACGGAGCGGACTGATGAGCAGTACACCCGCCCTTTGGTCGATAACCAGCCGGATATCACGTTTACGCCAGAGACGGCGTAAACTGGCATATGCGAAATTAGCCCCCTGTATTCGTGCTGAGATTTCGTCAGAGATCAACCCGTTGGCACTGGCTGATGGTACTTCCCAAATAAGTGAAGCGGTCAATGTGCTCTACCACTTCACTTCCCATTTTTAAACTAGGCGTCGATGTAGTCCAGTCCTGTAACATCATCTTGCATTTGGCGGGAGCGAATCGCATGCCAAACATTCGTAGATTGCAGCTCAAGGTGTTCATAAGACTCTGCATTTTGTCAGCGTCTTCGCCTAGAAGGACTATATCGCCTGCATATTCCAAGTCAACGAGATTATTCCCTGGTAGAAAGTCAATCCCTGAGTCTCTGAAGTGAGTTAGGGTTAATTCTATTAGTACATCTATGATGAAGTTGAATAGAAAAGGTGATAATTGGCATCCTTGACGGACACCACTTCAGATGACAACTCGCCATAAGCCCTCACCTGGCTGACTGCATGAGATAGAGTGGAGTGCCTTAATCAGTGCAATGTATTTTCTTGGAATTCCCTTTACAGCCAGGCAACGCCAGAGAACCTCTCGATCGACAGAAATATCTATCAGAGTTTACAAAATGTATTCTTTATTGGGAAACATAGATCAATTATTCGACTAATTGTGCACTATATGCAGATCGTTGAACTCATTAAGCTCAGTTTCATACTGCCACTATGATTACAATTGTTTTTTATAAACATGAATTATGTGCAAATAATATTTGTTAACGTCAACTAGTCACGTGTACAATACGCGTCATACATATCATCATTACGCGTTAATCTAAAGCTAATAACACTTGATATCTTGCCTGTCTGTCTGGATTCAACATAGAACTTGGCACCCAAGTGCACCAGTTCGAGTTCCCACGTTCCAAATAACACACAAAGGCAGACAAGAAGATGAGTGAAGAGAATCAATAGAGTTTGACAAGTATAAGAGTGAAACAGAATGGGTAATCGTAGAAAGGAATATGAAAGATTACAGAGACTGGATACATCTTCGCCATGTCACCTATTGTCTCCAGCCAGTGATTCCTAGAGTCCCGAGGGCCCCAACCCGGAAGTCTGCATCTCCCTACCTGACTCAGTTTAACTGTCAAGGATTTCATGGATTGATGAGGCCATGTTTTTGTTTGGCCACCACTTACTCTTTTCCAACCTTCACCTATATCAGCTAGTAATGCCCGTCAGGGAGAGAGGCGATGGTTAGGCATGTGCACCACGTGACCTAACCATCTCAATCTATGTAACTTTAAAGCCTCGTCGATAGATTTTCCTTATTTGCCCAACACTCTACGCCTAACGTCAACACTACTATCTTATTAAACCACCTAACGTGAGAAATAGATCGCAGACATCTATGATCAAAAACAGTCAACCTTTTCATGTCTTCAACTCGTATTGGCTATGTTTCAGAGTCATACAGAAGGACAGAGCGAACTGCTGAGCAGCACACATGTCCCTTGGTTGATAGCCGGATGTCACGCCTACGCCAAAGATGGTGTAAGTCAGCGAAAGCAGCTCGAGCTTTTTGGATCCGTGCTGGGATTTCGTCGCCAATCAGTCCGTTGGTGATACTGATACAACTTCCCAAATAGGTGAAGTGGTCAACATGTTCTATCACTTCACTTCCTATCACTAAGCTAGGAGTTGACGTAGTCTAGTCTTGTAGCAACATCTTACATTTTGTTGGGGCGAATCGCATGCCAAACATACGAAGATTGCTGATCAAGGTGTGTGTGATCTGCAAGCTACTCACCAAATACGACAGCTCAGTATGAAAGGGTGAATACATATAATTAAGCAACATTAAAAATATCTGTACCAATATATTACTCAAATTCTACCAAGAACAGTATTCCTTAATTCCCGTTAGAAATAAATCTCCAGCCACTCTCTTATAATAAATCCACGATTTTGAGTAGATATTGTATCGTACCCAACGTTCACTTCACAATAGTAAGTGAACACTTATCAGAGCTCAAAATCAATGAAAACAAATGCTACACTCCAACAAAATGACTTAACCTATAGACAAATGCTCACAAGTATTGAAGGCGACGAATAGAAAATACTCTCACATGTGACTAATTTATTATACCCTTTGGAATTATACTTACTGGTGTAGTCAACATGGGTTTCGGTGGTAAATCAGGTCCATCTGATGGTAACAAACACCGCTCTTGAAGAAGATTGATTGGTGTCTTCAAGCTATTCCAATCAGAAATACTTGTTGCAGTTCCAGGTGTTCGAAAAACAGTATTCTGATCATAACCTGGATGTCGAGGCATATTAGACTGACGAATATTGTCTGCGCTAGAACGCATTTGTTGAGGATAAGTTTGATAATTTGCACTCATCATGTTTGGCATTGGAACTGAAGGCAATGGTGGAGGTATTCCAGATGATCCAGTAGGATTCAAGGGAGGACGCACCTCAGGCATAGGAGGCGGTGGGTATAAATTTGGTGATCTAACAGATGGATCCATGTTCACAGTCCCCAAGTTATGAGCTCTTGCAGGAGGCGGTGCATCTTGACCAGATGCAAGTGTTCTAGGATGTGGAGGCAACACTGCAGCAGGATTATGGGACTGTAGATTAACAGACGGATTTTGCTGGGTGTTGTTGTAAAACTGGATAGGCGGCGCTTGCGTACTCGGGAAACTTGGTGTTTGATAGTCACTTGAAGTGGATAAGGGAAGTGACTGTTGAGAAGGACTGGTGAATTCTCGTACAGATGTGTGACCACTTTGGGAAACCTTGTCATAGTCGTTTGTACCATGAGACTGTATAGGAGAGTTTAACGACGAATTATACTGACCAAATACATGAGGAGGATTAGGGTGTACATTTGTGTTGCCAGATGCATACAAATCGTTTTGTTGTGGAATTGAAGTAGACGACGTGTTTGGAGGTTGCAGTGGAGACTGCAGATGTGACTTTACATTTGAATGCTGTGACTGGTGGTTATCTGTAAAGGAAAAGGTTTACAACGATATAAAATGAAACCCTTTTAAGAATAAAATATCGAAAAATTATCGGAAATCGTCTAGAAACAACAAATATCAAATATTACCGAACATTCATTGCGTTGGTGGCACAGAGTTGTTAGTACGCTCGCCGACCATGCACATAGTCCGGCGTTTGATCCCCGGCAACAGACGCACTCTTTTACCTCACCTCACCTATCCAGTAATAAGACTGGTAAGTAGGGAAGGTTGAGCATGAGGCTAGCAACCCCATCCTGTAAAAATAATCACCAATGCTACAGAAACTCCAGGCCACTAGCTTGAAGCCGTATGTTCCACTGGGGAACGTGAAGGAAAAAAGAAAAGAAACATTCATTACTACTTCTTTTAGCTTAACTCTGGATAGTGAATTGACAAACTGGAAATTATGACTGACTGGTTTCAGCATAAAAGTGTGCACAGATGTGCAGTGGTTCGAGTTGCCACTCTCCCTTCATGTAGCACACAAAGCAGGAAAGGACAGATTCAAATAGAGAGAGAGAGAGAGAGATAATGATATACAAATGTGAGTGAGGGGAAAAAAGAATAGTAATACGGAAGAACAATGGAATTTTGTTGGATATGACAAATTACAAAGAGTGAATGCAACTGTGCCAGTCATTGACAACAACGATTTTGAGTCATATCAACAACTGTCTCCAGCCGTCATTGGTTCTCACCGTTCCGAGGACAACAACCAGTCTACATCCCTCTCCCTACGTGACTGGCTGGCTTAAACTAACTGTTGTGGATTTGATTGACTGGCGAAGCTATGCTTTCGTTTGACCAGCACCACTAGCTAACTCCTTTCCATCCTATGTCAGTCAACTAACGCTGCCCGTCGGTCGAGGAAGGCGATTGATGGCTATTCATACATGCTTAACATGTGTCCCAACCATCTGAATCGATCTAGTAACTTCACAACCACCTCGTTGATTGATTCCCCCTCCCACCTACGTAGCACTCAACCACCGATGTGCAACATCAATATTGCTCACCCGATTATACCAATTAACACGAGAGATAGAACACAGACGACTCGGATCAAAGACAGTTGGCTTTTTCGTATCTTCCGCTTTCAATGACCAGTTCTCAACCATAAAGGAGGCAAGGAGGTCAACTGCTGCACAGTTTGCAGTTTGAGTATAGAGTGCTTTGACTAGTGCCATATACTATCTTGACACTTCCCCTCCCCCCACTACCAAACACTGCCATAGTACCTCTCGGTAGACGAAATCAGGTGCCGCTTTCAGGACAAGAAATACGGCAATTGTTAGACGTCTATGTTCCAGAATCTGTCAAAGGATGAAAATATGGTCAGTACATCCCCTCCCTGGTCTAAAGCCTACCTGGTTTTCTCTCGTGTTTGTTTCTCCTGAGCACCAATTAGTCTACGCATGATTATTAGGCCTAGAACTTTAGACACCATATGGGTAAAATTTATTTCGATAAAGTCTCACAATGTTATACAGTAATATTCACTGATGACGTTTCGAGCACAATATATTGCTCATAATCATAATCATATGATCATGATGCGTGTCTCCGAAACACAATAGACACCTATGACTCGAGATGCCAGCGTGCTGGCTAGTGATGCCTGTTGTCCGACTCAGCAGAGAGCCCTGACCTTAGATACCCCAACATGAAGGTGGTGGCGTGGCTTTTAGATGATATCAGGGGTGTTTTTCTGGCTTTCATCATTATTTGTGGTCACAGAGTGAAACGAACATGACTGACCCGCCGCCTACAGAATAGTACTAACAGTGGTAAGGAGGCAGGATGATGGTGACAGGGATAAAGAAGAATGATGATCAGGAGGGCTTTATGTGCTTTTGGAAGTATGTGGGCGGTTGTTATTTCCCGGCTGCCCACACTTTTTTTTTACTTTACTTCGGCTATCTCCTACGGGAGGATGAGCCGGCTTCATGAACGAGTTCATGAAGTTTCTTGGGAATTTGGTACCAGTGATGTCCCCAGAATCGCTCGGCCTTTTGTTTGAGAGTGCAGCTCTAGCCTTTACACAGCCAAGTGTGACCTACAAGGCAGTAGGAGTGGAGTAAGGAGTCCACTATCCATTGGCAGCCGGTGACCGGAGTTCGGTTCATACGCCTTTTTGAATGGGGCCAGACATCCAGGACATCCAACAAGCCCTTTGTCCATACGTCTGCCGGTGAGCTCCAGTGAGCTTCATACGCCAGTCGTTGAAGGTTTGGAATCAGGGTTTAGCCATCTCCCCTAGACCGTCATCCAATGGACAGTCAACCCGGTGGAGAGCGCCGGGCATCCGCTTTTGCCCTCTCGCTTTAGTGAGAAACACCTCCGCCACGTGAAGACAGTGAGTAGGACTTCCTCAGGAGAGGCTATGTAAGACGCACGGTCATATGGGAGCATTTCAAGAGGTGTGCGGAGGGGTGGCCAACCCGCAGCGCAAGACACCCACCCCCGACCATTCTGAGGCTGCCCACACCCTGAAAGTTGATTGATTCTTCGGGTACCTGAAACAGAAAGAGGGTTAGTGTTGTGTGACCACAGACCCCAGGGGACAACTGCTTGAGGCCGGTCACACACGGCCTGTGTGAACTGGTTTCTGGGATTGCTTCCGTATTAGTAAACTTACCGCCGGTTACGGACAACCGTAGATGGGGGTAAGTCGGGATGTACAATTGTTGGGGTCGACCTTTCCTAACCCTCTATCTCCAGACTGAAGAGACAGCATAGCTGGTTGGCATGCTGGCCATCTAAGGTAAACACCTTACTGCTGTTACATTCCTGTTCCCTAGCAGTACGACTTTGTTCACAGACTCCCAGCATAGTGTAAGAAAGATTCTTACAGGATGACGGTAACTGCTTTTAGTCGAATCGCCATCCTAACAATCTTCCTAGCTAGGTGGGACCTGCAGGAACATTAGTTTCAGCCAGTGTAGCTTGTTGGGTCATTGTGATATGCAAACCTGACCAGCACGTCCAGATAGCAGCTATCGTTAAACCAAGTAAACGTAACTCAGTAGACACTTTAAAAATTAAAGTTCTAATTGCGAACCACACTTGTTTTTCAAGGACTGAATGACGAGACTAAAGCAAGTGAAGATAGAATTTGTATAATCCCATGACTAAACATCATGTTTTAGAAGAAAAAGTGAAAACGCATTTTTGCTTCATTATATGTAAGGCGAAAAATATTACCCATTTCAACTATCTGTTTCTATGACAATATCAAGGTATGTAAGTGTAAATGGCATGAAACAGTAATATTATCAGATGGTTTTTACTCCGTACCCCATATGAATTATTGGCTTAAGAATTCACTCTGAAGCGAATAGATCAAGGATTCGTGTCACACCTCACCTACATCAGCCTGGGCAACTGAGTAGTATTACCAGCCTTCACATGATAAGTGTGACTCTTAGCTCTTCCAAGTAATTGAGTTGAGCATCACATAGTTTAATTTTAATACTGGAACCAAGTACAAATTAGAATACGAGATATTGAACCATGCATGTTATGGTTTCATTTAACAATAACACAAAACGAGTTCAACAAGAAGAATATGAGACTATTACTGAATGGTTAAAAATCAATAATCTAGACCGAAGCATTTCTAAATCCTTAGGAATCGATTCTCAACAGAAAATGCATGGTAACTGAAATCCTAAAGTTCCCGGTGAAAGTGCATCCAGTACTTTTGGTACTCGTAAATTGCAGAAGAGTGCGTCGGTGGCACAGCGGTTAGAATGCTCGCCGACCATGCACATGGTCCGGGGTTCGATCACCGGCCACAAACGCACTCTTTTACCTCACCTATCTAGTAATAAGACTGGTAAGTAGGGAAGGTTGGGCATGAGGCTATCAACTTCATCCTGTAAAAATAAACACTGCTACAAAAACTTCAAGCCTCCAGCTTGAAGCCCTATGTTCCACTGGGAACGTGAAGGAAATATAAAAAAAATTGTAGCAGAACAAGTGCGCGAAAGTCATCAGTAGTGTGATGCTTCTCTGCTACAGACGTTCATAACACAATTAATACAGCCTAGATAGTCAGCTGATAAAAAACACTTGTACCAGAGTAGTAGACAAACCGATTTTTGGCCTAGAAAGCATCTACCTTTAAATTACATCATTGTAAAACGTTTATGCATGAATGAAATAATAATAATGTGTGTGTTATCTTACCTTCTGATAACCCCAGAGGAGGTTTATGCATTGAACTTGTAACATTCATTGTAGATGGTAAGCCATTGAAATTGGCAGCAGTCGGAGGTGTTGACATAGGCTGCGAAATTGTACTCTTTGCTTGATAGTATTGGTTCACTGCAGTGTGATTGAAAGACTCCGGTAGAGATGTTTGATTCTGAAAGGATTCATTTGGATAAAATCCTTCCCTTGCATCATTGGTGACAGAATGATGAGGCGGATACTGAAAAGAATTGCCTGTACCAGATACTGTTTTCTGACTAGTCTGAAATGGAATTTTTAAAATCAATTTTGAAGATAACCTGAACGGTGGAAATGATGATAGCTTTAAAATATGTTTGTCTCTAATTTCGATGAATCCAAATGGAAAAGAAAAGCTATCTAATTATAATTTATCTTTACAGTGGAAACAAAGTAAGAAAAGACATTGCAAAAATTAACTGGAAAAAACATTTCTATACACATGATCAAACCCATTCATTCTATTAACAATTAAGTTCTTGTTAGCAACACATACACACACGTGTTATTTTGTCAGCTTTTTTTCGAAATAGCCATATTACGTTCCACTGCAAAAAGACATCATCTTTTAAGTATTATCAAAATCATTAAGTAAAAGCCAGTATTACGACAGGACAAATAAACAACACAAGTCAAGCTTTACTGTGTCTGTCTTCGACATAGAAGAACGTATTGCACCGATGTGCAGCAGTTCAAGTCGCCGCACTCCACTCCTTATAGCACACAAAGCAAGAGAAGAAATGCATAATAGAGATAGTAAACAGAGGTGTGAGACAAAGGAATAGTAATAACGAAGAACAATATAGTTTCACAAGGAGTGGATGCATCTGCGCCATTCAGAACGATTTTGAGCCATATCAACTAGTTGTTTCCATCGACTGGATATTACAGTCCCGAGGACCCCAACCATTCTGGAAGTTTACACCTTCCTACGTGGCTGGCTGGCTTAAACTAACTGTTGTGGTTTTCATTGACTGATGCCATGTTTTGGTTTGACCGCCGCTAGCTCTTTTCCAGTCTGACCCCATGTCAGCTAACATTGCCCGTCGGTCGACGAAGGCGATGACTAGGCACACGTACGTAACACATGTCCTAACCATCTCAGTCGATGTAATTTCAGAGCCTCGTGGATTGATTTCCCCTCCAACTCACCTAGCAATCGACGGATGCCTATCCTCAATACTGCTCACCTTATTATGCCACTTCACACAGGAGATAAAACGCAGGCACCTATGATCGAAGCTTTACTAGCATTTATTATGCTTACTTTAGATAATAGTAACAGGAGTCAACAACTAATACTGAACTATAATGAAGTCCTCCTTTTGGTTGTATTTAAAGGAAACTACTAGAGAAATACGTATCAACCGAACAACTCATAAATCCTAACGTTTAAATATTATTCTTTTGAATTCGATAAACAAAATACACATTTGTGCCTTTGAACACTGTACAACTGGTAGTGTAACATTAAAACTGGAAGATACAAAAAGGCTAGTCACCCTTGACTAACGATTTCTGCATTCTATCTCTCTCTCATTTTAAGTGATATAATAACATAGTGAGAAATATAGAGGTTAAGTGTAGAGTGTTAAGTAAGGAGAGCAATCTGATCAATAAAGTTGTGAAGCTATATTAATAAACATGGCTAAGACGCGTCGCTACTGCCTTCAGGAACATCAGCTGACATAGGACTGGTTTCCAAAAGTTAGAGATGGCCAAACCGAAGCTTGGTATCAATCTATGAAGTCACTGACAGTTGATTTGAGTAACCTAGGGGGGATGTAAGCTGACTTGTTTGGGGTCCTCAGGATGCTAAGATCTAATGACTGGAGACTGCTGAAGATATAACTCAAAATCATTTTCAACGGCGCAGATGAATTCACTGTTTGGGATCCCTCGTATATACATTAAACCCTCATCTTTTTCCATGTAACTATTCATTCTTCTATACATTCCTGCTTAATATAATTCTTTTTGAATCTCTTTTCTCTCTACCTCTATAGTGCTATATGGAGTATGGCAAACTGCTGCAATTTTTCGCAAAGCTCTATGTTGAATCTCAGTCAGTCAACTTGTATGGAGCTACGTTTATCGTATGAGTTAATAATACTGTATGGCTCCCAATCCCCAGTGGATGAAAAATATCTGAACCCAATATTCGCTGGCTGGAATTCAAGCATTTAGGCGAGGGGGATATGAGTCACTAGTATATAGATTCTGAGGCAAACATCTACATCCTTACAACATCACAACAGAGGGACAAAGACCTACACATTAAGAGAAATTTTATCATTTCCCACTTGGAAAATACAGAAGATTTACTTTTGCTTGGTGGAAATGCATTTGAAGACGAAAATAAAGTAGTGCACAAACCTGACTACTGACTTTGAGCTCAGCAATTCAGACATCTCAGTAATAATAATAATAATCTGCTTTATTCCAAAACAGTACTTGTGATACAGAATGAAATTCTCAGCATTTCACTACAGTATTGCCTCCATTTAGTACATTATCAATAAATGAAATTCTTCATAGATTATGGGTAGTCTCAGTTAGTTTTGACAACAAAATATTAGCATATCGGTAGCGAAGCCAAAAGTGAACAGAATGTTTGAAGGTGATAGAAAAGTAGATGCTAGCATATTTACTGGCGTAAGCGGTAACAAAAAGGTCGAGATATACAGAGTGTGAAAGAACGAAGAAGAAGGGTTTAAGTAAAAGAAAGAGAAAACGTACCTATAAATGATATGAGTTGGAAAGACAAGATTCAATTGTTCTACTGACTATTCAATAATTTATAAGTTTCACGCCTAATGCTTTCTTTATCGCACAGAACACGAGCTAAGTAGGGTATGGTTGAGTTTTTGCACTTACTAGTGTGAGCATATAGTTTTCTATATAGTCTTCTGGTCCTGCCTGATGAGATACAAGGGGAGAGTTGTGAATGGGGAGGGCGATGTGAGTTAGATAGAATGGATTTAACCCATTTTTCACAAGAGTCCAAGTGCCTGTCGACCAGAATATTAACAAACTGGTTAAGTGGCACGTTGATTACCATGCTGAGAACCTTTAACATCCTGCGTAATAAGGTATGGTCTTTCTTCAATACTGAAAACAATTAAGTAACACTAGGCATGAAAATATTTTTAAAGCGAATATTGAAAAGAGCGACAGTAAGAACTGGCAGCGAAGAATCATTAGACTGAATAATGTTAAAAAAAGACGACAAACAATGAAATATACTCCAAAAACATGCTACAAATATCACTTTTTGATGAAAATTATCTCCGTTAGTCTTGTAAGATGGTACCTAGAAACATGAAATTCTGTTACAACATGAACTATTTGAAGATGAATACTCTGTAAAAATTAAAAAAATTATGAGAAAAATACTACTTGATATTATATCTTAAAGGGATGACAAAGACTGAAAATGAAGTTAACGTAGCTACAAAGCTGAATTAAACTCAGGGACAATTTCAGAGAACAGAAAAATGCACATGTAAAACATAAATAGATGCAACTGCAGTGGTTTTTAGTACATAGACAACACTCAGAGCAAAATACACACTTCTTTACTTAATTGAGAATAATAATCACTGGATTTGTGAACTGTTGCCACATTTTGACCTGACTACATGTAATTCTCTAGATACACTAAACATACGTAACTAATTCTCTTCCCACAGTTTTGTCTTAACACTTTGTGGCACACCCATTAACATAAGTGTTTAAGATTTAAACAAAAAAACCATTATATTGACTAATGTACAAACATTTATGAAGCTAAAACAGTAAAAATGTTATTTTGAAATATCAAAAAGGCGGTTGCAGTGAAGAAATAAACTTTTAGATGAAGTCATCTACTGTGTATGAATAGTATATGGGTGAAAAAGTCCCAGAACTTTTAATTTGGCAGTTGCATAAGCCGTGCGTAGACTAAGAAATGTGACAAGATGTAATTGGTGGTAACACATAAATTACAAGTTCGGGGAATTCTACATTCAAAATCTTAAATCCAAAGACAGCTTTAGGCAAATTTTAATAAATAAACACCGAAGGATCAAAAGCGAAAAGTTCACATATGGGGGTCGATCTTAATGCAGTGAAATCATTTCGAAACCAAATGCATAAACAATACCCGTAAAAATCTAATAAATAAACTCAAGATTTTAGGTAACTCCCAGTCATTGGTTATAGTCTGCATTGTAAACGCTTTCAAATACTCTTTTTTTTCTCTTTTCCATTCCACCAGGTCGGAACACCTTAGAGGACATACCAGGAGAGTTCAAAAGCCAAGAAGAAATCATATTGCTGTTGAGTACTGGTTCTCACATCGAGTCATAAACTCTTGGAACCGACTGCCAGAAGAAGTGGTGTCTACAACCTCAACAGATTCGTTCAAGAAGGGTTTGGAAAACAACAGAAATTCACTAGAAAATGATTAACATAGGCTTTAAGCCTTCTATCCTTAACCAATAAATCTGAATCTGAGAGATTTCCTCGGTAACTAACCTAAGGAGATATAAAGTGTAATATAATCAAGCCATAGAAGTTACGTGGTAATAACTTTATCTAAAATATCCCTCGTTAACTGTCAAGTTAAACATCACGCATACCTTCTGACCCAAATGACACCAAGTGTAAGCATACAGTTATTCCAAATAAATAGGTTTGGAAAGACGAAAATGCATAGTGAATTCATGTTACTCTACGCAATCATGACACAGTATGGATGCCCAGACCTTTTAACTAATGAAAGGATAAGAGAGACATATGGTCGGTAAAATTCCTTCACCTTCAACGGACCATTTTTTCACAGACGGAAACCACTACATGAAGTCAGTATGATACTGGAATAAATGCAAAACAATCACACAATAACAAAAATTTGTTATACGGTCTGCAACGACCAATCACTTTACCCACAAAGTGTATTCAACATCCAACTTACCTGAGGAGCTTGTAAATTACTGTGACGACTGCTAAGCAACTGCTGATCTGTCACTAAACTCGGCTGAGAAAAATCAACCAAGTTTGAACTGGTCATCGAATCCCTGGAGTAATTTGTCTCAGGAATATAAGGAGATCCAGGATTGTACATTTTAGTTGGACTACGTTGCGGGCTTTAATTCAATAATTCCTAAGATACTCTCCAACCTTTATTAATAAATAAATACTAAGAGTAAAAATAAGAAATCAATCTCATAGCCCCAACGGCCTAAAGGCGGTCCACGTTTGGCAAGCCGTTTAGTAAAGTAAAACAAGACACCAATCCATAAAATAAAATAGTACCATCCTATAGAGGAGAAATTATGTGATTTTAAAACTCGAGATTTTGGCTTTAGTTTTTATTTGTTTGGCTAAAAACCCCAAAACACTATAAGTCTGTTCCTGATTTCAATGTTCAATTACTTTTGCGTGGTTTAAATATCCAGTACCATTTTTACGAGATAGTATTAGGCTATTGAATTCTTTGTAACCGCTTCTTGGTTGTGAAGTAAAGGTTCCTGATCTTCGAAAACTTCTGCGTAGTTCGCCCCACCTCTCGATTGTCGTAGCTTTGGTTGACTCCAAAAGGATTAGTTCTGGGATTAATTATATGTCATTTGTTGTATGCGGTGTGCAAAGACTTTGTCGCTACTGTGATCGGAGTTGATCTTTTCATCAGTTAGCCATCCGGTTTCACCATCAAAAGAAAAGAGGTAATAAAAATGTATGTAATTTGTTTAGGTTATTCACACTGAAATTCAGAAAAAGAAATAGAGAAAATGTAAAAACAGGTGGCCAATGAAGTCTGAAGTTAATATATATGCATACGCCGCTCCATGATTGTCAAGCATTCGTTTAAAGCTGTCTGTGGACGGTGCTGTAGCTACATCTGCCGGCAAGGAGTTCGAGGGACGATGGCGCAGTGGTTAGGACTCTCGCGGATCATGCATATGGTCCGAGGTTCGACCCCCTGCCGATGCACACCTGATATCTATGGTCGACCTGCAAAATTTGGGCTTCCCATGTCCATGCTGAAAACTCCATACTTGTACCAAAATACGGTGTGGAATCAAGCTGTAAATCAAAAATAAATAAAAATAAAATGAACTATCAGCGAAAAGAAGTGGGAGCTCACTCGAGTCTTTGCTCTCCGGTGAGCTATTCTTCTGGGATTTCCACGTGGATACCCATACCTAGTCAATGGCAGGACACCTTTGTTTGGGTGATTCTAGTCATTTATAATCCCATAGGCAATAATCAAGCCGCCCCCCTAAGCCAACGGTATTTTAGAAGCTGACGGTATTGAGGTTCGCGAATTTTACGGAGTAAACTAATGCATGATCTTATACCAACAACTTCTGTCAATGTAGTTGAAGATTGAACGATCAATTCATGGTTGTTTGCTCAAACCCAACTCCTCCATATTTTTGGCGGGATTCGTCGATACTGCTGTCATCGTTTCATCGTTCGCTGTTCGTTAGCTGGAAGACAGAGAAAAGCTATCAGAAGTATTATTGTGATTTATTGTTGTGGCATTTATTCTTAGACTTTGTGTACAATAACCTAATGGTTGGCTCTGTATTGGCGCAAGAATAAGCGGTTCTTGAGTCACCAATTTGTGTTCCGGTTTTCCGGCGTTGGTTATAACGCATAGTTCGTCAGAGTCTTCCAAGGACAGTGTGAAGTCCAGTGTAGTCAAACCTAGACATTGACAACTACTTTCAACCGTCATATCAACAGTTATTATAACTTGTGCTATATATGAATAAGAGGTAGCAACAGCATCTACCCAATAGAACAAGAACAGAAAGATTGATAGAGTACAAGATAAGGAAAAGAAAGGCTTTTCGGCCTTACCCCGTGCTTTTTGGTTATTCTGCTTCCCTGTAATCACGTGGCAGATCAACAAGTCTTGCTTATCTGGACAAGTGAGGAAGATCCCGCTACAGATGTGGCCCCTGAAGCGTTGGTAGTAGATGGAGATAGCTGGACTTGCCACTCTGAGATTTAATGTGGAATTTAATTTACTGTCTAGATCAGGTTTCCTAATCAGATTATTCACAAAATAGGTACTTTGCGGTTAGAGACAAGGAAGCACGTTGTATTCAAGAAGCGCGCTAGTCAATCACTGGTTGACTACAAACTGGATTGAGTTTTTTGACATCACCTCTTAGGTATAGGATTACGATTGCTGGTACTAAGTGGGCCTCTTCCGGGTGCTATCTAATAACACCTCTGTCTTAGCGTTGGTAGACAATGAGGGTAGCTGTACGGGTGAATTGTCACATTTGGTTCGCTATTTGTGATGTGTTAAGGCCATGCCGTTGCCGTGGTTGGAGTTTGTCCTTTTTTCTGTTATTTGCTTACTTTTTCGCCTTATTTTCCTCGCCGCCCACTGACCAGAACAGGGGAGTTCAGTTAAATATTTGATTCTACGCAGGTAGCTGCCGCTGTGCATACCGTAGTGTAGGTTTGTAATGAGTGTTTTGGGAAGTAATGTAATGGCGTTAGATGTAACCTATGACTATTCTGAGAGTGTTTAACCATTTTTCATACAGCTGTCAGGTATTTCGTGTCCTTAACTAGGTTGAGAATAGTTAAATGTTGCGGTGATTATCGGTGACTACGGCACCATCGGTCTCTGAGCCCTTCTTGAGTTTTGGTTAAATATGTGATATTTATAGGCGTCAGTACTTTTCATTTATGAAGTCTAATATTCTGTCCCCCTTGAAACTTACCTGTCATGAGCAGTGGAGCTAACAGATAAAGTTAAAGAAGCCTATGTCTACCATTTCTCACTACGGTTAATTCCTTTTTATCATTCTGTTTTCACGATCACATTCTTCTGTGATTTTCACTATCACATACAGTATCCCTTTTGTTAAGTATGGCACCAAGCAAATTACAAATTCATGTTGTGGTGTCATACTGAAATTTGAAAGATGGCTCATGCACTTAATAGATTGTAATTATGGTAACTAGATCAACGCTCCCTCCTACCTGTTCAAAGTGTTTCCTTTGATGAAATTTATTTTCATCAGTTTGTAGCATTCTTATTGACTAGACAGAAAGAGTGATGTCGTGCTCACTTACATCGGCTTTCATGTCTTGGCTGATGACATTTAGCAGCAGCATATGCTCAAGCATTTTAACCTGAACATCACGAAGTCTTTCGAGGTAAGGTGTTTAATAATAAATAGCTGAAAAGTGGGTCAGGTGTGAAACTCTCATGTCTTTCATGACCATAGGTAATTCCTAAAGGAGTTCGGAATATATGTATGTTTTGGAAATGGACGATTATGAGGGCTGAAATAACATACATACTACGTGTACTGATGGGAGGATACACCTGGAAGCTACTTTTCGACAGAAAGGTAATAGCAAATTTTGCAGTATCATATTCCAGAAGGGTTATGCATAGTATTCTTATTGTCCCAGTGCATACCGATGGCAAGGTAAGCCGATGCCATTCAATAGGGGCTGTCTGTGATACAGAACACTCACCAGTCTCAAAGAGGATTATTCAATTGCCAATGAATAGAAAGGCGGACATTCAAGTACAGAGTGTGAACGTAAGCTACTCGATAGTGCTCATGGAATATACGAGGAAATGTCTCACTAGGTTGAGCTCATCGTCATCCCACTGCCGGCTATACACGCTGAGGCTCTGAAGAGCAATGTAGATGTCACTAGTGAGACTGCTGATTACTTACGGTCCATATTTTCGACAGGTATAGAGGGCGACCATTGGAGAAACCCAGTGTCGTCGACCTACGGGGTCCTGAAGCTGTCTACTAGGTATTACTGATGAGAAGACTAGGGCTATACTAGTACAAAGACGACAGAATTTCAATGAATACGTACTCACCAGCCTCCCAAACCTCACGTTATTTTTCGAAATGGCCAATGTCCAGCTCTTACTTAGGAGTCGCAACCCATTACTGAAGTGGTTAAAATCATTTCTAAGCAACAGGGTACAAATAACCAAAGTTGGTTCTGTATTGTCTCATCCTATGCAGATCTGAAGTGGGGTTGTGCAAAGTAATGTCCTAGGTCCACTTTTATTCACAGTCTACATTAACAGCATTTGCAAGTGCTTCACCTCAGGTAAACCATTCCTGTATGATGACGACCTCAAAGTCGCCTACTCCTGCTACACTCACGAATTAAGCGATATGGTAAATAAAATACATCTCGAACTAAGTAGTCTCGCAACATGGTGTGCTGAATCCTGTCTAAATTTTAACATTGAGAAATGCGGCTGGATTTGTATCGGCAACAGTAACCTTGATCTATCTCTTGAAACAAACGGGCAAAAACTAGCCAAGCTCATCTCAGTCGTAGATCTCGGTATTAGATACTCTAGTAACCTAACGTTCTCTGAACAGACTGATTATGCCAGACGTAAAACACGAAGGCTGATAGGATGCATAACACGCCATTTCTCTTTTGTGAAACTAGGGTTTTATTATACAAAGTATGTGTCCGGCCTATCTTAGAATACTGCCCGTTTATTCTTAGCGGACTCAGACAAAATGACAAGCTTAAATTAGAGGGCGTGCAACGGCAGTTTACCCTAAGAGCTCTTGGCTGAGAAAGTGGTCTGGAATACTATGAGCGATGCGAAAGACTGAGACTAAGACCACTCTGGAAAAGACGTCTTAAGCTAAACCTTATCTTTTACTACAAGCTAACTAACCTTCTTTCGCATTCCTCCGAGCCAGTAACTAAACCTTCCACTGTCATCAGTTACAATCTTAGGAATCATCGCAACCTACCTGCGATAGAGCATTGTCAGACTTACATGAGGTACAACTTCTTCTTAAATAAGTTTTCAGTCATTTGGAATGGACTACCAGCTAATGTACATGATGCAAACACACTTCCAGTGTCCATCTCCTCAGTCACCAGACTGCTCAAAGATGACAATGGAATTCTACGTCTGACTCTTACACCCTCTTTTTCACCCTACATAGATATTTTAAGTTCATTAAATGTGTGGTTACAACAAACTACAATTATAAATTTGTATATTATTGAAACTAGATGATAAACATTTCTACACAGGACAGCATTATTGGTTCACAGATAATATAAAAGTTAGCGTAACGGGACTAGTTAGTTAGTGCACAAAAATAACCATAGTTACTAAACAGAATATATATGTATTTATTTATTAATCACTGCTTAAGTACTCCTCTTGCTTTCTTTCGCGTTGCTAGTGTTTGTCTTCTTTTTTTGTCTCACCATCTTAGCTTCCATTTGACTTTTTGAATGACAATGAAGTATGTGGATATTTAACCATTTACAATGACAAATGATCTGCAAACGTTATTGGTCCCATATCTTGCAATTCCTTCGTGAATTACTTATTACCTTCCCTCACGACGCAGCCTGGATCACAGTTGTGGAACATACTCTTATAACGACGGAAAAGTATTAATTTGTAATACAACGTCACGATTGTAACTTATAACATAACTGATCGTATCAGTAAAAGTGGCTTTCTTTTCTTGGAAACACCCATGTATAAGAAAATATATACTATCATTAATATTATTCTACATTGAGTACAATTCACTCGTGATGTCACGATGAAAATGCTGACAAAACTATACAAGTGTATCACTTATTTTAATTATCACCAAATTTGGATATAAATCAAGAATAAGATTCGGTTTTGTACACACCTAAGTTATATTTATTTTTTCCCAAGTATTTTTAATCCATCCAAAACTTACTTGGTTTTTTTGTTAATGCGAAGTCAATATTTCTATATTTCATGATGTGCTCCATTGAATGACTGGTTATCATATTGTTTCCACAAATCAAAGGCAAAAGCGTCAGCAACCATGTAATTAAACCATAAACCAAATTCATGAAATTTAAATAATGCTTATCTATGCCTGTACATTTGGTGTGTCCTACACAGGTAGGAAAAAATATGTATTTTATTACATCATTATTATTAAGTATGATTGCCAATCGTATATGTAATTTATCATTTTGAACTCTTGCGCTACAGGTGTTCTGTTTCTGCGTGAATCATTTTTCCTTAATATTTCGGAAATCAGCCGCTTTCCTCGCATTATCCAGTTATCCATAGTCAACAAGGATTGTATTGTATCAACTAGAACAACAAATAGCATTCACTCGTGAAATCTACGTCAAGAATCTTCGGATACCCTATCTAACCACGTGGAACTCAGGACTTTATCCACAGCAAACTCTGTAAAGGAAAGTCTGACTTTTTATTTTTGCAATATAAATCTGTTTATCGTTGTTGTTTTGATACTTCGATAATACAGCTATCTTATTTTTATATCCTCAAGACTTTTTTTTCCGGAAATTTTGAAGTTTCTTATTTCTGTAATGGTTAAGTCTATCAAACGTGTAAGTACCGTTAAGAGACTGAGATCTAATACTAGTCAGCCATCTGAATGCCTCAGCTCCGTTGACAATTCTACACTTTTTACACCAGCCACACCCGAGAGACTTTATTGCATATCCCCTCAGTGACGCTTGTTGCTATGTTGCCATTGGTTGCAAGTGGCCTTGATTTTGGGGGAAGATTTAACTGATGTAATACTGCGATTTCATAGACATAACTCAGGCTCATAGGTGAAAGGAAGTTATTATCCTGGAATAAGGATAAGTTGTTCACAAGGTGGGGGGGACATAATTTTTCAGTTTATTTGTATATATACAATTGTGCATCAAGTTGTACTGAGTTCCTAGTGAAACTATATGTAACTGCATTTACATAAAGTGAAACATTGCGAATGCTCCTGTTTTCAGAATAAAAAACATGATTCTTTTCATTAAGTCTAGTAATGAAGAATGTAATTTCTTCAACGTCAGTGTCATTTAATTGAAGTTTTAATCTCTGTAGGCCCCTAAAGGAATAAATTTGGAACCGAGAACTCCTATAGAAACCGAAAGTACTTTTAGTTTACTAAGTCTTACGGAATTCATTTATAAATTTGATATTTGTCAAGTGTTCATTAGAAATCTGCTGGAGTATTCAGTAAAGTTAAAGTTGTAGTGCACAATTCCCAGACTTGTTGTAGTCGTTGGTACTGCCAGCATACCACTTACTAGTTTAATGAAGCCGAAATATCCAATTCTCGCTTTATTAAGGAAACACTATATTGCCTGCAAAAGTAGTCCGTCATTTTATGAGTTTCATAAAGCCTACAGAATGTTTTCTATTCAGTAATTACTGTTTACGAATTATCCGAGAAAACACATTTTCGAGTGGGATGTAACACAAGGCTGAATTCTTAAACTGTCATCCTTATATCAGTTCAATTCAATCACACATATACTATTAGGATAGTCTGTAATTGGCTTTAGAGACTTATCAAGGAATAGTCTCATCAACTTACAGTTTGCTTATGATTTTGTCCACCTAGACTATGAGAAGTAACCCCTGATGCTGTAAAATATGAAAATGATACCGGTGTTTTATTATAGGTGTCTGAGTTCTATCTCATAAGTAAAGCAGTATAATATAGCGAGTGCTGTTGAGGTTACGCACAAATGTTTAGGCGGGGAGGGTAAATTAGTCTTCAAGGGGAAGCTGAATAGGTTGAGATGGCTAGCCAGTACATGTTAAGGTTTAAAATGTGTTTGGGTCGGTCAAATGAAAAAGTGGTATTGGTTCATAAAATCGTTAACGGTCAGCTGGAAGAACTACTAGAGATATGACTGCAAATCTTTGTTACTGGCACAGATGCATCCACTCTGTGTAACCTCACGTATCTATTCAACTCATGTTTTTCCCTGTCGCTATTTATTCTCCCTCGTATTTTCTCTCGTTAAACTTCCCTTTAGTTTTAAGTCTGTACGTTTGTGTGCTATACGGAGTGTGGTAAATTAAACAAGTGGACTTCTCTGCAAACTAATACTGAAAGCTAGTCAGAATGACACAGTCTAGGCATAAATAAATGCGAAACATTGATAAATGACCTCCAAAATTTCAACAAATGATAAGTGTAGTTCTTAATCTAGTTCTTTGCTAAATGAAAAACAGATATCTTTCAGTAATCTCTTCTTCCACCTGGGACCCGTCTCCTACTTTGCAAGTGTTTTTTGCGCTTTATCACTTTTGTGTTAAGCTTTCAGTCCTCATATGCCGTTGTTGTTGACTCAGGACCTAGATGACTTTATTTGAATAAGGTTTCGGTTGTGCAAACACGGGTCCTGGGCAGTTGATTGGTTGCATTATCATTTCTCAAATGGAATGCAGCATACTGTATATTAGGGTAAATCTCCCGCCTCGCTTGCTGAAGCTGGTGTTCCTCAGGGTATTGTTATCTCTCCTTTTCTTTTTCCTCTCTCGTTTTACATGACTTTTCTCTTTCTAATGAGGGCAACTTCGTCAAATACACTGGTGGTCTGACCGTCTCTTTTCCTGTCATGTTACAATGTGACTGCAGCAAACTTAACTGCTTCATGTCTGTAGTCTAGGGTACATGATCTTACGTTAAATTCCTCTGAATGTCAGGCAGTTAACTTTCCCTTCACTCAGCGTGAACTACAAGAACTGTGTCATTCACAAAATGCTTGTATCAAAGAGGGTACTTAAACAGAAACTAAGTCTGACATAAAGTACCTCGGAGTAGTTCTATCCTCTGGTCTTTCTTGGTCATTCTATATCTTGTCGATTTCTAAGAAAACCTTCAGTCTAGCTTACCACGTTGTGTAGTCAAGACAGCCAGGAATCATTCAACCTCTCTTTTTACATTTTGTTAACTCTTGCATTGGTCTTTACTGCTCCCTCTCATTCTTTCCTGAATTACTCAAAGACGACTATGTTGTATTGTGCAGGGTATTAAGGTTGTCAGTAGGGCAAGTGGTGTACTATTTAGTCAACTCGTTAACTCACAAACGGTAGCTCATAATCATATCAATGATATGATTATGAACAATAATTTGTGTTGGAAACGTCATCAGATAATACTGCTGTACAACGCTGTGTGATTTATCAAAATAAAATCGTATCCATAATGGAGATATACTCTACCAGTGCCCAAGTTTTATACTTATGTCAAAAATACTTATCTTGTGCGTTATGTGTCTCCTAATTCTTTCATTTTTGTCTTCCTCATTGCAGGTTGTCAGTTTCCGTAGACATTCTACTAGATGTCGTCATACATCATCTTTCCTTAATATTTTGGAAATTAGCCGCTTTCATCACATTATCCAGTTATCCATAGTCAACAAGGATTGTATTGTATCAACTGGAACAACATATAGCATTCACTCGTGAAATCTACGTCAAGAATCCTCGGATACCATATCTAACTACGTGGAACTCAGGACTTTATCCACAGCAAACTCTGTAAAGGAAAGTCTGACTTTTTATTTTTGCAATATAAATCTGTTTATCGTTGTTGTTTTGATACTTCGATAATACAGCTATCTTATTTTCATATCCTCAAGACTTTTTTTCCGGAAATTGTGAAGTTTCTTATTTCTGTAATGGTTAAGTCTATCAAACGTGTAAGTACCGTTAAGAGACTGAGATCTAATACTAGTCAGCCATCTGAAGGCCTCAGCTCCGTTGACAATTCTACACTGTTTACACCAGCCATACCCAGAGTTATGGTATCTGATATCATGGAGGAATTAGCAGAGAATGCGGCTTGTAGCAAAAATGATTTACTGACACTTCAGAAGTCAATAGCAGAACTACAGAGCAAGTTTGACAGCATTATGCCTCTCACGCAACTGTGTGACCCACCACAAAACATCTGTTTTGAATCACTAATCAAATCCGAGCGCATAATTGACTATTTGGCTGAAGAAGCTGTTAAGAGGATTATGTCTTCACATAACGTCTTGGCCTATAACATTCCAGACAGAGAGCCGATTGCCAAACTTAAGAATTCGTGTCTAAAGGCTTGTAATATGTCGTTGACAGAATGTCAGGTCTTGCGTCTTCGTAAGAAATCTGCAAACCACCCGTGTCCTGTGCTTTTCAAGTTTAGGTCTACCGAAGAAGCCAGGAATTTTCTGAAATCGGGTAAGAAAATAGGCTCTTCAACACCATACACTAACATTAGGGTTGCACCTGATTTAACACCATGCCAAAGGCGATGCCGCTCAGGAACAGTGAACCCTGATAACTCTAATAGGATAACTGTAGATGATGTTCCGTGCGTTATTCCGTCTATTGAAATATCTGATCACGGCATGCAACAGACATTTTCGCAGGTAGTGGCTAATGTTAGCCAAGCATTATATAACGATATTGATGCAGACACTGAAATGGTGGACATAGATGAGTCAACGGGAAATAATGTTGAAATACATCGTTTTCACACTGACGCAAAAGTCAAGACACCGAAACCATCAAAACCCATCCCACTGGTGGTCCAACCATTGCCTTATAAGTCAGTTACTCCTCTGTCTGACAATCCACACTCTGTAAAGCACCAGTCGAATGTAGCCACCCAAGTTGGCAAGTTTTCTAGGCGTTATGACAAACGTCCCATTTCCATTAAGAAAACTAAAGCTCATGAGGTGTTCAAGCCACAGAAACCCTACATAGCATGTGCTGACTGCCCTGTTAGCCATCATCAGCCAGATAATCATAAGATAGGGGAAAAAGAAGTAAATAAATTAAATACTAAACCCGGAGCAAGAAAGCTCTTTGATAAGAAAGAGACGAAAGCACCTGTAGGCCTTCTTTGTAAGAGAAAGTCAAATATGGTAGACGAAGCTCCTAGGGGTAGGCCTAATTGGTGCCAAGTGGAAAGCCAATTTTATCGAATCCCTAATTCTAGACAAACAGCACAGCAAAGTAGTAGGTATTGTTCTGCACATCCACTACGTAAACCCCTTGTCAACCAGCCCACTTCTAATATTCTGTCTACTGAAAGTTATAGAAAATACCCCAAACATCGGCCACAGACCACATTTAGCAAGCCAACAGAACCCATTCATATATCTTATGTGTCTAGTGGGGAGCATGTGCCGATTTCTGCACAAAACTTGCCATGGTCTGATGAATACCAGAAACAGATACCAACACTTCATTCTTATACTGGCAACAAATTACCGAATACACATATCGGTTATACCTTAGGGCAGGATTTTCACCAGCGTCAGTTAACAGAAACACCTGGAATCATGCATATAGCACGCATGATATCGGATCAATTCCTTGCTGGCATAGCGAACAGTCTACAGCTAGGGCAAGGCATATTTCCCGGGAGATAGCTGACACAGTGTCGACACCAAACGCGGATACTAATATCTCTAAAATATTAATATCTGATTATCACACAGGTGTCTCTCACTGCATACCATATCCAAACGTAAGCCCATCCCTGACTACCACCTCAAAAATCTACCTGAAGTCTTCCTACGATCCAAAGATATTGGTAAATGAGTCTGATAACATGTATATAGAGGATACTCACGGATTATTTTACCAAGATGTTGTCCGCTCACTGAAACCACATAGCCAGTGTTTATCTATTATCCTAGTAAATACGAGATCAGTTCTAAGCAAACATTTAGCACTAAGTACAATAGCTTCTATATGCAGACCGTCATTGATTATGATCACCGAAGCCTGGTGCACAAGTGAAATCTCCAATGACAGCCTAAGGATTGATAAATACAACCTTTTTCGCGGGGACAGACGGACAGGTCGTGGGGGTGGAACACTAATTTACTGTGAACAATCCATGTGTGCAACCCAGTTTAGTAACCCAATTCTGTCACAACTCAATGACTCGATCTGGGTCGAAATAAAAGTTGTCAGAAGTAAACCTATACTTGTGGGTTGTGTGTACCGGCCCCCTTCATCCAGCAGGGAATATGATAATATGCTTAGCAATATCTTTAATGTTACAGCCAATCTTCCTTTCAGTTATAAAATTATCGGAGGCGATTTCAACTTGCCAGAAGTATCATGGTCTTCACTCCGAGGACCCCAAAGGTACGATAATCTCATAAATTCCATCGTCACAGGAGGGTGGACACAACACATAAATTCACCCACTAGATCCGCAAATATCCTAGACCTTATTTTCACGAACAACATAACGCCATCTACCGTACATGTTGGACATGAATTTCCAGGTAGTGACCATAGAATAGTAGTTTGTTCTTTTGACATCTTTCCTGAAACAAAACGCAGAGATGAAGCTGGCCAGATACCTATGAGATTGTACACACATGCTGACTGGGACTTGTATCAGCACCTAATTAGATGTTCTAATTGGGACTCGTACTTTTCGAACCAGTCCTTAGATGCAATTCTTAACAACTTCTATCAGAATATTAACTCAATTCACGACGTCATTGCACCCGAGAAGATTCTTAACTTCAGATTCCCCCAAAGTGATTATATTCCGACATCGTTTAGAAGAAGTCTACGTAAGCACTCAATAAAATACTACAGATATCATGACTTATCGTCATTAATTGCCATAACGTCCCTTCTCAGTAGAATTGAAGAGTTGAGAAATATAGGCCTCAGAAACAAAGAAATGCAGGCCATTCATGCACCGCATAACTCAGGAGAAATAGCCAAACTTTTTAAAAGTAGGTTGATGAACTCCAAAACACCCTATCCGAAAATAATATACTTAGACGGCATTGCTTACGAAAATAATGAGGCGATATGTGAACTGTTTAGCAAGCACTTCGCCAGATTATACACCTTAGAGAACGATGAAGTCGTGGATTTCCCACGTAAAACAGACGAATGTTTAAGTGACATAATTTTCACCACACATGAGATCGATAAAGCTGTCGCAAATCTTAAGCTTAGTAACACTACTGGCCCAGACGGTATATCTTCCGTTCTGCTGAAAAAAGGTGGTAATGACATGAGTTTACTCTTACTCAAGTTATACTCAATTTCATTAAGCGATGGGACATACCCTAACTGCTGGAAGAAGTCTTATATTGTACCTATCCATAAATACGGGCCTATAGCTGATATCAACAACTACCGCCCCATCAACATCACGTCTGTAGTTTCACGTGTAATGGAAAAGATAGTTAAGACTCAAATCATTCAGTACTTGCTGTCAAATGACCTACTATCCCCATCCCAATACGGTTTCTTAAGTAGAAGGTCGTGCATTACTTGCCACTTAGATTATTTTGACTACATCACACAAAGCATTGATAATGGGCGTTCGGTAACAACATTGTTTCTTGACGTTAGCAAGGCCTTCGATAAAGTCCCACATATCAGACTCCTAACAAAACTCCAATCCTACGGAATAACCGGAAATCTTCACAAATGGATAAGTTCTTTTCTCACAGAAAGAGAGCAATTAGTCAAAATCAACCACCAGTTGTCTTCCTCAAAGCCGATAACCAGTGGTGTAATACAAGGTAGTGTTCTTGGCCCTATTCTATTCCTCTTATTTATAAATGACATAGTCTCTGTAATCAAGTATGGCAAGCCATACCTTTTTGCAGATGATCTCAAGATAGTATATGATTATGGGTACGGTGATATGAGCGTCGAAAGCAAGATCCAACAAGACTTAAATGATCTAGGCGATTGGAGCGAAAAGTGGCAACTGACTTTCAACCCAGACAAGTGCGGTATAACCCACCTTGGACGCTGGAAACCGATAATGTGCCTATACATGTACGGGAAGCTCCTGTCAAAACTGAACACAGTCACAGACCTCGGGATAACATACTCAGATTTATCCTTTTCCGATCACGCAAATAAGGTTGTATCTGACTGTAAACGACTTACTGGCTTTGTACTGCGTAACTTCTACACCCAAGAAGCAAGATTAGCTATATATAGGACATGTATCCGTCCCAAACTTGAATATTGTGCTCTCCTATTTAGTAACCTCAGGACTGTAGACAGAAAAAAAATCGAAAGTGTCCAGAGATTCCTCACGAAACGCATAATAGGGTTCGACCAACAAGTGGAATATGTTGACAGGTGTGTACGTCTGAAATTAGAGCCTCTGTGGTTAAGGAGAGTGAAGTGCAACCTATTTCTACTCTTCAAAGTCATTAGGAAACACTGCTACAGTAACTCATCCATAACTTGGGAAAATATTAAATCATATCAGCTGCGAAACCACGACTACCTTGTCAAGGTGGCTACCCACAGAAAATCCATTAGGGCAAACTTTTTCACCATAAAATATTGCACTCTTTGGAACCAACTACCACCTGAAATAAGATGTTGTGAAAACCCTGATGGGTTCAAACGGAGCCTAGAAAGACACTTTAACATGTCCACCCTAGCTCGTCTAAAAGACCACAACTGTTGGTAGAACGGAAATTGAAGGCCAGTCCAGTCTTCAGTATAGTCACATACGTATATCTCGACTCTAATACTCACGCAGCGAACGTTAACTAATTTACTGATTTCTATTCTCTATAATTTTCACTAAGTTGTGTTGGTGAAAGTAACACTGGAAATAATTGTAATAGCATCCACACCTTTTAACGTTTTACATATGTATATACTAATATAACAATACTTATTAATCATGCATGTTCAACTCTTAAATTAGATGGATATTAAAATACTTAAAATATTTATGCATCAAATGTTCTCTTGCTTTACCACGCTTGTTTCCCTTATAACACTCAATTATTGAACCTAGTGTAATATTTGATATACGAACTATATTATTGATTATACTCTTATCATATATGGTTTGATTTACTCTACGGCTCCCTGTAGACTAACCACCATTCTTCAGTATACACACACTGCAGTATTGTTAAAAAACGCCAAAATTTCGTTGGTTCTGTGTTAATATCTTTTTATAATATGTCTAGACACGTTACTTTGCAATGTCAGATGTTTACTATATATAAGACTGTCATGAAAATTTAGTACACTAAGTCCTGCCAACCGACCTTACCTTCAGTCCATACTACCTAAATTGAACCTTAACTATAGTATTCTGCTAAATCTTGCTCCACTATTCACAATACCTATTCGTTTTACTCTTTAAGGTTTTAACTTCTTATAAAGTAATCTGTTCATCAGGATGCATGCACACATATATAATATGTTCGTAAAGATGTACGTGCAGACCTATTGGAAGCACTCATTAAGAAAGCTAGGGAGATGGAATATGGGGTACGAACATGTCTGGTACCAAGCAATATATTTGCGGTAGCCATAATAATCATAGTCTCAGAGCTTAACATCAAAAAAGGAGGGAGGGTGGCGTTAGCTGATCAGTAGATATGGTGGTGGTCACTAAGGTGAATCGCCCCATTCTGCAGGAACAGCAATATACAAATTAAAGGCTCGAGATATTTCTGATTTTTATGAGGGCTTAGATCTTTATCTTGAAAAAGATAATAGTGAACGCCTTGACAGATAATGCTTCTACCTTTAAATATATACCATTCGCTCAGCCCATTGTTGAGATGCGACCACGTGGGATCTGCACAGATTTATGGGGCATCTTATGAATTAACTTGCTATCCATTGTCAGATCTTTAAATACCACTTCACAATATCTTGTCTCACTTATTTTCTAATAACGTCTTTACTTGATTCTCATTATATTCCATTAAACCTAACATTTTATAGCTCTTTATGAATTTGATTCGACTTATTCTATTCCTATTCTCTGGAGGGTACGGTTGTGTACCAAATAGAAAAAAAGACATGAAATAAAGACAACTGGCTTGAAAATAATTGTATTAAAGCCAAAAGTGAACGCATGATAGTATAAAATATATTGGTTTCATTATACATTGCAAATGAACGTTGTTGGCCTAAGGATTAATTACTTCCCCATTCTGTTTTCTATATAAATGTGTTTATTAATGATATATTTCACTCACTTAATCTATTACACTTTAATGTTACACCACAGCACTTTAATTTTTCTAAAAAAGCTTCCAATTCCTTGTAAACGTTGTACTTACCTCAATATTGGTTGATTATCGTATGCCTACAACCACGGGATGAAAACGAAACGAAGTCGATTTTCCCGCTCAACCTGGAGGACAATTGTACAATTCAATAACTATACAGCCTAGTTCAGACAATGTGTATTTATATATATATCAAATATTTAACTGTTGAGACATTATTAACTTGTAGACAATTTAAGATTTGACATTATATCATCCTTGATCGTGCCTGTAAAAATGGCATGCATTTTCATGTAAATTTATGTTTATATGAAAATAAATTATTATTATTATTATTATTAACTTGTAGACAATTTAAGATTTGACATTATAACATCCTTGATCGTGCCTGTAAAAATGGCATGCATTTTCATGTAAATTTATGTTTATATGAAAATAAATTATTATTATTATTATAGTGTCTGCAAGCAGTCTTTCAATACATCTACCTCCCGCAAAGTTATTGTTATGAAGCCTTGAAATCATTTACATTTGGCCGTAGGGCGTTGATAAAGCATATCCCCTATTTGAAGTGGCGCCTTTGGCTTAACCTTGACGGCATTTGCGCGGCTTCGTTGATTCGAGTTGGAGCTAGTCGTCCAGCAAACGCAGTAGACGCGATTTCGGTGCTTATTTTGCTCTTGTTGGATGAATTTATATGAAAATTATTGTTCGATATTGTTCTCGAGCATTTACTTATTGCTTGTGTGACAGGACGCTTAAATACATGGTTCATGCAGTGATTTTTGGCATGCCGAGTAAGCTTCGCGTACATTTCAACGACTGTCATTCGATAAATTTCTTTGCAGATTGGCGGAAACTTGTACTCGATCTCAAATTTACCTATCAGCATTTGTGCAGTGCCTTTTACTGCTACAGGAACCGAGGAATATGGTTGATATCAAATTTAGCATCTTTCCGCACTTTTGTGTGGTGTTGATAGCTGAAAGTCAATGGAATGCATAGATACAAGCGAAAGTCAGTGTTCACAAGTGGGAAGAACCTGTAATATGTTTTACGATCACTTACAACATTCAGTGTTTTCTGCCAAAATTTTTAAATGATTTAAATGCACACGGCAACATTTGAGTAATTTGGTGGATTTCAATACCATCCTCGTGATCAGGTGCGTAAAGAAATCAGTGGTGTGCGTCACTTTGTCCTATTAGTGAGTTTGGTTTCATAAACTTCCGATTTCTGTTATTGTCCTGACGCCACATTATTCGCGCTTGTTCGAAGTTAATTCACAAAATTATTTTAAAACCACGTAGAAGTAGTGTCCGACATCTCTTAAAGCTATGGACGTAAGGTTTAGAAGTGGTTGCTGTATCCATTTAGGGAAGGCTCATCGACTTCTGCAAGTAAGGGCTACGCATCATATTCCTAAATGCCTCCAGAAGCAACAGAATCTTCAGAAGTTATTAATGGGGTCCCAGCTCCTCTATTTCGAAACATATTATAGGGACAGGACATAAAACTGACGTTTGCACATTTTTTAAACCTATCTGTAAAACGTGTTTGGATTGCATCCTAAAGTTTGTGGAAGCCGAAGTTTGATTAGGAAGTTTAAACCACTTTTGTGAATTCCAAGACTATTCGTCATCACACGAAACCTTCTTGGTTAAACTTCGTTTTGATACTATTCAGGGTAGATGTACTAGTACCTCTGATATTTGGTTTAGTGATCTTCATTGTTATTTTGACCTCCAATATGTGGTTTTAATTCCACCTAAATTTATTTTCTAGACTTTTAACTGTATTAATCTCATATGTATTCCTATAACAAGTCCATGCGTGACCACATTGTCCAAAATGTGTTGCACAAATACAAAACTACACGACTCAGACAAATTACGTCTTCTTATTACTTCGTCTAAATATTCACTTGTGTCAAAAATAGTGACTGATGTAATTGCATATCGATATAAACTTTCATTAATTCTTACTGTGCTATCTCGTTAATATTATACTGGTAGTCATATTCATGTATACATCCTGTGAACCCTTGTTTTCTTTTTTAGATAATCTGTAGTCCCAGTGACCTTGTGGGATTCGTTGCTGAAGAGAGTGGTTTCCAGTACCGTTGATTTTGTATTTTGTGTCGAATCACTAATAAATGTGTTCTCTACACCTCAAATAGACATTCTACTTGTTAATAGTCACTACTAACTTTATAGAATGTTGTGAGCTACAGAGTTATGGGGTTAGAGTCATGTGTTGTATTGAGTAGCGCGTTTAGAAGATACGTCCGCCCCTGAGGAATATTGTCGTCAGTATGGAGTACATTCTCGGGATAAATCTGTTAGCAGTAATTATTATCAGTACCTATATTTCGTATGGATGGTATATAACGAAACGTACTAATTCAGTAGTCAAAGGTTAGAAATATCCGTTAAAATTGAAACAGGTGCTCATGTAAGTGAAAACTGATTAATCGAAATTTGAAACATCACGTAAGTGATAAAGTTTATAGCATCGTTTACATGCGAATAGTTAAGCTTATTTATTTAGAAATGATGGTAACTAGTTGATGGTTTAAGAGATGTTGTGTTTGATAGGAAATGGATGGGACATTGTAACTGAAAAACAGTGTAAGTGGATAAGCAACATCAGCTGGCCAGTATACACATATTTTGAAGTAAAACACGATCGGGTAAAGTATTTCGAAGAGAGGAGTAGAGCAGTCTTCTGGAACTATTAATTTAGTGAGCAATTAAATTTGTCTTTGAATTAAGACTGAAAGTAAGCGGCATATTGGTAAGCTAAACGATTACCATTATTCGGTTTCGTTAGAATAAGTATCCGAGTACTGTTTCACTCATCATTCTGTCTTTTGAATAACTTAGTAACATGGCGTTTACTTTCGGATCCAAATTACTAAGTAAAGGTTAATATCCCTAGGATTAAATTGTCGCCAAAGTAAGTAAATCTGTTCATATCTAGAAAATACTAAGGTTTGGAGTTGTTTTTTAACTACCACAACACCAGGTGACTCACCAATTAGTCACAAAGTAAAACTAGATCTGTCAAAGAGAGTCCGCCCCTGACTTCTAGGTTTCGTGAAGGTAGAACTATATACATAGGTTAATAGGATTAGACGCATGATGTCAATTCGAAACTAGGTAATTACGTTTCGCAGCTACAGAAAACACCACGTTACAATCTATTCCTTTAATCTTGTCAATCAATGTGACATCAATTAAGACTAGAGAAGGAACACCACTGGTTTTCACAAAATCCATTTGTGTTCCTTAATATAATGTACATTCCGTAATTATAGGCAAACTAGGAAACGCACCAAGTCATCACATATACGAACAATAATTAAAATAATTAATTTAAAGGAATGCCTACTCGATATGGTCCAGAGTTCATGTGAAGTGACACATGCCTACATCTGAAAGTGCATGTGTAAGGTATCGCATCTCGTCAGCCTTTCGTCTAAGTGACTCAATGGGTCGCCTCCATATTTAACAAATGCTCAGTCCATGAATTCTACTTGTACCTGTAAAACACAAAGAATACCCTGCTGGGATATGGTGCTGTGTTACACTAGAGTCCCTCAGTTTACAGGTAAATCACACTTAATATCAGTATTGCGGCTTTTAGTTGAAAAAGTCATTCGACTGTGTCACAGATGCTTTTGGCTGGATTCCTCAGTACCAAGTATTATTCCCTATGAGAGTGCATTGAAGAAACCCTGCAGGGTGATATTGAAGCTTCGCCGAAAATTGAATAGAAGCATTTCAGTCATACAAGATGTATGCAGTAAAGAATACATTATTAACTCATTGCGCTCACTCCTACATTACCCTATAAAATTCTCTAGTTTGGAAATGAAACATGCACATATATATTGTGTCGTTAACTTCAGATACACACTAATATCTAAATTTCATACGCTTTCTGTCTCACTACTCCATGTAATAATAGTTTGATTGTTATTTCCGAATGCAGTAATAAGTATTTCATGGGCCACGAGTAGCACTTGGTATCCAGCAGAGGTATGGGCACTTAGTGATTGTAATTTAGAGAACTGATACGACAAGGTTAGCTTTTTTCTAATATATACCCAACTATCAACACAATGAAAAGATAATGACGAATTGTTATCACAAGCATTCTATTTACTATGGAGGGAATGTTATTACAAGCTAACTTCACAGTAACATGTACAAGTCTTGCATGTCATTGCATCAGTAATATTAGCACACTAATTGTATTACGGCCAAGTGTAAATGATTTAAAGGCATCGTAACAATAACTTTGCGGGAGGTAGGTGTATTGAAAGACTGCTTGCAGACACTATGTATGACGACATCTAGTAGAATGTCTACGGAGGCTGACAACCTGCAATGAGGAAGACAAAAAGGAAACAATTAGGAGACACATAAGATAAGTATTTTTGACATAAGTATAAAATTTGGGCACTGTGGTAGAGTATAACTCCATTATGGATACGATTTTATTTTGATAAATCACACAGTGTTGTACAGCAATATTACTTGGTGGCGTTTTGAGCACAAACTATTGCTCATGATCATATCAAGTCAGTCACACAACTGTTTGCCTCATTCATATACATGAGTATTTTAGTTAGGCGTACTACAGGGATAGAAGGTCACTCATCTCATTCACTTCCATTCACATTATTTCTTACGTCCGAGTTACTGACTTTTGGTTTATGTTTTCCTCTTAGGTGCACTTTATCTGGACAGTTTAAGGAATCGGGAAACGCACAGAGTACTTAGGAAACGGCATGAATAATTGTTTAGGCTAATTAACACTAGGTAGTTGTGACACTGCGCATCTGCAGTGACAAAGCTGACTGACTGAGTTTTAACATGGAAATGAGCACAGAAGTGTAGCAGTTCGATTTGTGACGTTCCACACTTGAAAAATATTATATTTAGTTGGTAATAAGCAAAACATATTTCATCAGATGTGTTTCAACTTCGCATTAATGCGTCTAAAGCTTATGTATTTTACTCCCAACAATGACATTGCAGATCAATTGAGATAAACATATCACTGATTTCAAAATAACACAACAATGAACTATAATTCAAGGACTCTGCACACAACAAAGTATTGTACGAAAATTGACTTCAAGCTTTATTTTTTTTCCCAGGCACTTATAACCCATCCACCAAAGACCTGGTTTTTTTTGTTAATGCGAAGGCAATACTTCTGTAATTCCTGATGTGTTGCACTCACTGACAATCTAGCGGATCTTTCCAACTATGCACAGAAACGATTGTACATAAGTGAAAAGGATGTTTTATACTACTGGGATTAACATGTATCAAGTGTATGTATAATCTCCAGTGTACATGTTAAACATATTTTGCTATCGATTGTAAAATGTTGACTGAATAATATGGTTCTATTTCTGTAACAATTTGATGATGCCTGTAAACTGGCGTCCCTCATGTACTGTATCATGAGAATAAATTTATTTATTTGGGCTACACGATAAAATTAACCAACTAATGAGATATAACGGGACAGAGTGTGAGAGTTATTTCGGGTAAGAGGAGAAATTATTGTAAGATCACTTTTTTCAGTTAGACAAGAACTAAATGAAAAAATACGATTACCATTTGCTGACATTTTGCCTATTTTTATCCACGTTTTAGCATTTCATTATACCTGGACTATAGACCATTCTGACAGACTGACTTTCAACATAGAAGCTTGCACACAAGTGCACCCGCTTAAGTTAGCGCATTCCATGTATTACACAAAGGTAGAAGAAAAAAGAAATTAAATGTCACTATAATGTGCATAAATGTGATGAAAAACAAACAGTCATATGGAAAAAGTATAAGGGTTGCTCAGATATGTGAGATTACATAGAGTGAATGCATCTGTGTCATTAACAACGTTTGGAATCACATTTCTACTTAACACTAAGCTTAACCCCAATATTACTCACCATATTAGACTACTTAACACAGAAGAAATGGTACAGACACTACGATCGAAAACCAGTAGTCTTTTCATATCTTCCAGTTTCAATGGTCACTTATCGCAGCCTAAGTGGACAATACCATCAGCATACACTAAGTTGACAAGACTGTTCCCTGGTAAGGGCCTAAAGCGAGTAACAGACAATTTTGTTAATACATTTATGATGAAATTGAACTAAAATAAGGACGACAGTTGTAGAAATGAGCCTTGTACTACATCCTTCTTTGAAATATCAGTTCCTTCATAGTTTAGTTTCAGTAATAAGTGAATGGAATGCAGTCTACAGATTCATGAAATTCGCATACTGACGTACTACTTTCCTAGAATCCTAGTTGATGTCTCCTCAGGAAAGTGGGAAATGAGCATTCCACTTGCGTAAACTCAATAGGCTGTGAACTGCTGACAATGAAAACGACAACAATTTTTGGTATTACTTAATTCCAAAAACGATCACATAATCTTTTATTCCGACTTCTGGTTCCATCAGATGAAATTAAAGGGAATAGCTGAGAATAGAGGGGATGTTGAGGGTTAGACAGTATAGATTTAGACTATTTCTCACATGAGTTTAGATGTCTTGTAACTAATGCATTAACGAGTTGACTAAATGGTACACCACTTGCCCTAATGACGACCTTAATACCTTGCACAATACGACATAGTCGTTTTTGAGTAATTCAGGAAAGAATAAGGGGGAGCAGTAAAGACCAATGCAAGAGTTAACAAGTTGTAAAAAGAGGGGTTGAATGATTCCTGACTGTCTTGAATACATAACATGGTAAGCTAGACTGAAGGTTTTCTTAGAAATCGACAAGATGTAGAATGACCGAGAAAGACCAGAGGATAGATTTACCCCAAGGTATTTTCTGTTAGACTTAGTTTCTGTTTCAGTGCCCTCTTTGATACAAACATCTTGTGAACGACACAGTTCTTGCAGTTCACGCTTATGAGTGAGGGGAAAGTTAACTGCCTGACATTTTGAGGGATTTAACGCAAGACCACGTACCTTAGACTACAGACAGGAACCAGTTAAGTTTGCTGCAGTCACATTGTAACATGACACGAAGTGAGACGGTCAGATCACCAGTGTATTTGACGAAGTTGCTCTGATTAGAAGGAGAAAAGTCATGTAAGACGAGAGAGAAAAAAGAAAAGGAGTGATAAAAATAGCCCGAGGAACACCAGCTTCAGCAAGCGAGGCGGAAGATTTACCCTAATATACAGTATGCTGCATTCCATTTGAGAAATGATAATGCAACCAATCAACTGCCCAGGACCCAAGTTTGCACGATCGAAACCTTATTCAACTAAAGTCATCTAGGCGCTGAGTCAACAACAACGGCGAATGCTGAATGAACGAAAGCTAAGCACAAAAGTGACAAAGCACAAATCCAGTTGCAAAGTAGGAGACGAGTCCCGGGTGGAAGAAGAGATTACTGAAAGGTATCTATTTTTCATTTGGCGAAGAACAAGATTAAGAACTACACTTATCATTTGTTGAAATTTTGGAGATCATTTATCAATGTTTCGCATTTAGTTATGCCCAGACTGTGTCATTCTGACTAGCTTTCAGTATGAGTTTGCAGAGAAGTCCACCTGTTTAATTTACCACATTTCATGTAGCACACGAAGGTAGAGACATAAAACTAAATGGAAGTTTAACGAGCGAAAATGTGAGAGAGAATAAATAGTGACAAGGAAAAACATGAGTTGAATAGATACGTGAGATTACACAGAGTGAATGCACTTGTACCAATACCAAAGATTTGCAGTCACATCTCCGGTAGTTCTTCCAGCTGACTGTCAACAATTTTATGAACCAATATCACTTTTTCATTTGACCGACCCAAACACATTTTAAACCTTAACATGTGCTGGCTAGCATTGTCCCTGGAGAAAGGCGATGGCTTTGTATGCCATCACGTGTTCTAGCCATCTCAACCTATTCAGCTTCCCTACCTTGAAGACTAACCCTCCCCACCTAAACATTTATGCGTAACCTCAACAGCACTCGCCATATTACACTGCTTTACTCATGAGATAGAACGCGGACACCTATAATCAAATACCGGTATTATTTTCATATTTTACAGCATCAGAGGTTACTTCTCATAGTCTAGGTGGACAATATCATCAGTAAACTGTGAGTTGATGAGACTATTCCCTGATAAGTCTCTAAAGTCAATTACAGATTATTCTACTAATATATGTGTGATTGAATTGAACTGATATAAGGATGACAGTTTAAGAATTCAGCCTTGTATTACATCCCACTCGGAAATGTGTTTTCTCGGATAATTCGCAAACAGTATTCAGTGAATAAAAAACATTCTGTTGGCTTAATGAAACTCGTAAACTGACGCACTACTTTTGCAGGCACTATAGTATTTCCTCAATAAAGTGAGAATTGAATATTTCGGCTGCATAAAACGAGTAAGTAGTATCCTGGGAATACCAATGACTACAACAAGTCTAGGAGTTATGCACTACAACTTTTACTTTACTGAATACACCAGCAGACTTTACATAAACACTTGACAGATCAAATTTATGCAGGAAGTCAGTAAGATTTAGTAGACTAAAAGTGCTTTCGGTTTCCACAGGAGTTCTCCGTGCCGAATTTATTCCTTCAAGGGCCTACAGAGATTAATTCTTCAATTAAAAACCACTGACGTGGAAGAAATTCCATTCTTCATTACTACACTTAATGAAAAGACTCATGTTTTTTATTTTAAAAACAGGAGCATTCGTAATGTTTTACTTTATGTAAATGCAGTTACATACAGTTGCACTAAGAACTCAACGCAGCTCGATACACAATAGTATATATACAAATAAACTGAAAAATAATGTCCTCCTTACCTTCTGAACAACTTGTCCTTATTCCAGGATTATAAGTTTTTCACCTATGAGCCTGAGTTACGTCTACGAAATAGCAATATTACATCAGTTAAATCTTCCCCCAAAACCAAGGCCACTTGAAACCAATAGCAACATAGCAACAAGCGTCATTGAGGGGATATGCAATAAAGTCGCTCCCTGTAATAACATTCCCTCTATAGTAAATACAATGCTTGTGATGACAATTCGTCATTATCTTTTCATTGCGTTGATAGGTGCGTATATATTAGAAAAAAACTATCCTTGTTGTATTAGTTCTCCAAAATACTTTCACTAAGTGCCCATAACTCTGCTGAATACCAAGTGCTACTCGTGGCCCATGAAATACTTGTTCTTGCGTTCGTAAATAACTATCAAACTATTATTACATGGAGTAGTGAGATAGAAGGCGTATGAAATTTAGATATTAATGCTTATCTGAAATTAATGACACAATATATAGGTACATGTTTCATTTCCAAACAAGTAGATTTTATAGGGTAGTGTAGGGCTGAGCGTGGTGAGTTCATAGTGTATTCTTTACTGTATTTTGCATGAGTGAAATGTTTCTATTCAATTTTCGGCGAAGCCGCAATATCACCCTGCAGGGTTTCTTCAATGCACTCTCATAGGGAATAATACTTGGTACCGAGGAATCCAGCCAAAAGCATCTGTGACAAAGTCGAATGACTTTTTCAACTAAAAGCGGTTATGCTGATATTAAGTGTGATTTACCTGTAAACTGAGGGACTCTAGTGTAATACAGCACCATATGCTAGCAGGGTATTCTTTGTGTTTTACAGGTACAAGTAGAATTCATGGACTGAGCATTTGTTAAATATGGAGGCGACCCATTGAGTCACCTAGACGAAATGCGATACCTTACACACGCACCTTCAGATGTAGGCATGTGTCACTTCAATGAGCCCTGAACCATATCGCGTGGGCATTCCTTTAAATCTACCCTACCCTGTGCGCTCAATTATTGTTCGAATATGTGATGACTTGGTGCATTTCCTAGTTTCCCTATAATTACGGAATGTACATTATATTGAGGAACACAAATGTATTTTGTGAACACCAGTTGTGTTCCTTCTCTAGTCTTAACTGATGTCACATTGATTGACATGATTACAGGAATAGATTGTAACGTGGTGTCTTCTGCAGCTGCGAAACGTAGTTACCTAGTTTCGAATTGACATCTTGCGTCTAATCCTATTAACCTTTGAATATAGTTCTTCCTTCACGATATCTAGAAGTCAGGAGCAGACTGTCTTTGACAGATTTAATTTTACTTTGTGACTAATTGGTGAGTCACCCGGTGTTGTGTTAGTAAAAAACTAAAAACCTAAGTATTTTCTAGATATGAACGTGTTTACATACTTTGGCGACAAGTTAATCTTTGTATCAAGAAACCCTTAGGGATATTAACCTTAACTTATTAATTTGGATCCGAAAGTAAACACCATGTTACTAAGTTATTCAAAAGACAGAATGATGAGTGAAACAGTAGTCGGATACTTATTCTGACGAAACCGAATAATGATAATCATTTAGCCTACCAATATGCCGTTTACTTTCAGTCTTAATTCAAAGACAAATTTAGTTACTCACTAAACTAATAGTTTCAGAAGAGTGCTCTACTCCTGTCTTCGAGATAATTTGCCCGATTGTGTTTTACTTCAAAATATGTGTATAATGGCCAGTAGATGTTGCTTATCCAGTTATACTGTTTTTCAGTTATAATGTCCCACCTATTTCCTATCAAACAAAAGATCGCTTAAACCATCAACAAGTTACCATCATTTCTAAATAAATAACCTTAACTATTCGCATGTAAACGATGCTATAAACTATATCACTTACGTGATGTTTTAACTTTCAATCAATCAGTTTTCCCTTACATGAGCACCTGTTTCGATTTTAACCGATAGTCCTAACCTTTGACTACTGAATTAGTACGTTTTGTTATATACCATCCTTACGAAATATAGGTACTGATAATAATTACTGCTAACAGATTTATCACGAGAATGAGAATGTACTCCGTATTCACGACAATATACCTCAGGGGCGGACGTTTTTTCTAAATTCACTACCCAATACAACGCATGACCCTAACTCTGTAGCTCAAAACATTCTATGAAGTTAGTTGTGACTATTAACAAGTAGAATGTCTATATGGGGTATAGAGAATACATTTATTAGTGATTCAACACAAAATACAAAATCAACGGTACTGAAAACCGCTTTCTTTAGCAACGAATCCCACGAGGTCACTGGAACTACAGATTACCTAAAAAAGAAAACAATGGTTCACAGGATGTATACATGAATATAACTACCAATATAATATTAACGAGAGCAAAGTAAGAATTAATGGAAGTTTATACCAATGCGCGATTACATCAGTCACTATTTTTGACACAAGTGGAAATTTAGGCGAAGTAATAAGACGTAATTTGTCTGAATCGTGTAGTGTTGTATTTGTGCAACTTCTTTTGGACAATCTGCTTACGCATGGACTTGTCATGGGAATACATATGAAATTAATACAGTTAGGGGGTTAGACATAAATTTGGGTGGAATTAAAATCGCATATTAAAGGCCAAAATAACAATGAAGCTCACTAAACCAAATATCAGAGGCATTAATACATCTACCCTGACTGGTATCAAAACGAAGTTTAGCAAAGAAGGTTTCGTGTGATGACGAATAATTTTGGAACTCACAAAGGCGGTTTGAACTTCTTAATCACACTTGGGCTTCCACAAACTTTAGGATGCGATCCAAACACGTTTTACAGATAGGTTTAAAAATGTACCAAAGTCATTTCTAGATCCTGTCTCTGTAAGACGTTTCGCAATAGAGGAGCTGGGTTTCCTGTTCTTGCCATTAATAGCTTCTGAAGATTACATTCGCTTCTGGAGGCATTTAGGAACATGATGCGTAGCCTTTACTTGCAGAAATCGACGAGCTCTCCCTAAATGGATACAGCAAACACTTTCAAACCTTCGGTCCATGGATTGAAGAGATGTCGGACAATACTTCTACGCGGTTTTACAATAATTTTGAGAATTAACTTCGAAAAAACGCATATAATATGGCGCCAGGACAATAACAAAAATCGGAAGTTTATGAAACCAAACTCAATAATGGGGCGAAATGACATATACCCAAGATGTCTTTACGTACCTGATCACGAGAATGGTATTCAAACCCACCAAATTACTAAAATGTTGCATTTAAAAACTTTGGCAGAAAACAGAGAAAGTTATAGGTGATCGTAAAACATTGAAGTTTCTGCCCATTTAGGAACATTAATTTTCGCTTGTATCTACGCATTCCATTGACTTTCAGCTATCAAAACACCACGCAAAAGTGCAGAAGGATGCACAAATTCGATATCAACCATATTATTCGGTTCCTGCAACAGTAATAGCTGCTGCACAATAGCTGACATGGAAATTTGCGATCAAGTACAGGTTTCCGTCAAGCTGCAAAGAAGTTTATCGAATGACAGTCGTCGAAATGTAAGCGATGCTTACTTGGTATGCCAAAAAATCATTGCATGAACCATGTATTTAAGCGTCCTGTCACACAAGCAATCACTGAATGCTCAAGAACAATATCGGGGTGAGTATATACGTTGTCTCGTGTTATATTTTCCGCGACTAATTTTTTTTCGTCTTTCATTGGCTAGAATGGTGGCGGTCAATTGGAGTTTGAATTGTCCTTGGGTGCGTGCTGTCGGGTGCTGTATTTGCGTGGTTGTGTTTGCGTCGTTTGCCAGCATATGTGATTACTGTAAACGTGTATGAAACTATTGTAACGCTTTGTTTTTCTTTGTTTGTGCATGTACTAGGCATTATTTGTCGTACAATTCGTTGTTTGGTCTATTGGTTGCTTGCGATGTCAACGAACCGGTGGGTTCTTGTGTTTTTCTGTAATTTAGGTTATACGTGCGGCATTTTCTTGATGGTTATCGATCATCCCTGTATTTCAATGTTGTTTTTTTACGATTTATGTTGGAATAGTTGTGACATAGATGGATCCTAATTGATAACTTTATTTTAGTCCGTTGCAGGTAGTCAATTCGAGTGACAGGAGCACAGATTTAAGTGGAATTTTTGCTGAATACATACTTGGAAAGCGTTTCTTCAGCTGGGATGAATTTGAGAAGTCATTAGCAGAATTTCAAAAAGTGAGGAAGTCATATAATGCTAACAGTGTAGTTATCCTACACTCACTATGTTCATAATTGCAGCAAAACGATGCCGGATGCCAGGTTTAAGTACGCTTATGTTGGTTTTAAATGCACTTTTGGAGTGAATCGTACAAGACGTGGATTGAAATTGAAAAACAAGTCGTAAGAAGAAGTGTAATATGATTTCATGAATATTGCAGGTCTAAATGTTGCAATTGCTCGTCTTCATTTCGCGTGGTTTTGCATCATAGTGAATACATAATTGCTTCCCACAATATGGTGCATAACCATCCATGCAGCAGGGTGTACATGCAGAATGACCCATGGTATAGACGACTAACAGTTGAAGAGAAAGAAAATATTGAACCACTTCTTCAGCAATCCCACTCATCCGATGAAATAATAATGCATGTTAAGGAGAAGTACAACAAGGATATAACTCGCATTGACGTTAAAAATATGAAAGCCGCAGTGAATAAAGGTAACGTTGACGTACTTGTTACATACTTAAGGTATTTCGAGTCGTCGTGACATTTTTGAATTCCTAAAATCCCGTGGGAAGTTAATGGAGTATTATTCCGATGAACCGATCAGGAATTCACTAACAAGAATTTGTTTTGCAACTTATGAGCAAATGGAATTGTATAAACAGTTCCCTGAAGTTGTTGGTATCGACTCGACGTATAATACGAATAAGGGGAAGTAAGTTTACCAATTCATTAGTCAACGTGCAGGTATTCTTTGTTCCAGCTACTTGTGACGGATAATTTTGGTCGTGGACGACCAGTTTTATTTGCGTGGACTAGAAAAGAATTCAAACGAGATGTAGTTTGGATATTAGACTGTTTCCGGCAAATAATGGAAGACACCTCGAAAACAGAATCCTTCATTATGGATTGTGCGCAAGCTGAAATAGCAGCCGTCAAGTTAACGCACAGACAAGCGCACATTGTTTTGTGTTCTTTTCATGTTTGCCGAGCTTTCTGTCGGAAAGTAAGTTTTTCAAAGCATACTTTACATTTTATTCGTAGACAAGAAATCCCATTGTGAAGAACTACTTATGCCGTCTAGTGCAGTGTAAAAGGAGATCAGAGTAATGCCTCTATTGTTCTCATTTTGCAGATTTAATTTCTACTTCAGAGTTATTAGCAGATTGGACGCTAATGTCAGTCAATACCTACAACGTCGTTGGATGCATCGACGAGAATTGTGGGCGGCCTGTTTCAGAGATAACGTGCTGACTTTTGGGAACGATACAAATAATCGTGTCGAGAGTTCCCACAAGCAGATGAAACGGTTTTTGCAAAGATCTGATAGTCTGCATAAAAGTATGCTAAAGGTGTATAAATGGCATAAACGAAGTTTTTCAATAATACAGCAGGAGGCGAATATTGCTCAATCACGATGCTTCACGTATCCCTGTTCACAAAGTTTAATCCCAATTATACGGTTGCTTACACCATACGCCGCGAGGAAGGTAATACGTGAATACCAATTGCGACGATGGGCTACTGTTGAGTTCGAATCCGTTGATTATGTATTTTTCAAAGAAAATGGGAAAACAGTGCAGGTTGATCTGAGTGCTTGCACCTGCACGTGCTTTACATTTCAGACCTGTCGGTACCCCTGCCGACACTTGCTTTTGGTCCACTTAAGAAAGCCGTATTTCACAGGTATATTTGCGTTTTTATGACTACGTTTTTAATGTATAATGTAATGTAATAATCAGTTCATAGTTATCTTAACTTTTTTTGTTCCACCTTTTGTAGTTAACCATGTGATGCATAATTGTAAACAATGGACGTGGTCACGCAACTTGTTCGCATCTCAAAGTACGTCAGCAGTTATCCCTCGAAATCGAAGTAACATATACGATACCAAAAAGAAGATTATCAATGCGGGTATGGACAGAATTAATGACAAATTTGGAGAAGTGTTTGCCAATGCTTATGCAGACGGAGTAATCGCAGGAATCAATCGTGTTCTTAATATGTAAATAAACTAAATTTTTGTCATAATGAAAATAAAATTTTCATGTAAATTTTGTTGTCTTTCAATTCATGTGTTCACTTTGTGAGCACGGCATGCTAGACCGGTGCTCTCTAGGACTTTCACTACTAACAATACGTAAGTGTAATTGTGTAGGAACGATGTCGGTCAGCATACGTGTTAAATTATAAGTATTTCAGTTAGCTAACGTGCATAAGTATCATAGTCATATACAAGTCTTTAGGGACAATAGTAGGCATACCTTAGGCACTGCATTCGAGTCCCAGTTCTTATACGGTTACGTGTATTCGAAAGTATTGCATTACTAATGTTTCACTTAAAGCGTGATGTCAATCCATATGACTAAGGCTGTTGACATGTAGCGTAAATTCAACTCTACACCAGACGAATTATTGAATTCGTTGAGCTTTAACAATCGTATTTAGATTTAGCTTACACTAAAATATGCCACCAATTACTTCGTCAGTTCTTATTAATAAGTCATGTCTGCACCTAGTCATCATGACAAATACATCTAAACTCAGATATAATAAGAAAGGTCTGGTAAGCAGGATATTAAATGTATTTAATGAAAAAATAATAACAAGCAAATGTGTTTACGCAGTCGATTGTCGGAATAATTTGTGCAATGTCGAATCTCTGTGACTGGGGTGATTGACGTTACCAGATATCTACAAATAAGTAAACAAAGTGTTTTTTAAATAGCTGAAGTAAGGAAGAAGTAATATTAAAGGTAAACGATTTATATCTGCCTACCTTTGCTGAAAATGGTTTATTCTCCTTTCTCATTCTTTGGTAATGACATCATTATTCTGGGGTTTTCACTGCAACACACATTATTCCTCTTCTAAAGGATAGCAGCAAGCATATAGTAATAATTTCAAATTTCGTTTAAACCAATGTTTACAATGAATGCATGTCATTTCTACAGGCGCAATAAGTTATGTTATAAACTGCAATCGTGAAGTATCATGAATTATAAGAGTTAAATTGTAAACCCTTAATAATGAACACCGTACATTTGGCTAAGTGCTATGTCGTTGGAATGTGAGTATACATCTGCAATGTTTAATGCCAACCATATTGGTGTAAGGATAGAAAATATGATGTTTTCTATGAAAATACAGCTTTGTTCCAACACTGCTGTTGTTGTGTTTCTAATAAAAGCAAATAGACTGTAAGCATAAAGGCATATCCAGTTAACATAAAATGCAGTGTAATAGTGCACAAATGAAAAGACCATAGTGAAGTAGATAAGTGATACTTCAGTGAGAGGTAAATTGAAAGATCTGCAACCTTATAATATGGAAGACAACCTGACATGTAAGATGTCTCACAAATTTCAATAGGGCCTGTGGGGTACCATGGATGGTTTGGCGTCAATCGCAGCTTTGGAATAATGAGTTACAAATGCTAAAGGTAACAACCAACGAAACTGCAGTAGTATTTTCTAGCTGTTCAGCATTTTTTCCTTTAATGCAGTTTCTTATCAACAGTTTGCAGTATTCAGAACATCACAAGTTGCTTACAGATAACTTGTCTAATAATAACTGCGTTAAATATATGAGCCATAAGTGCATCTTCCACATCTTTCATAGCCACAATTAAGTCATTAAGGATCTCACAATATCTTAGTGATGTGAAGCAAAATAATTTTTAAGATTGATATAACCTATGTAACAGGTGTAGTAGTTGTACGACACAGCCGCCAGCTACTAATCGACATAAATCTGGTACTAATTTTAAGTACTCTGACATTTGAGAAGGACTATTTATACTATTCTTCCAGACACAATGAACACTGATGTCAATATACTCTGATGCCATTTCATGCACTGAGCAATTAAGGCCTTGTGAAATTCCATGTGCAAATGTCAATTAAACTATTTTCACATCTTCGCCCAAGCACTTTTAACTAGGAACTTCATCAAAATAGATATAATCACCAGGAAATTCAGCAGCCTGTCTCATTCATCGCATAATGTCGTCGATGTGTTATGGAATATTTCAGTCATCCCGGATGATAACAGAAAAGTTTAACATGTTCAAAGCACACATCTAACCTATGTCTGCATGCTATTTATCTTTCATAGGCCAGATTCTCATAGATTCACTGGAATGACAACAGCCATTGACTGCAGTATATTTACAACCTTAAGATCTGAAACAACTGGAAAATAAACAAACCCTCAACGCACTATAATGCAAATAATAGTCTTTCTATGCGAACTTTCTTAAAAAGGATGACTTCTTCATTGATAATTCGTCCGAGCTATAATATACAATTTTACGCTCTACTAAGAACAAAATACAGCAAAATACTGCCATCCGGCTACATAAGTCTAAAACTAGTCAAATATAATCTATTTCCAAAAAAATAGGTGATTATAACGTCTGTTGACGTGAGCGCGGTAACCGATGGCATTGCGCGATAACACCTGGTGTCGGCCTATATCCTCACTCACAATATCGAACAACAATTTTCATATGGTGACTCTAAAGAATAGCGGCCCAAACCGAAACGACCTTCAAACAAAAAGTGACCTTGAGGAAGGAATCAGCTGACTGTATCATTTTCGGAAGTAATCATGGATGTTTTCGATTACTTTTTGGATAACGGACTGATAGCTTTGTCGAAAATTTGCCAATGCGGAGGAGTTATGCATATACAAAAATAGACAGAAGCCATTGATGGCTTTGTATACAGATGTATTGAGTGCCGAAGGAGGAAATCGGTTCGAGAAGGTTTGTCGTTGTTTTTTAGTTTACAGATCCCTTAGGAACTTTTCTCTCAAGGTCTAAACTACCTTTGACGAAAATTTTAATGATTTGTAACTTCTGGGTCCTGAAAAGAGCAGTCACAGCTACAGCTTATGAAACAGAAAATTCAGAGGTGTCAGCAGTGCAATGGTACAACTGCAGAGATGTTTCCTCCTGGAAAATGAACACCCTAACTCAAGTTCTCGGGGGAGTCGGCAGCATAGTCCATATTCATGAGACTGTACTTATAAAAAGGAAATACAACCACGGGAGATTAAAAGCAAACCAGCAGTGGATACTGGGTATCTACGACACGACACTGCGCAAAGGGTATAGGGAAGCGATTCCCAATCGCAGTGCAGCAGCATTAGTGCCTATTAATTAGCGTTTGGTGTTGCCGGGGACGACTATTCATACAGATGAATGGAGCGAATACCGTCAATTATCGAATCATGGGTACATTCATCATGTTGCGAATCATACGGACGGTTTCCGGAATCCTTTGGATGGAACCCACACCAGTTCCAGTGAAAGATTTTGGAGTCGTCTAAAAAGACGTATAAGAGCGGTTAATGGATCGAGAAATCCTATGATTCACAGTTACCTGGATGAATTTATGTGCCGAAACTGGTTTCATATGACTATGAAGACTCCCATGAGAAACTGGGAGGTTTTTTTGCAACATATACGCGAACGCCATTCTTTGTGACTGTTTATTATGATTGCATTACTTCTATATAAACCGTTTTTTACAATTATGCGCCTTTCTTTTTGAGCCTTCGCATTGGCCGAAGTTGTCCCTGTCAAGGTCATTTTTGCGTTAAAAGGTCGTTTCGGTTTGGGCCGCTATTCTTTAGAGTCACCTTTCATATAAATTCATCCAACAAAAGCAAAATAAGCACCGAAATCGCGTCTTTTGCGTATGCCTGGACGACTAGCTCCAAATCAAATCAACGAAACCGAGCAAATGCCGTCAAGGTCAAGCCAGAGGCGCCACTTCAAACAGGGGATATGCCATATCAACGCCCGCCATACCCAGAGTTATGGTATCTGATATCATGGAGGAATTGACAGAGAATGCGGCTTGTAGCAAAAATGATTTACTGACACTTCAGAAGTCAATAGCAGAACTACAGAGCAAGTTTGACAGCATTATGCCTCTCACGCAACTGTGTGACCCACCACAAAACATCTGTTTTGAATCACTAATCAAATCCGAGCGCATAATTGACTATTTGGCTGAAGAAGCTGTTAAGAGGATTATGTCTTCACATAACGTCTTGGCCTATAACATTCCAGACAGAGAGCCGATTGCCAAACTTAAGAATTCGTGTCTAAAGGCTTGTAATATGTCGTTGACAGAATGTCAGGTTTTGCGTCTTCGTAAGAAATCTGCAAACCACCCGTGTCCTGTGCTTTTCAAGTTTAGGTCTACTGAAGAAGCCAGGAATTTTCTGAAATCGGGTAAGACAATAGGCTCTTCAACACCATACACTAACATTAGGGTTGCACCTGATTTAACACCATGCCAAAGGCGATGCCGCTCAGGAACAGTGAACCCTGATAACTCTAATAGGATAACTGTAGATGATGTTCCGTGCGTTATTCCGTCTATTGAAATATCTGATCACGGCATGCAACAGACATTTTCGCAGGTAGTGGCTAATGTTAGCCAAGCATTATATAACGATATTGATGCTGACACTGAAATGGTGGACATAGATGAGTCAACGGGAAATAATGTTGAAATACATCGTTTTCACACTGACGCAAAAGTCAAGACACCGAAACCATCAAAACCCATCCCACTGGTGGTCCAACCATTGCCTTATAAGTCAGTTACTCCTCAGTCTGACAATCCACACTCTGTGAAGCACCAGTCGAATGTAGCCACCCAAGTTGGCAAGTTTTCTAGGCGTTATGACAAACGTCCCATTTCCATTAAGAAAACTAAAGCTCATGAGGTGTTCAAGCCACAGAAACCCTACATAGCATGTGCTGACTGCCCTGTTAGCCATCATCAGCCAGTTGATCATAAGATAGGGAAAAAGAAGTAAATAAATTAAATACTAAACCCGGAGCAAGAAAGCTCTTTGATATGAAAAAGACGAAAGCACCTGTAGGCCTTCTTTGTAAGAGAAAGTCAAATATGGTAGACGAAGCTCCTAGGGGTAGGCCTAATTGGTGCCAAGTGGAAAGCCAATTTTATCGAATCCCTAATTCTAGACAAACAGCACAGCAAAGTAGTAGGTATTGTTCTGCACATCCACTACGTAAACCCCTTGTCAACCAGCCCACTTCTAATATTCTGTCTACTGAAAGTTATAGAAAATACCCCAAACATCGGCCACAGACCACATTTAGCAAGCCAACAGAACCCATTCATATATCTTATGTGTCTAGTGGGGAGCATGTGCCGATTTCTGCACAAAACTTGCCATGGTCTGATGAATACCAGAAACAGATACCAACACTTCATTCTTATACTGGCAACAAATTACCGAATACACATATCGGTTATACCTTAGGGCAGGATTTTCACCAGCGTCAGTTAACAGAAACACCTGGAATCATGCATATAGCACGCATGATATCGGATCAATTCCTTGCTGGCATAGCGAACAGTCTACAGCTAGGGCAAGGCATATTTCCCGGGAGATAGCTGACACAGTGTCGACACCAAACGCGGATACTAATATCTCTAAAATATTAATATCTGATTATCACACAGGTGTCTCTCACTGCATACCATATCCAAACGTAAGCCCATCCCTGACTACCACCTCAAAAATCTACCTGAAGTCTTCCTACGATCCAAAGATATTGGTAAATGAGTCTGATAACATGTATATAGAGGATACTCACGGATTATTTTACCAAGATGTTGTCCGCTCACTGAAACCACATAGCCAGTGTTTATCTATTATCCTAGTAAATACGAGATCAGTTCTAAGCAAACATTTAGCACTAAGTACAATAGCTTCTATATGCAGACCGTCATTGATTATGATCACCGAAGCCTGGTGCACAAGTGAAATCTCCAATGACAGCCTAAGGATTGATAAATACAACCTTTTTCGCGGGGACAGACGGACAGGTCGTGGGGGTGGAACACTAATTTACTGTGAACAATCCATGTGTGCAACCCAGTTTAGTAACCCAATTCTGTCACAACTCAATGACTCGATCTGGGTCGAAATAAAAGTTGTCAGAAGTAAACCTATACTTGTGGGTTGTGTGTACCGGCCCCCTTCATCCAGCAGGGAATATGATAATATGCTTAGCAATATCTTTAATGTTACAGCCAATCTTCCTTTCAGTTATAAAATTATCGGAGGCGATTTCAACTTGCCAGAAGTATCATGGTCTTCACTCCGAGGACCCCAAAGGTACGATAATCTCATAAATTCCATCGTCACAGGAGGGTGGACACAACACATAAATTCACCCACTAGATCCGCAAATATCCTAGACCTTATTTTCACGAACAACATAACGCCATCTACCGTACATGTTGGACATGAATTTCCAGGTAGTGACCATAGAATAGTAGTTTGTTCTTTTGACATCTTTCCTGAAACAAAACGCAGAGATGAAGCTGGCCAGATACCTATGAGATTGTACACACATGCTGACTGGGACTTGTATCAGCACCTAATTAGATGTTCTAATTGGGACTCGTACTTTTCGAACCAGTCCTTAGATGCAATTCTTAACAACTTCTATCAGAATATTAACTCAATTCACGACGTCATTGCACCCGAGAAGATTCTTAACTTCAGATTCCCCCAAAGTGATTATATTCCGACATCGTTTAGAAGAAGTCTACGTAAGCACTCAATAAAATACTACAGATATCATGACTTATCGTCATTAATTGCCATAACGTCCCTTCTCAGTAGAATTGAAGAGTTGAGAAATATAGGCCTCAGAAACAAAGAAATGCAGGCCATTCATGCACCGCATAACTCAGGAGAAATAGCCAAACTTTTTAAAAGTAGGTTGATGAACTCCAAAACACCCTATCCGAAAATAATATACTTAGACGGCATTGCTTACGAAAATAATGAGGCGATATGTGAACTGTTTAGCAAGCACTTCGCCAGATTATACACCTTAGAGAACGATGAAGTCGTGGATTTCCCACGTAAAACAGACGAATGTTTAAGTGACATAATTTTCACCACACATGAGATCGATAAAGCTGTCGCAAATCTTAAGCTTAGTAACACTACTGGCCCAGACGGTATATCTTCCGTTCTGCTGAAAAAAGGTGGTAATGACATGAGTTTACTCTTACTCAAGTTATACTCAATTTCATTAAGCGATGGGACATACCCTAACTGCTGGAAGAAGTCTTATATTGTACCTATCCATAAATACGGGCCTATAGCTGATATCAACAACTACCGCCCCATCAACATCACGTCTGTAGTTTCACGTGTAATGGAAAAGATAGTTAAGACTCAAATCATTCAGTACTTGCTGTCAAATGACCTACTATCCCCATCCCAATACGGTTTCTTAAGTAGAAGGTCGTGCATTACTTGCCACTTAGATTATTTTGACTACATCACACAAAGCATTGATAATGGGCGTTCGGTAACAACATTGTTTCTTGACGTTAGCAAGGCCTTCGATAAAGTCCCACATATCAGACTCCTAACAAAACTCCAATCCTACGGAATAACCGGAAATCTTCACAAATGGATAAGTTCTTTTCTCACAGAAAGAGAGCAATTAGTCAAAATCAACCACCAGTTGTCTTCCTCAAAGCCGATAACCAGTGGTGTAATACAAGGTAGTGTTCTTGGCCCTATTCTATTCCTCTTATTTATAAATGACATAGTCTCTGTAATCAAGTATGGCAAGCCATACCTTTTTGCAGATGATCTCAAGATAGTATATGATTATGGGTACGGTGATATGAGCGTCGAAAGCAAGATCCAACAAGACTTAAATGATCTAGGCGATTGGAGCGAAAAGTGGCAACTGACTTTCAACCCAGACAAGTGCGGTATAACCCACCTTGGACGCTGGAAACCGATAATGTGCCTATATATGTACGGTAAGCTCCTCTCAAAACTGAACACAGTCACAGACCTCGGGATAACATACTCAGATTTATCCTTTTCCGATCACGCAAATAAGGTTGTATCTGACTGTAAACGACTTACTGGCTTTGTACTGCGTAACTTCTACACCCAAGAAGCAAGATTAGCTATATATAGGACATGTATCCGTCCCAAACTTGAATATTGTGCTCTCCTATTTAGTAACCTCAGGACTGTAGACAGAAAAAAATCGAAAGTGTCCAGAGATTCCTCACGAAACGCATAATAGGGTTCGACCAACAAGTGGAATATGTTGACAGGTGTGTACGTCTGAAATTAGAGCCTCTGTGGTTAAGGAGAGTGAAGTGCAACCTATTTCTACTCTTCAAAGTCATTAGGAAACACTGCTACAGTAACTCATCCATAACTTGGGAAAATATTAAATCATATCAGCTGCGAAACCACGACTACCTTGTCAAGGTGGCTACCCACAGAAAATCCATTAGGGCAAACTTTTTCACCATAAAATATTGCACTCTTTGGAACCAACTACCACCTGAAATAAGATGTTGTGAAAACCCTGATGGGTTCAAACGGAGCCTAGAAAGACACTTTAACATGTCCACCCTAGCTCGTCTAAAAGACCACAACTGTTGGTAGAACGGAAATTGAAGGCCAGTCCAGTCTTCAGTATAGTCACATACGTATATCTCGACTCTAATACTCACGCAGCGAACGTTAACTAATTTACTGATTTCTATTCTCTATAATTTTCACTAAGTTGTGTTGGTAAAAGTAACACTGGAAATAATTGTAATAGCATCCACACCTTTTAACGTTTTACATATGTATATACTAATATAATAATACTTATTAATCATGCATGTTCAACTCTTAAATTAGATGGATATTAAAATACTTAAAATATTTATGCATCAAATGTTCTCTTGCTTTACCACGCTTGTTTCCCTTATAACACTCAATTATTGAACCTAGTGTAATATTTGATATACGAACTATATTATTGATTATACTCTTATCATATATGGTTTGATTTACTCTACGGCTCCCTGTAGACTAACCACCATTCTTCAGTATACACACACTGCAGTATTGTTAACAAAATGCCAAAATTTCGTTGGTTCTGTGTTAATATCTTTTTATAATATGTCTAGACACGTTACTTTGCAATGTCAGATGTTTACTATATATAAGTACACTAAGTCCTGCCAACCGACCTTACCTTCAGTCCATACTACCTAAATTGAACCTTAACTATAGTATTCTGCTAAATCTTGCTCCACTATTCACAATACCTATTCGTTTTACTCTTTAAGGTTTTAACTTCTTATAAAGTAATCTGTTCATCAGGATGCATGCACACATATATAATATGTTCGTAAAGATGTACGTGGAGACCTATTGGAAGCACTCATTAAGAAAGCTAGGGAGATGGAATATGGGGTACGAACATGTCTGGTACCAAGCAATATATTTGCGGTAGCCATAATAATCATAGTCTCAGAGCCTAACATCAAAAAAGGAGGGAGGGTGGCGCTAGCTGATCAGTAGATATGGTGGTGGTCACTAAGGTGAATCGCCCCATTCTGCAGGAACAGCAATATACAAATTAAAGGCTCGAGATTTTCATGAGGGCTTAGATCTTTATCTTGAAAAAGATAATAGTGAACGCCTTGACAGATCATGCTTCTACCTTTAAATATATACCATTCGCTCAGCCTATTGTTGAGATGCGACCACGTGGGATCTGCACAGATTTATGGGGCATCTTATAAATTAACTTGCTATCCATTGTCAGATCTTTAAATACCACTTCACAATATCTTGTCTCACTTATTTTCTAATAACGTCTTTACTTGATTCTCATTATATTCCATTAAACCTAACATTTTATAGCTCTTTATGAATTTGATTCGACTTATTCTATTCCTATTCTCTGGAGGGTACGGTTGTGCACCAAATAGAAAAAAAGACATGAAATAAAAACAACTGGCTTGAAAATAATTGTATTAAAGCCAAAAGTGGACATCATGATAGTATAAAATATATTGGTTTCATTATACATTGCAAATGAACGTTGTCGGCCTAAGGATTAATTACTTCCCCATTCTGTTTTCTATATAAATGTGTTTATTAATGATATATTTCACTCACTTAATCTATTACACTTTAATGTTTCACCTTAGCACTTTAACTTTTCTAAAACAGCTTCCAATCCCTTGTAAACGTTGGTTGGTTATCGTATGCCTACAACCACGGGATGAAAACGAAACGAAGTCGATTTTCCCGCTCAACCTGGAGGACAACTGTACAATTCAATAACTATACGGCCTAGTTCAGACAATGAGTGTAATTATATATATATCAAATATTTAACTGTTGAAACATTATTAACTTGTAGACAATTTAAGATTTGACATTATATCATCCTTGATCGTGCCTGTAAAAATGGCATGCATTTTCATGTAAATTTATGTTTATATGAAAACAAAATTATTATTATATTGATGATGCCTGTAAACTGGCGTCCCTCATGTACAAAATGAGAATATATTATTATTATAATTACTACACTGGACCTCACGCTGTCCCTGGAAGACTTTCACAAAACAATGTGTAATAACCAACGCGAAAAACAAGAACACAGATTGGCGACTTGAGAATCCTTTATTCTTACGCCAACATGTAACAAACAATAAGGTTATTACACAAGGTCTAAGGATAAATGTTATAGCAATAAATCACGATAATACTTCTGAAAGTTTTCTCTCTTCTACCGAACAGAGAACAATGAGACGATGACTGCCGTATTGATGGCTTCCGCGAAAAATATGGAGGAGTTTGGTTTGAACAAACAACCATGAATTGATCGTATAATCTTCAACTACATTGACACAAATTGTAAACTGACGTCCGTTAGAACACGTGGCACCAGACGACTGACCACGTATTTTGGTCTTTAAGTTGTTTTCAAGTGAGAATTCTTGATTGCCGATGTCTCCTTCCCACTGGGGTGAAGGCCGAACTCCTTTTCAGGTGACACTACGAATGTACAAGATTAAATACTTGGTAAAGGAATGCCTTTTTGCAGTTTGGTATCGCTATATGTTAAGTTCACCTTATCTTCAACCCACCATTTGCACAGATCTTTGTGTTGTGCTAGTTCTGGCCTTCATATTGTACTTCTTTGTGTTCCTTTCACGTCACAACGTTGTATCGATTGCCTTCTCCGATATCAAATGTTGAGGTCGAACAACCCTACATTCAAACTGAAATGAAGCTGGACTCCAGACCATTCATCTCACAACCACTCAAATTCCATGAAAGATCCAATTCCACCGTTGGAAGAAGGTGGCCAACAACAAGGATTATTCATGATCTGAAATAAAGAAGCAACTGTTTTACAAACAGTTTTCAATGTTCTACTCAACCTACGTGTACAGTCTGTCATGCAGACACAAATGGCACCAATGGAGAATTCTGGTATCAACCTCGGCCCAATTTGATGCAGAAAAACAACCCAACATGACCTTATCTAATTTTCGCATCCACGATCAAATTTCTTTCCTGTTATAAAACTACGATAAGACTGCTTGAAAAGTGGAATAAATATATCACTGATCTCAACATAATACATCAATAAACTTTAAGCCTAGAGTGCTGTTCACAACACAGCTATATAGGAGAATTGACTTCAAGCTTTATATTTCCCAGATATCTGTATTACATTCACCTGATGTCCGGGTGTTTTGTTAATGCGAAGACAATATTTCTATATCTCTTTATGTGCTGCACAAATAGACTTTATAGCAGACTGTTCCGACTGACTCTAATGTCAGAAAGAACAACCAAACTGTAAATTCATCATACATTAAAGTATGTGTAATTTACATAACAAATTATCCATGCCTGTACAACTGGTATGTTCCCGCATAAACACGAATAAATGTATTACTATAATCCCAAAGGCATGCGAATGAATTCGCCAACGTAGTTGAAGACTGAACGATCAATTCATGGTTGTTTGCTCAAAACCAACTTCCCCAATTTTCGCGGAGGCATCAATACGACAGTCATCGTCTCATCGGTCGCTGTTCAGAAAGAAGTCAGCAGCAAACCGTCAGAAGTAATATTGTGATTTATTATTGTAATATTTGTTCACAGACCTTAGTGGTAACATTTTTTATATGTTGGTGTTACAATAAAGAATTCTCGAGTGGCCAATCGGTGTTTTGGTTTTTGCGTCCGTTATTACTAAGCGTTTCTGAGAAACTTCAAGCGACAGCGTGAGCCCGAGCGTAGCAAGAGCTGGGCATTAACGGTTCACGAGACGTGGCTGACAGTTTCTGACGGTGATGTCAGATTCTGAAGGCTTTGGACCGTTAGTGACAGTTCGGATAGTCACCGTTCATCTTTCCTGGTGCCGGTCAAGTCCTCTTTGAACAAGCAATATCTGGAACATTTTTGGAATTGGGTCAAGTTCAACAATGCCTGGGTCAAAGAAGGGACAGAGTGTCTTGGATGCAAACAGGAAAGTAAGTCATGGTGACTTGTCTGTTAATTGTAACGATGTGTCTGATGTTAAGCATGACATGGTTGATGTTACTGTTTCGCCGTTCAGGGATAATAGGAACATCAAACTCCCTAAATTTGAACCACGGTGTTTCGATGGAAACCCGGATGATTATTTACAATTTGTAAAGGAGTTTGAGATCATGTTGAGTGGTATTTTATTAAATGATGAATTGAAGTTAATGTATTTGATGATGTATTGCACTGGAGATGCTTCAACATCTATACAGTGTTGTAAGTTTATGAAGCCAAAGGAGGGCTATGATGAGGCTATGAGCATATTGCGTCAAAGGTTTGGAAGACCTTCGATGATTGCAGGGAAATTATTCGAGTCTGTTAAGGGTGATGTTGGTCAATTACAGGATGACTCCAAGGCACTCACTGAGTTTTTGGACAATTTGCTGATTTACAAGAATGCATTGATTTCGATGAATCGAATGAGTGACCTCAACTCGAGTTTTATACTAGAAGTAATAGCAAGACGCCTACCTACTCGACTGCAAAGGAAGTGGGTGAAGATAAGCTCCCGTATGGAGGATGAGGGTATCGAGCCAAAGTTTGATGATATCCTGAAACTAGTAAAAGATAGTGTCAATCAATCTATGAGCAAGTTTGCCAGTATATTGAATCTCACCCCTAGAATAGAGCAGTCTGAGATCAAAGCGCAATCATTGAACACGAATAGGCCTCAGAGATGTGGATATCGAGAAGACTCCATGATGTCTAGTAATGCATATAGACCTAGTGAGTGTAACAGATTTCGTAGTACATCCTCAACAGATGAGTTACAAGATGCAAGACAAACACGGTTGTGTTTTACACGTTTTCAAGAGGTGCATACAAAGGTGAACTGTGAACCAGAGAGCAAGTTCAGTGATAAGCTAAATGTAAACTCCAGGCCTGACTCCGAATTGCGTGACGATAACGGTGCGGTCAAGAAGTCTGTAGTTGCAACTGGCAAGCCATTGTTGAATAGAGTGTCACAAAATAGATTTACTGCTTCAGAGTGCAGTTCTGACTCCAAAAGTTTACAAGGTATTGCTAGTCAAAGTGAAGGTATAAAATCTTTAGGGATTTGTGAGGAAGAAGCCAAATCATCTACTCCTGTTAATCAAGAGTTTGAAAATGATGAAGTCGACCAGATAGATGATGGCAAATTGAATATTTGTGATAATGATCATGAAAGTGCGGATTTGTCTTTGGTTGGTCATGATGAGATGAGGGATATGCCTACTACTGCTAAGTTAATTAAAGGTTCTGTACAACTACAACGTGAAGTAGAAATAAATGCAGATGCAGTTGCAGAAGGCATACATACTTGTCAGACCGTCAGTTTAATTGATCAGCATGTAGCCCACCTATCATCAGATGCTAGTGCTAAACCTGAGCTGATAGTAAAAGACAGCAGTGGTAGTAATCTTGCAGTTAGAAAATTTTCTGAAAGCCGAACGACAACAGCTACTGATCCCCCTCCAACTTCATCAACTGGTATCAATCAGTCGTCGTTGGTGTTGTCATCCACAATGAAAAAGACGCCTATCAACTCAAGTACCTTGTGCAATGACTTTGATAGTATTAGTGCATTCAAAAAGACGAAAGATATTGCTCAGTTTAGTGAGGATAAGCCAAGTGTAAACGAAAGAGTAACTGTTAAATTGACTTGCATGAATAAAGGTATTTCTAGTTTCAAGTTACTATTTGAATGCTATTAACATTGGTGTAAATTACTCTGTGTCTACGCTTGGTTGACTAGATACGTCGTATGATTGTTCGTCATCTATATTCTACGATACAATGACATGAGCGTGTTACCGCTCAGATTTGAGGATATAGCTAATAGAGGGAAGTCAGCAAATGAACTCTGCAACGATTTTCCAACCTAGAGCGTCAACCTGAGAAGGGTTGTAGGTGTACTGCTGTAAGTCCTACAATTCTTCAAAGGGTAGCGCATCAATGAGCAGTCCAATGTGCTGGGTGTGTGATCTTGTACATATGTTCATATTGTATATACTAAATTGATATCATCTGTCATCTAGCTGTTGGTAATTCTGTTTGTGTCCGGACGACTTCCACTTGTATCATCAACCTGAGATGGAATGTTGGCGTACTGCTGTAAGTCCTACAGTTCTTCAAGGGTAGTTTGTCGTGCCAGAATCCACAATATTTGATGTGTTGATTGTACATATTTTTGTGTTAAATAGTTGTGTGAGTTCCAATTATTTTAATTGTTGGTTAATCTTGTGTGTGTCCGGACATTCCACAACTTACAATCGTCAACCTGAGAAGGGTTGTAGGCGTACTGGTGTTAGCCCTGCGATTCTTCAAAGGAATTCCATCAAGACATGAACTGCGAGTTTGTGTGTACTGTTTGTATATACGTGTGGTGTGTCATATCAATTGGTGGTGTTTTGGATTCACTGTATTTACTTGACTGCTATTCAGCGGATATGATGGTGGGGACCTAAGAGAACCACCCTTATCTGTGGGAATGCACTATACTGCTAAGGCTCCTGAGGACGAATTACTTCAAAAAAAAATTATTAATATATAAAATAAAAAATAAATGCTGCCTGTATGTCACAGCTTGCGTACAAACTCTTTGAAAATATTGCTCATGGTACGATTTCTCTACTTCAGTAGGACATCTAACTGTATAAATCAGAACAACAGCATAAATCAGTATTAATATACTTCCTCTTTTCTTTTAAATAACTTATGTACTTTGGCATTTGGATTTCACTTCTTCAGTTACTATTCCCAACATTACCCTATATAAGAGTGAAAACCATAATTCGTTTCGCCCTAATTTTTACTTTATATTTTATTGTTATTCTATACTTCAGTTGTTGTTTACTACTATAAACTTAAACTAACCGTTGGTATGTAACACTATAAAACTCAATGACTAGAAATTACTAGTAATAAAAAAGGAGAATAAACACTGCGGTTATCGCATATTGTTTACTTAAATTATCATTATCTGCTGGCTGCTTCTGTTTTCTTCACTTCTCGAAGGTATTGCACTGAAGCACTGCTAATGAACAGTAATCCTGCTTTCTACATTTGTATTACTTGAGCGGTATCCAGAATATTGTTAGCACTTACGATGAACAACGGAACAAATTCCATTCTGAATTCTGTTCAACATCGCAAAGTTAACTTTGCGACCAATTTGTCCCTTCTATCTGCTAATACCAATATAATGCTGTACTTACCATCTAATGTGGATTTTTATAAACTTTCAAACTCTTATTGATTGTTAAAATGATAAAAATAACGGTCTGGATCCAGTGTGGCTTACTCCATCACATGTATATCACCTCTCTTCTTACATTCCATTAACGCAAAATTTCATAATTACCGCATGAATCTGACTCACTACGAGTATATTAAATATTACAATTTAGACTTAAACCAAAATCTTATATTCTATTCTTGTAAAGTTTTCTATTCATTTTCCAAATTTTAATTTCATAAAAGTGTTCAATTTCAGACTGCACTTGTCTAATATGATCATGCCTGTACAAACGGTATGTGAATCATGTAAATGCTTAATTTATGTTGTTTTCGTATCTTGTTGCTATTGCATAATTTTGTTAAAATTTTCGTCGTGATTACTTCTGAAGTTGTTTTGAGTCTTCTACATCCGTGAATGAATTGATTGATGTTAAGGACAGCAGATGGGTCGTATACGCCGGGGAGTCTATTGCTGAGAATGAAATGCACACGGAGATAACTGTTAGCTGTGGTCCCACACGCCGGGGAGAAAGAGTGTAAACGACTGAGGCTCGCATGCGTCATGGTTACTAGAACTGAGGCAGAATGAGTGACAAGCGATTACAGTGGTAATTGGTAGTGAGTAGATACGAGGACGTGCGTGGAGTATCATGAGGTGGTGCTATGGTCACGTTGCATTCTGCAAGAGTCATTCTAGCAGGTGGCGATTGTGTTGCAAGAGGATGCCTTTAACTGGAAGACGCAGGTCGTCATTGATGTGTGAGATTGTGCTGTGGGTATGCTTGTGGTGTGTTGGCTTTTCTGTTTGTTTTCCATTTCAGCTCTGTCCGAGTGACCCAGGTTCTCGCAATGGCATCCAAGTCAACGTGTATTGGTCGTGATGGAAAAAAGGAATAGATCCTTTTTTGCCGGGGAGTGTCAATGGAGTTGAAGATTGAACGATCAATTCATGGTTGTTTGCTCAAAACCAACTTCCCCAATTTTCGCGGAGGCATCAATACGACAGTCATCGTCTCATCGGTCGCTGTTCAGAAAGAAGTCAGCAGCAAACCGTCAGAAGTAATATTGTGATTTATTATTGTAATATTTGTTCACAGACCTTAGTGGTAACATTTTTTATATGTTGGTGTTACAATAAAGAATTCTCGAGTGGCCAATCGGTGTTTTGGTCTTTGCGTCCGTTATTACTAAGCGTTTCTGAGAAACTTCAAGCGACAGCGTGAGCCCGAGAGTAGCAAGAGCTGGGCATTAACGGTTTAGGAGATGTGGCTGACGGAATTCGTATAGGCAGTTTTCAGAACGTCCGGATAGATTGGGATGAAATGAAAAGCTCTTACGTGGTCAATCTTGAGTGAAACCTCAACTCACTGCAAATTTCTGGCGAAGCCTTTGGTTATGGATTATTGAGTGTCCATCAGGTACTTTTGTTTAAAGGTGGGTTATCACCACAGATGCAATTCTCCAGAAGACGTTTTAGATACCTTGTGAAGTGGTGATGACCAAGAAGTGATAGGTGGTCGAATTCTGCCTACGCTATACCGATTCGTTGTAGACCCAGTTGTGGTCGGCGCGCAAAACTGTTGGTCCAGGGGTCTTAATATGATAAATCATGTGATTTTTCTATTCGGTCTCTCAGAGAGAAGGTGGAAGAGAATCAGGGGACTAATTTGCTAACTCTGTATACGGAGGTGCCAACAGGCATATTTGAGTAGCAAGTGAATGGTCAAGAAGTATTATGTTTGAAAGATACAGGGTTGGCAGCCTCACTAATAGATAGGAATCTTTGTCGGAGCATCAGACCTTGTTCGCTAACATTTCAAACGGGAGGTGAGCACGTTTCAGGCATCACTGGCATGTCAAACTGCAACGTTTTTATTAGCGATCGTGAAGTAATGTTCTCGTTCACTGTTGTGCCCAGGTCACGGCAAACAACACCTGGCATCTATTTTCCGCAAGAGGTTGTTGTGGTAACTGAAACGAAGGTGAGGGCAGTGATTACGAAGCACGGACCTACGAGTATGTGTGAGACAAGCGGGATAGCAGGGGTTAAGGAGCGGAAGGCTCAGAACATATAAATCTTAGTTAAAGAATACGACCATCTGCTCACTAAAGATAGGGACCCGTACTGTTATTGTAATAAGGTGAAGCATGAAATTCCGCTAATCGGTCACAAGAGGGCACCATTAACAACGCCTAAAGTCTCATGTCATTTGGAGGGCGAAGTCGAGCAACAAATTATGGAGATGCTACAGGACAATTTTAATGGGGAAGCTGATAGTCCAGTTCTTTAAGTGAAAAAAGCAGATGGGAAGTACAGATTCTGGATTGACTTCCAACAGCTAAACAGAATGACAGAACTGAAACTGTGTGACATGCCAGCAGTAGTAGAGACCTTGACCCGTCTACAAAGCGCGAAGTTGTTTACAGTGCTCGGCCACCGGTCAGGATATTGGCAGACACCGGTTGAACAGGGTAACTGAGATAAGACAGAGTTCCTCGTGGGATAGAAACAGTATATGCTTCAACTAATGCCATAATGGACTAGCACATGCACCGTTTATCTTCAGATGATTGATGACATTGTTACTAAGCAACTTGAAGAAAGTACGCGGTGATGATTTCGTCATCTACAGCCAAAATGAAAATGATCATGTGAACCATATCGAAGTCGTGTTAAAACGCACTGAAGAGTTTGGATTGCAGTCCAACGAAACCAAATCTCAGATAGTCAAACGCAGTGTTACGCTGATGGGTTATAAATTAGGCAGCGGTGCGATAAAATTGTTACTAGGAAAAATTTTCTCGATAATGACCATGACCGAACTCCAAGAAGAAGCTAAGGCGGTTCCCCGGAAGGGAAGCGCTGTACAGTCTATTTGTGGAAAACTTGAACCAGATGGCAGCCCTCTTATACAGGATTGAAGATGAGTAGAAGTTCGATTGGTCAGAAGATTCTCAGAGGATAGTATACAGTTTTAAACGGCTTTTGGACTACCAGAAAATGACGCTAAAACCATCTGCACCAGGAAAACAGTTCACTGTGTGCACAGATGCGAGTGACTACGGCACAGGCGCAGTTCTTAGACAGGGCGATAGAATTGTCGAATATGTCCCTCGTGTTTATACGCACACACACACTGTCAGCCTCGTCTCCTAAACCGTTAATGCCCAGCTCTTGCTACTCTCGGGCTCACGCTGTCGCTTGAAGTTTCTCAGAAACGCTTAGTAATAACGGACGCAAAGACCAAAACACCGATTGGCCACTCGAGAATTCTTTATTGTAACACCAACATATAAAAAATGTTACCACTAAGGTCTGTGAACAAATATTACAATAATAAATCACAATATTACTTCTGACGGTTTGCTGCTGACTTCTTTCTGAACAGCGACCGATGAGACGATGACTGTCGTATTGATGCCTCCGCGAAAATTGGGGAAGTTGGTTTTGAGCAAACAACCATGAATTGATCGTTCAATCTTCAACTCCATTGACACTCCCCGGCAAAAAAGGATCTATTCCTTTTTTCCATCACGACCAATACACGTTGACTTGGATGCCATTGCGAGAACCTGGGTCACTCGGACAGAGCTGAAATGGAAAACAAACAGAAAAGCCAACACACCACAAGCATACCCACAGCACAATCTCACACATCAATGACGACCTGCGTCTTCCAGTTAAAGGCATCCTCTTGCAACACAATCGCCACCTGCTAGAATGACTCTTGCAGAATGCAACGTGACCATAGCACCACCTCATGATACTCCACGCACGTCCTCGTATCTACTCACTACCAATTACCACTGTAATCGCTTGTCACTCATTCTGCCTCAGTTCTAGTAACCATGACGCATGCGAGCCTCAGTCGTTTACACTCTTTCTCCCCGGCGTGTGGGACCACAGCTAACAGTTATCTCCGTGTGCATTTCATTCTCAGCAATAGACTCCCCGGCGTATACGACCCATCTGCTGTCCTTAACATCAATCAATTCATTCACGGATGTAGAAGACTCAAAACAACTTCAGAAGTAATCACGACGAAAATTTTAACAAAATTATGCAATAGCAACAAGATACGAAAACAACATAAATTAAGCATTTACATGATTCACATACCGTTTGTACAGGCATGATCATATTAGACAAGTGCTGTCAGCAAAGTCTCATAAACCGTTACTGCCCAGCTCTCGCTACGCTCGGGCCCACGCTGTTCTTAGAAGATTTCTCAGATACGCTTAGTTATAACGGACGCAAAAACCAAAACACCGATCTGCCGTTTGATATTTGTTTATTGTTACACCAACATATAAAAGGAATAAGCGAACTAAGCAAACTAAGGTCTGTAAACAAATATTACAATAATAAATCGTTATGTTACTTCTGACGATGTTTCTTTCTTCTTTCTGAACAGCGACCGATGAGACGATGACTGTCGTATTGATGCCTCCGCGAAAATCGAGGAAGTTGATTTTGAGCAAACAACCAAGAATTGATCGTTTAATCTTCAACTCCATTGACACTCCCCGGCAAAAAAGGGAACCAACCCTTTTTTACATCACGACCAATGCACGTCGACTTGGATGCCATTGCGAGAACCTGGGTCACACGGACAGAGCTGAAATGGAAAACAAACATAAAAGCCAACACACCACAAGCATACCTACAGCACAATCTCACACATCAATGACGACCTGCGCCTCCAGATAGAGACCTCCTCTTGACATCTTGCAACACAGTCTCCACTTGCTAGAATAACTCTTGCAGAATGCAAAGTGACTATGGCAGCACCTCACGATACTCTACGCACATCCTCTTAATTACTCACTGCCAATTACCATTGAAATCGCTTGTCACTAATTCTGCCTCAGTTCTAGTAGCGGTGGCGCATGCGAGCCTCAGTCGTTTACACTCTTTCTCCCCGGCGTGTCGGACCGCGGCTAACAATTATCTCTGTGTGCGTTTCATTCTCAGCAATAGCCTAGCCTCCCCGGCGTATACGACCCATCTGCTGTCTCTAACATCAATCAATTATTTCACTGATGTAGAAGCCAAGAAAGAACTTCAGAAGTAATCACGACGAAAATTTTAACAAAATTATGCAATAAAAACAAGGCACGAAAACAACGAGTAAACACAACTGATCCAAAATCACAAATTGCAGGACTTACAACAGTACGCCTGCAACCCTTCACAGGTTGACGATTATAAGTTGTGGAATGTCCAGACACAAACAATATTAACCAACAATTACATCAATTGGAACTCACACAACTATTTAACACAAACATATGTACAATCAACACATCAAATGTTGTGGATTCTGACACGACAAACTACCCTTGAAGAACTGTAGGACTTACAGCAGTACGCCTACATTCCTTCTCAGGTTGATGATCCAAGTGGAAGTCGTCCGGACACAAACAGAATTACCAACAGCTAGATGACAGATGATATCAATTTAGTATATACAATATGAACATATGTACAAGATCATACACCAAGCGCATTGGACTGCTCATTGATGCGCTACCCTTTGAAGAATTGTAGGACTTACAGCAGTACGCCTACAACCCTTCTCAGGTTGACGCCCTAGGTTGGAAAATCGTTGCAGAGTTCATTTGCTAACTTCCTTCTATCAGTTATATCCTCAAATCTGAACGGCAACACGCTCATGTCATTGTATCGTAGAATATAGATGACGAACAATCATACGACGTATCTAGTCAACCAAGCGTAGACACAGAGTAATTTACACCAATGTTAATAGCATTCAAATAGTAACTTGAAACTAGAAATACCTTTATTCATGCAAGTCAATTTAACAGTTACTCTTTCGTTTACACTTGGCTTATCCTCACTAAACTGAGCAATATCTTTCGTCTTTTTGAATGCACTAATACTATCAAAGTCATTGCACAAGGTACTTGAGTTGATAGGCGTCTTTTTCATTGTGGATGACAACACCAACGACGACTGATTGATACCAGTTGATGAAGTTGGAGGGGGATCAGTAGCTGTTGTCGTTCGGCTTTCAGAAAATTTTCTAACTGCAAGATTACTACCACTGCTGTCTTTTACTATCAGCTCAGGTTTAGCACTAGCATCTGATGATAGGTGGGCTACATGCTGATCAATTAAACTGACGGTCTGACAAGTATGTATGCCTTCTGCAACTGCATCTGCATTTATTTCTACTTCACGTTGTAGTTGTACAGAACCTTTAATTAACTTAGCAGTAGTAGGCATATCCCTCATCTCATCATGACCAACCAAAGACAAATCCGCACTTTCATGATCATTATCACAAATATTCAATTTACCGTCAAGTTCATCATTTTCAAACTCTTTAATAACAGAAGTAGACAATTTTGGTTCCTCCTTGCAAATCATAAAAGGTTTTATAACTTCACCCTGACTAGTAATACCTGGTAAACTTTTGGAGTCAGAACTTCACTCTGAAGCAGCAACTCTATTCTGTGACACTCTATTCAACAACGGCTTACCAGTTGCAACTACAGACTTCTTCACCGCATCGTTATCGTCACACAATTCGGAGTCAGACCTGGAGTTTACATTTAGCTTATCACTGAACTTGCTCTCTGGTTCACAGTTCACCTTTGTATGCACCTCTTGAAAACGTGTAAAACACAACCGTGTTTGTCTTGCATCTTGTAACTCATCTGTTGAGGATGTACTACGAAATCTGTTACACTCACTAGGTCTATATGCATTACTAGACATCATGGAGTCTTCTCGATATCCACATCTCTGAGGCCTATTCGTGTTCAATGATTGCGCTTTGATCTCAGACTGCTCTATTCTAGGGGTGAGATCTAATAGACTGGAAAACTTGCTCATAGATTGATTGACACTATCTTTTACTAGTTTCAGGATATCATCAAACTTTGGCTCGATACCCTCATCCTCCATACGGGAGCTTATCTTCACTCATTTCCTTTGCAGTCGAGTAGGTAGACGTCTTGCTATTACTTCTAGTATAAAACTCGAGTTGAGGTCACTCATTCGATTCATCGAAATCATACCATTCTTGTAAATTAGCAAATTATCCAAAAACTCAGTGAGTTCCTGGGAGTCATCCTGTAATTGTCCACCATTACCCTTAACAGACTCGAATAATTTCCCTGCAATCATCGAAGGTCTTCCAAACCTTTGACGCAATATGCTCATAGCCTCATCATAGCCCTCCTTTGGCTTCATAAACTTACAACACTGTATAGATGTTGAAGCATCTCCAGTGCAATACATCATCAAATACATTAACTTCAATTCATCATTTAATAAAATACCACTCAACATGATCTCAAACTCCTTTACAAATTGTAAATAATCATCCGGGTTTCCATCGAAACACCGTGGTTCAAATTTAGGGAGTTTGATGTTCCTATTATCCCTGAACGGCGAAACAGTAACATCAACCATGTCATGCTTAACATCAGACACATCGTTACAATTAACAGACAAGTCACCATGACTTACTTTCCTGTTTGCATCCAAGACACTCTGTCCCTTCTTTGACCCAGGCATTGTTGAACTTGACCCAATTCCAAAAATGTTCCAGATATTGCTTGTTCAAAGAGGACTTGACCGGCACCTGGAAAAATGAACGGCGACTATCCAAACTTTCACCAACTGTTTCAATCCACCAGATCTGTTTCTATCGTCAGAAACTGTCAGCCACGTCTCGTGAACCGTTAATGCCCAGCTCTCGCTACGCTCGGGCCCACGCTGTTCTTAGAAGATTTCTCAGAAACGCTTAGTTATAACGGACGCAAAAACCAAAACACCGATCTGCCGTTTGATATTTGTTTATTGTTACACCAACATATAAAAGGAATAAGCGAACTAAGCAAACTAAGGTCTGTAAACAAATATTACAATAATAAATCGTTATGTTACTTCTGACGATGTTTCTTTCTTCTTTCTGAACAGCGACCGATGAGACGATGACTGTCGTATTGATGCCTCCGCGAAAATCGAGGAAGTTGATTTTGAGCAAACAACCAAGAATTGATCCTTCAATCTTCAACTCCATTGACAAGTGCAGTCTGAAATTGAACACTTTTATGAAATTAAAATTTGGAAAATGAATAGAAAACTTTACAAGAATAGAATATAAGATTTTGGTTTAAGTCTAAATTGTAATATTTAATATACTCGTAGTGAGTCAGATTCATGCGGTAATTATGAAATTTTGCGTTAATGGAATGTAAGAAGAGAGGTGATATACATGTGATGGAGTAAGCCACACTGGATCCAGACCGTTATTTTTATCATTTTAACAATCAATAAGAGTTTGAAAGTTTATAAAAATCCACATTAGATGGTAAGTACAGCATTATATTGGTATTAGCAGATAGAAGGGACAAATTGGTCGCAAAGTTAACTTTGCGATGTTGAACAGAATTCAGAATGGAATTTGTTCCGTTGTTCATCGTAAGTGCTAACAATATTCTGGATACCGCTCAAGTAATACAAATGTAGAAAGCAGGATTACTGTTCATTAGCAGTGCTTCAGTGCAATACCTTCGAGAAGTGAAGAAAACAGAAGCAGCCAGCAGATAATGATAATTTAAGTAAACAATATGCGATAACCGCAGTGTTTATTCTCCTTTTTTATTACTAGTAATTTCTAGTCATTGAGTTTTATAGTGTTACATACCAACGGTTAGTTTAAGTTTATAGTAGTAAACAACAACTGAAGTATAGAATAACAATAAAATATAAAGTAAAAATTAGGGCGAAACGAATTATGGTTTTCACTCTTATATAGGGTAATGTTGGGAATAGTAACTGAAGAAGTGAAATCCAAATGCCAAAGTACATAAGTTATTTAAAAGAAAAGAGGAAGTATATTAATACTGATTTATGCTGTTGTTCTGATTTATACAGTTAGATGTCCTACTGAAGTAGAGAAATCGTACCATGAGCAATATTTTCAAAGAGTTTGTACGCAAGCTGTGACATACAGGCAGCATTTATTTTTTATTTTATATATTAATAATTTTTTTTTGAAGTAATTCGTCCTCAGGAGCCTTAGCAGTATAGTGCATTCCCACAGATAAGGGTGGTTCTCTTAGGTCCCCACCATCATATCCGCTGAATAGCAGTCAAGTAAACACAGTGAATCCAAAACACCACCAATTGATATGACACACCACACGTATATACAAACAGTACACACAAACTCGCAGTTCATGTCTTGATGGAATTCCTTTGAAGAATCGCAGGGCTAACACCAGTACGCCTACAACCCTTCACAGGTTGACGATTGTAAGTTGTGGAATGTCCGGACACACACAAGATTAACCAACAATTAAAATAATTGGAACTCACACAATTATTTAACACAAAAATATGTACAATCAACACATCAAATATTGTGGATTCTGGCACGACAAACTACCCTTGAAGAACTGTAGGACTTACAGCAGTACGCCAACATTCCATCTCAGGTTGATGATACAAGTGGAAGTCGTCCGGACGCAAACAGAATTACCAACAGCTAGATGACAGATGATATCAATTCAGTATATACAATATGAACATATGTACAAAATCACACACCCAGCACATTGGACTGCTCATTGATGCGCTACCCTTTGAAGAATTGTAGGACTTACAGCAGTACGCCTACAACCCTTCTCAGGTTGACGCCCTAGTTGGGAAAATCATCTATTGTTTCATCCTCCGACTCTCTACTCTCAGCACCTTCCAGTAGACACAGTTTTCTGATATCTCGCACCAACATGCCACAACTTGTTCTCACCTCAACCGTCCTCACCAATCCATCACCACTACAGATCAGCCTTACTACCACTCCCAAAGGCCACCTACCTGTGGCACATTTATCTGCTACTAATACTATGTCACCAACCTTTAAGTTTCGGCACAACTTTTTCCACTTGTCCCTGGTTTGCAGTGTTAGAACATACTCCTTTAACCATCTTTTCCAAAATATATCTTTCATGTGCCTGGCTTGTTTCCATCTTTTAATCGTAGGTATTCCTTCCCCGCTTGCGTCCTCTATGCCAGGGTTGCCTCTCAATAACAATAATTTGTTTGGGGTTAACACATCAAAATCCTTGACGTCGTCCCTCACAGGTGATAACGGCCGGTCATTTAATATTCGTTCAGCTTCACAAAAAATGTCTCCAGCGTTTCGTCATTCAAACTCTGGTTTTTAATTATGGAGCTTAAAATACGCTTGATAATTCCTATAAGTCTTTCCCATAGCCCGCCTCTATGGCTGGCATGTGGTGGATTGAAGTGCCACTCGATGTTCCTTTTCAGTAACTCTTCCTGAACTCTCGTTTGGGACCTTCGAAGTACTCTTTAAGCTCGGCGTGACAGCCAACAAAATTAGTCCCTCTGTCGCTGAACATCATCTTCGGTACACCCCGGCGATTTATAAATCTATGTAATGCTAGCACGAATGAATCAGTAGTTAGCGAATGAACCATCTCAATATGCACAGCTCTCATTTTCAAACAGGTGAATAAACAGCCATATCTTTTACATAGGGTTCTGCCTCTCTTCACTACAAAAGGTCCGAACAAATCCACCCCAACGTACTCAAATGGATAATTCCCTTCAGAAGCTTGCCACGCTGGGAGTGGTGCCATCATCTGCTGTACTGGACGAGCATTTCGGAGTTTACATTCCATGCACTTATCAATTATTTTACGGACAGCAGTACCTCCCTTCACTATCCAGAACTTACATCGAATACTTGATAGTACTTGCGAAGTACCCAAATGACCTTCAAGAACATGGTAGTGTCTTATAATGAGATCAGTGACTGGATGGTAGCAAGGTAATAAAGCCGGATGACGGGTCTCATATGACGATTCTAACATTTGTAGACGTCCACCAACTCTAGCGATCCCTTCGGAAACTATCGGAGATAATCTATCTAACCGCACCTTGAAATCTGCGAAATCGGGACTATCCTCCTTGGCAATCTCACCCCACGCTTCCCACTGAGCAGCCCTCAAAATCGCTAACTCTGCATTTCTAATATCTTCGACTCTCAAAGGCCCCACATTCATATTTTCGTATCCCGCAAGATGCATGACCTTTAAATACGTAACATATCGTGTCAACCACGCAACAGCTTTCAGTAGTTTGTACCAAGAAGAATAATATTTAAAAAGTGGATGTAAACCTGAATGTCTTTCTTGAGTAGATGTTAAACTGACACTTGTCTTCAACTCCAAGGCACACTCGTTTATCGGTGGTTCATCTTCTCTACGAGGCCACATACTATCAGCCCTTAGCAAGAACTCTGGACCTTTCCACCACTTATTTTTAACCACATTCATATCAATAACTCCTCGCGATGCTAGATCAGCTGGATTTTTTCCAGACGGTACGTACCTCCACTGCTCAACAGTTGTTAGTTCACGAATTTGAGATACTCTGTTAGCTACAAAACATGCATATCTTGCTGACTCGTTGCGTATATAATATATCACAGACATCGAATCAGTCCAAAACGTTACGGGATGCTTGGGGTAATCCAACTCTTTACACACCGTTGTGAATAACTGCGCAGCTAGTAAGGCTGCATTAAGTTCTAATCTCGGAATCGAAACCGTCTTTAGAGGTGCAACTCTAGATTTACCCATCACCAGGCTAACATCTATATCATTCCTTAAGGTGGTTCTGATGTATACGGCTGCACCAAATCCAACCTCAGAGGCATCAGAAAAAACATGGAAGTCAATTATATCATGATTTCTCGACGGCTTAAGTGGACGTGAGACGGAATGTAGATTCAGCATTCTTAAACTGTTAACCCACCCCTTCCACTCTTCTCTCTGCCTCTCACTTAATGGTTCATCCCACTGTAACCCTTTCCTGCATGTCTCTTGAAATAACCTCCTAGCCGGAAGTAGATAAGGTGCTACTAATCCAAGTGGGTCAAACACGGACGACAACACAGAGAGCACACCTCTCCGAGTAACTGGCTTATCAATATCACCAACACTAAATCCAAAGGTATCAGAGTTCACATCCCATCGCATACCTAATGTGCGTTCAACTGGTAGAGTATCAACAGGCAAATCTCGTACGGTAGGTGCTCTGTCTTCTGGATCTATATGCTTCAAAACGTCTAGGCTGTTCGAGACCCACTTAGTTAGACGAAAGCCGGCCTTAGCTAACACTTCAGTGATGCTTGTTGCAAATCTAACTGCAGACTTATCATCATCGAAGGAGGCTAAACAATCATCCACGTAGAAGCAACAATCTATGACGTCCAGCAAATCATTAGAACCAAATGTGGACACTGCCTTTCGTAGAGCAAAATTAGCACAAAACGGGGAGGACGTGGCACCAAATGGATGCACTGTCATCCTATATTCTGACACCTTACCACAAGGACCGTCATCAAACCACAAAAACCTCAAGTGATCTCTGTCACTCTCTGGCACCTTCACCTGTAGGAACATTTCCTCAATATCCGCCGCGACAGCAACTGTAAACTTTCTGAATCTTAACAGCAGTCCAACTAATGAGCTCACGCAATCTGGGCCACTAAACAGATTATCATTCAAAGAGACTCCTTCATGTTTCGCAGAACAATCAAACACCACACGGAGTTTACCTGGCTTCCTCGGGTTAGGGTCACTCGAGTACTCTCACTCTTCCATCTTGCAGTGTTGGAAGAGGTATGTCACACAGGTATGGCTTACCGACAACCGTTTCATGACTAGGTACTATAGCTTCGCCAAGTTTCATACTGGAGGTAGTGTAAGCAGTATCCACTTCCACGGTCTCCCCAGTAGCCAAGGATTCTAACTGAAATGACACTCGCTCACATACTACTGTTTTCGCAGAATTGAAAGTATTTACAACCAAGGGTTGCTTTGGGCCTTTAATACCCAAGCAACCAGCCAGTTCAGCATCTATCAATGTAACGTCTGAACCATTATCCAACAATGCATAAGTCTCTACTGAAGATTTCGGTCCTTTCACCTTAACTGGTAATACCCCTAAGAAAACTTGTGGGATGTCAAGGGGTCTAGAGATACTATTACAATTATTCGAATTCCAAGGTTCGTTCACTGTTCTCAGAAGTGGGTGCATATCCGTTAAACCACTACTTCTTTTATTTGTCGCCTTACAATTCCACTTTGTATGCCCAATCTTTAAACAACTGAAACACAGCCGCTTCTGCTTTGCCATTTTTAACCTTTCTACGGGTGACATAGTGATAAAGCGATTACAATCACTCAATTGATGCACGTTACGGCAAACAATACACTCATTCTTTCTCGTTGTGTCTTGAGACTTCACCACAAATGCCTTCCTTATATTCACTGGTTCCTTAGGTTCTATCTTAGAATGCAAAATGCTGGCGAATTTGCCCATCGCCTGGTTGACACTGTCCTTCACCAGTCTAAGAATATCATCAAACCTTGGCTCGATACCCTCATCCTCTATACGAGAGCTTATTTTTAACCACTTCCTTTGCAGCCGAGTAGGTAGGCATCTTGCTATTACTTCTAGTATAAAACTCGAGTTGAGGTCATTCATGCAATTCATCGAAATCAAGGTGTTCTTATAAGTCATAAGATTATCTAAAAACTCAGCAAGTGCCTTGGAGTCATCTTGAAGTTGACTGCCATTACCTTTGACAGCTTCGTATACGTTCCTTACAATCATCGAAGGTCTTCCAAACCTTTGACGCAATATGCTCATAGCCTCAGCGTATCCCTCATTACCAGGCATGAGCTTACAGCACTGTATAGCTCTTGAAGCATCTCCAGTGCAATACCTCAACAAATACATCAATTTCAATTCATCACTTAATAAAAAACTACTCAGCATGATCTCAAACTCCTTTACAAATTGTAAATAATCATCCGGGTTTCCATCGAAACACCGTGGTTCAAATTTAGGGAGTTTGATGTTCCTATTATCCCTGAACGGCGAAACAGTAACATCAACCATGTCATGCTTAACATCAGACACATCGTTACAATTAACAGACAAGTCACCATGACTTACTTTCCTGTTTGCATCCAAGACACTCTGTCCCTTCTTTGACCCAGGCATTGTTGAACTTGACCCAATTCCAAAAATGTTCCAGATATTGCTTGTTCAAAGAGGACTTGACCGGCACCTGGAAAAATGAACGGCGACTATCCAAACTTTCACCAACTGTTTGAATCCACCAGAATCTGTTTCTGGCGTCAGAAACTGTCAGCCACGTCTCGTAAACCGTTAATGCCCAGCTCTTGCTACGCTCGGGCTCACGCTGTCGCTTGAAGTTTCTCAGAAACGCTTAGTAATAACGGACGAAGAAACCAAAACACCAGTTGTTGACTTGAGGATTCTTTATTGTTACACCAACATATAAATCAAGTATGACTTAGGTTTCTGACGGTGTTTTGATCGACCGATGAGACGATGACTGTCGTATTGATGCCTCCGCGAAAATTGGGGAAGTTGGTTTTGAGCAAACAACGATGAATTGATCGCTCAATCTTCAACTACATTGACACACACAAAACAGAAGTATTCGGATGTATTTTTGGCAGACTTTTTATCTAGACCATAAGACGAACGTAAGTTACCGAAGATTGTTTACGGAGTGCGTGCATCTGAATAAGACCTATTAAAAGTTGCCAGCGGTCAGAAATCGGATCCCACCCAGAATACACTCGTACAGGTGATCACTAACGGAACAAAATTGAATCAGTCTACGGTGGGTAAGGAGCTGACTCCGCTATTCAGGTAGAAGGATCGACTGCGAGTGAACGCCTACGGATCTCTGGCTTGGCGAGAGAACGATGTAAGTTGGTTGGTGATAATACCTTACTTTCTTCGCCATGAGATGATATGAGAATGTCACCAACTAGCGCATACAGCAGTAGCTAGAACAACAGACCTCTTGAGACAAAGCACGCACTGGCCAGATATGAGAGTAGGTGTGGCAAAATATGCAGTTAGATATCCATAGTGCCAGTTGATAGAAGGAGGTCGGTACATACGACCACCACTGCAGTCAATTTCAGTAACGTCAGTACATGACTTGTAGTTCTTAGATGTGTTGGGTCCATCTCTGCAAACATCCAGTGGCAATCAGTGCCTATTGATAGTGACGAAACACACTACACAATGGGTCGACGCCGTTGCGATCCCTGATTAACACGCGGGAACCGTGACTGACTTAGTAGCTCGACACATCATTGCAGACCATGATGTACCAAAGACTACATTGACAGATCAAGACTGTTGTTTTGAAACTGTAGAATTCATCTCCCGTTCGCACCAGTTAGGTATCAAGAAGATCTTAACAACACCATGTCATCGACAAACGAATGGTCTGACAGAGGGTAGTAACCGTATGTTGAAGAAGCGGCTGACCTGGGAAGGAGGCAACTGGGAGGCGGAGCATCCATTGCTTCTGCTGGTATATCGTGTGTCTACCCAGGAAACAACAATTAGGTCACCATTTAAGTTGATGCTTGGTAGGGAACTACGACTACCGATACACAGAACAAACTCGCCCCTCCACCAGGAGTGGAATGTGGCGGGGCTACAAAGGAAGCAGTCAGGAGCTTGAAGCGTAAACAGGAGAAAGGTGCCATGAAATCTGAGCAGGGAGGTAAGGTAGGATTCATAATTTCCGAGGTCAGCGATCAAGTAAAGCATGGAGCAAGAAAGAACGTGGTTGGATTTGGTCCATGTTCATGGAAACTCCTACCACGGTGGAAAGGGCTATACATTGTCACTGACAGGCATGGCTCCGTTTATACCATCAGAAGAGGAAATCAGCAGGAACAGGTTAACATCAGCCAACTACAAAATAGGATTCAGTGGGATAAGGAAGCTGCGACCAAGGTAAAACAGGAACAGGTGGAATCAACAAGATCGGGGCGGTTCTGTTCGAAACTATCTGATAGGGGGAAATGTGCGGCTGTTTCTACCGATAAGATTTATCCGTAGTATATAAAGAGACATTCTTCGGCATAAGAACACCAAATAGCAGGGAGATACATTTGATGTCAGAGAAGGCAATTGTGGAGATACATGGGAGACGTGAGAGGAACACAAAGAAGTACAATATGAAGGCCAGAACTAGCACAACACAAAGATCTGTACAAATGGTGTGTCGACGATTAGGTGAACATAACATATAGCGATACCAAACTGCAAAAAGGCATTCCTTTACCAAGTATCTAGTCTTCTACAGATGGAAAACTGCAACAATTCAAAGCAGCAATCTTCGACTGTTGTCACAAGTTTATAAACACCAAACTCAATGGTAGGTCCATTTTAATGAAGAGACATTATAAGGAGCTGAAAGAACTAATGAAAAATGAAGAGATTATGGTATGACGATTTGATAAAGACGTAAGAATCGTAATCATGAATCACAAAAACTATATCAGTTAAATGCTGACTATACTATCCGATGAATTCAAATTCAGCAAACTGGTCAACGAAAAAAATATGACTGAACAGATTGAACAAAAGCTAACGGACACCCTCCATAAACTAAAGACAGAATCCTTCATCAGCAATGAAACGTTCGAATCCCTAAAACCATCTGGCTCAAATATACCACAACTTTACGGACTCCCGAAAGTACACAAGAATGGTAGTCCTCTTCGACCGGTTCTCGACATGACTAATTCGCCTTGTCACCATACAGCCCAATGGTTAGCAGACCTAATAGAACCAATCAGAAGACAAGTTTCCTGCCGCACAGTTTGAGATTCATTCGACTTTATCGACTCAATCGAAAACGTCAACGTATCCAACAAGACTGTAAGCGTTGAAGCTAGACTTAAGATAGTCCTCGAAATCACCACACTTACTAAAAACTTCACCGTCTTATGACTTTACGAGTACTCTACCTAACGTGTAAGTACTGATTAACTCAATCAAAGTTTAAAAGCTAACAATGGAAAGAATTCTTAGTATGAGTTGTATTTAACGTAACAGAATAACAGATTTAATAAATAAAGTGACTGTACAACTTATCTGCAGACGTTGCTGGAGGTAGGCTCGGAGAGTGTGCAAAAGGAGAGCACAACAAGAGAGCGAACCAATGAACGTACGGAAGACTCACAAGTCAAAAGATAAAACGTGGATCACCGTGTGTGAGTCAGTTTAAACAAAAGTTCAAAGGTACAATGTGCACTACAGGTTATCCCCCCCTAGAAGGTTGGTGGGAAGCCAGCAAGCTTCGATATACAACAGTAGGATGGCTTGGCACAATAGCAATGAGTGAATGAGAAGGTTTGAAAATAGCAATAGTAAAAAAAGAAATTTTACCGAAAGGAAAGAAAGCAAAAGAAAAGAAAAAAAATTAAGGTAAGTTGGAAGTGGTATGTACATGATTAGTGAAGTAAGACGGAATATGATAAGAAATGACGCTGGTGCCTTGTGTGGTTGTAAGCTTCTGCGGTCTGGTGTTGTTTTTTTTATTTTTTTTGTCTTTCATATTTTTATTAATCTTTTTTTTTGGTATTTTATTTTTTTATTGTATTGGTATTTATCGATTCATTTTTTTTAATTCCGCACTATTACAAGCTTACTTATGTGGAGGTTTGATGGTAAACCTCTGGCGCCGAGGCTGTCGTAGCAAGAAGGTGACTCATTATGTCTAACTTTCATATTAGACCAATGCTCCCTTCCTCCGCTTCAACAGAACCTAGCAGTCATGTTAAAGGCAATCATTATACCAGCGTATGATAAGGAGCAGGGTAAAAAAAACAACAGAAGAAAATGGGAAAGAAGGTTAAGATTTCAAAATCGGTGTAAAGGTACTACAAAAGCTTGTGCGAAATCAATGCGAGGAAAAGTGGTGCAACTTGGAAGTAGTACGTTAGAATGAGATAAAACAAAGGAAGTTTCTACCCTGTGAGAACTTATAAAATTACAGAGAAGTTAGTACATAACCAATAGCTATGAGTAGTTATCATTACCAAAATTACTTTGTTCATGTTGCTAAGTGCATAACTAAGATGATGCATAATGTTTATAAGTACGGTTCACAAAATAAATGAATTGCAGGAGGGCATAAACCCGAAGGAATATAGTACAGGCTGTGAAAATAAATTGAGCGGATTACTATGTACAGCATAGAAGTGAAGCATTTATGCGCAAAAATATGTATATCTGTCCATTTAACTATACAGTGGAAGTTTTTTTTTTGTTTTTTAAATAATTTTTTTTATTTATTATTATTATTTTACATTTTTTTACTTTTTTTTTAGAATTTTTTTTATAAAAATGTTTTTTAATAATAATTAATTTTTTTTTGTTTTTGAAAGGCAATATACTGTTCATAATTCCTCTTTTGGTGTGGGTTACAAGATGACATGAGAAGCCAACTGATCTAGCGAGTAGATTGATATGAAATAGATGAAAAATTAGGGGTAAAAACAAACTGCTGCTGGTCCTCTGTAACGAGAGATAAAGATTAAAAGGATTAGTGAGGGTTAAAACGACTACTCCCAGAAGCGGGACCAAATAGATTAAATATAGCAGAATTGAATTAGAAATTGTGACAAGGAATAAAAAATCACTAGTAGCATTACCTATGGATTAGTTCAGTGAAAGAATTCTACGAACCTCTTGGGCCAGTGAACACGTCGACCAGCACGTGTGACAGGGGTCTTACTGGTGACGGTAGGAGAATCATCATTCACCACCGGAGGTGAGGTAGTTGAGTCTGGACAAGGACTAGGTTCAGTGGGGCTATTTGATTGAGCCGATGGGGAGGGTGAAGGTTCTTCAGTGTATGCCGCTTTAAGTCTGTCTATGCTGACAGTGTCTGGGCGGCCGCATCGGTCAATAACGAAAAATTTATCTTTACGACTAAGGACCTTAAAAGGCCCGTCATACGGTGGTTGTAATGGCTTTCGTATGGCGTCGTGACGCACGAAAACGTGTGTACAGTCATCAAGTCGCCGATCAACCTGAACCTTTCGGTTCTGAGTGCGTGTGGAAACTGGTCGGAGTCGCTGCATAAAACTTTTAAGTTGCTGAGCGTAACGGGGAAATTTGGCTCGAAAGTTTCGGGAGCGATTAGCTCGCCTGGTAAACGCATGGTGGTACCGTACACCAATTCAGCTGGCGAGCACTGCAGATCCCCCTTAAGCGTAGCCCGGATGCTAAGCAGGACCAGTGGTAGCGAATCTGTCCACTTACTGTTGTCCACTGCCATCAACGCAGCTTTGAGTTGACGGTGGAAACGTTCTACTAGGCCATTTGCCGCGGGATGATACGCGGTTGTGCGAATGCGTTTGCATCCCAGCATCTCTAACAATTCTTTGAAGCTTGTGGATTCGAATTGTTGTCCGCGGTCGGTAGTGACAGTTGCGGGACATCCAAAATGGGCAACCCAGCCTTCCATGAAGGCACGACAGACGGTTTGAGCCGTTACATCAGGTATCGGAATGGCTTCCGGCCAACGTGTGAAACGATCCACACATGTGAGTAAATACGAGCAGCCGTTAGACGGGGGCAGAGGCCCTACTATATCCAGGTGGATATGATGGAACCGAGCGTCTGGGGTCGCAAACGTCCCCAACGGCGTGATGTTATGCTTGGTGACTTTAGCACGTTGGCATTGCACACAAGCACGTGTCCATTGACGCACATCACGGTTCATACCGGGCCACGCAAATCTCGCAGAAATCAACTTGTCCGTTGCTCGTATGCCAGGATGGGAGAGGTTGTGGAGTGACTCAAACACAGTTCGGCGTAAAGACGTGGGAACAATCGGTCGAGGAGTACCAGTTGACATATCGCAAAGTATAGTTGCCTCACTGTTTAGCAAGGGGACGCGTTCTATCTTCAGTGAGGTTTTATTTGACAGGTGTTCTAAGTTCAAATCGTTCAGTTGGAGTTCGGCCATTTTATGAAGATCGATGGTTGGTGGTACGGACGTAGCACATACGCGAGACAAAGCGTCTGCTACCGCGTTATCCGATCCAGAAACGTGCTGGATATCAGAAGTGAACTGGGAAATATAGTCTAAATGGCGTGATTCTCGCGGTGAATACCGGTCTGAAGTAGTGTGGAGGGCGTACGTCAATGGCTTATGGTCGGTAAATACCGTAAATTGCCGGCCTTCCACGAAGTGACGAAAATGCTTGACAGCAGCATAGACAGCGAGAAGTTCCCTACCGAATGTGCTGTATCGAGATTCGCATGCGGTAAGTTTACGTGAAAAGAAAGCAATCGGTAGCCATACATTAGCCATACGCTGTTGTAGGACGGCTCCGATCGCAGTATTAGAGGCATCTACGGAGATGCTGATTGGAAGTTGAACATCTAGATGGACCAACATTGTGGCGTCAGCAATAGCTTTCTTGATAGCTGCAAAAGCTGTCGAGGCTTCCTTAGTGAACACCAAAGACTTGCATTTCCCTTTAAGCATATCAGTCAAGGGGGTCACGATATGAGCACACTGTGGGATAAAGCGACGGTAGTAACTAACCATCCCGAGAAAAGTGCGTAGTGCCTTGGGAGAAGTGGGTAGAGGGAAGTTTTGAATAGCTTCTACCCGGTCAGGTAACGGATAAATTCCATCTTTGTCTATCCTATGTCCCAAAAAATTCAGGGAAGTGACTCCAATCTGACACTTCGGCAAGTTGAGTGTGAGGGAGTGTGTCACAAGTCTTCGGAAAACTGTCTGCAAATGAAGTTGATGAGTGGCTTCATCTGGACTAGCTACCAAGATATCGTCCAGATAGGCGAAGGCGAAATCAAGCCCGCGCAAAACGTCATGTATAAAACGCTGGAAGGTTTGGGCAGCGTTCCGTAAGCCAAAAGGCATTCGAAGAAACTCGAACAGGCCAAACGGTGTAATCACAGCAGTCTTAGGTATATCCTCGGGGTCGACGGGAATCTGGTAGTAAGCCCGTGTAAGGTCCAGTTTGCTGAATACTCGAGCTCCCTTGAGTGAGGCGGTTAAATCGTGTATGTGAGGGACAGGGTAGCGATCGGGAACAGTTTGTGCGTTTAGTCTGCGGTAGTCGCCACAAGGACGCCAATCTAAACCGTTATTCTTAGGTACCAGGTGCAACGGTGAGGACCACGGGCTGCTGGATGGCCTAATAATCCCCATTTCTAGCATATGCTCAAACTCCGCTTTGACAACCTTTAGTTTTTCTGGGGATAGTCGCCTCGGCTTTGCGAAAACTGGCGGGCCAGTAGTGACAATATGGTGTTTGACGTTGGAAGTCGCACATGGCAGGCCGCTGCTAGGTTTGAACAAATCTGAAAAAGACTGCAGTATATGCGAATAAGGACCAGTGCTAGTGGGTGTGGCATATACAGGGCTGAGGGCTGGGCCTTGTGTGACGATACCGCTGACGGAGAGGTTTGTGACAGGATCTCTTAACTTATGATTACCTGTATCTACCAGTAATTGGTAGTGCTGCAATAGATCCATGCCAATTATACCTGTGGTAACGTCTGCCACCAGGAAGACCCAACGAAGTGAACGACGCAAACCGATGTTAAGATCTATAAAGCGCCTGCCGAACGTAGCAATTGGCGAACCGTTTGCGGCTCGTAGTTGAAGAGACATTGGCCGCCTGCGCTCCTCTACTGTGGGTGGGATTACACTGACCTCTGCTCCGGTATCAATTAGGAAGCGTATCCCAGTGTTACGGTCGGTAACATAGAAGAGGCGACATGAGAGCGGTTCGCCAGCGACGTTAGTCGCCAGTACGTGCTGGCTTGCTAGTTTCCCGACTGTTGAACATCGAAGGTGCACGGGCGAGTGCACTTTTGGGCTTTTGCTCCGTAACGTCGATGATACCAGCACACTCCAGGCTGGTTACTTCGGGACTGTCGGCGCTTGCTGCTAGCACGTGGCAAGGGTCTACTACTACGCGAACTCGAGGGACTGCGTCCACGACTCCTGGAGTTCATCTCCTGTCGTATACTACAGATCTCCTCGTATAGCTTGGCAATATGGGCCACCGCGTCAAAGCTTGATGACCCCCCATCAGCCATCTTGCACACAAGACACAATATTAACAAGGTGATAAAAAAACAAATGTAAGCACAAACAAAATTTTCAAATCTTTATAACCGTGCGTGAAAGAAAAAAATAACAAAATAGACGGTACGTAAAAAGAATTGTTAACACGTTAAGCTACTATGGCAGAAAACGGTGAAAACGGGCTCACCACTTGTAAGTGTTGAAGCTAGACTTAAGATAGTCCTCGATATCACCACACTTACTAAAAACTTCACCGTCTTATGACTTTACGAGTACTCTACCTAACGTGTAAGTACTGATTAACTCAATCAAAGTTTAAAAGCTAACAATGGAAAGAATTCTTAGTATGAGTTGTATTTAACGTAACAGAATAACAGATTTAATAAATAAAGTGACTGTACAACTTATCTGCAGACGTTGCTGGAGGTAGGCTCGGAGAGTGTGCAAAAGGAGAGCACAACAAGAGAGCGAACCAATGAACGTACGGAAGACTCACAAGTCAAAAGATAAAACGTGGATCACCGTGTGTGAGTCAGTTTAAACAAAAGTTCAAAGGTACAATGTGCGCTACAAGACCATGATTTCATTAGATGACACACCATTATTCACAAACGTCCCATTGACTGAAACATTATGCTACGTATTCGAACTTATTCACTCAAAGGGAATGAACATCGGTATATCCACCGAGCGTCTTAAAGAACTCAAAATGAGATGTAGGCCGAATGTTTAATTTTCTTTTAACAACGAGATGTGTCGTCAAAACGATGATACGACTATGGGATCACCACTAGGCCCATTGCTTGCAGATTTCTTCATAGCAAAACTGGAAAACACATGCCTGAAGAAAATGATCGATACTTCGAATTCTACAAAAGAAACGTCGACGACACTTTCATTATCGTCAACAATGAAGAAAGTCTAGACTGCATCTTAAATTCCTTTAACAACTGCCACCATGTGATTCAGTTCACGTTAGAAAAAGAGCCTAACTCCAAAATATCCTTTCTTGACGTTCAACTAACAAGACGAGAACAAGACGGAACACTGAAAAGATCTACTCATAGAAAGTCGACGTGGAATGAACAGCTTACTAACTTTCACAGTTGGGTACCTCTATACACCAAACGAAACCTGATTTGTCCATTCAGCTGCAGAGTCCGCAGAATTTGCAACCAGAATAACATAGAAGACGAACTGCACAATCTCAAGAGAATCTTTGTCGAGAATTGTTACCCAGAACGATTGATTTCAAAATCCATGAATCATGGACCGCAACAGCCGCCCACTCTTAGCGCCTCCAAAAATTTTCTACATGAACTTCAATTCAGTGGAGATATATCTGCGGAAACACTGAAAAGTCGACTGTCCCATCCACTCAAGAAAACCTTCGCAGCTGAACTACGATTAACCTTCTGCAAGAAACCTATGATTCGTATGAACGTGAAGGATAAGCTACCAATGCTGGCTGGCCTCATCAATATGTATCTACCAATTCACCTGCTTGTGTGGAGCCAGGTATGTCGGCCGTACCCAGCGTTCGCTATCCAAACGTATCACCGAACACTTACCAGCATGGTCCTACAAAGGAGAAAAACAATGCTCTATCTTAGAACATCTGATAGATTCCCTACACCAAGCTACAACCCAAACAAAATTCAAAGTTGTCTACAGAATACAAAGCGGTCTTCCTAAAAGTGTACGAGTCAAACTTCTTCAAACTGCAGAAGCAATGACAATTCACTTGATAAGTCCTGAACCCTGCATACAGAAGAAGTTCGTTCAATCACTACACTTGCAATGGACATAATCTATCTTAATACCCGACAGATAAATTCTATTTCTTTCTGTCTCTTCATCAGTATTATTTTGCCTTTTTAATTGCAATATATAATTGTAATTCAATTGTCATACATTTTACATTTACTTTCTGTTCTCTACCCCCATCCGATTTAATTTCTGCACCTCATTATGACTGTTACTGAATTGACCAATGCTCAATTCCTAGTCATTAATGTTACGCCAACCAATATATTTGCAGATTTCCAGTCCTAATTTAAATGGCATTATTCTCTACCCCACCTCTACTTAGTCTCTACCTGCAATTACCTCTCTTGTTATCCTGACCTATCGAATTTTCGATAAAAGTATAAAACTTGGGCACCGTGGTAGATTATAACTCCATTATGGATAAGATTTTATTTTGATAAATCACACAGTGTTGTACAGTTTTATTAACTGATGACGTTTCGAGCACAAACTATTGCCACTCATAATCATATCAAGTTACTCACACAACTTTGTTTTCTTTCATTTATATACATGTGTGGAATCGATTAGATACTGGAATAAAATTCAATATGAGAAGATAATGTACATTCAGAAATAATAATAATATTACGAGTGTTATTGATCAATTACAGTCAGATGGGAAATAAGACGAGTGTTTTTATAGTAATAAGAAGCATCTCGTTAGAATGTTGTGATGTGTTTGAATTGAAATAGAATTTTAAGATTATTTATTTTTCTCTTCTGATTTGACCGGCGGTAATAATATTTTCCATATTTCTGGTATTTGCATTAAGTCATTTCTGTTGCATGTGTTGGGTGAGGCATAACTGTTATTATTTCTGAATGTACATTATCTCGCTGTGGTGATTGACTATTTCTATCTCTCTATTGTTTAAATACTTACTGTTGATTGTTAATATTTCTTATATGAATTGCATTAAAATTCCGCTAAATACAAATTCCTGAATTCCGCCCTCTCTGTGTTTTGTTTGGATTCTTGTAATTCGGTCATCTCGAAATACTAATACTACAATTACAATAAATTACTACAAATTGGCGTCGCGATGGAACTAAATAACCTGGGACAATTTCCTATTAATGGTTCTCCGCGGGAGATTGCTGATTATTTTGAATGCTTCGATACGTGGTCCATTTCCAAGAATGTTCGGGATGACAAAATACCAGCACATTTCATTACTGCTATTTGGCTAGATGCGTATAGCCTAGTGAAGACTCTGGCGTTTCCAGATAAACCCATTTCTCTGCCATATGACAAGATCCATGAACTTCTGACAAATCACTTTCATGTAACTACATTTCAGACACGAGAGAGGGCTCAGTTCAATAAACTGGTTCGTGCTCCCAACCAGAGGATTAGCGACTTTATTCTGCAACTCCAAATACAAGCTTCAAAGTGTAACTTTGGAGATCAGCTGCATACTCAACTACGTGATCGTCTAATTGCTGGAATCAATATTCCTAAGTTAGAGAAAGAGTTAATTCAGATTCCTTCCTGTACCTTTCAAACTGCTAAAGATTTATGTATTACATATGAAGATGTCAACAGTGAATACTCTGCTCCCACTACGTCAGTATCTGATGTCATGTTGTCCAAAGTCGAAAATATAAGTGTTCATGGAAATAAATCCAAACTGCCGTCCACAGGTAATAGAATGCAGCGAGAGATCAAAAACATTAAACGGTGTTTTTCCTCTGGAAAGTTACATCTACGAAGCACTTACCGTTTTCGGGGTGCTAAGTGTCACAAATGTGGTAAAGTTGGACACATCAAGACTGTTTGCAGAAGTTCGAATACTTATGTTGCTCAACATTCTGATAATTCTTCCAATTTATCTGGTAAAATGCAGTCGATGTCTCTTTCAACTTTTCCCAATACTTAATCTCATCTAATGAGAACCTTCACTACAAGTTCAGGCAAGTCTCATTGTTTTATAATTGATACTGGGAGTACTGAATCTATAATTTCTAAGAAAGATTTACAATCGATTTGTAAGAATGTCCAGATAGACCCTACTACTAGTTCAATTACCGCCGGTCAAATCAGAAGAGAAAAATAAATAATCTTAAAATTCTATTTCAATTCAAACACATCACAACATTCTAACGAGATGCTTCTTATTACTATAAAAACACTCGTCTTATTTCCCATCTGACTATAATTGATCAATAACACTCGTATTATTATTATTATTATTATTATTTCTGAATGTACATTATCTTCTCATATTGAATTTTATTCCAATATCTAATCGATTCCACACATGTATATAAATGAAAGAAAACAAAGTTGTGTGAGTAACTTGATATGATTATGAGTGGCAATAGTTTGTGCTCGAAACGTCATCAGTTAATATAACTGTACAACACTGTGTGATTTTCCAAAATAAAGTCCTTGGATTCTGCGTTTCATTTCCTTGATGTTAAGCTAGATAGAAGAGAGAATGGAACGCTGTTAAGCTCGATTTACCGAAAGCCAACATTCACTGGGCAGTACACTAACTTCTACAGTTGGGTACCTTTAGGGAGAAAGAGAAATCTCATTCATTCCTTATGCTCCAGAATTCGTAAAATCTGCTCTGCAGAGATAAACGATAGGGAACTAGATAACCTTCGATCAAATCACCTTAACAATGGTTATCCCATAAGGTTCATTGAAGGTAACATCAAGAAACAATCCGCCCCGTGACAAGTCACAGTACCAAAGAAAAAACTGTTTATGAGTCTTGCATTCAAAGGTGACACCATTTCAGAACTGATTAAAAATCGTTTATCTAAATGTGTTAAACGCACTTTTCCTGCAGCTGACCTGCAACTAGTTTTTACCAGCCGAAATATGATTAGACAATGCGTCAAGGATAGATTACCGCCTTTGTCCACATCTATGTGCATTTACTCTTTTACCTGCTCTTGTGGAGCTGTTTATATTGGACGTTGTAAGCGTAATCTCCGAAAACATGTAGCTGAACACTATCCGGTTTGGTTAATGAAAGGTGAACGTAGAACGGCGAAGTCGTCTATTTGTGATCACCTGTTAGAGTCTGGTCATTTAGCCCCACGTGGTTCATCTTTCAAAGTTATCTACATGGCAAAATCGAATCGATCCAAAAGTTTACGTTTTCTTCACTTATGCATAGCCGAAGCTTTAGCTATGCATGAACAGAAACCTAAATTGTGTTCAAAAGAGTTTTGTTAAACCCCTTTCTTTACTTTGGTCATAATAATGTTCTTTCTGGTTTTTATTTTATTTTACCACTTGAATTCTTTCCACTTCACTTCACATCTTCATTCTTATCGTAATCGTACTCCTAATTTTCATAATTTTTTTAGACAACACTTGACATTTTTGTTATAGAACAATCTTTAATATTTTTGTAATTTATCCACTTCAACTCTACCCCTTATAACTTTTATCACATATATACGTACATTGACTGAGCAATTATTTAGTGCCACTTAATAACCTTTTTCTGTAATATAAATACGACTGTGCAGTTGGCTTGATAATGAAGTCGTTGAAAAGAAATTTCTTCGCTGAACAAAAGCAACTGTGTTTTTACTTATGAATTAATGGGTATTTATCGAGATTTATATTTTTTATGAATGCCTTTTGAATGCCTGATATCTATAATCGGCCTGCGAATTTTGGGCTACCGATATCCACGCTGAAAATTCCACACTTGTACCCAAAATACGGTGTGGAGTCAAGCTGTAGTCAAGAAAAAAATAAAATAAATAAATAAATAAAAATGAAATTATCCATTAAGATTGTTTTCCCACGTACGTATAATCGGTGGCACTGTATTCTACAACTGCACTACATTTGCTGCATGTTTATCAGAAAATGTTTCTGATATCCTTCGGATATAGGTGGTGCCACTTCAGAAAAGGGATGTACCATATAATCGCCGTCAGGCATATGTTATATTACAGGATTTCATCATGAGCTGACATTAGTTAGAGAACCATTGGGAAACCTGGGAGTACTGGACAGCCAGCTGTTTCGTCCTAGTTTGGGACTCTTCATCAGAACGCGCCAACCAGTGCTCTCAGGTTTTCCAATGGTTCTCTAACTAATGTCAGCTCATGATGAAATCCTGTAACCAATCAAATCTTTACAAACCAATACTTGAATATTAATGAGATGCTCACTAGCGACTTGTCCTATACAGGTAGGTAGTTATCTGGGGTTCCAGCGAGAAGTAGTGATCAGTAGGGTGCAGCAGGTGGTCGGGTGTGAGGACAAATACTCGCCGAAAACATTGGGTAGGGATCGCGCTATGTCGTGGATTGGCAGAAGTTAGAATTCATGCACTGGCCATTGGATCGAGTCAAAGTGGCTTATTGATCTACGAGCTCGCTAGCTGTGGTGATTGACAATTTCTATCTCTGTATTGTTTAAAATACTTAATGTTGACTGTTGATATGTTTCATATATGAATTGCATTCTAATTCTGCTAAATACAAATTACTGATTGCTGCCCTCTCTGGGTTTTGATTAGATTCCTATAATTCCGTCATCCCGGTATATTAATATTTCCAAGTACAATAAATTACTACACTAGCCTTGTAACCAGAAGGTCCTGGGCTCGAACCTTGGCGGTGGGTGCTTACTGATGAAGCGTCAGTCCCAAACTAATCTGACAAGACAGCTAGCTGTCCAGTACTCCCAGATTTTCCAGTGGTTCTCTAACTAATGTCAGCTCTTGATGAAATCCTGTAACCAATCAACTAAATCCCTACAAACCAACACTTGAATATGTTGAATTGTTGTTCATCATCACACTACCAATCGTCTCAAGTACTTCCAACACAGGTGTAACTCATCTGTACCGGAAAGATGAAGAAATCAATCAACGGACCGAACACTGTCGCCTAATCATTGACAGAATTACGTTTAATTACTTGAATAGCCCCAGATATAAAAAGTTGCAAACGACTCTAAGTCCTGTAAAATGTAAAAATTTTTTTATTCAATCAGTAAACATTGTGAGACGATATCAATCGTAAGACTGTTTGAAATAATGCAATTAATTTACCGCACTCTTTTTAAAAAATAGAATCTATCTGTTAAAACTGTGTTTTTAGGTTACTAGGGATACACAGGATTTTTCCTCCACTTTTCTCCACTTGATGTATGATTATGAGTGGTTGGTTGTCATTATTCCCCATAAGAATTAGAATAAGACGTAAAGCCAATTAGAGTGTTAGTGGAAATGAAACAACTTCCTTTTGTGAGAAATGATGACGTCATTTTAACTGAAAATCACAGTAGTCTAATGTACTATGCGCTGGCACATGAAAATTCTTCGTAAATTTCCTCTGACAAAATTGGGTTTTAAGAAATGCGTCACTAAATCTGCTTGCTGATCACACATTGTAACAACAGAAGACAAGGGCCAGGAAACAGATCGTTTATTAAGGAAATCAACACGTATCTATAGATTTTCATTATAGATATTATAGATTATTGTAAGCAAACAAACACAGTCTTCTGATTGATGGTTTCTCACTGAAAGTTAATATTTCATCTCTATGTGGCTGTTTCTTGAATGTCAGATCATCTATATGCTAATTGTATCCGCTTTCGCAAAGTCTCTTGTGGTTGGTTGTTGAATCAGTCTTTGTTCTTATTTTTCCCACGACCAATATTCAAGACGTAAACTTTGACGTAAATTGCTGTCTACCAATTTGGCTAGCAGCCACCTCTCACCACAACATGACGCGCTCGAAGTTTTTTGAGTTCCAATATAAATATGCGGGACATCAAAGCGGAGAACTGACAAAGTTAAACTTCAAGCACCAAGAGACACCAACTTGCATGTGACCTTGAATGCACCAACCACAGGATGAAGGAGATTTTTTGAGTGTAAAATTTATAAATTTATGAAAATAATAAATTTAAGGCGCATGAAACTGTTGCACAGGGGACCTCTCTCTCTCTCTCTGACGTGTGACGAAAATACGTCTCACAGTTTTGGATTGGAGTATCAACAGAGTAATTTAACCACATTCTAAGTGCTTCTTATCCTGACAAAAACCCCAATCGTTCCTTAAACTAAACCTAACGTGAAAATATTCCTAAACTGAGCCTAATCTAACTTGAACCAACATTAATGACTACATCATAAGGAAAACCTAACCCTACCATGTCTTTAGCCTAGAACTTAACTTAATCTTTACGAAACCTAAGCTGAAAGTTGCCAGATATTCATTTAATAACAAAACACTTCATTAAGCTTCATTTATTCGTCATTACAAGCAATAAAGTTTACCAGGTTTCACTAACTTGCTCACTAAGTGTTTCACCGTCATCGGTTCAGTTGCACTGCGTTGGCAGTAGCATTAGCAGTCTGTGTAACTTCAAAGTACTGATAGCAGGACACGAAATCAAAAGACCTAATCGATTTGAAATGTTTCCATGAGAGGGACATATTTCTTAGGTAAACATTTCAGGCTGTTTCAATGAAATATTAAGGAATCTGTCTGGGTTATATTAGTCAACTGAAGATCTATGGAGAGTAACCAACAGCCAAAGAGATGGAAGAGTTGAAAGAGAAATTGGGCTTCTTCAGATGCAGACTAGTTTAAAACACATCTTAAATAATGGACATCCCAAGGTGGTCCAGTGGAGTCTTTAGTTGAAATTTGGTTGTTTTGATGTAAGTATATTTATTTTCAGATGTTGGTTTTGTAGGGATTTGGTTTGATGGTATGGAGGATTTAATCATGAGCTGGCATCAGTTAGAGAACCACTGGAAAACCTGGGAGTACTGGACAGCTGTTTCGTCATAGTTTGGGACTCCTCAGCAGTACGCACCCACCGGGGTTCGAACCAAGGACCTTCTGGTTACAAGGCGAGCTCATAGACAATTGAGCCACTGTTATCTGTTTGCGTCAACTTTCTGGTTAAATATGGTGGTACGGAGTATATCCCTCCCCACTTAAAATTTTCGTGGAAGATCGACAACTCTGAGCCCCAGGAGGTTGTTACAATATCCCCCTATATGTGACGTGTAGGTCTTCAAAACTAACGAAGATTGGACTTTAAGCCTTCATCAACGAATTTTCATTGACATTTAATTCACAGGAGATATTTGTGGAGTCGTGAACAATAAATTTGTACAGTTTTAACCCAGTGTCACAAATGGACACATTCGACGTAACTTTTGTTCGATTGACTTCTAGAGAGAACGCCAGTAGTTCAGCGAAGAGTCTCTATACGGAGGTGAATTCCTTTTGTACAGCTATACAATTGCAAATATATATGGTTATTTTGTATGTGTGTGTACATTAAATTTGTCAAACGGAAATACAACTAGTAAGTTTTAGGGGAATTACGCAATGCAGAAGGCGTTCAGAGGAACTGGAAGTTGATATAAGAGTGTAGTAACAGAAGTGATGCGTTATCGCAAACGACTGTTAAATAAGAGTTACGTAATAACATGAATTGTTTAATGAAAGAGTTGTGCTCAGGGTGAACTTGAAAACAAAGTAACATACGGAATTACGTGAAAGTTTTAAACAGTCAGAATAAAGAAGCAAACAAGCAAACATTAAGTTACATCAACAGAGTTGTTACCATGAGAGTAGAAAGGGCTGAATAATTTTCCTTTGTATGCATGATTATGGTTCTTCTAACTGAATAGCTAGGGCTTCTGTAATGCAAAGAAGACAGAAACAGGTTGTTCTTCACTTTGTAGATCACTTGTAAGGGGGAGGAATTTGTTGAGATGAAATGACCAGTAGTGACCAGATGTCCGCTTATTGCACTCCTCATACGGCCACTACTTCCTTTCTGCAGACTCGTTGGATGGTGTTCTTTAATTCTTTTTGCAGGATATGCGTCGAAAGACTCACATACCTGGCCGGATCCGCAGCAACAGGTGAACTGATATGTACACATAGAAGCGGTCAGGTGAGACATCTTGGTTTTCGGACTTCTACAAATCGGCCAGAGAAGAAAGTTCTTCATGAAGAAGTGGAAATTCTCTTCTTAAGGATATCAGTGAGTGGGTCACCTTCGAAGTCGAGGTTCATATAAAGTGTCTTTCTTGGCACAAATGGCGTCTCTTGCTTACGCATTTTCTGTTTGATGTTTTTGTCTATGTTACTTGATGGATATCTGTTTTGGATGAAGATTTCCCTCAGGAAGTGTAGTTCTTCTTGCTCCAGGTTATCAGAACTACAGATGTGTCGGACGCGAGTAGCAACAGACCTAATTAGGTTTCTTTTTCGACTGACTGACTGACTGATTGGTAGCCAGGTGTAGAAGCTTGTCAGTTGTCCCACTCATGTGGGTTTCCTATAGACTGACCCTCTCCAAGTTTAGTCTTCACTTCTTGTGAGTTCAACATCAAGGAAAACGGATTTTCCATTCGTTTTCTATTTCAAGAGTAAAGCTGAATGGCAGTTGTTGAATATTTGTAGTAATTGATTAAGATCGTGGCCATCATCATAGATAATGAATATGTCGTCCACATATCTAACATACAATTGGAAGTGATCAGTGGTTGATTTGAGTAGGTCATTCTTTAGCAGTCTGATAGCAATGTACCCAGTGGAGATCTCATTGCGATCCTATCTTGTTGTCTGCAAATAAAATCGTTGAATGTGAATTGTACACAAAGTGTACATCTCAGTAGTAGTTCTTTGAGACAAGCTGTCAGTAATCCAATGTTCAGATGGTTTTCGTCTATATATCGACATATGTGACAGACAGTTTCTGGTAAATACTAATCGACTTCTTCCTCAAATACACGTAACTTTGACGTTTGAATGAAAATGTGGTCATGCTGTCTCTCGCTTCGTCTTCTCATTGGTTTCTGCTATCTGTTTGCTCCGCTAATCCTAGTGCTGTATTCCTCAAAAAACTCACAGAAACATTTCGTCTTCGTTCAAAGGCTCTTCGCAAACCGATGGACGACCTCTGCTAGTGGACACAACCCATCAGTGAACCGTATCTGTAAATTTGTAGAAGTGGACTCTAACTATATTTCAAAGTAGCCCTAGTGTTTTATAATTCATTTATTGACACATCCATAATATACCGTAGCAAAATTTTTTGCATCCACCTGGATTATTATTCTGATATTTCTCAAACTTATCAAGCTCATTGTTTGCTCTCCTACATATTTACAAAGAGAAATCAGTAGTGAAGAAGGACTGAAGGACAATCGACCAAATGCAACCACTACCACGATGCAATCTAGCATATTATTTAGCCAATATTTAGTTATTTAAAAAGTAATTCAGTTTAAAATTTGGTGCGCAATATCTCTGAAATATAAATTCTCTGTAAGGATTATGCATATGAGACCTGAATTTCAGTGGTAGCCTATATACTGCCAACAACAAGAATAGGTGTTCATTAATCCCTTCACTGCCCAACATGTCACACTTACTGTTCATCATCTCTAAGTTGTTTGTTGTGTGTACTGGGAGTTTTCATGATTCTTAGTCACCATTTCATCGCATTCAACATCTCCTATCCTTTCACATTTGTTTAAATTTTTCTTAGAATATCTTTAAAATGAATTTGTTTATCTTATTTACTGTTTTATTTCTAACTATAGCAATTTCATTTATCACCCATGTGAAAATATGGCGTAGTTCCGACTAACATCGTGGTCTGTTTCCAACTAGACAGACAGTTAAACAACGTGCACTTGATCAAATTAGGGCTTCCATTCAACGTCTTAATGTTCAGGTGATGATCACTTGCGCGCATGAATTAAAAAGTGGTGTGAGAGTTGTAATCAATTAAATGGAAACTACTCACCAATACGAGGAATTTAGTAGTGTGAAATATTCCCATATATCACATGAATTAAAAGTCAACCCGAACGAAGAATATTCTTATCAGATAGTTTTCCCGTCTTCAGCTACTTACACAATACACAAAATATAACGCATTTGTTGTCGTTACAATAGCAATAATGACCAGTAATGTGATGTGGTGGATGCAGTTTCACATAGAATAACAGATTAGCTATGATGCGTCAAAATAAATAGTCGTATTAGTGTGACAAACACCGTGGCTAAGCTGAATGCAACTACGAAATACTGTGAAATGAGAGAAGATGGTGGTGATGGTTAGTAATAATGGATTCGTAGAATGTTGGTTGAGGTAGGGAATATTTCCAAGTAAGTTCAAGGTTATGGAAGGCGTCAGGTGATGGAGTGATTGCCTAGTACCAAGTAGTATGCATTAAATGGGGGGGGGGAGACAGTAAAACTGCAATGAGAAATTCATCACAAAATAACCAATGTGTGAACTGGAACAAGTGGAGGAAGGCGTATATTGAGACAGAGGTGAGATAAAATCACTAGTAATAATAAGTTAGGAAAGTTGAAAATTCGATAGTGTTGGGAGAATCCTCGAATGAAAGATATGGATTATAACAAATAATAATAGTGATAATTACAATAATAAGCAAAGTAAGAGAAATAAAACCAAATGGGATAAGTGGAAGAGGCAGTCTTCGTGAGAAGAAGAGTCATTAATACAAGTTTGACCGTCGGTAGGAGCAGCGTCTGAACGTCTTCTGTTTGGATACAAAGTTCCAGTTTAATCGAGCTAATTGCAACAGCTTCAGATATGTGTAGGAGACTTAAGCCACCTGTACGTGATAACAACTGTGAAACTTGGTGAATAATCCTGATGGCTATGTTGGAATCGATGAAATGTCCAGTATCGACCAAGTGTGACAGAATCAAGCTTCTTATGCATTTAATTTCCCCCTTGCAGAAACAAGCTGGTAAATGTTCTCGAACCAGTGGATGAAACTGCCTAACTGAACAAAAGCTACAGCTTATATTGTATATACATGAAGATGAGCTGACGTTAGGATTTATATATTTCAGTTCCTGCGCTGACATTCGACGGCTACTGAGAGATGGTAACAGATGTATAGAGAAAATATTTTCTTTATCTCCCTGGTTAGACGTTCCAAAAGAATAACCAGAAGAGTATCTTCCCTGAATTTTAGACGTAAACATAAACGTCCGTTACTCCAACGTGAACAGTTCACGTTGACTAACGTTGCGAACCATTTTGATTTTATTGAACTTGTCTGGATATCTGTTCTCGCTGAGATTATCTCGGATAATCTGAAGTTCTTTCTCTTTACAATCTATGTAGCTCCAAATGCTAAACAGTCGACGATATTAAGGCTGTATTTCAAACGTACAAAACTAAGGAAGTGTGGATACTCAGCTAGGGAATCACAATTTAAAAATATGAATCTTTCGACGGAACCACATACTTTTCTCGTTAGTGGGATAACAAGGAAGTGTAGAGAGCCTCTGTGTTCCTCTTCTCAGGTGAATTGGAACTCTGGGTGTGCATTATTGAAGTCGTTCAAACTGAAAACACTACGTAACCCTTCACAGAACACTACAAAACTGTCATCCAGGGAACGACAATACATTTCCATTTTTGCTCTTTCATCTTTCAACCGACTACTTCCTACTTTTGACAGAAATATGCTCGCAAATATAGGTCCTAGTGAGGATTCCATGGCTATTTCATCAATGTGCGTGTACATTTCATTATTAAAGAAGAATTGGACATTTGTTGTACATATGAGTAGTAGTCGTTTCAGATTACTAACAGGAATATCAGTGTACAGTCTCACATCTATGATCTGTTCACAGACATAACCGATGATTCAAAATACACGCACATCAGTGAATAAAGGTGAAACATCAAACCACGCCAATATATCTCCCGGTTTCGTTCGAGGTCTTCATCATATCAATAAATTGAAATCCACCCTTGTCGATTTACCTCATTAAATCTTCGAAAAACACTCAGATAATTAATTATGTTCCAGTTGATAGATTGAGTCATTTAATGATAAGAAGGCGGATGAAATACAACAGATAAATATATTACATGATACACAGATTTAACAAAATGACTTCAGCCGCCACACATAAAGAGCATTCGTGAATAATCAAGCCATTCAACGGGATTCCCTTTGACATCAGACGAAATATTATTGGTCACTGAAGCACAGTTCGAAACATTGTACATTTTCGTTTCACAAATTGTCTACTCTCATCTACACACAATTCTACTGATCACTCTCACACACGATGAGATCAACATCACATCGCCTAATATCAAGCCACATATTCCGATGACATCAACAATGATCAATTCTGACTGGCGTTGGTCAGTATAACGAGCTCGATTCTCATTCTCCTCAATCGATAGTGAATGGTTCTATTTGTAACTGACCAGTGGATAGATAACTTGTAGATATTTCACGGATGATCCAAGTAGGAATAGTGAAAGTGAGATCAACAGCTGGATATTATTGAACACAGATATAATACGTTCAAGTATTATGCTCATGATTTTGTCACAATTATCTCGTTTGTATGAAATGTGTTCACATTTGTGTGTGTCTGTGTGTCATTTAGTATTTTGGTTGGTTGGTTGATTGGTTGGTTGGATTTGCACTTGTATTTAAATCTTGTTTTAGAGATAGATTATTTTGTCATTAGACCTGTCCATGCACTGATCACTTCTAAGTCAATACAACTTTATTGATTTTTATGCATCTATTCTCGATATAAATATATACACACACATATGTGGTTGAAATCAAAGAGTCAAGGAACATTTCTATTTCTAATTCATGTATGCATAAGCATTCTGCTGACTAACTGATGCATACTATCTATGGATGAGACTTTGATGGCACAAATTATGTCATTTCATCCATTACATCATTAGTGGTTCGTATATATTGATGTAAGTGTGTTCTCTGAGCTAGTTGGATGCTTTGTTTGTGAAGCTTTCATTGGCCTACTTGCTAGGTAGGCAACATCTTCAGTACAAACGTCAGTTCAGAAGTGAGCTTTTCAATTTCTCCACGAGTTTATTAGTCATCTCTCCTGGTGACCACCTGGAACCTCGTGATTGATTGTTTCTCTGCGTTGTCACACCCTCTAGTCTACTTGTATTCGTATTGATTGTCCTCTCCCTTGACCAGACGCTCTACTTCTTGTGCATGAGATTTTCCTCTTATGGATTGCTAAATTTTGTCTATCTCGATGTTCCCATAAATTGACGATTCCCCTGAATACCAGGATTCTAATAATTCTCTGGCTAGCATTCTCGGTGTTTCCTCTAACTATTAGTTGAACGGTGGTTGTCCCAGTCGAATTGATGTCCTTGATTGTCTCTATGCAGTTAAGCGATAGGAGGGAGTGGATGTCATGATTTTGATGGCTAGTTTATGTTCGTGGATACGAAGTCGAAGTGGACGTCCACTTTGAACAATGTAGTGTTTTTCTCAGATGTTACAATTTATTTTGTAGATGATTTTGACTTTATCTTCTTTCGTTGTTCAATCTTTTGACTGACACAGGGCTGACTGGGTGAGTGAGTGAGTGAAGTGATTTTGTTGGTTTGTGTTCGACGTCAATTCCTAGAGGTTTGAAGAATGAATGAATTCTGAGATGTCCTTTATATATGGTACGACGACTTTTTTCGGGATTTGCTGGTGGTCCTTGGATTTGGTAGATTGCCTTGAGAGTAGGTGTGTTTTGATGAAATTCCATGGACATCCATTCTTTTGGAAGACGTCCATATGTTATTGTTCTTCAGCTCTCCTTGTGGCAGGAGATCTGTAATGGGCCATGTCCTTTTGGAATAGTGTTTGTATACGACCCCTTTTGTATGCCATTGGATTTTTGTTCTTGTAACTCAGCATTTGGTCATTGTGAAGTGATTTCCTATAAACGTGACTTCCAATTTGTTTTTGAATAAGACGCAAAAATTTCGGATTTCGTTCTCGGATTCGTCTTCTCTTGTGAATTTCATGTCGCTGAAAATGTTATTTGTTAATTTATGAGTTTTATCCAACTCGTCTTTTTCGATTATCACGAAGGAGTTATCCACGTAACCTATTCAAATTGTGAGTTTTATCTTCGGTAGGATTCTGTTTTCAAGTCTTTGCATCACAACTTCTGGAATCAATTTGAGCGATTCCATATGTACCCCTTTAATTTGTTGGTATGTTTGCCCGTTGAATTGAAAATTCCCCGTTAGATATAAGTTTATGCGTTGCATCCAGCTTGTGTTTGCATGTTTAAGTGTTTAAGTGTTTTGGGAGGTGACCATCATTGCTGAGTGACTACTCCATGGTTTGTTCCTCTTCTTAGTCTCTGTCCAAATGAAGTATCTCTATTGTTGTGACATTGAAGAAACTGCAATCCCACATGGTCTCAGCACTAATTCGAGACTTACCCACGTCCTTTTAATTCATACTAATTAGGCTTAATAAGAAAAGACGTATTGGATAAGACAGTGTGTCTATAACATATAACATTCATTTGCATAACTGTTAGAGACTACTTGCGATAATATCGATGAAATCATCGCGTCATCGCCAATTGAGCATAATTCCTGTTCATATAGTATATAGCGCAATTCTCTGAGCACTGTTTACTAATTATGGAAATTTCTGTCAACTGACAACATGTAAAATTTGCAAGTATGTTAAAACGTTTCTGTATGTAAACCTCAAAATTTCTTTAGGCTGTAAGCAGCTAAGCTGATGAGAAGCCAACGAAATAAGCAATGATGGTACCATGTTATTCTGCACAAACCGCCGCTGTTGTTTTCGCTTTATTCAAATTCATCAAGGGGAATAAATACCTTGAGATGATTATGAGCAACAATAATTTGTGCTCGAAACGTGGTCATCAGTTAATATTACTGTATAACACACTATACACTGTGTGACACTTTATCAAAATAAAATCTTATCCATAATGGAGTTAGTGGATTTTCATCCGAAAAACAGTTAACAGTCAACGATATCTTAATATTCAGATGTTCGATTTGTGTGATCTGCACTGTAAATTCTCCCATTAGTCACTGACTTGTTACATATCATTAAAATATATTGAGTGTTCCGTCAGTGGAACTTTATTCTTGATACTATATGAACAGGAATTATGCTCAATTGGCGATGACGCGATGATTTCATCGATATTATCGCAAGTAGTCTCTAACAGTTATGCAAATGAATGTTATATGTTATAGACACACTGTCTTATCCAATACGTCTTTTCTTATTAAGCCTAATTAGTATGAATTAAAAGGACGTGGGTAAGTCTCGAATTAGTGCTGAGACCATGTGGGATTGCAGTTTCTTCAATGTCACAACAATAGAGATACTTCATTTGGACAGAGACTAAGAAGAGGAACAAACCATGGAGTAGTCACTCAGCAATGATGGTCACCTCCCGCACTTAAACACTTAAACATGCAAACACAAGCTGGATGGAACGCATAAACTTATATCCAACGGGGAATTTTCAATTCAACGGGCGAACATACGAACAAATTAAAGGGGTACATATGGAATCGCTCAAATTGATTCCAGAAGTTGTGATGCAAAGACTTGAAAACAGAATCCTACCGAAGATAAAACTCACAATTTGAATAGGTTACGTGGATAACTCCTTCGTGATAATCGAAAAAGACGAGTTGGATAAAACTCATAAATTAACAAATAACATTTTCAGCGACATGAAATTCACAAGAGAAGACTAATCCGAGAACGAAATCCGAAATTTTTGCGTCTTATTCAAAAAAAAATTGGAAGACACGTTTATAGGAAATCACTTCACGATGACCAAATGCTGAGTTACAAGAACAAAAATCCAATGGCATACAAAAGGGGTCGAATGCAAACACTATTCCAAAAGGACATGGCCCATTACAGATCTCCTGCCACAAGGAGAGCTGAAGAACAATAACATATGGACGTCTTCCAAAAGAATGGATATCCATGGAATTTCATCAAAACACACCTACTCTCAAGGCAATCTACCAAATCCAAGGACCACCAGCAAATCCCGAAAAAAGTCGTCGTACCATATATAAAGGACATCTCAGAATTCATTCATTCTTCAAACCTTTAGGAATTGACGTCGAACACAAACCAACAAAATCACTTCACTCACTCACTCACCCAGTCAGCCCTGTGTCAGTCAAAAGATTGAACAACGAAAGAAGATAAAGTCAAAATCATCTACAAAATAAATTGTAACATCTGAGAAAAACACTACATTGTTCAAAGTGGACGTCCACTTCGACTTCGTACCCACGAACATAAACTAGCCATCAAAATCATGACATCCACTCCCTCCTATCGCTTAACTGCATAGAGACAATCAAGGACATCAATTCGACTGGGACAACCAACGTTCAACTAATAGTTAGGGGAAACACCGAGAATGCTAGCCAGAGAATTATTAGAATCCTGGTATTCAGGGGAATCGTCAATTTATGGGCACATCGAGATAGACAAAATTTAGCAATCCATAAGAGGAAAATCTCATGCACAAGAAGTAGAGCGTCTGGTCAAGGGAGAGGACAATCAATACGAATACAAGTAGACTAGAGGGTGTGACAACGCAGAGAAACAATCAATCACGAGGTTCCAGGTGGTCACCAGGAGAGATGACTAATAAACTCGTGGAGAAATTGAAAAGCTCACTTCTGAACTGACGTTTGTACTGAAGATGTTGCCTGCGTGGCAAGTAGGCCAATGAAAGCTTCACAAACAAAGCATCCAACTAGCTCAGAGAACACACTTACATCAATATATACGAACCACTAATGATGTAATGGATGAAATGACATAATTTGTGCCATCAAAGTCTCATCCATAGATAGTATGCATCAGTTAGTCAGCAGAATGCTTATGCATACATGAATTAGAAATAGAAATGTTCCTTGACTCTTTGATTTCAACCACATATGTGTGTGTATATATTTATATCGAGAATAGATGCATAAAAATCAATAAAGTTGTATTGACTTAGAAGTGATCAGTGCATGGACAGGTCTAATGACAAAATAATCTATCTCTAAAACAAGAGTTAACTACAAGTGCAAATCCAACCAACCAATCATCCAACCAACCAAAATACTAAATGACACACACACACACACAAATGTGAACACATTTCATACAAACGAGATGATTGTGACAAAATCATGAGCATAATACTTGAACGTATTGTATCTGTGTTCAATAATATCCAGCTGTTGATCTCACTTTCACTATTCCTACTTGGATCATCCGTGAAATATCTACAAGTTATCTATCCACTGGTCAGTTACAAATACAACCATTCACTGTCGATTGAGGAGAATGAGAATCGAGCTCGTTATACTGACCAACGACAGTCAGAATTGATCATTGTTGATGTCATCGGAATATGTGGCTTGATATTAGGCGATGTGATGTTGATCTCATCGTGTGTGAGAGTGATCAGTAGAATTGTGTGTAGATGAGAGTAGACAATTTGTGAAACGAAAATGTACAATGTTTCGAACTGTGCTTCAGTGACCAATAATATTTCGTCTGATGTCAAAGGGAATCCCGTTGAATGGCTTGATTATTCACGAATGCTCTTTATGTGTGGCGGCTGAAGTCATTTTGTTAAATCTGTGTATCATGTAATATATTTATCTGTTGTATTTCATCCGCCTTCTTATCATTAAATGACTCAATCTATCAACTGGAACATAATTAATTATCTGAGTGTTTTTCGAAGATTTAATGAGGTAAATCGACAAGGGTGGATTTCAATTTATTGATATGATGAAGACCTCGAACGAAACCGGGAGATATTTGGCATGGTTTGATGTTTCACCTTTATTCACTGATGTGCGTGTATTGTGAAGCACCGGTTATATCTGTGAACAGATTATAGATGTGAGACTGTACACTGATATTCCTGTTAGTAATCTGAAACGACTACTTCTCATATGTACAACAAATGTCCAATTCTTCTTTAATAATGAAATGTACACGCACATTGATGAAATAGCCATGGAATCCTCACTAGGACCTATATTTGCGAGCATATTTCTGTCAAAAGTAGGAAGTAGTCGGTTGAAAGATGAAAGAGCAAAAATGGAAATGTATTGTTGTTCCCTGGATGACAGTTTTGTAGTGTACTGTGAAGGGTTACGTAGTGTTTTCAGTTTGAACGACTTCAATAATGCACACCCAGAGTTCCAATTCACCTGAGAAGAGGAACACAGAGACTCTCTACACTTCCTTGTTATCCCACTAACGAGAAAAGAATGTGGTTCCTTCAAAAGATGCATATTTAGTAAGCTGGATACCCTAGCTCACTCAGTATACACACTTCCTTAGCTTCGTACGTTTGAAATACAGCCTGAATATCATCGCGTGTTTAGCATTTGGAGCTACATATATTGTAAAGAGAAAGAACTTCAGATTATCCGAGATAATCTCAGCGAGAACAGATATCCAGAGAAGTTCAATAAAATCAAAATGGGTCGCAACGTTAGTCAACGTGAACTGTTCACGTTGGAGTAACGGACGTTTATGTTTACGTCTAAAATTCAGGGAAGATACTCTTCTGGTTATTCTTTTGGAACGTCTAACCAGGGAGATAAAGAAAATATTTTCTCTATACATCTGTTACCATCTCTCAGTAGCCGTCGAATGTTAGCGCAGGAACTGAAATATATAAATCCTAACGTCAGCTCCTCTTCATGTATATACAATATAAGCTGTAGCTTTTGTTCAGTTAGGCAGTTTCATCTATTGGTTCGAGAACATTTACCAGCTTGTTTCTGCAAGGGGGAAATTAAATGCATAAGAAGCTTGATTCTGTCACACTTGGTCGATACTGGACATTTCATCGATATCAACACAGCTTCCAGTGTTATTCACCAAGTTTCACAGTTGTTATCACGTACAGATCGCCTAAGTCTCCTACACATATCTGAAGCTGTTGCAATTTGCTCGATTAAACTGGAACTTTGTATCCAAATAGAAGACGTTCAGACGTTGCTCCTACCGACGGTCAAACTTGTATTAATGACTCTTCTTCTCACGAAGACTGCCTCTTCCACTTATCCCATTTGGTTTTATTTCTCTTACTTTGCTTATTATTGTAATTATCACTATTATTATTTGTTATAATCCATATCTTTCATTCGAGGATTCTCCCAATACTATCGCATTTTAAACTTTCCCAACTTATTATTACTAGTGATTTTATCTCACCTCTTCTCAATATACGGCTTCCTCCACTTGTTCCAGTTCACACATTGGTTATTTCGTGATGAATTTCTCATTGCAGTTTTACTGTCTCCCCTCCCCCATTTAATGCATACTACTTGGTACTAGGCAATCACTCCATCACCTGACGCCTTCCATAACCTTGAACTTACTTTGAAATATTCCCTACCTCAACCAACATTCTACGAATCCATTATTACTAACCATCACCACCATCTTCTCTCATTTCACAGTATTTCGTAAATGAATTCAGTCCAGAACGATGTTTAGTATACAATTAGTGGATGGTGGCTAGCAGTTCAATAGAACGATGTTTGTCACACAAATACTGTTGTTTGCACACATCAGAGATAATATGTTATTCTACGTGAAATTTGTATCCACAACATCACATTAGTGGCCATTATTATTGTTACTGTAACGACAGCAAATGCGTTATATTTTGTGTATTGTGTAAGTAGCTGAAGACGGGGAAACTATTTAATAGAATATTCTTCGTTCGGGTTGACTTTTAATTCATGTGATATAAGGGAATATTTCACACTACTGAATTCCTCGTATTAGTGAGTAATTTCCATTTAATTGATTACAACTCTCACACCACTTTTTAATTCATATGCCCAAGTGATCATCACCTGAACATTGAAACGCTGAATGGAAGCCCTAATTTGATCAAGTGAACGTTGTGTAACTGTCTTTCTAGTTGGAAACAGACCACGATGTTAGTCGGAACTACGCCATATTTTCACATAAGCGGGGAAGGAAATTCCTATAGTTAGAAATATAACAGTACGGGATGTAAACAAATTCATTTTAAAGATGTTGTAAAGTTGCTTAAAGACGACTAAGAATAATGGAAACTTCCAGTACACACAACAAACAACTTAGAGAAGATAAACAGTAAGTGTGACATGTTGTTAAGCAGTGAAGGGATTAATGAACACCTATTCTTGTTGCTGGCAGTATATAGGCTACCACTGAAATTCAGGTCTCATATGCATAATCCTTACAGAGAATTTATATTTCTGAGGTGTAGTGCATCTAATTTTAAACTGAATTACTATTAAAATAACTAAATATTGGCTAAATAATATGCTACATTGCATCGTGGTAGTGGTCACATTTGGTCGATTGTCCTTCAGTCCTTCTTGAGTACTGATTTCTCTTTGTAAATATGTAGGAGAGCAAACAATGAGCTTGATAAGTTTGAGAAATATCAGAATAATAATCCAGGTGGGTGCAAAAAATATTGCTACGATATATTATGGATGTGTCAATAAATGAATTATAAAACACTAGGGCTACTTTGAAATATAGTTAGAGTCCACTTCTACAAATTTACAGATACGGTTCACTGATGGGTTGTGTCCACTAGCAGAGGTCGTCCATCGGTTTGCGAAGAGCCTTTGAACGAAGACGAAATGTTTCTGTGAGTTTTTTGAGGAATACAGCACTAGGATTAGCGGAGCAAACAGATAGCAGAAACCAATGAGAAGACGAAGCGAGAGACAGCATGACCACATTTTCATTCAAACGTCAAAGTTACGTGTATTTGAGGAAGAAGTTGATTAGTATTTACCAGAAACTGTCTGTCACATATGTCGATATATAGACGAAAACCATCTGAACATTGGATTTCTGACACCTTGTCTCAAAGAACTACTACTGAGATGTACACTTAATGTACAATTCACATTCAACGATGTTATTTGCAGACAACAAGATAGGATCACAATGAGATCTCCACTGGGGACATTGCTATCAGACTGATAGAGAATGGCCTACTCAAATCAACCACTGATCATTTCCAATTGTATGTTAGATATGTGGACGACATATTCATTATCTATGATGATGGCCACGATCTTAATCAATTACTACAAATATTCAACAACTGCCATTCAGCTTTACTCTTGAAATGGAAAACGAGTGGAAAATCCGTTTTCCTTGATGTTGAACTCACAAGAAGTGAAGACTAAACTTGGAGAAGGTCGATCCATAGGAAACCCATATGAGTCGGACAACTGACGAGCTTCTACACCTGGCTACCAATCAGTCAGTCAGTCGAAAAAGAAACCTAATTAGGTCTGTTGCTACTCGCGTCCGACACATCTGTAGCTCTGATAACTTGGAGCAAGAAGAACTACACTTCCTGGGAGAAATCTTCATCCAAAACGGATATCCATCAAGTAACATAGACAAAAACATCAAACAGAAAATGCGTAAGCAAGAGACGCCATTTGTGCCAAGAAAGATACTTTATATGAACCTCGACTTCGAAGGTGACCCACTCACTGATGTCCTTAAGAAGAGAATTTCCACTTCTTCATCAAGAACTTTCTTCTCTGGCCGATTTGTAGAAGTCCGAAAAACAAGATGTCTCACCTGACCGCTTCTATGTGTACATATCAGTTCACCTGTTGCTGCGGATCCGGCCAGGTACGTGGGTCTTTCGACGCATATCCTGCAAAAAGAATTAAAGAACACCATCCAGCGAGTCTGCAGAAAGGAAGTAGTGGCCGTATGAGGAGTGTGATAAGCGGACATCTGGTCACTACTGGTCATTTCATCTCAACAAATTCCTCCCGCTTACAAGTGATCTACAAAGTGAAGAACAACCTCTTTCTGTCTTCTTTGCATTACAGAAGCCCTAGCTATTCAGTTAGAAGAACCATAATTATGCTTACAAAGGAAAATTATTCAGCCCCTTCTACTCTCATGGTAACAAGTCTGTTGATGTAACTTAATGTTTGCCTGTTTGCTTCTTTATTCTGACTGTTTAAAACTTTCACGTAATTCCGTATGTTACCTTGTTTTCAAGTTCACCCTGAGCACAACTCTTTCATTGAACCATTCATGTTATTACGTAACTCTTATTTAACAGTCGTTTGCGATAACGCATCACTTCTGTTACTACACTCTTATATCAACTTCCAGTTCCTCTGAACGCCTTATGCATTGCGTAATTCCCCCTAAAACTTACTAATTGTATTTCCATTTGACAAATTTAATGTACACACACATACAAAATAACCATATATATTTGCAATTGTATAGCTGTGCAAAAGGAATTCGCCTCCGTATAGAGACTCTTCGCTGAACTACTGGCGTTCTCTCTAGAAGTCAATCGAACAAAAGTTACGTCAAATGTGTCCATTTGTGACACTGGGTAAAAACTGTACAAATTTATTGTTCACGACTCCACAAATATCTCCTGTGAATTAAATGTCAATGAAAATTCGTTGATGAAGGCTTAAAGTCCAATCTTCGTTAGTTTTGATGACCTACACGTCACATATAGGATGATATTGTAACAACCTCCTGGGGCTCAGAGTTGTCGATCTTCCACGAAACTTTTAAGTGGGGAGGGATATACTCCGTACCACCATATTTAACCAGAAAGTTGACGCAAACAGATAACAAATAAATATACGTACATCAAAACAACCAAATTTTAACTAAAGACTCCACTGGACCACCTTGGGATGTCCATTATTTAAGATGTGTTTTAAACTAGTCTGCATCTGAAGAAGCCCAATTTCTCTTTCAACTCTTCCATCTCTTTGGCTGTTGGTTACTCTCCATAGATCTTCAGTTGACTAATATAACCCAGACAGATTCCTTAATATTTCATTGAAACAGCCTGAAACGTTTACCTAAGAAATATGTCCCTCTCATGGAAACATTTCAAATCGATTAGGTCTTTTGATTTCGTGTCCTGCTATCAGTACTTTGAAGTTACACAGACTGCTAATGCTACTGCCAATGCAGTGCAACTGAACCGATGGCGGTGAAACACTTAGTGAGCAAGTTAGTGAAACCTGGTAAACTTTATTGCTTGTAATGACGAATAAATGAAGCTTAATGAAGTGTTATGTTATTAAATGAATATCTGGCAACTTTCAGCTTAGGTTTCGTAAAGATTAAGTTAAGTTCTAGGCTAAAGACATGGTAGGGTTAGGTTTTCCTTATGATGTAGTCATTAATGTTGGTTCGAGTTAGATTAGGCTCAGTTTAGGAATATTTTCACGTTAGGTTTAGTTTAAGGAACGATTGGGGTTTTTGTCAGGATAAGAAGCACTTAGAATGTGGTTAAATTACTCTGTTGATACTCCAATCCAAAACTGTGAGACGTATTTTCGTCACACGTCAGAGAGAGAGAGAGAGGTCCCCTGTGCAACAGTTTCATGCCCTTAAATTTATTATTTTCATAAATTTATAAATTTTACACTCAAAAAATCTCCTTCATCCTGTGGTTGGTGCATTCAAGGTCACATGCAAGTTGGTGTCTCTTGGTGCTTGAAGTTTAACTTTGTCAGTTCTCCTCTTTGATGTCTCGCATATTTTATTGGAACTCAAGAAACTTCGAGCGCGTCATGTTGTGGTGAGAGGTGGCTGCTAGCCAAATTGGTAGACAGCAATTTACGTCAAAGTTTACGTCTTGAATATTGGTCGTGGGAAAAATAAGAACAAAGACTGATTCAACAACCAACCACAAGAGACTTTGCGTAGGCGGATACAATTAGCATATAGATGATCTGACATTCAAGAAACAGCCACATAGAGATGAAATATTAACTTTCAGTGAGAAACCACCAATCAGAAGACTGTTTGTTTGCTTACAATAATCTATAATATCTATAATGAAAATCTATGGATACGTGTTGATTTCCTTAATAAACGATCTGTTTCCTGGCCCTTGTCTTCTGTTGTTACAATGTGTGATCAGCAAGCAGATTTAGTGACGCATTTCTTAAAACCCAATTTTGTCAGAGGAAATTTACGAAGAATTTTCATGTGCCAGCGCATAGTACATTAGACTACTGTGATTTTCAGTTAAAATGACGTCATCATTTCTCACAAAAGGAAGTTGTTTCATTTCCACTAACACTCTAATTGGCTTTACGTCTTATTCTAATTCTTATGGGGAATAATGACAACCAACCACTCATAATCATACATCAAGTGGAGAAAAGTGGAGGAAAAATCCTGTGTATCCCTAGTAACCTAAAAACACAGTTTTAACAGATAGATTCTATTTTTTAAAAAGAGTGCGGTAAATTAATTGCATTATTTCAAACAGTCTTACGATTGATATCGTCTCACAATGTTTACTGATTGAATAAAAAAATTTTTACATTTTACAGGACTTAGAGTCGTTTGCAACTTTTTATATCTGGGGCTATTCAAGTAATTAAACGTAATTCTGTCAATGATTAGGCGACAGTGTTCGGTCCGTTGATTGATTTCTTCATCTTTCCGGTACAGATGAGTTACACCTGTGTTGGAAGTACTTGAGACGATTGGTAGTGTGATGATGAACAACAATTCAACATATTCAAGTGTTGGTTTGTAGGGATTTAGTTGATTGGTTACAGGATTTCATCAAGAGCTGACATTAGTTAGAGAACCACTGGAAAATCTGGGAGTACTGGACAGCTAGCTGTCTTGTCAGATTAGTTTGGGACTGACGCTTCATCAGTAAGCACCCACCGCCAAGGTTCGAGCCCAGGACCTTCTGGTTACAAGGCTAGTGTAGTAATTTATTGTACTTGGAAATATTAATATACCGGGATGACGGAATTATAGGAATCTAATCAAAACCCAGAGAGGGCAGCAATCAGTAATTTGTATTTAGCAGAATTAGAATGCAATTCATATATGAAACATATCAACAGTCAACATTAAGTATTTTAAACAATACAGAGATAGAAATTGTCAATCACCACAGCTAGCGAGCTCGTAGATCAATAAGCCACTTTGACTCGATCCAATGGCCAGTGCATGAATTCTAACTTCTGCCAATCCACGACATAGCGCGATCCCTACCCAATGTTTTCGGCGAGTATTTGTCCTCACACCCCACCATCTGCTGCACCCTACTGGTCACGACTTCTTACTAGAACCCCAGATAACTACCTACCTGTATAGGGCCAGTCGCTAGTGAGCATCTCATTGATATTCAAGTGTTGGTTTGTAAAGATTTGATTGGTTACAGGATTTCATCAGGAGCTGACATTAGTTAGAGAACCATTGGAAAACCTGAGAGCACTGGTTGGCGCGTTCCGATGAAGAGTCCCAAACTAGGACGAAACAGCTGTCTGTCCAGTACTCCCAGGTTTCCCAAGGGTTCTCTAACTAATGTCAGCTCATGATGAAATCCTGTAATATAACATGTACCTGAGGGTGATTATATGGTACATCCCTTTTCTGAAGTGGCGCCTCCTATATCCAAAGGATATTAGTGCGTTTCAGTATAAATATGCCAAAATATACCAGCATGATTTCATGAAAATTCAATACTAAACGCTTCACTTTTCAACTTGCTACTCTCCTTCTTTAATCCATTGCATTGCACAGATATCAGCAGTATAAAGAAACATTTTCTGATAAACATGCAGCAAATGTAGTGCAGTTGTAGAATACAGTGCCACCGATTATACGTACGTGGGAAAGCAATCTTAATGGATAATTTCATTTTATTTATTTATTTTATTTATATTTTTGATTACAGCTTGACTCCACACCGTATTTTGGGTACAAGTGTGGAATTTTCAGCGTGGATATCGGTAGCCCAAAATTCGCAGGCCGACCATAGATATCAGGCATTCAAAAGGCATTCAAAAAAATATACAACTCGATAAATACCCATTAATTCATAAGTAAAAACACAGTTGCTTTTGTTCAGCGAAGAAATTTCTTTTCAACGACTTCATTTCCAAGCCAACTGTACAGTCGTATTTATATTACAGAAAAACGTTATTAAGTGGCACTAAATAATTGCTCAGTCAATGTACGTATATATGTGATAAAAGTTATAAGGGGTAGAGTTGAAGTGGATAAATTACAAATATATTAAAGATTGTTTTATAACAAAAATGTCAAGTGTTGTCTAAAAATTATGAAAATTAGGAGTACGATTACGATAAGAATGAAGATGTGAAGTGAAGTGGAAAGAATTCAAGTGGTAAAATAAAATAAAATAAAAACCAGAAAGAACATTATTATGACCAAAGTAAAGAAAGGGGTTTGACAAAACGCTTTTGAACACATAATTTAGGTTTCTCTTCATGTATAGCTAAAGCTTCGGCTAGCTATGCATAAGTGAAGTAAACGTAAACTTTTGGATCGATTCGATTTTGCCATGTAGATAACTTTGAAAGATGAACCACGTGGGGCTAAATGACCAGACTCTAACAGGTGATCGCAAATAGACGACTTCGCCGTTCTACGTTCACCTTTCATTAACCAAACCGGATAGTGTTCAGATACACGTTTTCGGAGATTACGCTTACAACGTCCAATATAAACAGCTCCACAAGAGCAGGTAAAAGAGTAAATGCACATAGATGTGGACAAAGGCGGTAATCTATCCTTGACGCATTGTCTAATCATATTTCGGCTGGTAAAAACTAGTTGCAGGTCAGCTGCAGGAAAAGTGCGTTTAACACATTTAGATAAACGATTTTTAATCAATTCTGAAATGGTGTCACCTTTGAATGCAAGACTCATAAACAGCTTTTTCTTTGGTACTGTGACTTGTCTCGGGGCGGATTCTTTCTTGATGTTACCTTCAATGAACCTTGTGGGATAACCATTGTTAAGGTGATTTGATCGAAGGTTATCTAGTTCCATATCGATTGTCTCTGCAGAGCAGATTTTACGAATTCTGGAGCATAAGGAATGAATGAGATTTCTCTTTCTCCCTAAAGGTACCTAACTGTTGAAGTTAGTGTACTGCCCAGTGAATGTTGGCTTTCGGTAAATCGACCTTAACAGCGTTCCATTCTCTCTTCTATCTAGCTTAACATCAAGGAAGTGAAACGCAGAATCCGAAGACTTTATTTTGATAATTCACACAGTGTTGTACAGTAATATTAAATGATGACATTTCGAGCACAAACTATTGCCACTCATAATCATATCAAGTTACTCACACATTTTTTTTTCTTTCATTTATATACATGTGTGGAATCGATTAGATATTGGATTAAAAATCAATGTGAGTGTAGTAATTTATTGTAATCGTAGTATAAGTATATCGAGATGACCGAATTACAAGAATCCAAACAAAACACAGAGAGGGCGGAATTCAGGAATTTGTATTTAGCGGAATTATATTTCAATTCATATAAGAAATATTAACAATCGACAGTAAGTATTTAAACAATACAGAGATAGAAATAGTCAATCACCACATCCGCCACACGTTGAATATCTCCTTGCGTATTTATAATGATATCGCGGTTTGATTGCCAGTCTCTGCGATCTTCTAACTGATTCTGTGATATCATTTCCATCAGTATCATCTAGACTTATTTCTGAATTATCTACAAAGTCAGGATTAGTAGCGGAATCATTGTTATCATAATCGGAACGACCTACCTCATTTATTCTCACTTGATCCAAATGTCTGTTATGAACTGAATTATCTTCAATGTCTAATATCTTCACCATTCGATTTCCCCTTTTTTGTAGTATGATACCAATAGAAGGTCTATAATCATTCCCTCTGTAATAATGCACATCAGAAGTCGTGGACATCAGATGCTTTCTGAGAATTCGAGATTTAAATAGTTTTGCAGGACTTTCATGAGTACTTGTATGCTCCGCATTGCGATATTGAAGTAAGAAGTTATCCACACATCTCTCTAGCTCATCAAGATTTTGAGGACTCATTGATGCTATAGCACTCTTTAATGTTCGTACAAAATTTTCTACCAACCCGTTTGACTGAGGATGACGTGGTGCTGTGTACAAATGACGAAAACCTATATGTTTGAGCCAATCATTGAAGTCCTTCTCCGTAAAATGAGTACCATTGTCAGTAACTAAGACATCTGGAATTCCTTCTCGACTAAAAATCTTTCTCAACGCTCTGTGAGTGAATTTGGCATTAGGACTATCTGTAATGATGACTTCTGGCCATCTAGAATAAGAATCCACAATAATTAAAGCATAGTATGAATTTAAGAATGGACCAGAGTAATCTGCATGAATACGCTGACAAACCCCACAATATGCAGGCCATGGTGTCCAAGATGACTTCCCATAGAATATTTTATGCAAACACCTAGAACAGCTCTTTGATCTTTTGTTAATGTCAGCATCAATTTCCGGCCACCAGCATGTTAGGCGTGCTAATGATTTCATCTTATCAGCTCCTCTTATAATTGTGTAATTTTGCTTGTCTCTTGTTTCTATGATCTGAGTTCAACTCAGTACATTGTTAAGTAACTAATTAGTCTCTATGCATCTCACGCACATTTCATCTTTACTATGTAACTCCCTTACCATTATATGCATACATTTATTTTGTTTTAACTTGAACTGCCTGTGTAAAAACCATATAAGCGCAATTCTCTGAGCACTGTTTACTAATTGTAGAACTTTCTGTCAACAGACAACATGTAAAATTTGCAAGTATGTTAAAACGTTTCTGTATGTAAACCTCAAAATTTCTTTAGGCTGTAAGCAGCTAAGCTGATGAGAAGCCAACGAAATAAGCAATGATGGTACCATGTTATTCTGCACAAACCGCCGCTGTTGTTTTCGCTTTATTCAAATTCATCAAGGGGAATAAATACCTTGAGATGATTATGAGCGGTAATCATTTGTGCTCGAGACGTGTGGTCATCAGTTAATATTACCGTATAACACACTACACACTGTGTGACACTTTATCAAAATAAAATCTTATCCATAATGGAGTTAGTGGATTTTCATCCGAAAAACAGTTAACAGTCAACGATATCTTAATATTCAGATGTTCGATTTGTGTGATCTGCACTGTAAATTCTCCCATTAGTCACTGACTTGCTACATATCATTAAAATATATTGAGTGTTCCGTCAGTGGAACTTTATTCTTGATACTATATGAACAGGAATTATGCTCAATTGGCGGTGACGCGATGATTTCATCGATATTATCGCAAGTAGTCTCTAACAGTTATGCAAATGAATGTTATATGTTATAAACACACAGTCTTATCCAATACGTCTTTTCTTATTAAGCCTAATTAGTATGAATTAAAAGGACGTGGGTAAGTCTCGAATTAGTGCTGAGACCATGTGGGATTGCAGTTTCTTCAATGTCACAACAATAGAGATACTTCATTTGGACAGAGACTAAGAAGAGGAACAAACCATGGAGTAGTCACTCAGCAATGATGGTCACCTCCCGCACTTAAACACTTAAACATGCAAACACAAGCTGGATGCAACGCATAAACTTATATCCAACGGGGAATTTTCAATTCAACGGGCAAACATACCAACAAATTAAAGGGGTACATATGGAATCGCTCAAATTGATTCCAGAAGTTGTGATGCAAAGACTTGAAAACAGAATCCTACCGAAGATAAAACTCACAATTTGAATAGGTTACGTGGATAACTCCTTCGTGATAATCGAAAAAGACGAGTTGGATAAAACTCATAAATTAACAAATAACATTTTCAGCGACATGAAATTCACAAGAGAAGACTAATCCGAGAACGAAATCCGAAATTTTTGCGTCTTATTCAAAAAAAATTGGAAGACACGTTTATAGGAAATCACTTCACGATGACCAAATGCTGAGTTACAAGAACAAAAATCCAATGGCATACAAAAGGGGTCGAATGCAAACACTATTCCAAAAGGACATGGCCCATTACAGATCTCCTGCCACAAGGAGAGCTGAAGAACAATAACATATGGACGTCTTCCAAAAGAATGGATATCCATGGAATTTCATCAAAACACACCTACTCTCAAGGCAATCTACCAAATCCAAGGACCACCAGAAAATCCCGAAAAAAGTCGTCGTACCATATATAAAGGACATCTCAGAATTCATTCATTCTTCAAACCTTTAGGAATTGACGTCGAACACAAACCAACAAAATCACTTCACTCATTCACCCAGTCAGCCCTGTGTCAGTCAAAAGATTGAACAACGAAAGAAGATAAAGTCAAAATCATCTACAAAATAAATTGTAACATCTGAGAAAAACACTACATTGTTCAAAGTGGACGTCCACTTCGACTTCGTACCCACGAACATAAACTAGCCATCAAAATCATGACATCCACTCCCTCCTATCGCTTAACTGCATAGAGACAATCAAGGACATCAATTCGACTGGGAAAACCAACGTTCAACTAATAGTTAGGGGAAACACCGAGAATGCTAGCCAGAGAATTATTAGAATCCTGGTATTCAGGGGAATCGTCAATTTATGGGCACATCGAGATAGACAAAATTTAGCAATCCATAAGAGGAAAATCTCATGCACAAGAAGTAGAGCGTCTGGTCAAGGGAGAGGACAATCAATACGAATACAAGTAGACTAGAGGGTGTGACAACGCAGAGAAACAATCAATCACGAGGTTCCAGGTGGTCACCAGGAGAGATGACTAATAAACTCGTGGAGAAATTGAAAAGCTCACTTCTGAACTGACGTTTGTACTGAAGATGTTGCCTGCGTGGCAAGTAGGCCAATGAAAGCTTCACAAACAAAGCATCCAACTAGCTCAGAGAACACACTTACATCAATATATACGAACCACTAATGATGTAATGGATGAAATGACATAATTTGTGCCATCAAAGTCTCATCCATAGATAGTATGCATCAGTTAGTCAGCAGAATGCTTATGCCTACATGAATTAGAAATAGAAATGTTCCTTGACTCTTTGATTTCAACCACATATGTGTGTGTATATATTTATATCGAGAATAGATGCATAAAAATCAATAAAGTTGTATTGACTTAGAAGTGATCAGTGCATGGACAGGTCTAATGACAAAATAATCTATCTCTAAAACAAGAGTTAACTACAAGTGCAAATCCAACCAACCAACCAACCAAAATACTAAATGACACACACACACAAATGTGAACACATTTCATACAAACGAGACAATTGTGACAAAATCATGAGCATAATACTTGAACGTATTGTATCTGTGTTCAATAATATCCAGCTGTTGATCTCACTTTCACTATTCCTACTTGGATCATCCGTGAAATATCTACAAGTTATCTATCCACTGGTCAGTTACAAATACAACCATTCACTGTCGATTGAGGAGAATGAGAATCGAGCTCGTTATACTGACCAACGACAGTCAGAATTGATCATTGTTGATGTCATCGGAATATGTGGCTTGATATTAGGCGATGTGATGTTGATCTCATCGTGTGTGAGAGTGATCAGTAGAATTGTGTGTAGATGAGAGTAGACAATTTGTGAAACGAAAATGTACAATGTTTCGAACTGTGCTTCAGTGACCAATAATATTTCGTCTGATGTCAAAGGGAATCCCGTTGAATGGCTTGATTATTCACGAATGCTCTTTATGTGTGGCGGCTGAAGTCATTTTGTTAAATCTGTGTATCATGTAATATATTTATCTGTTGTATTTCATCCGCCTTCTTATCATTAAATGACTCAATCTATCAACTGGAACATAATTAATTATCTGAGTGTTTTTCGAAGATTTAATGAGGTAAATCGACAAGGGTGGATTTCAATTTATTGATATGATGAAGACCTCGAACGAAACCGGGAGATATTTGGCATGGTTTGATGTTTCACCTTTATTCACTGATGTGCGTGTATTGTGAAGCACCGGTTATATCTGTGAACAGATTATAGATGTGAGACTGTACACTGATATTCCTGTTAGTAATCTGAAACGACTACTTCTCATATGTACAACAAATGTCCAATTCTTCTTTAATAATGAAATGTACACGCACATTGATGAAATAGCCATGGAATCCTCACTAGGACCTATATTTGCGAGCATATTTCTGTCAAAAGTAGGAAGTAGTCGGTTGAAAGATGAAAGAGCAAAAATGGAAATGTATTGTTGTTCCCTGGATGACAGTTTTGTAGTGTACTGTGAAGGGTTACGTAGTGTTTTCAGTTTGAACGACTTCAATAATGCACACCCAGAGTTCCAATTCACCTGAGAAGAGGAACACAGAGGCTCTCTACACTTCCTTGTTATCCCGCTAACGAGAAAAGTATGTGGTTCCGTCGAAAGATTCATATTTTTAAATTGTGATTCCCTAGCTGAGTATCCACACTTCCTTAGTTTTGTACGTTTGAAATACAGCCTTAATATCATCGCGTGTTTAGCATTTGGAGCTACATATATTGTAAAGAGAAAGAACTTCAGATTATCCGAGATAATCTCAGCGAGAACAGATATCCAGATAAGTTCAATAAAATCAAAATGGTTCGCAACGTTAGTCAACGTGAACTGTTCACGTTGGAGTAACGGACGTTTATGTTTACGTCTAAAATTCAGGGAAGATACTCTTCTGGTTATTCTTTTGGAACGTCTAACCAGGGAGATAAAGAAAATATTTTCTCTATACATCTGTTACCATCTCTCAGTAGCCGTCGAATGTCAGCGCAGGAACTGAAATATATAAATCCTAACGTCAGCTCCTCTTCATGTATATACAATATAAGCTGTAGCTTTTGTTCAGTTAAGCAGTTTCATCCACTGGTTCGAGAACATTTACCAGCTTGTTTCTGCAAGGGGGAAATTAAATGCATAAGAAGCTTGATTCTGTCACACTTGGTCGATACTGGACATTTCATCGATATCAACACAGCTTCCAGTGTTATTCACCAAGTTTCACAGTTGTTATCACGTACAGGTGGCTTAAGTCTCCTACACATATCTGAAGCTGTTGCAATTTGCTCGATTAAACTGGAACTTTGTATCCAAATAGAAGACGTTCAGACGTTGCTCCTACCGACGGTCAAACTTGTATTAATGACTCTTCTTCTCACGAAGACTGCCTCTTCCACTTATCCCATTTGGTTTTATTTCTCTTACTTTGCTTATTATTGTAATTATCACTATTATTATTTGTTATAATCCATATCTTTCATTCGAGGATTCTCCCAACACTATCGAATTTTCAACTTTCCCAACTTATTATTACTAGTGATTTCATCTCACCTCTTTCTCAATATACGCCTTACTTCACCTGTTCTATTGCACACATTGGTTATTTCGTGATGAATTTCTCATTGCAGTTTTACTGTCTCCCCTCCCCCATTTAATGCATACTACTTGGTACTAGGCAATCACTCCATCACCTGACGCCTTCCATAACCTTGAACTTACTTTGAAATATTCCCTACCTCAACCAACATTCTACGAATCCATTATTACTAACCATCACCACCATCTTCTCTCATTTCACAGTATTTCGTAAATGAATTCAGTCCAGAACGATGTTTAGTATACAATTAGTGGATGGTGGCTAGCAGTTCAATAGAACGATGTTTGTCACACAAATACTGTTGTTTGCACACATCAGAGATAATATGTTATTCTACGTGAAATTTGTATCCACAACATCACATTAGTGGCCATTATTATTGTTACTGTAACGACAGCAAATGCGTTATATTTTGTGTATTGTGTAGGTATCTGAAGACGGGGAAAGTATTTGATAAGAATATTCTTCGTTCGGGTTGACTTTTAATTCATGTGATATATAGGAATATTCCACACTACTGAATTCCTCGTATTAGTGAGTAGTTTCCATTTAATTGATTACAACTCTCACACCACTTTTTAATTCATATGCGCAAGTGATCATCACCTGAACATTGAAACGCCGAATGGAAGCCTTAATTTGATCAAGTGCACGTTGTGTAACTGTCTGTCTAGTTGGAAACAGACCACGATGTTAGTCGGAACTATGCCATATTTTCACATGGGTGATAAAGGAAATTGCTATAGTTAGAAATAAAACAGTAAATAAGATAAACAAATTCATTTTAAAGATGTTGTAAAGGTGTTTAAAGACGACTAAGAATAATAATGGAAACTTCCAGCACACACAACAAACAACTTAGAGAAGATGAACAGCAAGTGTGACATGTTGTTAAGCAGTGAAGGGATTAATGAACACCTATTCTTGTTGTTGGCAATATGCAGGCTACCACTGAAATTCAGGTCTCATATGCATAATCCTTACAGAGAATTTATATTTCTGAGGTGTAGTGCATCTAATTTTAAACTGAATTACTATTAAAATAACTAAATATTGGCTAAATAATATGCTACATTGCATCGTGGTAGTGGTCACATTTGGTCGATTGTCCTTCAGTCCTTCTTGAGTACTGATTTCTCTTTGTAAATATGTAGGAGAGCAAACAATGAGCTTGATAAGTTTGAGAAATATCAGAATAATAATCCTGGTGGATGCAAAAAATATTGCTACGGTATATTTTGGATGTGTCAATAAATGAGTTCTAAAACACAACGGTCAGAGTCCATTTCTACAAAAATAACAGATACCGTTCTTCACCGAGTCATGTCCACTGGCTGAAGTTATCCACCGGTTATCGGACAGTCTTTGGACGAAGAAGAGATGTTTCCGTAAGTTCCTGTGAGTTTTGAAGAATACAAGACGAGGATTAGTGGAGCGAACAGATAGCAGAATCCAGTGAGAAGATGAAGTCAGAGGCAACTTGACTATATATTCATTCGAATGCGAAAGTTACATGTAATTTAGGAAGAAGTCCATCAGTATTTACCAACGCTCCACTCACAGAAACTGTCTGTCACATTTGTCAATGTATAGACAAAAACCAGCTGAACAGTGGGTTACTGACAGCTTGTCTCAAAGAACTACTACTGAGATGTACACTTTGTGTACAATTCACATTCAACGATGTTATTCGCACACAACAAGATAGGATCGCAATGGGATCTCCATTGAGCCCATTGCTATCAGACTGATAGAGAATGGCCTACTCAAATCAACCACTGATCGTTTGCAATTGTATGTTAGATATGTGAACGACTTCCTTATTATCTATGATAATGTCCACGATCTTAATCAGTTACTATATATATACACACCAACTGCCATTCAGCTACAATGTTTACTCTTGAAAAAGAAAACGGATCCAAAATTCGTTTTCCTTGATGCTGAACTTACAAGAAGAGATGACGGAACGTTAAGAAGGTCCATCCATAGGAAACCCACATGAGACTGCCAACTGATAAGCTTCTACAACTGGCTAAAAATCAGTCAGTCAAAAGTGAAACCTAATTAGATCTGTGGTGGACCTTTTACTCTTTTAGCGTAGTATCAAATAGAAAATAAAATACCAAATCAGTTTAGTTACGGGAAGAATATATTCAAGTTTCGTTATTTGGGTTTACAAAGATCCAAAATCCACAATAAACGTGATAGACTCCAGCGGTGCTGCGGGAAGACTGCTCCAGTACTAATTTTCCAATGTTGACGTTGCCGGGGGTCGACCAAAGTCCGTAGGAAGAAACTACGGTGTTTCTGCGAAAATTCGAGATAGAAAGCAAGTGGTTAGAATTGATCGATGGCAGTTGAGATGGTGGAGAAGACGGAGAGTCGGAGGCAGAACTATATATTTATTCAAAACCCGAGGTAAAGTTCAAAGTACAGAGTTTATGGTTAAAACAAAGTAACGTACAATATGTTCATTTCTTACATAGTAGCAAAAATTGGATAAGTTTATTTTTGAGGACTTCACAGATCTGGTGCTGCTCACGTCCGACACATCTGTAGCTCTGATAACTTGGAGCAAGAAGAACTACATTTCCTGAGAGAAATCTTCATACAGAAAGGATATCCACTAAGTTTCATAGACATAAACATCAAACGGAAAATCCGAAAGCAAAAGACGCCATCTGTACCAAGAAAGATACTTTAAATGAACCTCTACTTCAAACGTGACCTACTCAGTGATGTTGTTAAGAAGAGAATTTCCCCTTCTTCATGAAGAACTTTCTTCGCGATAACACTGAGAGTAGTGCTCTCCTGTCGCCGGCCTATCTGTAGAAGTCCAAATAACAAGATGTCTCACCGAACCACTTCTGTGTGTACATATCAGTCCACCTGTTGCTGTGGCGTCAGCCAGGGACATCGGTCGTTCGACGCGTATCCTGTAAAAAGTGTCAAAAGACACTATCCAGCGTGTTTGCAGAAGGGAAGTATTGGCCGCATAAGCAGTGCAATAATCGAACATCTCGTCACCACTGGTCATTCCATCTCAACAAAAACCTCTTGCTTCAAAGTATTCTGCAAAATGAAGAACAACCTTCCAAAGACAGTACGATTCCATCTTCTTTGCATCGCAGAAGCCCTAGCCATTCAGTTGTAAGAACCAGAAATATGCATACAAAAGAAAATTATTGAACCACTTCTACTCTCATGGTAACAACTCTGTTGATTTGACTTAACTTTTGTTTGTTTGTTTTTTCCAACTAATGTTTCTTTTACGTCATTCCGTACGTTATTTTGTTTCGATATACACCCTAAGCACAACTCTTTCGTTAAACTATTCATGTTACTAAGTAACTCTTCTTTAATAATCAATCCTGACAACTCATCACTTTTCTTAATAACCTCTTATATCAACTTCCAGTTCCTCTGAACGCTTTTTTGTATTCCGTAATTCCCCTTACTAATTGTATTATCGCTTGAGTTCGACCGGAACAGGCCGGATTCAGGAGAAACAAGTCATGTATTGATCAAATCGCCACACTACGGATCATCATTGAACAAAGCTTGGAATGGCAGTCACCTCCTTATCTCAACTTCATCGACTTCGAGAAGGCCTTGGACAGCGTCGATCGAGAGGTGATTTGGAAACTACTTCGCTACTACCATAGGGTCCCATCGACAATTATACATCTCATCCAACAGTTATACGACAATGCTGCATTCCAAGTAATCCACAACGGGAAATTTACGGAAGCCTTCGAAGTGAGGACGGGAGTGAGGCAAGGCTGTCTATTATCGCCAATGATCTTCCTGATTGCAGTAGATTGGATAATGCGACAGACAGACAACGGCCAATGAGGAAACAGGCATAAATAGACTCACACAAAAAACTCGGAGGATCTGGACTTCGCCGATGATATATGTCTGATTTCCCACAAACTGGAAGATATGCGAGTGAAAAGCAACAAGCTGGCAGAAGAAGCATCAAAGATAGGACTTCCTTCAAGTGTACGTAGAAACAACAGAGGTATGTGATGGAGATTCCTGGCCAACACCAACAGCAACTGCAACAACAGACAACAACCAGCCAGCATAAATGGGAGGAACCTGAAAGAAACAACCTCCTTCACCGACTTACCTGGGAATCATCGTTTCAACTACAGGCGGACGGAACTGACGAGGATATCAAAGCCAGAATCGGAAAAGCAAGACAAGCTTTCATTACTCTCAAATCTGTGTGGAGGTCAACAGCACTTAGCATCAAAAATAAGGTCCGGATTTTCAACTCCAATATGAAATCATTGCTACTATACGAGTCAGAGACTTGGCATCTCAAACAAACTACAGACCTTCATTAACAGTTGTCTTCGCTCAATACCCAAGATCAGATGGCCGGCCAGAGAAAATAAGCTACAAGGATCTCTGGGAGCGAACCAACACAGCAGGAACCGATTGTGAAACAAATAGTCAGGAAGAAATGGAGATGGACTGGTCATACGCTGAGGAAACCATCAAGCGACATCACTAGACAAGCCATTGCTCGAGTGGAACCCGAAAGGGAAACTGCGAGTTGGTCGTCCCACGGTGGGGTGACTTGGAGGAGGTCATGCGAGGAGGAGATGAAAGCATGTGGAGAAACCTGGATCGGGGTGAAAAAGTTGTCAGAAAACAGAAGGCAATGGAGGTGCGCAGCTGAAGCCCTATGTTCCCCTAGGAACTAAAGGATACAATAATAATAATAATATAATAATTGACAAATTAAATGTACACACACACACATACAAAGTAACCATATATATATTTGCGATTGTACAGCTGTGAAAATGAATTCACCGCCGTATACAGAATTTTGGCTGAACTTGCAGTTTAGGCAGAGTACTGAATTAATCAGTACATCGGTAAATCACGTTAAGTTAGGACTAGTAAAGTATAGCTTATCAACAGCACTACTAGTACTTTAAAATTGGTGATCTCGATGGGAAAAGTTTCTACAGTCATTATCTCTTTCTTGGAAGGCGTAGAGTTGAATAGATAATTATATTCCTCCCCCCCCGCTTTTATTATGTTGTCAAGCACTACTCAATCTCTTTACAACCTCATTGCGACTTCGTTCACCTACATCACTTATAACGTGTTATTATGTAACCTTGCCATTTGTCCACAAAGCCTCCATCTACTACGTCTGTCTGAAAATTTGCTCATATTATTATCATTATTATTCCCTTGCGTTCCGATAAGGAACATAGGGCTTCAACAACGCATCTTCACTTTGTTCTATTTTCTGCCGTCCTCTTCATCTGGCTGACTACACCAGTGACCATAATCTCTCATCTCATCCTGCAAGTCACACGATCTCCTCCATGTCATCCTAACACTGACGACCCACTGATCGATTCCGATTGGGACTCTACTTAAGGGAATGGCATGACGCACAATGTCATTCCACGACCTCCTCAACGTACACCCAATCAATCCATCTCCATCATCTCCTAAATATTTGTTGAGCAATCAGCTCTTGGTTGGTTTGTTCCTAGCCAGAGTTGTTCGTTACTGATTCCTTCTGGCCGGCCGTCCGGCCGTCCGGTCACACTTGATCTTCAGCATGAAGTGAAGGCATCTGTTGAAGAAATTAGCCTCAGCCTGTTTGAAACTCTGTGTTGTGACGTAACCGGCAAGTTTCTTACCTACACACAAGAACTGACTGACTTGACATTGGTGTTGAAAATTTGAATTCAGTTATTCATGCTAAGTGGAGATTTCCGCACAGATTTCAAAGTGATGAAGGTATACCTTGCCTTTCCGATTCTGGCTGGCTGGTTTTGACATCGTCATCCGTCCCGACTGCCTGTGGTTGAAACCGTGAGGGAAGTTTTATCTCTTTCAAATCTCTCCTGTTGATGGTGATTTGTGCTGGTCGTTGTCGTTGTCAGTCGGTTGGCTAACTTCATCACTTCCATCTTCTCTATGTTCATGTGAAGTCCTGTCTTAATTGCTTATATCTTCCGCCAGTTTGTTGATTTTCGCCTTCCTGCTAGTCTTCGAGTTTGTGTGATATTAGACATACATCATCTCCGAAGTCTATACAGTTTGTAGTGTGTCCATCAAGAGAAATCCATTCTGCCTTAAGTATATATTTATGCTTGTACACACTGCCTACAAAGACCACATCACCTAAGACGTAGAAGTTTGAGATGAGTTCTCCATTGTTATTCATTTTTTCGAGCGAAAACCTCTCGACTCATGATGGGTTCTCTTCCATATATTATCTGATCTCAGTTCGACTGGTATTCATATTGTCCATACGGACGGATTTTGATGTCATCATTTGGGATGTTTCCCATTACTGTTTTCACTTGTCTATAAAATCTTACTTCTTCTCTTATTCTGCGTTGTTTTTAGTTGCGTAGCATTTGGTAAGTGTGACCTTCTTTCCCTTTGGGTTCAACTTTGCTTTCATAATCCTGCAATAGGAGATCGATCCTCCATTGCATAAGAGCTTTGGTTGCTTACTGTTGCTGATACCATGATAGCCACTCACTGCTTCAGTGTGCTCATGGTTGTCGTGTGGAGGTGGTGACTGGAGTAGATCACTGACTATGTAGCTGACAGTTTCGATAGTCCATACCCATTCCATTCGCTCTCACAGATTCCGAGTACTTCTATGCTATATCTTCTCCTTTCTTTGACTACTTGTACAGCCTTGCAAGCCTTCTACACTGAATGAACATCTCACCTCCCCACTTATTATTCTTGCTTTCTTCGAAAGAAGACATATTGGCTAACTGACCGGATTCCCGAAGGTTGGCTTTCAAAACCAGCCATGTGTCATTTCACCTCTCCGATTCCAGCAAAGTATACCATTTTGATTGGACACTAGTAACTAGTGTGACGTGTTTAGTCCATTATTTGATGCGGACTGAATTCTATCACTGAGGTTTTGAAATGTGGCCACCATTCTAGGTAGCTCACCATCACTGTGCACATTGATTTGATGATATTAGATAGTTGGAGTAAATCAGTAGGAAGCCTTGAACCTAGATTTCGTGCTAGTTGGCACTCATCAGCAAGGCGTATCTGCAACCCTTGAAGGAACTCATGTCCCTTCTGAGATTCTGACCTAGGTCCAAGGGTCCCTACCGATTGCCTCCAACTATCTAATATCATCAAATCAATATGCACAGTGATGGCGAGGTACCTAGAATGGTGGCCACATTTCAAAACTTCAGTGATAGAATTCAGTCTGCATCAAAGAAAGGACTAAACACATCACACTAGTTACTAGTGTCCAATCAAAATACCCACTACAGTTCTACAGGAGGTCAACCGCGAGCCCGAATAGCTTAACGGTAACGTCTTTGACTGCAGTACTCACTGGGTGACGCGGCTTCAACTCTCAGAAGGGACATGAGTTCCTTCAGGGTTACAGGTACGCCTTGCTGCTGGGTGCCAAAAAGCACAAAACCTAGTTCCAGGACTTCCTGCCGATTGCCTCCAACTATCTAATATCATCGAAAGTATACAACTGTTATTTGAAGGTTTTGTATTTTTAACTTCATTTTGTGCGTAATGCGTCTTTCTATAGCAGTCTGATAGCTTTTGTGGTGTAAGGTTGCCTGCGGCACGTCAAAACCTCTCTCTTTACCCAAACTTGTGACTGCCCGGAAAACTAGCAAGCTAGTACACTAGACAAGGTTTTAAAGACTATTATTATTATTATTCAACTAGTCGAAGCAATGATGACAGTAATATCACTTGCTTGCATAAATTAATTGCAAATCATAGAATACTAACAGTATTCTCACAAAATAATTCGTCTTAGTATAAAAGACTCCTTGATCCCTTTTTATCTAATATTCATTCCTATTCTAATCTGTTTAACTATACTTAAAATACTGACCAACTAACTGATCAACACATTTCTAAAGCGATTAGTTCCCTTTAATGAGTTTCGACAGCACAATAAGAAGGTGACATACAACCTTTCTAAATACTTACTCTTGATACTACAACCACTACAAAAGGATAGTCAAAATATTGTAAGAAATTCATATGATTTCAAATCCCGAATAGAACACCGAGAAATTGATAAAGAAGACATTATGGTAAGCTATGATGATATTAACTCACTATATACTAGCATCCCTATTACCGAAAGTCTTGATATCATTTCCAGTCTACTAGAATCAGATACAACACTATCACAAAGATGTTCACTGGACACCAGTGAAATAATTAAGAGCTTGAAATTCTGTCTAGAAAGTAATTATTTTACATTTAAAGGGAGTTCATATAGGCAGACAAGTGGTGTTGCTATGGGTTCACCAGTCTCTCCAATAGTCGCCGATCTTTTCATGAATAAATTCGAAAATAATATCTTTTCAAGCATACTCACTCCTAAAATATGGTTAAGATATATGGATGATACTTTTGTAGTACTAAAACGAGATCTACACAGTTCATTCCTGGAGGGGTAAACTGTGTATCTCCCAGAATCCAGTTCACTTCGGAAGCAGAATCAGACATCGGTGAACTACCATTTCTAGACTGCCTGGTTAAGAGAAAGGAAAATGGACATTTTAGTATATCCATATTCAGGAAGAAAACCCACTCCAATAAATATTTAGACTTCAAATCATTACACCCCATCAGCGCAAAGATTTCAGTTGTTTCAAGTCTTCTTAGACGAGAACACTCTCTGATAACGGATGAACAAGAAAAAGAAGAAGAAATATCAAACATTACTGAAACTCTCAAGCAAAACAACTACGCAAGGAACTTCATCAACAAAATCAACACTGACATAAAGTATGGCCGAAAACGTATTCCGAAAACATGGACATCAACAGTCGTCATTCCATATAGAGCAGAGACGTCAGACGATATCAGAAGAGAAGAGTACTCAATCAGCTCGACATTGGAGTTTTCTTCAAAACATCGGACACACTTCAAAGGAACCTTGTCCATATAAAGAACCAAATCCCTAAAGATTCGCTATCTAACTGTGTCTATAAAATAAAATTCTCGGAATGTGATGCGATCTACATCGGACAAACATCTCGAGAAATCAAAATCAGAAAAAATGAACACCGTAGAGGCGCCTATGTTCGACCACCGAAAAATCTGGTTGAATTAGAAAAACTTGAAAAATCATCAGTCATAGCTTGTCTACACAATATAGAATAAGGTCACAAAATTGATTTTGACAATATTGAAATAATCCAGAGAAACTTCAGAAACCACAAAGAACGTCTGATATCATCAGAAGCACTTCATATCAAGTGGAATCCCAATTGCCTGAAGAATAGGAATGATGGACTAAAACAGAATCTGACCTGGCTACAACACCCCCCTCCCCCATGAAGTAGCAAAATCAACACAAATGTGATAAGCAAGTTCACTATGCAAACACACACTACTTTCATAATTCCACACACTGATAAAATCCAACAATCTACACTTGATTGATTTCGATTCAGTGCGTTACTTTTGCAGTAATCTATAAAACTTTCATTTCTTTGCTAATGCTCACCACGAAGTTCTGAAAATTATTGAATTCCGTTAACTTTCGAACGCTTAAACCCTGGATTTACTATTATTGACTACTAGTACCTATAACAGAGTTTTGGAACATTTGTATCTTTTAACAACAACCCATACGTAAAATTGTATATATTATTGGATTTATATGTTCAAGTTGGCCCAAGTCAGTGAGTCTGTGATTTTGGTATCATTTTAGTTAACTGTGCTGAACTGTATTGCAAGTTGTTTTATTGTATCGTTGTTTTCGCTTTTTGCCCTTTTTGCTGTGAATTGTTTTCCTTTTGTTGGTGTTGTTCTGATTGTTTTATCCCTTGTTATCTGATTTTAAGGGTAGCAACCCAAAAGGTCGCTTCTCTCTAAACTTTATCTTAATGTAAACATTCCTTTCTCAGGCGTGAGGCTAGCAACCCCACCCTGTAAATAAAATTGCTACAGAAACTTCAGCACGATGAACCTCTTTGCACCAAAAGAAAAAGTCTGTGTGGGGACATGGAACGTCCGCACTATGTACGAGACTGGGAAAGCTGCCCAGATCGCCAACGAGATGAAAAGATACGGAATACAAGTGCTGGGAATATGTGAAAGCAGATGGAACGGGAATGGACTCACCAAATTGTCAACGGGTGAGTCAGTGATCTACTCCGGTCACCCAGAAGATAACCACACGCACACCGAGGGCGTGGCTATCATGATGTCACCAACGGAAACAAAGGCCCTGATGCAATGGGAGGCGATTTCGTCCAGGATAATGACCGCCAGATTCAACTCCAAAGGAAGGAAAGTGTCAATCATACAATGTTATGCACCCACAAACAACGCAGACCCCGAAAAGAAAGAAGAATTCTACAGACAACTACAGGCAACAATGGACAATACTCCAGCTGGCGACATTAAAATACTAATGGGAGACATGAACGCCAAACTAGGACCAGACAACACAGGAAGGGAACTCATCATGGGTAGAGAAGCTCTCGGAGAAATGAATGAAAATGGAGAACTCTTCGCCGACTTCTGCGCCTTCAACGAACTAGTGATTGGTGGCAGCGTATACAAGCACAAAGATATCCACAAGGCTACATGGGTGTCACCAGATGGGAGAACCAAAAACCAAATTGACTTCATCTCAATCTCAAGGAAGTGGAGGCGCAGCCTACTGGACACAAAAGCAAGAAGAGGAGCAGACGTTCGCTCAGACCACTATCTCGTACAAGGGACAATCCAAATCAAACTAAAAGCTTTCAGAGAAGGAGGAGCTGCAGATAGACCACAAGCCAAGTTCAACACTCAAAAGCTGAAGGACCAGGCTACAAAGGACATCTTCATTGCAAGCGTAAAGGACAAAGCCGAGACACAAATCAACACCAGCGAAGAGGTCGGCGTCGAAAAGCACTGGGAAAACTTGAAAACGGTGTGGAGTCAAACCTGCATAAAAGTTCTAGGCAGAAAGAAGAGGCAGGACAAACAGTGGCTCACTACGGACACTTGGAAACTAATAGAAGAGAGAAGGATGGTGAAACAAAAGATTATCCAGTGCACTGACGAGCAGCAAAAACAGGAGTTGAATGCAAGCTACAATACACTGAACAAAAGAGTGAAGAAGAGTGCCAGGGAAGACAAAAGAAAATATTATGAAACCATGGGAAGTGAAGCAGAACAAGCTGCAGGCAAAGGAGACCTCGCCACACTCTACCAAACAACTAGGAACCTTTCGGGCAAAAGTTCGACACAGATTAAGCCAATAAAGGATGACAATGGAAAATCAATCACCAAAGAGGTGGAACAAAGAAAACACTGGGCTGAACACTTCAAAAGACTTCTAAATCGACCGCCACCTACAACGCGCCCAACAATACCAACAACGGAAGCAGAACTACCAGTGAACATCGACCCTCCCCCCGACGAAATCAGAAGTCCTGAATGCAATCAAGATGCTAAAAGCTGGAGAAGCAGAAGGACCAGATGGAATCCCAGCAGAAGCATTGAAAATGGACCCAGAGACAACAGCAGACTTGATGACACCACTACTGGAGAAGGTGTGGAAAGAGGGCAAAGTACCCGAGGATTGGAAGAACGGATACTTATTCAAACTACCAAAGAAAGGAGACTTAAGTCATTGCAAAAACTGGCGCGGAATTATGCTCCTGTCCATTCCAAGCAAAATACTAAGCCGCATCATCCTAGAGAGAATCAAACAAGCCCCTGGATGAAAAACTTCGACCGGAACAGGCCGGATTCAGGAGAAACAAGTCATGTATTGATCAAATCGCCACTTTACGGATCATCATTGAACAAAGCTTGGAATGGCAGTCACCTCTCTATCTCAACTTCATCGACTTTGAAAAGGCCTTCGACAGCGTCGATCGAGAGGTGATTTGGCAACTACTTCGCTACTACGGGGTCCCATCGACAATTATACATCTCATCCAACAGTTATACGACAATGCTGCATTCCAAGTAATCCACAACGGGAAACTTACGGAAGCCTTCGAAGTGAGGACGGGAGTGAGGCAAGGCTGTCTACTATCGCCAATGATCTTCCTGATTGCAGTAGATTGGATAATGCGACAGACAACGGAGGACAATAAGGAAACAGGCATAAAATGGACTCACACAAAAAACTTGGAGGATCTGGACTTCGCCGATGATATATGTCTGATTTCCCACAAACTGGAAGATATGCAAGTGAAAAGCAACAAGCTGGCAGAAGAAGCATCAGAAGATAGGACTTCAGGTGAACATAGATAAAACAGAGATGATGAAGATTCCTGGCCAACACCAACAGCAACAACAACAGACAACAACAGCCAGCATAAATGGGAGGAACCTGAAAGAAACAAACACCTTTACCTACTACCTGGGAAGCATCGTTTCAACTACAGGCGGACGGAACTGACGAGGATATCAAAGCCAGAATCGGAAAAGCAAGACAAGCTTTCATTACTCTCAAGTCTGTGTGGAGGTCAACAGCAGTCGGCATCAAAAATAAGATATGGATTTTCAACTCCAATGTAAAATCAGTGCTTCTATACGGATCAGAGACTTGGCGAGTCATGAAGAGCATCTCAAACAAACTTCAGACCTTCATCAACAGTTGTCTTTGCTCAATACTCAAGATCAGATGGCCGGCCAGAAAAGATCAGCAACAGATAGGGATCTCTGGCAATGAGCGAACCAACCCAGGGGAACCGATTGTGAAACAAATAGTTAGGAAGAAATGGAGATGGATTGGCCACACCCTGAGGAAACCATCAAGTGACATCACTAGACAAGCCATCGCTCGAGTGGAACCCGAAAAAGAAACGGCGAGTTGGTCGTCAGTGCAAGGGTGACTTGGAGGAGGTCATGCGAGGAGGAGATGAAAGCATGTGGGCAGACTTGAAGCGGAGTGAAAAAGTTGGCAGAAAACCGAAGGCGATGGAGGTGCGCAGCTGAAGCCCTATGTTCCTCTAGGAACTAAAGGATATAATAATAATAATGACGAATGATAATCAAGTATTTCACAGTCTGCACTTAGTTTTGTTATCTTTACCAATTCTCCAGCTTGACAACCAGAATGACTCCAGACTAACGAACGGTGATCAAGTTAGTAAACTTTGTTTTGATATAATAATAGATATACTATTACCTTTGATATTTGTTTTGAGCGATCTTCATTGTTATTTTGACTTCCAGTATGTCCTTTTGAGTTGAACTAAGTCTATTTTTCTCACCCCCTAACTCTTTGTTATATATATGCTGAGTGGATTTTGTAAATTCCGGTTTAATAATACTTTGAGAAAGCTATTAGCATTAAATAGTGAAACGTCAGTAAAAACAATATCGTTTTGTTTTTCATTCATTGGGAAATACAAAAAAAAGCCTTTATTATGAAGAAGACATGTAGTTTATCTGAAACGTGTAATGTATTCGCGAACAACACATTCCGGGCATTCTGATCACTCACACACACACACACACGAGTACTTGTCATACACAGTTTTGTAGAAGGCAAGAAGACATGCGTGAATCATCACAATACAGGTCAGATTGTGCACATGTCAAGGTCACAAATAATAGGTAAGGCGATGACGCTGAAGTGTGGATAAGAAAGGTAGAAAGGAGAGAAGAACAAAGCAAGGAAGGGGTTGAAAATATTATCAAATAAATTGATCTTTGGTTCTAAATTGGATTACCAAGGCAGATTAAAGATAATGGCAAATAACTTTTGGACACATAAGACAGGTTTAAGTCCTTTTATGGCTAAGGCTTCAACAACGAATTTAAGCATGTGACCCAATCTTGTTTTATATATGGGCTTAAAGGCATTACTGAAATCAGGCTTATATAATTTGAATAAGGCATTAAGAAGACAAATTTTGCGAGATGATATCATCACATCGTAGTTTCTTTACAACCGCTTTACAACTAACATGGTTAACAATGATAAAATAAAGTTCATGAAAATTACTCAGTTAAATAAAAACAAAAGTACATACTAATGACCAATCATATTAAGATAGGTCATGCAGTTTAGGGTAGGCGAAGATTGAAGTCTATTGATTTTTGTACACACAGTTTAGGCTGTATGTGATTAATCCCCCAAAGTGCTTCCATCACCTTCAATAACCTTGAATTAGAGTCAAGTGGTGAAATAATTGTGAAACAGTCATTAATATTGATTTTGTGACCAGACATTAATAAGTGTTTTGCAATGGATGATGCTGGATTTCTACTAAGATTAATCGCGTTAGGATTTTCGATATGATTTATTAGCCATTTTGGAACATGTTCTTTTCGACCACGACATTGGAACATTCTGTTAGTTCTACCTATATCGGTGTCACCGCAGCTTCAGGTGAACTTGTAGATACAGTTTGAAGTTATATAATTTGCTTCGCAATAGATGATGTTGAACATCTGTTTCTGGGGTCATTTGTCTCTGGCGATTTTACTTGTTGTTACCGCCACTTTGGAATGTGTTCTGTAGCTCTAACGTGCAGAGACCGATGGGTCCTCCCTATGTACCTTTCTCTACACACATACATGTAAATTGATAAACACAGTGGGATGTAACACCATCGTTCGGATAATGTGAGGGTTTTACTGGACAGCATAATTCTCGTTTTCTCTATGAAGATAAGTTTAGCTGCATAATAGGTTTTATTCATTGCGGCCTTTAGTCTTTGTCTAGTGACTAGACTTTGTTGATCACCCCTGAACGGCAAGGATATGTAAACACGCCTTTAGGCCCATATATAAAACAAGGTTGTGCCACATACATAAATTCATTGAAGCCTTAGACATAAAAAAAGACTTAAACCTGTCTGTCTTGTGTGTCCGAAAGTTGTTTGTTATCACTTTAAACCTGTCTTGATAATCCAATTTAGAACCAAGGACCGACTAACTTCATAATATTCTCAATCCCTTCTTTGCCTTGTTTTTTCTCTTTCTTGCCCAAACTTCTGCGTCATCTCCTTACCTATTATTTGTGACCTTGACATGTACACAATCTGACCTGTATTGTGATGATTCACGCATGTATTCTTGCCTTCTATAAAATCTGTGCATGACAAGTACTCGTGTGTGTGTGTGTGTGATCAGAATGTCCGGAATATGTTGTTCGCGCATACATTACATGTTTCAGATAAACTGCACGTCTTCTGATTGTGTGAACACATTTCTCAAGTGTTGATTTTCTAAGGGAATGTGTTTGATTGCATGAAGGATTTCATCATGAGCTGACATCAGTTAGAGAACCACTGGAAAACCAGCTGGGAGTACTGGACAGCTGTTTCTTCATAGTTTTGGGGCTCTTCATCAGTACGCACCCACCACCAGGCCCTTCTGGTTACAAAGTTAGCGAGCCTGTAGACCATTGAGCTACTGGGACCCGATCCAATGGTCCTTGAATTCTATCTTCTGCCAATGCACCGTTTCTCAATGTCTTCTTCGATGAGTTACTGCCTCACCTTCACGCTGCTGTACCCTAGTGGTCACGGCTTCCCACTAGAACCTCAGGTTAACTGCCTGAATAGGGCCAGTCACTCACTAGTGAGCATCAGATGAATTTTCAAGTATGTCGTGAATTGGCAGAAGTTAGAATTCAAGGACCATTGGATCGAGTCCCAGTGGCTCAATGGTCAACGAGCTCGCCTTGTAACCAGAAGGTCCTGGGTTCGAACTCCAGCGGTGGGTGCGTACTGTTAAAGAGTCCCAAACTAGGCTGACGAAACAGCTGTCCAGTACTCCCAGGTTTTCCAGTGGTTCTCTAACTGATGTCAGCTCATGATGAAATCCTCCATCCAATCAACACATTTCTGTCAATACTTAAGGTTGAACAGATCCACCGGGGGGTAGTATCCAAAATAAAACAGATTTTTACACAATAAACTGCATTCTGTTGTACCGACAGAAACTGATGATGAAGATCATAATAATAAAACGGTTTTTGTTAAAAACATAATTTATTAGCATTACACTTCACTTCATAAACATTGATGAATTCATTCATTCATTCATTGTCTATTTGAAATAAAGTTGTAAATATGCCAGTTTCCTCTGATAACGTTTATGCTCTGCAGTAGTGGCAAGCTGTAAAGAAAATGTGAAAAAAATATATATAGAGTAAAGTCAATACTAACAGTGACTAACTAGTTGGTGACTGTTTGAGTCGATGGCATGGGAGTACAATGCTCACGAACCACGACTCGTTTGGTTCAAGAGGGATTCGATCGTGGGCCACAGATGCACTCATCCTTTATCTTGCTAAGTCAGAAATAAGACTGATGAAGGGGGAAAGTTGGGCATATAAGGATATCAGCAGCCCTACCTCGTAAAAATAAACAAATACCAATGCTACCGAAACTTTAAACCTCTAGCTTGAAGCCTTATGTTCCTTGTGAGGGAATGTAAAGAAAATAAAATAAATAAGTAGGTGAGAGTACTGATCAATGAATATCATTTTGGATAATTTTCCCTTCCAGCGCTTCAATTATTTGTATATATTTAGATAGGCAGAATATTCCAGAATAATCGTCATTAACAATATTGATTTCATACATTTATTCCCCTTAATTAATTTGAACAAAGCAAGAACAACAGTTTTTGCAGAATAAAGTGGTACCTTCATTACTTATTTCGTTGCCTTCTCGTCAGTTGCTTACAGGCCAAAAACATTTTAAAATGTATCTACAAAAGCAATTTTAGCATACTTGCACAGAGTTCATTTTAAACAAAAATCAATCGATCAATATATGCACACAGTAATAATACATATATGTAATATTAAACACTATTCCGTACAATAATAATCATACACAATGGAAACTTTTCAGCACTTTGCATTCAGATGAAAGAGAGATGAAAAGATATCCAGTTAACAGGCTGGGCAAAGAAAGACTGATAACCGCTTCTTTCTGTGGACACATAAATCAGGTTTCAGGCGCTTGATGGAAATAGCTTCAGTAAACTTCAGGAGAATTGAACTCTTTTGCTAGTGACGTACTCAATCTCCTGTTGATCACTGTATCTGCAGGAACAGTTACATTGGAAGAACAGAAAGACGGGGCATATCTACGATTTCCTGAATACGTGCCGAATAGCTTATGTCTAAGGGAACAAACGCTTTCAACAGTGCCATTGCCAGACATCTCCTTGACAAGGGTCATAAGGTGGGCATCGAAAAGTCGTTCAAAATAATCGATAGGCAAAAGAGTTCAATTCTCCTGAAGTTTACTGAAGCTATTTCCATCAAGCGCCTGAAACCTGATTTATGTGTCCACAGAAAGAAGCGGTTATCAGTGTTTCTTTGCTCTGGTAACTGGATATATTCATCTCTCTTTCATCTGAATGCAAAGTGCTGAAAAATTTCCATTGTGTATGATTATTATTGTACGGAATAGTGTTTAATATTATATATATATATATATATAAATATATATATATATATATATATATATATATATATATATTATTACTGTATGCATATATTGATCGATTGATTTTTGTTTAAAATGAACTCTGTGAAAGTATGTTAAATTGTTTTTGTAGATATATTTAATAATGTCTTTGCCCTGTATGCAGCTGACGAGAAGGCAAAGAAATAAAAGATGGTACCACTTTATTCAGCAAAACTGTAGATCTTGCTTTTTTCAAAAAACAATATTGATGTTTTTAAATATTATCGATTTGTTAACATCACAATGGAATTACCATAGTTCAAGAAAGACGCAAAACTAGAGAATGGAACTTTGAAAGATGTAATTAATGAAATCGAATTCTCCTGACGCCACTTGGATGATACATTTTTGATTATGAAAAATGAGGATGTGAAGCAAATTTAACGACATGCATCCTGGAATAAATTTCACCATTGAGAAAAAAAAAGAGACTCCACCTAGTATTTCATCCTCTTCGAAGAATTTCGACATTGTCGAAATAGGTGAAAAGTCTATCCCTTCTTTCCCATTCACTGCATTCGATGTGGTTAAAATGTGCAAGGATTCAGAGGTCAACCTTTCTTTATGTGTTGAATGAAAGCCCCTTCCAAGAATTTCGACATTGTCGAAATCAATCTTATGTCGGCTGTCTATCGCATGCATTGCTATAGCCGATCTTTTTTGCTAGACTTTTTAAATTCTACTTCATTTCAAGGTAGGGACGTTTTGTGCATAGTCCATGATGTTCAACTCCAACTCGCCTCTAAGAAGGACGTGTTCATCAAGCTACCCTATATGGGAGGGGCATCATAGCAGCTTGATAACTAGACAAAGATTAAACGCTGCTGTGGTTAAAAAGATTTTTTATGCAGCGAATGTCATAATAATAATAATAAAGAATATAAAGCCAACATATCTATCTAAGCCCTTCGAACATGCGAAAAATGATGTCACATCTCACCGTATTTACCAATTTGAATGTACGTATGGGCACACATACATAGAAGGGAGGACTCATCGATCTCTGCCAACAATTAAGGGCTGGCTTCACAGCATATTCCTAAATGGCTCCAGAAACAAATGGAATCTTCAGAACCCAGTAATGGTGAGAAAAGCAGACCTAGCTCCTCTATTGCAAAACATATTATAGAAACAGGACATAAAATTGATGTTAACAGATCTTTTAAACCTATCTATAAAACGTGTTTGGGGAGGGCGTATCCTAGAGTTTGTCGAAGACCTAGTTGGCAATTAGAAGGTTTAAACTACCTCTATGCGTTCAAACCAACAACGTTCGTCATCACACTAACTAAACCTTCTTTCTTGGTAAACTTTGTTTTTATTACCAACCAAAGTAGATGTACTATTACCTCGGCTATTTGGTCTAGTGATCTTCTTTTTTGTTATTTTGACCTTGAATGTCTCCTTTTAACTTGACCTAAGGAGTTTATTTTCTAACCTTTTAACTCTTTATTAATTTAAAAAATATATTCCTATGAGAAGTCCGTGGAATGTGATCAGATTGTTCGAAATGTGTTATGCGCGCAAATACATCACACGATTCAGACAAATTACGTCTTCCTTCTCATTGCTTTATCTAAATTCATAAAGGCAACTGATCTTTACAAATCAACTAGAGGAGAATAAACACAACAACAACAACAATTTGACATTAGTCATTACAAATATGTATGTGATGGCTGCTTACATATTTCTATCGGTAAAAATGTCCATGGACAAATGACCTTCAAATAAACTGACTTCAATTTATGTAAAAAAAAATTTTGACTGAATATTTTGATGATTTTGATGATAAGCATAAATGGGAAGAACCTGAAAGAAACAACCTCCTTCACCTACCTGGGAAGCATCGTCTCAACTACAGGCGGAACTGACTAGGACATCAAAGCCAGAATCGGAAAAGCAAGACAAGCTTTCATTACTCTCAAATCTGTGTGGAGGTCAACAGCACTACTCAGCATCAAAAATAAGATCCGGATTTTCAACTCCAATGTGAAGTCAGTGCTACTATACGGATCAGAGACTTGGCGAGTCATAAAGAGCATCTCAAACAAACTTCAAACCTTCATTAACAACTGTCTCCGCTCAATACTCAAGATCAGATGGCCAGAAAAGTTCAGCGACAGGGATCTCTGGGAGCGAACCAATCAGGAACCGATTGTGAAACAAATAGGCAGAAAGAAATGGAGATGGATTGGCCATACGCTGAGGAAACCATCAAGTGAGTGACATCACTAGACAAGCCCTCGAGTGGAACCCGAAAGGGAGGCGGCGAGTTGGTCGTCAGTGCAAGGGTGACTTGGAGGAGGTCATGCGAGGAGGAGATGAAAGTATGTGGACAGACCTGGAGCAGGTTGAAAAAGTTGTCAGAAAACCGAAGTCAATGGAGCTGCGCAGCTGAAGCCCTATGTTCCTCTAGGAACTAAAGGATACAATAATAATAATAATAATTTTGATGATTAATAAAAATCCGGATAAATCTGATGAAGAAGCTGTGGTAGCTTACACAGTGAAACGTTCAGAAAACACATCTTGTTTTGATCTTTTCTTAACACACTGGGATTAATTTTCAAATTATGTATAATGAATCAATCTGACTTGTCGCTCAAATTATTCCAGGAAGTTCGTAACACCTACGGTCTGGAAACCTATAACATACATAAAAATCTATAAATATCTGTTGATTTCCTCAATAAACGGTCTGTTGCCTGGCTCTTGCCTTCTGTCGTTACAGTATTCTGTGTATATAAATATATACATTTAATTGTAGAGCTGGAAGGGTAAATTATCGAAAAGGATATTATTTGCTCAAATATATTTTCTGTCTAAATTGTCTACATGAATTTAACTAAATTTTAGATTTTCCGGTCGATTGGTTGAACCGAAATGCTCGGTCTCAGGTTGGCATGTCTGTTGGCTTGTTGTGCAGATGCTTCGACGATGTTTGGGCATTTAATTAGAATTTAATTGGTGGATGGCGACTGTAGCAGTGGAATCGAGGATGCGCATTGCGTCCCATTTCGTCTAATGGTCTTGTGGATAACGCTTTTAGCGTTTGAAACTATGGGCCCTTGGTTCGAGCCTCGGTGGGAATATCATCACTGACTCACTGAGAAATGTAGGTACATCGGCTAGCTGATGTGTCTCAAGCAGAGGATGAAATGGGCTTTATCCTGGATTCCACCGCTAGTCACCGTCCACCAAATTAAATGTCTAAATGAATATTATTGCGTCGGTGGCACAGCTGTTAGGACTCTCGCTGATCTCATGCACATGGTCCGGAGTTCGACCCGTGCTGGCTCACACCTGATATCAGTGGTCGGCCTGCAAAATTTGGGCTACCGATATCATATGCTGAAAATTCCATACCTCTACCGAAAATACGGTGTGGAAACAAGCTGTAATCAAAAATAAAAAATTACCAAAGTGTTTAATAAGAGCATAACAAGGAAATAATAATAATATAATTATTGATTGATCGATTGAGTTATATGTAAACAATGAAAGATTGAACATTTTCACTATACAAGAAAAATCAATAGATTCGACAACTAACTTTATCTGTATTAACTGATATTGTACTCTTTTGTTCAATTGTAGGCAAATTAACAGGATGTAACATTGTATCTCTTTGCCATTGGACACGTCGACCGATTTCACTGGTTATATCGTATGTTCCAACCCTGTGTAAGTTTAAGTTTTAAGACAAAGGGAGAAGTGGAAAGTCGCTGAAATAGGCACTGTGAATACGCAGATGGATATCTTTCGTGAGTTTAATTAATTTCAGGAGTCATTCAAAAAAAACAAGTCCTAAGTTATCCTAATCATCTTCACGATAAACTTTGTGCTTGTGCTACCTCATCAGCAGAGTAAATCTGTATTGATTGCATGGAGGATTTAATCATGAGCTGACATCAGTTAGAGAACCACTGGAAAACCTGGGAGTACTGGACAGCCGTTTCGTCCTAGTTTGGGACTCCTCAGCAGTACGCACACACCGGGATTCGAACCCAGGACCTTCTGGTTACAAAGCGAGCTCGTAGACCATTGAGCCACTGGGACCCGATCCAATCTGTATTCTTAAAAGAACCTGTATTTTCAAAAGAATGGTTACTGAACAAAGAGTACTCTTTTCGCTAACGCCTTCATCATCAGGCTCTACAGTTATATATGCAACATTATGGTGAGTGAATGAATTAGTGTTATGAACAACTTTAATATCGTTTAAATAACATCGAATCAATAATATTAATAGATTACAGCTCAATGGCATCAACATAAAATAAGCTGAATGTCAGGAAAATTAGGAAAGATAATATTGCGAATTCATGACATTTTAGTCTCTACTGAAGGCCGACCAGGGCAGTATTAGGGGTTGGACTTGCTTCTTTTGAACACAGAGCACTGGTTGTTTGAGGCGAATTGCCATAGCCTCTGCTGTTTGAAGCATGCGGTGCTTCGACGATGATTTTAGCAATTTATTAGGCACCCGGTAAATGATAGAGAAGGATTCTTCAATGCTGACTGGCTTTGTGGCCAGTTTGCACCAGATGGTCTAATATCGAACTGTTGATGGTTTTAACTACACCTTTGCTTAGGCATACTGCGAGATTTCCTCGAGCGAGCACGAAAAATCAAGTTCCTAGAGCAACGGTTGATATAACTCGCTCCATCACAAGCGCAGTTGAATTGGTAGATACTATTTGAAGTGGCTAGTCTAGGTACTTCATCTTTCAGTTGAGGTGGCATCATCGGTCGTGTGGAGAATAGTACGCGTAGTTCACAGGCATTTAAAGTTCTCTGAGCCGATTTTCTCAATTTCTTCGCAGTTATTTCGCTTGGTATATTGCCATTGAATTGCAGTGACTTTTGCTTACAGATAGTGAGTAGTCGTTTTCCGCCGCTTTCTTTGTCATGTGTTTCTTTATAAATTTGTCAGGATAGCCATTTTCGATCAAAGTATCATATACAATGCTTAATTCATCTTCAATTACTTCTTCTGAGCATACAGCCCTAACTCTGTGTGTCTGAGGGTCTTCACTAAATTTCTTTTGTACTTGATAGGAAAGAAGCTGTGAAAATGTGTATATTGCCCTGTCCAAGTAACTTTTCTATGCAAATTTCTTTTTATGCCACCATCTGGTTTTCTTGTAAGTAGGACATCCAGGAAGGCTATTCTGTCTTGGGATTCCTCTTCACATGTGAACCTGTATTGTCTGTGAGGTTAACATCTCCATTATTCAGTTGTACATTGATAGGTTTTATCAGTTAGTTGTTCAGTTCATCCCTCGTTCGAAGAGTAGGCTTAATACACTAATCTACCGTATTAATGCATCGAAAAAACTGATTGCTGGAATTAATGCTATCAGTATAACAAACGGTGATGAATTGTAAAGATCCACCTTCGGAAATCCTCGGCTTATCCGCTCTTGTTTAGCAGGACACTGTGGTCAAAGACGGATACTACTACTACTACTGTGGTGAGAGCAGGCCGCTAGCCGATTGGTTGACACTAAGCTACGCTAATATGGGCCGTGAGAAAATATGAACAAGGCTGAGTCAACAACCAATCACAGCAAAGTTAAAGTGGCAAAATATGATTCGCAGATAGAGAACTCTATTTGTCAAGGAATCCCGAAACAACCAATCAGAAGCCTGCGTTTGTCTGCCTAACTTCTGATAAACAACCAATCAGATGACTGCGCTTGTCAATAATAATGTATGTGAAATATGTATAAATACGTGTTGATTTTCATAATAAAACGATCTGTTGCTAGTCCTTGTCTTCTGTTGTTACACTACTAATGATAATAATAATCAGCTTTATTCCAAAAACAGTACTTTTATAGTGGACGTTAGCCAGATCACTCAGCGGGTAGGAGAGAAAGAGAGACTTTGCACCCTATCACTCATATGTCAGTATGAATGGATACGTCCAATTGTCGTATAACTACCAGCTAACGTGTATTAGCAAAAACGTACATCTTCTAGGGACAATGAAATTGAAATATTAAGTAAGCTCTAAGCTGTATAACATCTTATCATCTAATAGATTCATTGTGGGATTAGGAATTAAAATTGAAACTGGATATTTCTGAACAAATATTAATTTGATTGGATGGAGGACTTTATCATGAGGTGACATCAGCTAGAGTAACATAAGAAAACCAGCCTTAGGGAGTACTGGAGAGCCAGCTGTTTCGTCAGCCTAGTCTGGGACTGACCCTTCTTCAGTACGCACCCATCGATAGCGTTCGAGCATAGAACCTTCTTATTGGAATGCTAACGAGCTCGTAGACAACTGAGCCACTGTGAGCTGATCCAATGGCCACTGCATGATTTCCAACCTCCGCCAAATCACTAGGTGGCGCTAACACTTCACGATGCCTTCTTCGATGAGTAACTTCATCTTATTATAGGTGCAAAACTTGGGCACTGTGGTAGTAAGTAATTCCATATTAGTTTGTTTATTGGATGTATCACACAGTCAGGGAAACAGTATTATTTACTGGATGACGTTTCAAACAAAATTTGTGGCGGTTCATAATCATTTCATCAATTATAATCACACGACTTCGAAACTTGAGTTTTATAGTTTTCTTTGTTCTCTCCTATTTGTTCTCGTTGGCGTAGTGGAATTTTTCAGATATCTGGGTGGACAGGTGTTGAATCAATCCTATTACGCATACTCACTGTCAGTTGATTCGATAAAAAAAGCTTCCGTTATCAGTCTCTCCCTCCACCCTGTCAGTTGCATTAGATTTTAAAACTGTCTTCCTTTCCCATCCTATTGTATGGTTGTGTGTAATTGCATGTGGTGTAGTGCTATAGCTGAACTATTCTCTAGATTTCTCATCTTATTCGACAAATCAAACTATTTGGACAAAGTGAACACCCACATACAACCCGGACCATATGAGGAAATTAATAAATCAATATACACAGTTATGAATAAAGTTAAGAAATCCACAGCGGACCTTATACGCCGATTGAACTAGAAAAACTTGAAAAATCATCAGTCATAGGTCTACACGCTATAGAATTTGACCACAAAAGTGATTTTGACAATATTGAAATAATCCAGTAAAACTTCAGAAACCACAAAGAACGTCTAATATCATCAGAAGCACTTCATATCAAGTGGAATCCAAATTATCTGAGCTGAATAGGAATGATAGACTAAAACAGAATTTGACCTGCGTACAACACCCACCTTCCCCACCCCATGAAGTGACAGAATCAACGCGAATGTGATAAGCAAGTTCATTATGTAAACACACACTGCTTTTATAATTTTACACACGGATCAAATCCAACAATCTACACCTACCTGGTTTTGTTATCTTTACTAATTGACCAACTTGACAGCAACGAAAAATGACCCCAGACTGACGAACGATGATCAAGTTAGTAAACTTTATTTTGATATCATAACAGATGTACTATTTATTACCTTTGTTATTTGGTTTAGTGATCGTCATTGTTATTTTGACTTTCAATATGTCCTCCTTTTAACTTGACCTAATTTGTCTCAAATTTTCTCACCCACCCCTTAACTCTTTTGTTGAATATATATGCTGAGTGGACTTTGTAAATTCCGGTTTAATAATACTGCTTTGATGAAGCTATTAGCAGTAGCATTAAATAGCGAAACGTCAGTAAAAACAACGATGTCGTTTTCTTTTTCATTCACACTGGGAAATACAAAAACTTTTACTTTGTTTTATCAAATGTAAAGTATTTCACACAGCAGGACAATAACACTTAACTCAACTTACCCGACAGTAGATGTGACATTGGGTGAAATATTACTTCTTGGTGCACAACTATTAAATGGCTTTTTATTCGGTTTCACCGTTAATGTCTTGTTTATATAGTTTTGATAGGCTCCAGGATCTGGAACATTCGTATTCTTGAAAGAAAATAGAGTAAAATGATAAGTCAACTTTCAAAATATTAAATCGTAGAATTTGGGTTCTGTACTGAAATGTAATCGGTAACTCAACTGAAGGATAACTTCTGCTACCTAGGAACTCAGAAAATTCAAAAGAGAGGACTGGTCTGTGGTGGTGAGAGCAAAAACTTTATTGGAGAAATATTATTAGTATTATAATTATTTCCTTTAATTCCTAGAGGAACATAGGGATTCAGCCGCTCACATCTCCATTGCATTCGGTTCTCTGCTAAAGTTATATCGTGGCTCCACGTCTGCCTACATGCTTTCATATCCTCTTCACATGACCTCCTTCAAGTCACACTCACACTGACGACCAACTCGCCGCTTCTCTTTCGGGGTCAACTCGAGCAATGGCTTGTCTAGTGATGTCACTTGATGGTTTGTTTCCTCAGAGTATGACCAGCCAATCCATCTCCATTTTTTCCTGCTTATTTGCCACACAGTCGGTTCCCCCTGGGTTGGTTTGCTCCCAGAGATCCCTATTGTTGATCTTTTCTGGTCATCTGATCTTGAGTATTGAGCGAAGACAGCTGTTGATGAAGGTCTGGAGTTTGTTTGAGGTGTTCTTTATGACACGGTGTCAATTCTCTGATCCGTATAGTAGCACTGACTTCACATTGGAGTTGAAGATCCATATCTTATTTTGATGCCGACTGCTGTTGACCTCCACACAGACTTGAGAGTAATGAAAGCTTGTCTTGCTTTCCCCATCCTTGCTTTGATATCTTCATCAGTTCTGCCCGCCTGTAGTCGAAACGATGCCTCCCAGGTAGGTAAGGGAGGTTGTTTCTTTCAGGTTCCTCCCATTTATGCTGGCTAATTGTTGTCTGTTGTTGTTGGTCAGGAATCTTCATCATCTCTGTTTTATCTATGTTCACCTGAAGTCCCTCCTATCTTCTCCGGATGCTTCATTTGCCAGCTTGTTGCTTTTCACTCGCATATCTTCCAGTTTGTGGGAAATCAGACATATATCATCGGCGAAGTCCAGATCCTCCGAGTTTTTTGTGTGAGTCCATTTTATGCCTGTTTCCTCATTGGCCGTTGTCTGTCTGTCGCATTATCCAATCTACTGCAATCAGGAAGATCATTGGCGATAATAGACAGCCTTGTCTCACTCCCGTCCTCACTTCGAAGGCTTCCGTAAGTTTCCCGTTGTGGATTACTCGGCATGCAGCATTGTCGTATAACTGTTGGATGAGATGTATAATTGTCGATGAGTGCTAGATATAGAGGGGAAATCAGTTGACAAGGTTGTGAAGTTACACCTACTCAGATGGTTAAGAGATGTGTTATGTATGCATAGCTATCGCCTTCCTCAACCGATGGGAAGTGTCAGCTGACATAGGATCAGGTTGGAAAAGTTAGCTGATAATGGTGGTCAAACAAAAAACATGCCAACACTCAATGAAATCCACAACAGTTCCTTTAAGCCAACCATGTGGAAAGGTGTGTAGACTCCCTGGTTGGGGTCGTCGGGACGGTAAAAGCCAATCAGCGGCTGGAGACAGTTGGTGATTTGGCTCAAAGTTGCCGTTGTCATTGGCTATCGCAGATGCATCCACTCCTTGTGACTTATAATATCCAATAAAACTATATGGGGTTCTTCGATATCACTATTCTTTATGCCTCATATCTCTGTTGACTGTCTCTGTTTCACATAGAAATACCGGAGCTGTGCATACAAAAGGAGATTACTCAACCACTTCTACTGTCATGGTAACAACTTTTATTGTTTTGATTTTTTTGATTTTGATGACTTAATTTTGTTTCTTTGCCTGTCCTTTAATTGCTTATAATTCTTGTATTCATTTAGAACTCTTACGTAATTTCTTATTATCTACTTTATTCCTGAGTAAAACTCACTCATCAAACTATTCATATTATCATTACATAACTTCTTTTAACAACTGCTTGTAACAACTCATCACCTTTGTTACTACCCTAATTTCATTAACATCTAATTTTCTTGACTTGTATCACCAATCTTCACCTGTTTAGTTAAAATAACCATAACCAATTGTATTTTTGTTTGACAAACTTAATGTATACATACATACAAAACAATGCATATATATTTGCGATTGTACAGCTAAGAAAATGAATTAGCTGTCGAAAACAGACTCTTCGCTGATCTACGTGTTTTGTTTTCATGAATGTCTCTGTTTTTCATTTCTTTTTACTTTCTTCCCTTGGTTTGTGTCCTACAAGGAGGGAGTGTGACGACTCGAACTGCTGCACATCGTTGTAACACGTTGCTCTATATTGAAACCGATCAGTCAGTCAGTCAGTCAGTGAGATATGCTTGGCCACTAGTTTACACAAGTTTTCATTACAGGACGAAAATCTATATTATTATTTTTGACTAAAAGATTTATATATTGGAGTGTACAAAACTGTTAAGAGATATCAAAATCTTTTTGGTTTTATCAAAATATCAAAAGATATGAACCTTGTAATTCAATATTTGCTTACATTAACTTGATAAGTCAGTCTTGGTGCTGTTCTAGCGCCTAAAGTATATCCTCGCAAACTCATAGGTTTTTTGCTGAAATCATTGATTCCTGTAGACTATAATAATCACGAAAAGTAGGGGAAAGTAAATAGATAATCAATCAATCAATCAATAAATAAATAATCCACAGGAATTGAAACCTTAAAGTTACTTGAGGGTTATATGTTGTTGGTCCAGCTAATCCATGATTACTAATCGGTGTTAAAGTTATGCCAAGACGATGATGTGGTATTGCTTCTGGATAAAGTAAGCGTTCTTGACATGATTCAAATGAAAACAAAGTTTTTCCTTCGGATAAAATTTCTGTATTGAATGTGTGCATAGAAAAGAAAATAAAAGCCGAAAAAATAGAGAATAAGATGAATGAAATAATACTATTCATTACCGCCATTGTTAATTCATCAAGACCTCAAAAAGACAAGCCAAACTTATTGTCCATTCCACGAATAAGAAGTAATAATAAACCAAATTCTGTAAGAGTGAGAAAAGTGAGTCTTTTGTAGGGGAAATCTAACAGTCACAGTTTCCAAGCCTCACATCTCTCTTTCTCTCTCTCTCTCCCTCTCTCTCTCTCTCTCTCTCTCTATATATATATATATATATATATATATATATATATGGAACAGGGATAAGAACTATCTACTGGACATTATCTTTATCGATCTTAATAAAGCATTCGATAAGGTATCCCATTTAGGTCTTCTTAGTAAACTTATAAGTTTTGGATTAGACCAACGCTTATAAGAGTGGTTTAGCGACTATCTGTTGGATAGAGGGCAGAAGTTAAAGGTTAATGGTGTACCATCAGGGTGGGAAGTAGTACTAAGTTGAGTACCTCCGGGAACTGTACTTGGCCCCCTGCTATTCCTATTATATGTAAATGAAGTGCCGAAAATTCTTATCTCATCTTTCCTATTATTTGTGGATGATTTTAGTTATGGAAAACTGTAAGTAATAATGATGATAGGTTGATACTACAAAAAGAAACTAGATAAATTAGGTGAATGGACTAACCTCTGGAGTCTGGAATTTAACCTCAAGAAAAGCGGGGTAATTCACCTAGGTCAAAGATCTTACACGTGGTACTCCTTGGGGAGCACAGAACTGCCAGATGTTAGGGGACAAAAGAACTTGGGAATTATTGTAAGCTATGACTTTAAAAAAGGCAAATTGTAATGCAGCCACAGCTAAGGCTTTTTGAATGCTATTGGCACTTCGAAGGGCATGTTCCAAGTACTCTACGCAACATGTGTCATACCTCATCTACAATAATGCATGCAAGCGGCAAGTTCACGCTTAAAAATGGAATGGAAATATCTTGGAAAGAGTACAGAGGTTATGAACCAAATTTGTTAGTGGTATCTCACACCTCCCTTTTGATAAGAGGATGGAACATTTAAATCTCTTTCCATTATCATATCGAAGGAAGAGAGGCCACTTAATTTTGACATACCGTATACTAAGGGGTGATTTACTTTTAAAACCTTTTCTCCCCCTTCTGGGATACATTTACGAGGTTACCACAAGAAGTTGCTTAAACCAAGATCGAACAAAATACGTGTGGAATTTAGATTCTCCCACGGAATGGTCAACGACTGGTAAACAACCAGGAACCTCTACTTCAAAGTCAAGAAGCGAGCACAAATTGGTTCATACTAGCTCGTTAAAATGATATTGGATATTGGACTTGAACTCCTTATCTGATCCAGTAGTAACAGTTCCATTGGTGAAAGCCTTCAAAGAGAAACTAAATCTCTGCAGAGACATATAGCCCAAGGATTAACATAGGCAACAAGAGCCTTCTATCCTTATAACTTGAATCTGAATGGTGCATAAATGAATCCATAGTTCTAACTTTTAAATGATTACTGACTCCAGACTGAATAAACATTGCACCCAAGGACATTTTGAAGGATCAGTTGGGACTTAGATAGTTGTGTCTAAATCACGTGGGTAGATACTTCATAACTCATTTTTAGAACCTGATGAAATGAATTTCACTAGTTAGCTTATTACCAGAAAGTCTCTTTGGAAAATTAGATGAGTATAGAGGAAAATCGCTAAAACATTTATGGCATGTAAAGAGAGTACGATTTATTCATCCTGGTTGGATAAAACACTTGAAAGGATTTCGTTGAACTTGAAATATGTTTTATTTCTGAAAAATGAAATATGTTGGCAAAACATGGGTAAAATGCGATATTATGATCGACTTTCTCATGCCATTCTACCTAGAGTGATGTTTCAGCACATTTTCAACCATTATTTTCTCTTCGGAAAAAAAGAGCTAAGATTGCTATTTGGTTCTTTATGAACATATTTCCAACAATTACGTAAATGTTGGGTTTCTGAGTAGTCAGCAGAGAAATGAGTGCCAGTCCGTATTTCATTGATATTACTTTCGTATTATCGAAGACTTGTGTGACAGAGTTAAACTATATCGTCTACTAACAACAATTCGACCATAGATTCCTCAAAACCTATTTGGGTCACAATGCTGTCATATATATTATATAGAGATTTGAAGCGAAGTGGAAAGAATTCAAGTGGTAAAATAAAATAAAAACTAGAAAGAACGTTATTATGACCAAAGTAAAGAAAGGGGTTTAACGAAACGCTTTTGAACACATAATTCAGGTTTCTGTTCATGTATAGCTAAAGCTTCGGCTAGCTATGCATAAGTGAAGAAAACGTTAACTTTTGGATCGATTCGATTTTGTCATGTAGATAACTTTGAAAGATGAATCACGTGGGGCTAAATGACCAGACTCTAACAGGTGATCACAAATAGACGACTTTGCAGTTCAACATTCGCTTTTCATTAACCAAACCGGATAGTGTTCAGCTACACGTTTTCGGAGATTACGCTTACAACGTCCAATATAAACAGCTCCACAAGAGTAGTAGCTGAACACTATCCGGTCTGGTTAATGAAAGGTGAATGTTGAACTGCAAAGTCGTCTATTTGTGATCACCTGTTAGAGTCTGGTCATTTAGCCCCACGTGATTCATCTTTCAAAGTTATCTACATGACAAAATCGAATCGATCCAAAAGTTTACGTTTTCTTCACTTATGCATAGTCGAAGCTTTAGTTATTCATGAACAGAAACCTGAATTATGTGTTCAAAAGCGTTTTGTCAAACCCCTTTCTTTACCTTGGTCATAATAATGTTCTTTCTGGTTTTTATTTTATTTTACCACTTGAATTCTTTCCACTTCACTTCACATCTTCATTCTTGTCGTAATCGTACTCCTAATTTTCATAATTTTTAGACAACACTTGACATTTTTGTTATAGAACAATCTTTAATATATTTGTAATTTATCCACTTCAACTCTACCCCTTATAACTTTTATCACATATATACGTACATTGACTGAGCGATTATTTAGTGCCACTTAATAACTTTTTTCTGTAATATAAATACGACTGTACAGTTGGCTTGAAAATGAAGTCGTTGAAAAGAAATTTCTTCGCTGAACAAAAGCAACTGTGTTTTTACTTATGAATAAATAGGTACTTTACTTACATGGCTGTTCAGGGTCATAAAAAGACACTTGTTGCTGGTTCCTGCCATTATAACATTCCAATTGCAAGAATCTACGATCTTACCTTTGATTCTTTCTATTGTACTTGACCCATCAAAAATACTCATAGCATACGCGACCTTGAGGGCCTTGACTACCGCGTCTAGGCAGACTGTTTGTGCGTTTAAACAATCGTAATTCAAATTCTATTCCTTCCTGGGCTATTTCTTCGTCTTCACAGCAGCGATAAATTGCAGCTGACACGTTCTTCACCGAGCATGTACAATGGTAGTAGGAAATACCTATCAATACAACTTTAAAGTCAATAAGATTCTTATCAGGCAAAATTCATTTACCCCTCGAATTGTATTATATCTTTTTCGCGAGTTTATGTGAACCTTATGGTTTCACGGCTCTCAATTCTTGTGGTTTTGGTGTTTCTTTTGGATCTTTGGTAGGTGTAGGTTCTATTTATACTCCCGAATGATACAACTTGCTGAACAGGGTTTAGAGGCTGACGGTATTGACTCTCGGGGATTGTACAGATTTTACTAACGTTAGATCTAATACCCACAACTTCTATAGTATTCGTTCCGCTTGGACCAAAAGCAAAGCGAAAGACTACAACTGATCGTCCAAATTACAAGATATACTTCGGGACCAACTCGGAGGGTGAGATGTTTGGACAATCCAATATCGTTTTTACGATCTAGTATAAACCAATTTGATTTCTTTGTGCTCGCCTCTTGATTGTGAGGTATATGTGCCTGATCTTCGATAAACTTCTGCGTAGCTCGTCCCGCCACTCGACTGTCGTAGTTTTGGTTGACTCCAAAGGGAGTAGTGCTGGGATTAATTATATGTGGTTTGTAGTATGAGGTGTGTTAAGACTGTTTGCTACTACTGTGAATGGAGTTGATCCTTTCACCAATAATCCTCCGATATCGTCGACAAGAGAAAAGAGATAGTAATAATAATAATAGTAGATATAATTAGTGAAGTTATTCAGACTAAGGGACAGAAACGAAAGTAGGAAAGCGTAACAACAGTCAGCTCATTAAGTTTGAAGAATAATATATATATCGGGAATAATGATAATAGTAATAATAATTAAAACATTAATAAGTTGTCAGGAGAGTAAGACGGGAGAGAATGTAAAGAAGTAAAACGACGAGTTTAATTGTCTACCCCTGAATGGTTTATGCGATTTTAAGGAGATAGGCCATTTGGATGCAGTCCTCATGTCGCTGCACGGTTGTCCAGCCTTCGCTTAAAGGCGTCCAAAGACGGTGCCATAGCTACATCTTCCTGTAAGGAATTCCAGGGACGGCAAACTCGCAGTGAAAAGAAGTGGTAGCGCACCCGGGTCTTTGCCCTCTGGTGAGCTATCCTTCTGGGATTTCCACAAGGTAGACTATACCTACTCAATGGCAAATCACCTTTGTTTGGGTGATTCTAGCCATTTTTTATTTTGCAGGCAGTAATTAATTCCCCCTTAAGCCAACGAAAGCTAAGTGTGAATAGGTTTAATTTCTTTAGCCTTATATCATATGGATTGTTTCGGAGACCGACCACTCCCTATGTTGCCCGTCTTTCCAAAAGGTTCGCGTCTCTTCTTGGCAGTGGGGGCTCAGTGATATTGTGCACTTCAATGTGTGTTCTGACGTATGTTTCGTACAACCTTAGAAAGAGGTCAGGAGTGAGTGCACCTAACTGTCTATGCCATGGCTCTTTTCCAATCCCTTCGAAAATAAATATGTTAAGCTATTGATCGTGCACGAACGTGACTCGAGGAAGTACCGAAATGGAGCGAATGCTTGACTGGAAGCCTTCAGCTAAACAAATCGACTTAAGTAGTGAGGATCAGCATCCAGTGTTCAGTAATGACTGCTGTGGTCAATAATTTTGGGGAATTATTTGCCGCTCCAGCTCACTCTCCCCTAGTGGTGTTGTCAGGACCCTAAGACAGAACCAGCCGAAAGTACAAAAAAATCGATGGCTCCCAATCGGCGAAAAACTCTTCCGAACGGCTTGCTGGAGTGCCTACTGGTCGTCTACCTATACGAATAGGGTATCTGTACATCTCTTCATTGGTTTTTGTCCTCTGGATCTCATGCTTCGCTTGCTTGTTGTCAAGTGCCCGTTGCACCTGGAAAAGAAAACAAGAATGCTGAAGACCTTGTTGGGGAAGATGTATAAAAGATAAAGTTTAAAAAATGACATGCATCTACCACAAAGTGAAGTAATGCGAAAAATAGAACATCGAAATTAGTGTATATCTAATTTTTTTAGTGGATGCAACATGCACGGTTAAAGAAAAGCTTTTTAATTGTGTTGCGCGATGCAATATAAAAAAATCGATATCTTAAAAGGAAAAAATAAATACACACCACAAATAAATAAGAATTGGGTAGATCACATCAATTAGTTATGTGATATAGGTGTGAAGATATTCTGGGAATCTCACGTTTCGTCCAGAACGCGTTTTCTTTGAGGGTTTGACAGAAGGTTCTGTGGCTTTCACCGTGCTAATGGTTTGTTCGAGAACTAAGGGATATTTGGTTTTTTGTGGACTATTGGGAACGCTCAACTCTAGGCTAATACGATTGCCCTCCAAGTAAGCCGGTTTCAGACGGTCAATTCTGACGGTGTCTTCGCGGCTTTTTCTTTCTAAGACATAGAATTTACCCGTACGTTTAATGATTTTATATGATCCGTCGTTTGGGGGTTCCAGAGGGGAAGGCACAGAGTCACGACGAACAAATACATGCGTAGAAGTTTTCAAACATGGGTGGACAAGGACGTCTATGGACTGTGATCGAAGGGGAGCAGGTTTAACTGAACGCATTGCGTCTGCAAGCCTACCGACGTATGAGGTGTGATCTAGGCTGGTCGGTAGCTCGAGGGAGAAGCAAACTCACCTGGCAGTCACAGTGTTGTGCCGTATACTAGCTCGGGAGCAGTACAGCCAGCATCGGTTTTCAAGGCGTTTCGTATCCCTAGGAGAACTAACGGTAGTGATCCAGTTCAGTTGGTACTGTTTGCAGCTGATAAACGAGCTTTCAGCTGTCTGTGTAGATGTTCTACCATGCCATTAGCTTGAGGTTGGTAGACTGTTGTTCTAAGGCACATACAACCTTTGATTTTAGTCGGGGCGAAGAATAAGTCGCTTTTGAATAGCTGCCCGCCATCACTTGTTATGGAGGATGGGAATCCAAAGTTTGCGATCCATCTTTCGGTAAAGACGCGTGCGACTGTTTCAGCAGATACATCCTTGAGCGGTACTTCTTCAGGCAATAGTCTGAAACGGTCAGTGCAGGTTAAGATATGGGTATATCCATGAGATTCTGGAAGGGGCCCAGCCAAATCTACGTGAACGCGTTCGAAACGAGCGTCAAGGATAAGAAAGCTGCCAAGAGGGATTTTAGTATGTCGTACTACCTTGCACTTTTGGCAAACCAAGCACGTTTGTGCCCATTCCCTTACTTCTTTATGAATGTCAGGCCAACAAAACCAACTAGTTACCAGCCTGATGGTAGTCCTGATACCTCGGTGGGATAAGCCATGTAACGCATCGAAGACGTTACGGCGATAACCTTTAGGCCTAATGGGACGAGGAGTACTCGTGGAAACGTCACATTTAATAGTATCTCTTCCCATTCCTAAGGGTTTCCCGGATAACTGCAGAGTTGTTTTCGACAACTCATGTTGAAGCCTGGTGTCTTCTTTTTGAAGGCAAGGCAGTTTTACAAGGTCTATGCCTTCTATTTGGGTGAGGGAACAAATGCGTGGCAAGGCATCTGCCACAGTGTTTTTTACTCCGGATAAATGGCGAATATCTGATGTAAACTGTGAAACGTGTTCCGGTTGTCGTGATTCGCTAGGTGAACACTTGTCTGAAGTTGAGTTCAGAGAGTACGTAAGAAGTTGTGGTCAGTGAAAACTATAAATTCACGACCTTCCACTGAATGTCGAAGATGACGTATAACACAGTGAATAGCCAGAAGTTCTCTGCCGAATGTGCTGCACTTTGTTTCTGCTAATTTGAAGGAGCTTCGAGAAAAGGCTGAGTGGTTGCTACTCTCTGTTGACTAGCTGTTGCAGAAATGCGCTGATTGCAGTGAATCGACCGAGATTCTTAACGGTGCCGTTGGATCCTGATACATTAGAAGTGTGGCATCCGAAATAGCGTTTTAACCTGCGTGAAAGCATTTTGAGCAGACGCGTCGAGTTCGATGAACTTGTTAATCCTCCGAAGAATGTCTGTTAGTGGCTGAATCAGAGGGACACATTTGGGAATAAACTATCGGTAATAACTTACCAAGCCGTTGAAAGTGCGAGGACTTTTCACTGTTTGTGGCTCTGGAACATTCAGTATCACCTCAGCTTGGCTAGCCAGTGGGCCAATGCCCTTGCAGTCAATGGTGTGGCTCAGAGAGTCGAGTGAGTCAACGTCTGTCTGACACTTTCGGATATTGATGATAACACCACCCAGGCGCAAACTTTTGAATACCAAGTGTCAATGGAGTTGAAGATTGAACGATCAATTCTTGGTTGTTTGCTCAAAATCAACTTCCCCAATTTTCGCGGAGGCATCAATACGACAGTCATCGTCTCATCGGTCGCTGTTCAGAAAGAAGAGTGAAACATCGTCAGAAGTAATATAATGATTTATTATTGTAATATTTGTTTACAGACCTTAGTTCGCTTATTCCTTTTATATGTTGGTGTAACAATAAAGAAATCTCAAGCGGCAGATCGGTGTTTTGGTTTTTTCGTCCGTTATAACTAAGCGTTTCTGAAATCTTCGAAGAACAGCGTGGGCCCGAGCGTAGCGAGAGCTGGGCATTAACGGTTTATGAGACGTGATTGACAGTTTCTGACGATAGAAACAGATCTGGCGGATTCAAACAGTTGGTGAAAGTTTGGATAGTCGCCGTTCATTTTTCCTGGTGCCGGTCAAGTCCTCTTTGAACAAGCAATATCTGGAACTTTTTGGAATTGGGTCAAGTTCAACAATGCCTGGGTCAAAGAAGGGACAGAGTGTCTTGGATACAAACAGGAAAGTAAGTCATGGTGACTTGTCTGTTAATTGTAACGATGTGTCTGATGTTAAGCATGACATGGTTGATGTTACTGTTTCGCCGTTCAGGGATAATAGGAACATCAAACTCCCTAAGTTTGAACCACGGTGTTTTGATGGAAACCCGGCCGATTATTTACAGTTTGTTAAGGAGTTTGAGATCATGCTGAGTAGTTTTTTATTAAGTGATGAATTGAAATTGATGTATTTGATGAGGTATTGCACTGGAGATGCTTCAAGAGCTATACAGTGCTGTAAGCTCATGCCCCCTAATGAGGGATACGCTGAGGCTATGAGCATATTACGTCAAAGGTTTGGAAGACCTTCGATGATTGTAAGGAACGTATACGAAGCTGTCAAAGGTAATGGCAGTCAACTTCAAGATGACTCCAAGGCACTCACTGAGTTTTTAGACAATCTTATGACTTACAAGAATACCTTGATTTCTATGAATTTCATGAGTGACCTCAACTCCAGCTCAGTCCTAGAGGTAATTGCAAGACGCCTACCTACGCGGCTGCAAAGGAAATGGGTAAAAATAAGCTCTCGTATAGAGGAGGAGGGTATCGAGCCAAGGTTCGATGATATTCTTAGACTGGTGAAGGACAGTGTCAACCAGGCGATGGGCAAATTCGCCAGCATTTTGCATTCTAAGGTAGAACCTAAGGAACCAGTGAATATAAGGAAGGCATTTGTGGTGAAGTCTCAAGACACAACGAGAAAGGATGAGTGTATTGTCTGCCATAACATGCATCAATTGAGTGATTGTAATCGCTTTATCGCTATGTCACCCGTAGAAAGGTTAAAAATGGCAAAGCAGAAGCGGCTGTGTTTCAGTTGTTTAAAGATTGGGCATACAAAGTGGAATTGTAAGGCGACAAATAAAGGAAGTAGTGGTTTAACGGATATGCACCCACTTCTGAGAACAGTGAACGAACCTGGGAGTTCGGTTAATTGTAATAGTATCTCTAGACCCCTTGACATCCCACAAGTTTTCTTAGGGGTATTACCAGTTAAGGTGAAAGGACCGAAATCTTCAGTAGAGACTTATGCATTGTTGGATAATGGTTCAGACGTTACATTGATAGATGCTGAACTGGCTGGTTGCTTGGGTATTAAAGGCCCAAAGCAACCCTTGGTTGTAAATACTTTCAATTCTGCGAAAACAGTAGTATGTGAGCGAGTGTCATTTCAGTTAGAATCCTTGGCTACTGGGGAGACCGTGGAAGTGGATACTGCTTACACTACCTCCAGTATGAAACTTGGCGAAGCTATAGTACCTAGTCGTGAAACGGTTGTCGGTAAGCCATACCTGTGTGACATACCTCTTCCAACATTGCAAGATGGAAGAGTGAGAGTACTCATTGGATGTAGTGTGCCAGAAGCTCACAAGGTATTAGAAGAGAGATTTGGAGGTAGAGATGATCTGTTTGCGACAAAAACACCACTGGGATGGACAGTGAGAGGACCTATACCCATAGTCCACATATCATCATTAGTTACAAACGATGGGGACAAACTAGAAACTATGATTAAAAATATGTATGACAAGGAGTTTTGTGACTGCGGTGTCCCAGGGAAAGGTCGTTCTGTAGAAGACTTGAAAGCAGTTAAAATAGCCGAGGACTCTTGTAAATACGAAAACGGGCGTTTCAGCGTTGGCCTACCATGGAGATTCAAAGATAGACAGTTGGTTTGTAATAGGAAAGTTGCTCTTAAGAGACTAATGGGTTTACAGAAGAAATTCCTGTCAGATGCAGAACTCTGGTCCAAATATAAGGAAGTCGTCGATAAACATATAGTGAAGGGTTACGTTGAAAGACTAGTTGATCAAAGTGAGCCAGGGAAGTGGTATTTGCCCCATCATCCCGTCTTTAACCCGAGGAAGCCAGGTAAACTCCGTGTGGTGTTTGATTGTTCTGCGAAACACGAAGGAGTCTCTTTAAATGATAATCTGTATAGTGGCCCAGATTGCGTGAGCTCATTAGTGGGACTGCTATTGAGATTCAGAAAGTTTACAGTTGCTGTCGCGGCGGATATTGAGGAAATGTTCCTTCAGGTGAAGGTGCCAGAGAGTGACAGAGATCACTTGAGGTTTTTGTGGTTTGATGACGGTCCTTGTGGTAAGGTGTCAGAATATAGGATGACAGTGCATCCATTTGGTGCCACATCCTCCCCATTTTGTGCTAATTTTGCTCTACGAAAGGCAGTGTCCACATTTGGTTCTAATGATTTGCTGGACGTCATAGATTGTTGCTTCTACGTGGATGATTGTTTAGCCTCCTTCGATGATGATAAGTCTGCAGTTAGATTTGCAACAAGCATCACTGAAGTGTTAGCTAAGGCCGGCTTTCGTCTAACTAAGTGGGTCTCGAACAGCCTAGACGTTTTGAAGCATATAGATCCAGAAGACAGAGCACCTACCGTACGAGATTTGCCTGTTGATACTCTACCAGTTGAACGCACATTAGGTATGCGATGGGATGTGAACTCTGATACCTTTGGATTTAGTGTTGGTGATATTGATAAGCCAGTTACTCGGAGAGGTGTGCTCTCTGTGTTGTCGTCCGTGTTTGACCCACTTGGATTAGTAGCACCTTATCTACTTCCGGCTAGGAGGTTATTTCAAGAGACATGCAGGAAAGGGTTACAGTGGGATGAACCATTAAGTGAGAGGCAGAGAGAAGAGTGGAAGGGGTGGGTTAACAGTTTAAGAATGCTGAATCTACATTCCGTCTCACGTCCACTTAAGCCGTCGAGAAATCATGATATAATTGACTTCCATGTTTTTTCTGATGCCTCTGAGGTTGGATTTGGTGCAGCCGTATACATCAGAACCACCTTAATGAATGATATAGATGTTAGCCTGGTGATGGGTAAATCCAGAGTTGCACCTCTAAAGACGGTTTCGATTCCGAGATTAGAACTTAATGCCGCCTTACTAGCTGCGCAGTTATTCACAACAGTGTGTAAAGAGTTGGATTACCCCAAGCATCCCGTAACGTTTTGGACTGATTCGATGTCTGTGATATATTATATACGCAACGAGTCAGCAAGATATGCATGTTTTGTAGCTAACAGAGTATCTCAAATTCGTGAACTAACCACTGTTGAGCAGTGGAGGTACGTACCGTCTGGAAAAAACCCAGCTGATCTAGCATCGCGAGGAGTTATTGATATGAATGTTGTTAAAAATAAGTGGTGGAAAGGTCCAGAGTTCTTGCTAAGGGCTGATAGTATGTGGCCTCGTAGAGAAGATGAACCACCGATAAACGAGTGTGCCTTGGAGTTGAAGACAAGTGTCAGTTTAACATCTACTCAAGAAAGACATTCAGGTTTACATCCACTTTTTAAATATTATTCTTCTTGGTACAAACTACTGAAAGCGGTTGCGTGGTTGACACGATATGTTACGTATTTAAAGGTCATGCATCTTGCGGGATACGAAAATATGAATGTGGGGCCTTTGAGAGTCGAAGATATTAGAAATGCAGAGTTAACGATTTTGAGGGCTGCTCAGTGGGAAGCGTGGGGTGAGATTACCAAGGAGGATAGTCCCGATTTCGCAGATTTCAAGGTGCGGTTAGATAGATTATCTCCGATAGTTTCCGAAGGGATCGCTAGAGTTGGTGGACGTCTACAAATGTTAGAATCGTCATATGAGACCCGTCATCCGGCTTTATTACCTTGCTACCATCCAGTCACTGATCTCATTATAAGACACTACCATGTTCTTGAAGGTCATTTGGGTACTTCGCAAGTACTATCAAGTATTCGATGTAAGTTCTGGATAGTGAAGGGAGGTACTGCTGTCCGTAAAATAATTGATAAGTGCATGGAATGTAAACTCCGAAATGCTCGTCCAGTACAGCAGATAATGGCACCACTCCAGCGTGGCAAGCTTCTGAAGGGAATTATCCATTTGAGTACGTTGGGGTGGATTTGTTCGGACCTTTTGTAGTGAAGAGAGGCAGAACCCTATGTAAAAGATATGGCTGTTTATTCACCTGTTTGAAAATGAGAGCTGTGCATATTGAGATGGTTCATACGCTAACTACTGATTCATTCGTGCTAGCATTACATAGATTTATAAATCGCCGGGGTGTACCGAAGATGATGTTCAGCGACAGAGGGACTAATTTTGTTGGCTGTCACGCCGAGCTTAAAGAATACTTCGAAGGTCCTCAAACGAGAGTTCAGGAAGAGTTACTGAAAAGGAACATCGAGTGGCACTTCAATCCACCACATGCCAGCCATAGAGGTGGGCTATGGGAAAGACTTATAGGAATTATCAAGCGTATTTTAAGCTCCATAATTAAAAACCAGAGTTTGAATGACGAAACGCTGGAGACATTTTTTTGTGAAGCTGAACGAATATTAAATGACCGGCCGTTATCACCTGTGAGGGACGACGTCAAGGATTTTGATGTGTTAACCCCAAATAAATTATTGTTATTGAGAGGCAACCCTGGCATAGAGGACGCAAGCGGGGAAGGAATACCTACGATTAAAAGATGGAAACAAGCCAGGCACATGAAAGATATATTTTGGAAAAGATGGTTTAAGGAGTATGTTCTAACATTGCAGACCAGGGACAAGTGGAAAAAGTTGTGCCGAAACTTAAAGGTTGGTGACATAGTATTAGTAGCAGATAAATGTGCCACAGGTAGGTGGCCTTTGGGAGTGGTAGTAAGGCTGATCTGTAGTGGTGATGGATTGGTGAGGACGGTTGAGGTGAGAACTAGTTGTGGCATGTTGGTGCGAGATATCAGAAAACTGTGTCTCCTGGAAGGTGCTGAGAGTAGAGAGTCGGAGGATGAAACAATAGATGATTTTCCAACCTAGAGCGTCAACCTGAGAAGGGTTGTAGGCGTACTGCTGTAAGTCCTACAATTCTTCAAAGGGTAGCGCATCAATGAGCAGTCTAATGTGCTCGGTGTGTGATTTTGTACATATGTTCATATTGTATATACTGAATTGATATCATCTGTCATCTAGCTGTTGGTAATTCTGTTTGTGTCCGGACATTCCACAACTTACAATCGTCAACCTGTGAAGGTTTGTAGGCGTACTGGTGTAAGTCCTGCAATTCTTCAAGGGAATTCCATCAAGACATGAAATGCGAGTTTGTGTGTACTGTTTGTATATACGTGTGGTGTGTCATATCAATTGGTGTTTTTGAATTCATTGTGTTTACTCGTTGTTTTCGTACCTTGTTGTTATTGCATAATTTTGTTAAAATTTTCGTCGTGATTACTTCTGAAGTTGTGTCCAGTCTTCTACATCCGTGAATGAATTGATTGATGTTAAGGACAGCAGATGGGTCGTATACGCCGGGGAGGAGGCTATTGCTGAGAATGAAATGCACACGGAGATAATTGTTAGCTGCGGTCCGACACGCCGGGGAGAAAGAGTGTAAACGACTGAGGCTCGCATGCGTCACCGCTACTAGAACTGAGGCAGAATGAGTGACAAGCGATTTCAGTGGTAATTGGTAGTGAGTAGATAAGAGGATGTGCGTAGAGTATCGTGAGGTGGTGCTATGGTCACGTTGCATTCTGCAAGAGTCATTCTAGCAAGTGGCGATTGTGTTGCAAGATGTCAAGAGGAGGTCTCTGTCTGGAGGCGCAGGTCGTCATTGATGTGTGAGATTGTGCTGTGGGTATGCTTGTGGTGTGTTGGCTTTTCTGTTTGTTTTCCATTTCAGCTCTGTCCGTGTGACCCAGGTTCTCGCAATGGCATCCAAGTCAACGTGCATTGGTCGTGAAGGAAAAAAGGGTTGGATCCCTTTTTTGCCGGGGAGTGTCAATGGAGTTGAAGATTGAACGATCAATTCTTGGTTGTTTGCTCAAAATCAACTTCCCCAATTTTCGCGGAGGCATCAATACGACAGTCATCGTCTCATCGGTCGCTGTTCAGAAAGAAGAGTGAAACATCGTCAGAAGTAATATAATGATTTATTATTGTAATATTTGTTTACAGACCTTAGTTCGCTTATTCCTTTTATATGTTGGTGTAACAATAAAGAAATATCAAGCGGCAGATCGGTGTTTTGGTTTTTTCGTCCGTTATAACTAAGCGTTTCTGAAATCTTCGAAGAACAGCGTGGGCCCGAGCGTAGCGAGAGCTGGGCATTAACGGTTTATGAGACGTGATTGACACCAAGTCTAAGTGTCTAAAGTGGGTTTCCTTGTCTGCTAGTCGGTAGGCTATGCTCACTAGGGATACGAAACCTCCTCTACAATTGGATAAAATCATTTCTGTATGACAGGAATCAGACAACTAGAGTTGGCTCAATGACCTCCAGACCTAGACCAATCAGCAGTGGTCTCATCCAGGGGAGTGTATTGGGACCCCTTCTATTCATTATATACATAAACAGTATATGTGAATGTTTTAGTATAGGCAAGCCAATACTGTATGCGGATGACTTGAAGGTGACATATACCTGCACGAATACAGATATCGGCCCAACTGTGAACTCCATACATGAAAAATTAATAAAGATGGATAGATGATGTGACACCTGGAGACTCGAGTTTAATGTTGAAAGGTGTGGATGGCTCTGCATAGGCTGTTCCAACCTTGAACTCGACCTAGCAATTCAGGGCCACAAAATCCCCAGACTCAAATCTGTACTAGACCTAGGACTGAAATATTCACACAACCTATCATTCTCAGAGCATATCTCGAATCAAGTGTCGAAATCACGAAGGCTTATTGGTTTCCTACTCAGGAACTTCTACAGAAACGAATCCAGAATACTACTGTACAAAGTTTGTGTGCGCCCACTCCTAGATTACTGCTCATTCATATTTAGTAGTACACGCATAGAAGACAAACTGAAAGTAGAAGGAGTACAGAGGTACTTCACGCGAAAACTACTCGGAACCGATAACGGCACAAACTACTCTACCAGATGTGAAATCCTGGGACTAGAAACATTATGGTTAAGGCGACTGCGACTAAATCTGGTACTCTTCTATAAGCTTCTTAACCAAATAGTGTATACCCCTGCTAACTATACTCGGTTCTCAGGTGAGACAGGATACAACCTTAGACATACTAAAGGTACAGTGGCTTTAGAACCATGTAAGACAGCCACAAGGCAAAAGTTTTTCTTGATTAGGTACGCCCAAATATGGAACAAACTACCTGAGAAAACGCGACTAGCAAGCACATTGGCCTCCTTTGAAAAGGCACTTAATGACACACTAAGTGAGTTTGTAATTGATACCAGTGCTAATTCCCATGTAAGAGTTTCAGAAATCATAGGCCCATTTAATGTATGAACTCAGAGACTACACCTGTTGTTTGTTTTGCCCCTATTTATAATTCCAGACAAAAAAGCAGCAGTTATGACAATAACACCCATTCAATCAAGAGTCGATCAAACTATGTCTACCCGATACAAAGGGCGAACCATAACCAACATACGAATGAAATATGAGAAAACAAGGTAGAAACTTACCGCAACACCACATGAAAAGATAAAACTTACTTGAACGTCATTCATAATCCACCAACTTGTCTCCTTCCCAAAAAGAATGCGGCGATGTTTTATCCAAAATGGCGAGGAAATACATAAATCCACAGCTGCTGCAGTAAACACTCAGTGGGGGTAGGAGCCAAAAAAGTAATCCATTCAAAGCATATGTATACTTCACATAGACACGGAGACTCTGTAGAATACGTCATAATCCAAATCACTGCCTATACAGCGCCAATAAACCTGGATATCTATGATATAACGAAAACATGCTGAGAGCTGCATCTCAGATCAAGTTGATTCATTCGATGGTAATGATCTCCTCCTGCATGCCTTATGCGACATCTTGAGTGGAATGGTTCGCAGTTATTCTGGTACTAGATCGAAAAGAATAAAAAATTCACCGGTTGCTGAATCAAAATTTTTTTTTTTTTTTTTTTTTTTTTTTTTTTTTTTTTTGATTAATTCCAAACCTTTTATCTCATAATCACTCAAATTCCAGGAACGATCCAACTCTACCATTTAAAGACGCTGGCGAACATGCTGTAAATGAGCATTCATGATCTGAAATGAAGAAGCAACTGGTTTTCAAACAGTTTTCAACATTTTACTCAACTTACGAGTACAGTCCCCCATACAGAAACAAATGGCGCAAACGGAGAATTCTGGAATCGACCTCGGCACCATTTGATGCAGTAAAACAACCCAACATGACCTTATCTAGTTTACGCCTCCACGATCAAATTTCTTTCCTGTTATGAAACTACGATAAGAATGCTGAAAAATGGAATAAATATATTACTGATCTCAACATAATACATCAATAATCTTTAAGCCAAGGGTGTTGTTCACAACAAAGTTATATAGGAGAATTGACTTCAAGCTTTATTTTTCCCAGATATCTGTATTACATTCATCTGATGTCTGGGTTTTTTTTTAATGCGAAGACAATATTTCTATACCCCTTTATGTGCTACACAAACAGACTTCATAGCAGACTGTTCCGACTAGCTCTAATGTCAGAAAGAACAACCAAACGGTGAATTCATCATACATGAAGTTATGTGTGATTTATATAATAACTTATCCATGTCTGTACAATAGGTATGTTCCTGCATAAATAGGGAGAAATATATTAATATTATCAAAACAATATTTATGCATGCCTATACAATTGGTGTACCCTACATAGCTAGGGAAAAAATGTACCTTATTATATTATCTTTACTACATATGCTTATTAATATTATGTGTAACTTATCGAATTGATGATGCCTTTAAACTGGCGTCCCTCATGTAAAAAATGAGAATATATTATTATCATTATTGTCTGAACTGGCAATGAGGCAGTCGTCTAAGTGTGCATTTGCAAAGCCGAGACCGCTAAATATTTCGTTGACGAAGCGTTGGAATATTTGTGCTGCATTCTGGAGACCGAACGGCGTGTAGGGGACTGTCAGGAGATCTCATTAACATTACAAATATGCGAGTTAAAATCCAAGTCAATGAGATGATAGAGTAACAATATATTATCCAAAAGTGCAGTAATGAGTTATATTAATAAAAAGGTTACTTGGATATAATGTTAAAGTTCGCGGTTACAAATTATTCATATAATCCACAGGAGCGTTCACTGTTGGAATTGAGTCTGCTGGTAGATGCTGTGGACCGGTTGTAGAGTTGTCTTCGGATAAGGATAATAGACTCCTGAAATGAATCCAAAGTATACAACACAGTATGAGTGGAGCGAGTAAGCAGTAATGGCCAGAGAGAAGGCGAAGCTTCCAACAGTATAGTGTATTTCGAACTGTACACGGAAGTTATATATCTTTAAACATGAATCGTTTTAAACAAAAATCATGTTCAGTGTCTCTAAATTCAACAACTAACAAAAAGGATACAATCATATTGTTATGTACTTCACACTGTTTATACATTTCTTTATTGAACAGGAAATTTACGTTCATCGTACACCTTAGAAGAATGATAAAATAAAACTGAGTTCAACTGAAATCATGGAAACAAGTTTACGTTCGTCATACATTTTAAAAGAAGTTCCTTTAGGGAAGAATTTATTCTAAGTGCGAATAGCATAAAGGTTCTGCTGATATCAGTCCTGTAATATCATTTTTCACTTTTTATTTTTGATATTGTAGAGTAAATTAGGTGAAACATTGTACGAAATATTGATAACTCCATACTCTGTGATAAGTACTGTATAGGAATAAAGTAAATTATTATTATTAAAATTATAATAATTACTATTGTCATTAATTATTTTTGTTATCAGTTTTGAAAAAGTAAACTAATATGACAACAAATTACTTATGTTGACTTATGTACATAAATATTCCCTGCCAGCAAGCTCAATAACTTGTTGATATTAGATAGTTGGAGGTATTCGGCCAAACGAGGCTTTGATGGGACCAAAGGTTTCTTCTTAATTGACACTCACCAATCAGAAAGGCGTATCTGCACCCTTGGAGGGAGTAATTGATATCCCTTCTGAGATTCGAAGTCGCGACACCCAGTGCCGCATTTAGTCGAATACATTACCCTGATGGTAAGTCAACTAGAATAGTGGTCAATTTGCACACTTTACTGATAGAATCCAGTCTGCGCCAAACAAAGGTCTCGACACACTGAACTAATAATTGACTAGTGTCCGATCAAATTACCAAATAACTTTGAAATAGAATATACTGATGTAGGGGACTAATATTAGAGTTCACTAACATTCCAAGTATAAAAGTAATAATCCAAGTCAGTGGAGTGTTAAATCACAATATATTACCAAAAATACAGTGACGAGTTATAGCAACAAAAAGGATTACTTGAAGATAACGTCTAAGTCCTCGGCTACAAATTAATTATATAATCCACGGGCACGTTAATTGTTTGGACTGCGTCTGCTGTAGCTGCTGTGTTCCGGTTGTAGAAATGTCTTCGGTTGAGAGTAGTAGGCTCCTACAATAAATCCGAAGTATACAACACGGTGTGAGTGGAGCAAGTAAGCAGAAGTGACCAGGGAGAAGACGAAGTCTCCAACAGCAGAGTGTATTTTTCAATTGTACACGGAAGTTATGTATATTTCAACAAGAAGCGTTTTAAACAAAAATTATGTACAATATCTCGAATTTATACAAGTAACCAAAAAGTGTACAATCACATTGTTACGTGCTCAACACTGATATTTCATAGGTGTGATACAGGCGGCAAATTGGTTAATAAAGCAGGATTTAATGAATTGCTCAAGTTTCCGTAGAACTCTTCCTCAGCTGTATACTACTCAACATATACTGATATATATATATATATATACTATTGGAAATACATTGGGATATAAAATTGATCAGCAGCTTAACTCCGTTGAAATAATCATTCAAAACGACATGTGTAAAAATTATATGAGCGTAATTTTCTCAGCACTGTTCACTAATTACGGAACCTTCTGTCAACTGACACCATGAAAAATTTTCAAGTATGTTAAAACTTTTCTGTACGTAAACCTCATAATTTATTTAAACTTAAAGCAAGCAGCTGAGATGATGAGAAGCCAATGAAATAATCAATGATGGTGCCCATATCTTCCTTTCTGTGAAGCTGGTAGTTCAAATGAATATGTAATACTTGCAGCAATGACTGATTAGAAGAAGAGCTCTTATTTCTCAAAATTATCCTATCTCAAAATGGATATCTGGGAGGTTATTTTGGAGAATAATATGAACGTGGAGCCAAAAAGAGAAGATTGCAATTCAATGACAAAAATTCTTTTATATAAACGTTTACTTCAGGGGAGTCTTATCGGTAGATATACTAAAGGGGAGAATATCTAGTCCCTCATAAAAGAAGTTTCTTGTAGAAACACTAAGAGTGATATTCTTTAGCCGCCCGCTACTTATAAGCAAGGTGAAGGAAAAAAACGGTCCTGCGCATGGCAATTCCAATGTGCATATATTAATTAACCCAACTTGAATGCAGACAGGCGGCAGTGGTTCAATGAGAAAAGCCATCCTATGTTGTTAAGTAAGCGACAAACAAAATCTATTCATAGCTCTATGCTACCTCATCTCGTGGATACGCAACAGAAGATTGATTTTAACAAGGCGGCTTTCAACATCATCTACCGTGTACCAACTAAGCTTAATTTCACTTCACTAGTTCGGCTATTACACATTATTGAGGCTGGCTGTTAAAATATACATTAAGAAACCTAACTTATGATGCATCCAAAAGAAGAAATTGGTTGAGAAGCTTTCCTTACCCCGCTGACTGCCCACCAAGCGTTTAATGATCCTTAATTTGTTGTGTGGAGTCCTCAAAAATAAACTTATCTAATTTTTACTACTATTTAAGAAATGAACATATTGTACATTACTTTGTTTTAATCATAATCTCTGTACTTTGAACTTCACCTCGTTTTTGAATGGAAATATAGTTCTGCCTTCGACTCTCCATCTTCTCCACCATCTCAACTGCCATCGATCAATTCTAACCACCTGCTTTCTATCTCAAATTTTCGCAGGAGCACCGTAGTTTCTTCCTACGTACTTTGATCGAACTCTGGCAACACCAGCATTGGAGAATTAGTATTGGAGCAGTCTTCTCGCAATACCTGTGGAGTCTCTTACGTGAATTGTGGATTTTGGACCTTGTAAATACCCAAGTAACAAAACTTTAATATATTCTTCCAGTAACTTAACCGATTTGGTATTTTATTTTCTATTTAAATTTGGGATACTAAGCTAACAGAGTCTAAGGTCCACCACAGTTGTTGTAGAGATTTCTTTAATTTTATTTGATATTCTATTTGCTATTACGTTTTTATGCTTATTATTGTTGTTATAACTTGAGCGTCTTTTTTGAACTGTTGTGGTAATTCCATTGTGATCTTAACAAATCGATTATAAGTGATTAAAGATGCCTATTACTGGATTACTGGACAAAGAATATTCCCATTTTCAATAACTTGCTCTTCATCAGGTTCTACAATTATATATACATACACAATAGTGAATGGATGAATGAATTAGTGTTATTATTAACAACAGTGATGTTGTTCAAATAACATTGAATCAATAATAACATCAATGGATTACAGTTCAATAGCATCAACATAAAAATACACACTGAATATTAGAAAAATTAGGAAAGATAATAATCATACAAATTCATGAATTTATAGGCTCAACAGAAGGCCCCGAACAAGGTATTAGTAGTGGCTGGCTTGACTTGCTTATTCTGCACACAGACCAACGGTTGTTTAATGCGAATTGCGAAGGCCTCATCTGTTTGAAGAATTCGGTTCCTGGATGATTTTGGCAATTTGTTCGATACCTAATAGATGATAGAGGTCTCCTCAATGCTGGCTGGCTTTGTGGCCAGTCTGGACCAAATGATCTTATACACATTTTCATAGTTTCATTCCAATCCACTACAAGAGAAATCTTGCGACGACAATCAGCCACAGGGTTCGGGCTAAATGTTTGGAAGAGGTAATTAAAGATAAACTAACGATTGCATATGATACCTTGATTGAAAACAGCCATCCAGACAAGTTCACCAGGAAGCATATGACTGAGAAACCTGGAAAGGAATATTCACTCAATATCCGTAAACAAGAAGCCTTTTCACACACGCTGGAATTCAAAGGCGGTATATCAGGCGAAGTAATTACGAGAAGGTTAAGAAAATAAATTCAAATATCTTCTAGTGCTGGGAAACTGCAAGTCTCATCGTCTTCACAATTGATAGTGATTCCTCAGTTGAAAGATGAAATACCTAGACTAGACTAGCCACTTCTATATACCACAGGTAGAGTGTTTTCAACATTCTTCTACGGCAGAAACTCACACCTTACGTACCGAAAAGCTAAAGCTTTGTGTTCAAAAGAAGAAACTAGTCCAACCTCTTAATTTACCATGAATGTGGTTCAGTTAGGTGCCTAAGTTTGTTTGTTTTCTCATTCCCATCATTGTTCGTTCACTCACGGTTATAAAGACTATTTGAAATAGGCAATAAAGCGGTTTATAAAGCAGGATTTAATGGATTTATCAGATCTCGGTTGAACTTTACCTCAGCTGAATACTACTCTACATACACGGATATATATTTATATATACTATTGGAAATACATTGGGAGATATAAGATAGATAAAGAAATTCACTTCGTTGAATTAATCATTCAAAACAACAACATGTTTCTGCAAGTCGTGTTCAGACAGATAAGAGAGAGAGGGAGTGTGATAGATTAAAATTAAGGTGAAGTGCATCACGCCTCAACTGTATCGCTTAGATAAACAATTAGTGGAAAGGATAAACTTCAAGCACCATTAAGTACCAATCACTAAATGACCTCAAACTCACTAATCATATAAAGGAGGCGTTAATGGTTATGCAAAGCATATATTTATGAACAAAACTGCACAAATATGTCTCATAGGATACCTTTCTGTGACATGTGGTAAAAACATCTCCCAAGGGATTATACGAGTATCAATCAATTGGAAAGTTACACCACATTCTATACACATGTTCATCTAAATGACTATGAATGACAATATCCTTTTCAGGTTGATTGATGACCCTTATCCTGTCTTTGAACCTTCCCCAAAAGAAGCCTTCTATAGAACTGACTGATGTATCCCTCTATAACGGGATCCATAAAATCATCAGAAATATTCAGTCTGTGGTGAATATATCCAACGGACAATAGAGAGTTATAACTTCTCCACTCATCCACGTGTAGGGTGACACCTCCTCCTCCTAGTAATGAAGTGACTCTTTTCATTTCTCATGACGCGATATCTCTACAGTGCTGGTGCCACTCAACTCTTCATAGGAGACTATTTCCTCTGTTCCGCCAGCTACACCTGTCACAGGCTGTTTTAAAACTCACCAACTACACATATACAAAATCTTGATTAAGGACAAATGGGATCTGGTAAAAAATCTTTCTACGAAATATTACAAGCATCAGCTTACCTTCGCTGACATTTGACTCGAATCAAGCTGAAGTGAATCTTCAACTCGCATGTATCAAACCCAATAGACCACTCAGGATCACTCGCTGATTAGTAGTTAATGATGCTTAGAGTTTATTTAACCCAGTCTAATTAGTCATTAGAGGAAGAAGTTCAACATATCAAATGCTGCGAACTGAATGATATTAGTAGTAATAGTTATAATAATAATAACAATAATAATAATAATACTTCTGAAACGATTAAAGATAGTGCTACTGATGAAAGATAGTTTTAATTAAATCAGCAATAATAGCGACAAAAGGTAGAATAAAATATAATAATAACAGTGAATAAGTAAGATGTATTAGCTTGGTCGATTCAGAGTGACAACCATCTCCCTTTGTACACAGATTATCATTATTGTTTCCTTTAGTTCCTAGAAGAACATAGGGCTTCAGCCTCGCGTCTCTCTGCCAACGTTTTCACCTGGCTCCACGTGTGCACCCATGCTTTCATCTCCTCTTCACATGACCTCCTCCATGTCAACCTTCAATGAGCGACTCACCGCATCCCATTCCTGTTCCACTATGGTGCCTGACTTGTGATGTTTCTTGAGGGATTCCTCAGAGTATGGCCAGCCAATCCACCTCCATTTCTTCCTTCCTATTTGTTTCACAATCGGTTCCTGCTTGGTTGGCTTACTCCCAGAGATTCCTGTTGCTTGTCGTCTCTTGACAGCCATCTGGTCTTCGACGAAGTATTGAGCGAAGACGGCTGTTGATGAAGGTCTGTAGTTTGTTTGAAGTGCTCTTCATGACGCGACAAGTCTCTGATCTATAAAGTAACACTGACTTCACATTGGATTCGGAAATCCGGACCTTATTTTTCATTCTGAATGCTGTTGACCTCCACAGGAACTAGAAGGTAAAGAAACGACGCCTTTCTTTCCCGATCCTTGCTTTGACAACCTGGTTTATAAGCTCGAATTGCAGAAGTCTCATCCGCGATTTCAAGCATCTTCCTGTTTGCTTGTTTGTTTACTGATAACAGTGAATGACTTGACAGCGTCGATATTATGTCGTTTTGAATGAATCATTCAACGTAGTTTGATTATTGAACAAAAAATATTCTTTTCGATAACCCCTTCTTCATCAGGTTCTGCAGTTGTATATCCATCCATAATAATGAAACAATCATTGATAGACATTGACAAAATCAATGGGTTTATTTTAAAGAGTAATATCGAATCATTTGGATCGGAATTCAAATAGTTACTTCCACTAGGATTTGTAATAGATCATAGTCAAAAATCTCTTTGTGTACGTAAATTGAACGCCAATATTACAAATTGAATGACTGTCAACGACAACGAACTCACAGTGGTAATAAATTCGCATGAGTCATGTTTATCATACTAAATTCGAATCATATTGATTATGAACTTCAAATGGATTGATGACTGTTATGTACTCGTCGCTAAATTGTTATTATGGTCTGGTCGAGAAACTAATAGTCCTGACGCGAGAAGGTGGAAATCAGAAGACCAGTAGGTTTGCGATGATACTTCTATTGTCCAAACACAAGGTGACGAAAATAAAATGGTCTCACACCAAAGTGGTAAGTAAGTAAAGTAGTTGTAAAGTAGTTCACACAAATTGTGTGAACGAAATATATATATATATAGCAAAATATATATCAGACATGTCAAACAACCATATATGGATATATGTCACTAAGCAACGGACGGTCAACAAACACTCATATTATATATAATATAAATGGAATATACATTGGTAAAGGAGACAGGTTCATACAAGTGAAGTGGTCACAGACTAAGCGAGCAAACAGAAAGAGAGACCAACATACACACACATAAATATATATATGTGGATACATATCAATGACTGGTGATGTGAATGACGGAGGGAGAGAAGGAGAAGAATTTGGCGGGGGGTAGGCGGTTATATGCGTTGTATGCGTGTCAGTGTGTGTAAGTTGACGACCACGTTTAAATATGAAAACAAAAGGTTATTTAATATAAGTGTAATGAAAACGAGTAGGAGAAACTACGTCTTTAGGATGTAGAACCATATCCTAAAAGGCTGATGAATCAAGGTGTCAATGAATTTTCAGACTACACAGCAAGCCAGGACAGTAATTATTAGTGGTTGGACCCGTTTCTTCTCCACACAGACCACCGGTTGTATCAGGCGAATCGTAATAGTCGCTTCTGTTCAAAATATACAGTACCTGGATGTTTTTGGAAATTGATTTGGTAGTCGGTAGATGATGGAGAAGGACTGTTCAATGCTAGCTGGTTTTGTGGCTGATTTGGATCAGGTGTTGCGGAGTGGGCACGAGAAATCAAGTTCCTAGAGCGACGGCCAGTATAACTCACTCCACCTCAAGTGGAATTGTGAATTGGTAGATAAAACTAGAGGTGACCAGTCTAGTGTGGGTATTTCATCTTTCAATCGGCGAATCGCCATCAGTTGATTAGACAATGAGACTTGTAGTTCACCAGCACTAGAAGTTCTTTGAACTGATTTTCTTAACTTCTTCGTAATTATTTCGCTTGGTATATCGGCCTTGAACTGCGGTTGTATGTAAAAATGTTTCATGTTTACGGATAGCGAGTGAATAATCCTTTTCAAGTTTCTTACTCATATGCTTCCTAATGAGTTTTTCAGGGTAGGTATTTTCAATCGAGGTATTATGTACAGTCCTAAATTCATCTTCAGTTACCTCTACTGAGAATATAGCTCTAACTCTGTGAATGAGTGTCTTTACTAAATTTCTTTTGTACTTGATAGGAACGAAGCTGTGAAAATGTGTATATTGTCCTGCCCATGTGCTAACCCTATGCAAATTTCTCTTTATACTACCATATGGTTTCCTTGTAAGGAGGATATCTAGAAAGGTGATAATTATATTTTAGGATTCTTATTCCCACCTGAATTTCAAAGGAGAATGTACTGCATTGAATTGAGTTATTACTGTGTTCCTATCGGAATAATTATCACGACGAATGAAGGTGTCATCCATAAACCAGCAATAAAATGAGAATTTTCTGATAGGGTTGTTCAAATGAACATTTTCTAGTTGGATTAGAAAGAAATCGTCCAACATGAGACACAGTGGGAAACCTATTGAAATTTCGAATGGGCATCTTTAATCAACGTAGTTTATTTGCTTATCAATCTTATGTCTCCCAATGTATTTCCAACAGTGTTTGTGTGTATGTATATCTGTGTATGTCTAGAAGTATTCAGCTGAGGAAGAGTTCTACCGAGATATGATAAATTCATTAAATCCTGCTTTGTTGCTTATTTGAAATTAATATCGTGAAATAAATATTTCCAATACTTCTGATAATTTAAGCACAATTTACGTTAGCTTATCTTACTACTTATTACCATTTCAGTAACTTGTCTGTTAACTCATAAATCACTGCGTTTAGTCATATGAAAGCTGTACCCAGTGAGAAATAGTCAAAATATCATTTCAACAGTTGACTCCAGGACACTGATGAGACTTTTTTTGTTTGACTAATAGCGCCTAATCATCAGGATCTTCTTTCAGGACTTATCTCAAAAATTTTTTCAATGATTTATTTGATATGAACCGATGTGTCAATCTGCACATCCAATAATTAACAGAACCCAAATAACCTCAATTTCTGTTAAATTCTGATCACATGTGATTAAAGAGGTATAGCAATAAGGGTAAAATTACCAATTATATTATAATTAATAATAATGATAATAATTACACTAACCTGTACTAGTTGTCAATAATTAGACGTGATTTTCATGCAGTTTATTGTTTAATAATGTCAAGTAGAAATCCTCTAATACGTGGTGTATAGACTGTATAGATTGTGAGTTGGTGTGTGTGTGTGTGTTTGTGTATGTGTGAGTGAGTGATTCTGATTTTTTTTTATCATAGTACTCACAGATTTAAAAAATCAATACGATTGACCTGTTCGCTGGCCTTTTTACACATGTATTATAAGTGTGGTGTGATTAACACAATTGATTGAACTGAACTAAAGGCATAGTTTGGAAAGTGATACCACTATTTTGAAGGCAAATCAAAGACTAACATCAACATGCTGCAGTCAAGACAAGTCTACGGAGCTGTTGCCTACAGCAATAAAAGCAGTCAACATCACAATAAGAACACGATGAGCCAATCTACTTTGGATAGTGAATTTAGATTAGATCTGCTGAAAACGTTTAATAATATGAATGTAACTTTGAGTTTAGCGACATGTGAAATGGATGATGCAGTTTCAAGCCTTTCCAGTACTCATCATTACGGGGATAATACCATTAGTAATAATAATAATGATAATAATCATGAGGATGACAATCCTCATAAATGTAGTGGTCTGGATGATTCAATCACTTATACTGTTAACGCCAGTAATACTACTACGGATATTAATAATAATAATAATAATCCACACAAAAGAACTCAGCATCGATTATTTATTGGAAAAGAGAAAATCAGAAATTTTTTCATATCTTATGAATTTTGGATTTTTATTGTACCACTATTAATTACAGTGATATTTGTCATATTCTTATCTATTTCCTTTGGTTATGCGTTTATCTCAAATTCATCAAAAGTGGATGAGGATAAAGAACCCTGTGGGAGTCAAAGTAAGTTTTAAGTCTTTCTTTATTTATTATAAAGAAAAAGCACAGTTGCTATTTTTCTTTTTTGTTCAGCGAAAAAAAATATAGTTTCTTTCTAGCGAATTCATTTTTAAGCTGTACAGTCATATTTTTGGAATATTATGGAAAAAGGCATTAATTTGGTACTATAAATTGGCCAGTCAATGTACGTATTATGATTGTTATTATTTCCTTTAATTCCTAGAGGAACATAGGGCTTCAGCCACGCACGTCTCCATTGCGTTCGGTTCTCTGCTAGAGTTTTCACCTGGCTCCAAGTCTGTCCACATGCTTTCATCTCCTCTTCACACGACCTCCTCCTCCATGTCACCCTCACACTAACGACCGACTCGCCGGTTCCCTTTCGGCGGGTTCCACTCGATCTATGGCTTGTCTAGTGATGTCACTTGATGGTTTGTTTCCTCAGAGTATGACCAGCCAATCCACCTCTATTTCTTCCCGCCTTACATGTTGCATAATCGGTTCCTGCTGGGTTGGTTCGCTCATAGCCAGAGATCCCTGCCTGTTGCTGATCTTTTCTGGTCGGACATCTGATCTTGAATAGTATTGAGCGAAGGCAGTTGTTGATGAAAGTCTGTAGTTTGTTTGAGGTGCTCTTTATGACATACTGGTCAAGTCTCTGATCCGTATAGTAGTACTGACCGATATCACATTGGAGTTGAAAATCTGGATGTTATTTTTCATGGTGAGTGCTGTTGACGTCCACACAGACTTGAGACTAGTGAAAGATTGTCTTGCTTTTCCGATTCTTGCTTTGATATCCTCGTCAATTCCGCCTGTAGCTGAAACGATGCTTCCCATGTAGGTATTATGAGAATAGAGGTGATTAAAATGTGGATGAATTACAAAACTTTCAACGATTATTATATAATTGAATTGACGTTAAGATTAGGTCAAGTTTTATCCACAAAATGAAGAGTATGATGGTGATGATAACAGTAAAGACGGCGAAGATGAAGTGAAGACGTGGAATGAATTCAAGTGGTAAAATGGAAATAAAATAAAAGAACATTGCTATGACGACGGTAAAGAAAGGAGTTTAACAAAACGTTTTTGAACACATAGTTTAGGTTTTTTCCCATGTATAGGTAGCTAGAACTTCACCAGGCTATGCATTAATGGAGAAAACGTGAGCTATTGGAGTGACTGGATTTTGTCGTGTGGATCACTTTTCCATTAACTGTTAAGGCGTTTAACAAACCGAGCACTAGCGCTGAATAATACAAGAAAAGATCTAAATGGTGAAATAAAAAAGATAGAAGAGGCGTTGCTATCAAATAACTATCCTATAAAATTTATTAGGAAGATCAGTAAAGGCCAAAAGCAAAATAAAAATAATTGTGAAACTAGTAATAATAACATAAATAAGAAAGAATATAAGTCATCCACTGTTATACCATACAAGGATTGGACATCTGAGACCCTCCGCACATAGGATCCTCAATAAAGCAGGAATTAGGGTGGCATTCAAACCTACAAACTCACTCAGAGACAAGCTCTGTAGTCTAAAAGACCCGGCGGACCCAATTAAACAAAATAATATAATTTACAAAATACCCTGCAATAACTTCGAGTAAGGTCAACTATATAGGTCAAAATAGTAGATCGGGTGTAGTCAGATTGTCGGAACATAAGAATTTGGCTAAGGTAAGAATGTTTGACCCACAGGAGATAAGCAATTTAGAAAACAGAATCTGAGTGATGGCACTGCACTGCATAAATTAACATACAATCACACAATAGGGTGTGTGGGAGAGGGTTAAAATTCTAAGAAGTAAGATAAGTAGGTGGAGAGAGAGTGGTTGATTACTGAATCCTATTTGAGTGATTGGATTTGTTTGTGTGGATCACTTTGAAGGATAAACCCTGTGGGGCTGAATAACCTGACTCTAGGTGGTGGTGTTCACAGATTGAAGACTTTGTCGTCGCTTGCTCACCTTTCATCAATCAAACCGGGTAGTGTGTTCAGCTAAGCGTTTACGGAAAACACGCTTAAAACGTCCAATGTAATCAGCTCCATACTGAACACTACCAGGTATAGTTAATGCCAACTGAGCAAAGGATGACAAAATCTTCAATCTGTGAACACCACCACCTAGAGTTAGGTTATTCAGCCCCACAGGATTCATCCTTCAAAATGATCTACACGACCAAATCCAGTCACTCCAATAGCTCACGTTTTCTCCATTAATGCATAGCCAGGTAAAGTTCTAGCTACCTATACATGGGAAAAAACCTAAACTATGTGTTCAAAAACGTTTTGTTTAACTCCTTTCTTTACCCTCGTCATATTATTATTATTATTGTATCCTTTAGTTCCTAGAGGAACATAGGGCTTCAGCTGCGCACCTCCATTGACTTCGGTTTTTTGACAACTTTTTCACCCTGCTCCAGGTCTGCCCACATGCTTTCATCTCCTCTTCACATGACCTCCTCCAAGTCACCCTTGGACGACCAACTCGCCGCCTCCCTTCCGGGTTCCACTCGAGGGCTTGTCTAGTGATGTCACTTGTTGGTTTCCTCAGCGTATGGCCAATCCATCTCCATTTCTTTCTGCCTATTTGTTTCACAATCGGTTCCTGATTGGTTCGCTCCCAGAGAATTCATTCCACGTCTTCACTTCGTCTTCGCCATCTGTGTTGTTGTGATTATTTTTATCATCGTACTATTCATATTAGTTTGTTTATTAGATTTATCCCACAGTGAAACTGTATTATTCACTGGATGGCAAAGTTTCGAACAAAATTTATTGCGGTTTATAATCATACCATCAATTACGATCACACGACTTTGAAACTTGAGTTTTATAGTTTTTTCTTTGTTTTCTCCTATTTGTCGTCGTTGGGGTAGTAGAATTTTCCAAATATCAGGGACAAGTGATGAATCATGCCTATTACACGTGTTGATTTGGAGTTGATTTGATAAGCAAAGCTTCTGTTATCAATCTCTCCCTCCACCCTGTGACAATAGATTTTAAAACTGTTATCCTATTCCATCCTACTGTATGGTTGTGTGTTATTGCATGTAATGCTATGGCTGAACTATTCTCTAGATTTCTCATCTTATTTGGGTCAACCAATCTAGATTTTGCTAAGATTTTATATTCGGCTAATCTGACTGCCCCTGTTCTACTACTTTGACCTATGTATTTGACCTGACAGTCATTGCAGGCAGGGTATGAGATAAACTAAGTTGTTTTGTTTTAAAGGCTCCACAGGTTTCATCCTTTAACTGACAAAGCTTGTTTCTAATTGAGTTTGTGGGTAGTTTGAATTCCAGCCACTTTTATTCCTACCTTGTTAAGAATTCCGCCTAAGGCTTCCGAGGTTCCTTCCTTGTATGGGATTACTACTGAAGATTTAGATTCCTTATTGTTGGTGTCGTCATTAATATTATTGTTATTATGACTATTATTATCACTATTATTATTATCATTATTAGTGTATTCATTATTATTGTCACCATCGCTACTATCATTATTTATTTTATCTTCACAATTTCTTATATATTCCCTGACTAGTTTATCCGGATAATTATTAAGCTTCAAGGCTTCTCTTATATGTCTCACTTCGTGTCTTAGATTTTCCTTGGTACTACTTAGTTTTGGTGCTCTGTCACTTAAACATTTCACCAATCCAATTTTTACTGACATAAGATGGGATAATTGGAAGTCCAAATATCTGTTTGAATGTGTCGGTTTCCTGTAAACATACACTAGTGTTTAACTTCTACTACCCCAACGACGACAAATAGGAGAGGACAAAGAAAAAACTATAAAACTCAAGTTTCAAAGTCGTGCGATTGATAATTGATGATGAAATGACTATGAACAATAAATTTTGTTCGAAACTTTGTCATCCAGTAAATAATACTGTATCACTGACTGTTTGATACATAATAATAATAATATTAACAGCTTTATTCCAAACGGTATTTGTGGTACAGGTATGGAATTTTCAGCGTGCATTACAATATATTGCATCTAATTACCTCATAAATTTTATAAGAAATTTAAAATCAAAAAATAAATAAATGAAAAAAAACCAACGCCAAAAAATAAAAGATAAATAAAAATTTAAACAAACAGCGTAGAGTTTACATTTCAAACAATCCACCACATGATATGAAATATAAAGTTGATGTGTGATAGAGGATGAGAACAACAGTGTAATAGTAACAAGGAAAGGAAAACAAAAACTAATGGGACTATTTGTTAGAGTCCTGCAGTAAGTTGATCGTGTCATACCTAACGGATTTCTCATCACATAACAGCTGTGCCAGGTATGGTATTGTAGAGTTTTTGTACTTGGTAGTCCTAGCATTATAGCCTCCTATAGCTGCTTCTAGTTCTAGCAGATGAAATGCAAGGAGACAGCTGCGTATAGAGAGGATGCTCGGGGTCTGACAATATAGTATTCGTTAGTTTCTTACATGACATTATATGTCCATCCACAATAGTGTTAACCAGTTGGTTTAACGATATCCCACTTGCCTTACTAACGGCTTTTAGTGCCCTTCTCAGCACAAAGCAAAATCTTTCTTAAGTAGTCCAGGAAAGATTAATGGGGAGCAGTAAAGAGGGATGGGTAGAATACAAGAATTGACAAACTGAGAAGAAAGCAAAGACTGCTTTATGCCAGACTGCCTAAACTTCCTAACGTAGAACGTTAAGCGAAACATCTTTCTAGTAACTAGCAAGATGTGGGAAGACCAGGAAAGATCGGTGGAAAAACTCAGCTCAAGTTACCTTATATTAGATGTATTTTCAACCTCTGTGTCGTCAATGATAGTGGGGCCATGTGAGCTAACTAGTTGTTGTAGGTCACATTTACGTCTGAAAGTGAAATTGACTACCTGATATTTAGACGGATTAAGCTTAAGTCCGTTTGAAGAGGACCACTGACTAATTTCTGACAGATAGTTATTTAATTTGGAACAATCTGACTGAGAGTTGACAGGCATAGAAACCGAGAGGTCATCGGCATACCTAACAAAAGTGGCTACATCAGAATGAGGCAGGTCATGTAAGAAAAACGAGAACAGAAAGGGAGAAAGTACAGCATCTTGAGGAACACCAGCTAAAGTAAGTGAGGTAGTGAAGGACTTTCCATTGTAGACATCTAATAAACAAACAAATATGGAATTACTTACTACCAAAATGCACAAGTTTTACACACATATTAATTGTACTATTCATTTTGTAGAGAAAACTTGATCTAATGTTAATACCAATTCAATTATTTAATAATCGATGACAGTTTTGTATTTCATCCACTTCAACTCTACTACCTCTCTAATACATCTTTTCAATTCTCTTTATTCTTATCATATATATTCTATTGAGTACTGAGCGATTTCTAGTGCCATTGATTGCCGTTTTCCATAATTTAAAAATTTGTCTGTACCGCTCGAAATTGAAGTCGCGCGAAAGACACTGTATTTCTTCGCTAAACAAAAGAGAAAAATAGCAACTGTGACTTCTTTCCCTATGAATGAATGAGTATATTTCACGATTTTATTACATATTCACCTCATATAAGAAAACAATGATTTTTAGGGGAAGTACTGATTTTGTTGAATAGTATATCATTTTTTACTAGTTGTTTTAAACATAACCCGTGTTTATGTTCAACGTGTTTTTGAAAGCTGTCTACACGAACTCTTAAATGTTGTTTACCTATTGACCACTCATCTGGAACCTTGAAGGAAATGATACCTTCTGTTGGAGATTGAAAATTCATACTATGGAAATGGTTAAGTGTGTCACTTTCGTTTGATGAGAAACGAGATCATGAGAGTAGGAGGATGTTTTTGTGTTTATCGCTGAAATATTTTCAGACAGAGTGTTGTTTCTTTCTCTTTGTGAATGGAAAGCTTTCAACAACATTCTGATCAATATATGTGAGAGGATTGAGATTATTTATACTTGGTTTGCCATAGGCAGAGGTCAATAAAACGATTGCATAGCCAGCCTTCGATGAGTAATTTTACAGTGTTAAGTTGTTATGGAAAAAAACACAAGAGATTGAGTGAAGTGATATGCCATTCCTTTTCAATTCGCCTGACTGGCTGGTTGACAGACTCTGTCTGTCTGTTTTCGACATAGAACAACGTATTGGACCGATGTGCAGCAGTTCAAGTCGCCACACTCCCTTCCTCCTTGTAGCACACAAAGTAAGAGAAGAAAGTAGAAGAAATGCATCATAGAGACAGTAAACAGAGGTGTGAGACAAAGGAAGAGTAATAAAGAAGAACAATATAGTTTCAATGGAAATTACAAGTCACAAGAAGTGAATGCATCTGCGCCAGCCATTAACAAGGATGATTTTGAGCCATATCACCAATTATCTCCATCCGGTGATTGGTGTTTACTGTCCCGAGGACTCCAACCAGTCAGGAAGTCTACACCTTCCTACGTGACTGGCTGGCTGGCCTAAACTAACTGTTGTGGATTCCATTGACTGGTGCCATGTTTTGGTTTGACCACCGCTAGCTCTTTTCCAGCCGCTAACATTGCTCGTCGAGAAAGGTGATGACTAGGCATACGTACGTAGTACATATTCTAACCATCTCAGTCGATGTAATTTCCCAGCCTCGTTGATTGATTTCCCCTCCAACTCACCTAGCAATCGACGGATGCCTAACCTCAGTATTGTTCACCTTATTACACTACTTCACACGGAAGATAGAACGCAGACACCTATGATCGAAGACAGCTGTTGAAAGGCTCATGACAAGTTGACAGGCTCTACACTAGTATATAGTCGTTTTGTACATCAAAATCAATTTACCAATCAAGTGGTTATTTTAGTTAATCAGCTTTACGTACGGGCGGGGTTGAAATCAGTAGGTTAAAGGTAATCAATACAAATTTCTTTTGAACACACACGCACAGATTTGGCTTGTTCAGATGATTTTCAATTGCTTCTGCTGTATGTAAAAGTCGTACACGTAGACGGTGTGGCAAGAAGTTGAGTGACTTGATGTCCAGTTAGTCACTATCGATAAGGTGAGCTAATATTAAGCTGAGTATGACAGATTTATTTGGACCTTTGATAAACCAACATGAGAGGTATTCAGAAATTTGACAATGAACTTGCCTGATCATACGCCCTATGTGACCAACTCCTCCACAAAAGGACTCAAACTGGTAAATACACATGGAACAGGCTAATCAGAGCATTTCGTATTCATTTCTTCAACTAAGTATTGGTCGGCTAGTGAATATACAGCATAACTTATCTTAGCTTCGTTGAAAGTACATTTGAATTGCCTTCTCAGACCGCTGTGATAATATCTCACTATCGGCATCACTCGTGAATTGTAACCTTAAGAAGTTTGTATTTTAGGGGACAGTCGGTAACTTCGACATTTTACTCTCGGAGTTCATCTGTTTGTTCATGAATTTAGTTGTATATCCGTTTCTACTTAGCAAATATTTGCGAGTTTTACTTTCAGTGTCTGATTTGAACAGATGACTCTAGCTAGGTGTACTAGACACCTGTTTCGTCGGCCTAGTTTGGGTCTCTTCCTCCATCCAATCAAACAAAATCCCTACAAAACCAATACTTCAAAATTTTTCTAAATTACCTATCTTCGTGAGTTCAATTATTCTGACAATCTGACTACTCCTGATCTACTAGCTTGACCTATGAGCTTCACATACAACCACACGACAGGCTGGGAGAGGGTTAAAATTCTAATAAGTAATAAAGGTAGGCGGAGAGACAGGTTGATTATTGATTGAATCTTTTTTCATCGAGTAATCTGCACCCACCGTGTGAAATACGATTCAATGATGCATCACTCAAACCACCGAGGCTTTAACCCAGTGCCCATAGTCTCAATCGCCCGAATAGGACGAAATATGTGTTATCTCGGATTCCACTGCTAGTCACCATCCAACAATTAAATTCTAATTAAATACCCAGACTTCGTCAAACCATCTGCACAAGAAACTGACAGACATGTCAACCTGAGACCGAGAACTTCGGTCCCATCAATCGACGGGAAAACCTAAAATTCAATTAAATGTAATACAATACCTCATAAGATTTTCTCGTCACATTACATATTAAGGGGGAAATAATACATATGGCATCTACATTTAAAATAATATTTTATTTATTTTTATTTTATTTTTGATTACAGCTTGATTCCACACCGTATTTTTGGTACAAGTATGGAACTTTCAGCGTGGATATCGGTAGCCCAAAATTCGCAAGCCGACAATAGATATCGGGTGTGCGTCGGCGTGGGCTCGAACCCCAGACCATGTGCATAGTCGGCGGGAGACTTAACCACTGTGCCACCGACGCACACGAAGCCGCCGCCCGATAGGGGGGGGCACGAATCCCCGACCCTCAGATTAAAAGTCTGATGCTCTACCGACTGAGCTAACCGGGTTAGTGATATGAATATGAAAATTAATCTGATGCTCTCTAGTGACTTGCTACACCACGGGGTTTCTTGGAGTTCCAATGGGGGAATTCGTAACCAGTGGAATTCATCCATTTGGGAGTGAGGATGAATGTCGCTTCGATGACGTTGGTTGGTACTAGTCGCGCTAAAATCACGGATTGGTAGAAGTAAGAATTAATCGGTCTATGAATCATGTCCCAGTGGTTGAATGGTCGATGAGCTCGCTATTCTTGTAACCGGAAGTTCCTGGGTGCCAGCTGAGTGCGTACTATCAATGAGTTTCTAACTAGTCTGATGAAACAGCTGGCTGTCCAGTACTCCTTGTGGCTGGTTTTTAATGGTTCTCTAACTGATATCGATCCGTGGTCGAATTCGAGAAACCAATCTAATCCTTACAAATCAACTCTTGGAAAAATATGGATGTAAAATTAAATTTGAGTAGAAATGGTGTGACAACAGTGAACTGCTGAAAGGTAGAATAAAGGTAGAAAGGTCCTTTAATTATTATTTCTTAGTAGGGTTAATAGTATTATGTCTAACACATCTCTCATCATACGGAATGCATGACAAATAAGGTATCGTAGAGTTGTATACGTAGTCATCCGTATCTGAGGTTTCTTATAATTTTCAAAAGAATGTATACTAAACAAAGGGTACTCTTTTCGAAAATCCCTTCACCATCATCAGGCTCTACAGTTATATATGCAACATTATATTGAATGAATGAATTAGTGTTATGAACAACATTAATGTCGCTGTTTAAATAACATCGAATTAATAATATGGATAGATTACGGCTCAATAGCATCAACATAAAATAAGCTGAATGTCAGAAAAATTAGGAAAGATAATATTGCGAATTCATGACATTTTAGTCTCTACTGAAGGCCGACCAGGGCAGTATTAGGGGTTGGACTTGCTTCTTTTGAACACAGAGCACTGGTTGTTTGAGGCGAATTGCCATAGCCTCTGTTGTTTGGAGCATGCGGTGCTTCGACGATGATTTTAGCAATTTATTAGGCACCCGGTAGATTGTAGAGAAGAGAGATTCTTCAACGCTGGCTGGCTCGCACCAGATGGTCCAATATCTAACTGATAAGCTTGTTCAAAGGTCCATTTTCTAGCCTACTTAGAAAGAAATCAGCCCATCACCACCCTGTCCACTTTCCTGTAAAGCGTGCCGTCAAATTTGAAGTTTACATTCATGGTACATCTTAACAATAGTTCTTTTAGGATTTCAGTATGGATGCCAATGTTTTTCGACAGCTTGTCCATTTGTTCACATATGTAGTTAACTGTTTCCGTTAAAAGTACATTTGTGAATATAATGATGTTATCTCCAGAGATATCCTGGTTTTGTCCTTGATATTATGATATCTTTGATTTTGTCTACGAATTCAAATATATCTTTGACGCTATATTTCACTATCTCCTCATACACAGGTTTGAGAATATTTACTAACCATCTAGCTAGAGCATGGTAGGGTGAATTTTACATATCAAGTATTGGTCTTAACGGAACCCCTGGTTAATGCACTTTAGGCAGGCCACACAATCTTGGCGTATACGTGCCCGTCGGTTTGATTTCTTCATATAAACTTTCACAAAATATCTGCTCCCCCCTTAGTTTCTTCAAACGTCTGGTTAATTCATTCTCTATTTTGTTATTGAAATCTTTCTTCTTCTCCTCAAGTTTTTGAAACTTCTGTGTGTCTTTCAATATAGCATACATCTTTTTTAATGTAGTCACTTCTATCAAGGAGGACTACTCCTGATCCTTTATCCGGCTTTGTGATGATCAGTCTCTCATCATTTATCACTTTTTTAAGTTCTTCTCTGTGCTCCTTTGTCAAGAAACGTTTACTGTCGCATTTGAGATTTTTGTACCGATAACAAAAATCCACTGGACTGGATTTGAATCGTTCTAGTTCCATGGTGGATGATAGAACTAGATCCCTTGTTTGACTAAATAGGTTTTCAAATTCAATATCAGTATCTAAGTGATTAATTCGTTTCTGTCTATCACAAAATCGAAGGTCAAGGGAAAGTACTTGAAGTTGCACCCTATAGTCCTATCTGATGGGATTCAGGAGAAGAATTATTTATAAAAAGGGGAGTTCGACAAGATGACAGTTTATTTCATGAGTTCAAGTAAATGTCTATAACAGTATCAACAAGTTAGCTAGAGGTAGCCCACTCTGCTTATCGACAACTTTGAGTAATCGTGTCAGTGTAACAGTCTTTCTTATGTAGCCAAGGAGAGATACAGGAGAGGGGAGGAATAAACAAGCATAAGTAGAATACAAGAAGTGACAAAGTATAAAAGCAGAGACCAACCTCGCCGAGTTTACTACTTCACTAGTTTTTCCAGCCTGTCCTAAGTTCGGCTGTAGAGAGTAGGTTCGAATTGGCGGTATCGAGCTTACCTCATGAAATCAATCCAATCGTTAGAGCACGACAGAAATATGAGAAGACGAACTTATTTTTCGCTGGAATCGGAAAGACATAATGACATAGGCCGGTAAAAGCCAGCCTTCCGAAAGCCAGTAAGGTCAGCCAATAAGTGTCTTCTCCAGATGAAAGCAAAAATATTGATGGGAGTGTGGAGTATTTGTACAGTGTAAGAAACTAGGAAGACTGCCGAAGATGCTGGGAAAATCAGAAGAGAAGGCTCGGAATGTGAAAGACCAGGTGGACTAAGTGTGAGCTACAGAAATTGTCAATTGGGAATTCAATAATCTACTCCACTTACCACCTCCACACGACAGCCACGAGCACACTGGGGCAGTGAGTGGCTATCAGGATGTCACCAATAGCAAGCAACCAAGGCTGTTATTTGCAGTGGAAACCAATCTCCTCCTACAGGATAATAACAGCGATATTCAACTCATAGGGGAGGAAAGGCATAACCATCCAATGAGACGCACAATGCTACAAACGACTCAGAAGAAAAAGGAACATTTCTATAGACAATTGAAAACAGTAATAGACAACATCCGAAATGGTGAATCAAAATCTGTGTGGACGATATGAATTCCAGCTGTGAACGGGGAGCAGGTAAGACAGGAAGAGAACTCTTCGTGGGTGAAGAGGTACTCACTCTAAGAAATGAATAACAATGGAGAACTCTTTGCAAACTTCTGAACTTTCAATGATCTGGTGACCAGAGAAAACTGAAGAATGAAGGTGAACTTGAACTCAATGCGCATTGAACTGAATAAAGAAGTAAGGAAGTGTGCTAGGAAAGAGAAAAGACAATTCTTCTACATATTGGCTGGCAACTAGATTAGAATAGGCTACAGGTGAAAGAGACCTTAGAACATTATACCAGATAATCAGGTCTCTTTCTCTAAGAAAAGATCAACACAGGAGAAGCCCATAAAGATGATCAAGGGGAACTAATTTCCAAAGGGGAGAGGCAAACAAAACAGTGGGGTGGGGTCATTTCAAAGGACTCTTGAATCAAGTATGACTTACAACTCGTCCATAAATACTACCAACAGCCACAGAACTTCAAATGATCGAAGATCAGTCCTCCAACAAAAGCGGAAGTCTTGAATGCAGTTGAGCTTCTGAGGTTCAGAAAGATAGTCGGAGAGGAGGGAATTCCTTCTGAAGCACTAGAAATGGATCAAGAGACTTCAGCAAATATGCTAACGCCACTGTCGTGAGACGTTTGGAAGGAAGGAAAGGTATCTACTGACTGAGAGAAAGGCTACCTTGTCAAACTACCAAAGTAGGGTGACATAGGCCTCTGGAAGGACTGGTGCGAAATCACGCCCTCGACTTCAGGACGATTTATGTCTAATGTCACATAAATTCAAGCACCTACATGTGAAAACCAGACAGTTGACAGAAGAAGCAGCAAAGGCATAACTTCATAGAGAACATAGAGAAGACGGTGGTGATGAATACAGTACATCATCACCACTATCACCCCCCCCCCCAATAACAACAACAAGCGCCTGTTATTAACAACAGGGGAAATTCGAAAGAGGTTACATTTCCTTCACTTATCTAGACAGCATCCACTTCACGACAGGCGGCACCGGTGAATATGCCAAAACCACCAGCCAGAATTGAAAAGGCAAACACAGGCCGCCTTCATCAGACTAAAACCAGTTTGTAGATCTTCTATACATTCAGCATAAACAAAAATATCCAGATTTTCAACACAAAGTTGAGTTAAATCAGTCGGTCACTTCTTCTTTGTGTCAGGATAAAAAAGAACAACTACCTCGGCTGGCTGCTTACTGACGATCACAAATGGCAGGCCAGAAATAATCTCCAACAAGAAATTCAACAAATATGCTACAAAAATAGCAGATAGTTACTTTAAAAAAATTCATGCAATTCTTCCCTTTAATAAACTTCAACAAAGCAAGAACAACAATTGTACAAGGATAATATTATGACCTCATCTTTTATTATTATTTCGAGGATTCTTCACAACTGGTTACAACCTGAACGATAAAAAAGTATATGAATTACATACACATTAAGGATTTGAACATACTTTTCCACGATCACAAGGAGTAATTGGTAGGCCTTCGACAACGTTGACCGTGAAGTAATTTAGAAACTACTGGTGGACTATGGCGTACCCCAAATATTCATCAACCTTATTCAACAGGTGTACGACAACGGCACATGTCAAGTGATCCACAACGGAAAACTCAGCGAGGCGTTTGGAGTAAACACAGAAGTCAGACAAGGGTGCTTATTATCACCCGCGATGATATTCCTAATTGTGGTGGACTGACTGGATTATGCGTCAGACAGTGGGAAATGAGAAGACAGGAATATCCTAAACCGACGTGAAGAATCTAGAAGACCTGGATTTCACGCGTGGATGATTTATGTTTGATGTCATTGTCACACAATCGAAGACTTACAAGCGAAAACTGAAAAATTGGTCGAAGAAGCAGCCGGAGAAGACAGTACTCCAGGTGAACATAGACAAGACGGAGGTGATGAAAATGACCAGCCAACCAACCAACAACAACAGCACCAACATCCAGCGTCAATCACCATCAACGGGAGGGATTTGAAAGAGGTTACTTCATTCACTTATACTTATCTAGGCAGCATTGTCTCAACTACAGGCAGTTGGAACAGACGAGGATCGAGCGAGGGTCGGATAGGCGAGAACACATTCATCAACTTGAAACCAATCTAATCTGGAAATCTTCGTCACTCAACTCAGAATCAACAACAAAATTCGGTCGGATTTTCAATACAAACAACGTCAAGTCAGTCAGTTCTTCTATACGGATCAGGAACTTGGTGGGCGGGTCACAAAGAATATTTTCAACAGGCTATTGCAGACCTTCATCAACCAACAACTGTCTTCGCTGGCTCTATACTGAAGATCAGATGGCCGGGGCGGAAAGAACCACCAACAAGAAACTATGACTGGAACAAAGAAAACAAGAACCAATCGCCCAACAGATATGCAAGAGAAAGTAGAGATGGATTGGACACTCACTGAGGAGGCCGGTTGGCGACATCGCGCGTCAGGCCATTGCTCGAGTGAAACCCGAAAGGGAAGCGGCGAGTGGGACGTCGGTGTGAGGGTGACATGGAGGAGATCGTGTGAAGAGGAGTTGAAACAGTATGGACTAACATGGATGCAGGTGAAAAGTAGAGCAGAAGACAGAAGCAAGTGGAGACGTACATGCAGTTGAAGCCCTATGTTTCACTAGGAACCCAAGGGAACATTAATAATAATAAGTAACATTAGTCCGGAATGATTTAACTAAATGAGAGTTACAAACACTAACTATTTATTGAATAATTAGAGGATTAGGCTCGGAAACAAAAAACAGGGTTGCATATATATGTGTGCACAGAAACAAAGCTTAGCTAGAAAGAGCATAACAAAAAAGTAGATTACGTAACTAAGGAAAACGTCTTATCTAATAGCCAATAGTAAAAAGAAAGAAAAGAAACAAGGTAGTGTGAGTCATGTTTAGATGAGAGAGTAGAGTTATTTAAACAAGAAAAAGGGTGACTCATAAAAGTTGTATATTTTTCGTTATCACCAGGGCAGTGCAAGATTCACCACTGTCTCTTTCTGCGTACATAGATTTGGTTTAAGTGCCGTTTGATAGCAATTGCTTCAGCAAAGCGTAGCAAGCTAGATTTCTTTTGCTTGCTGACTATTCTGAACGACTTCAGGTTGCCTACAATATGACCAGTGTCTAATAGATGACGACCAATCGCACTGTTTAATGCTTGTGGACCTTTCACTCTCAGGTTCTTTGGTATGTGTTCATAAATAGGGACAATAATGCCTTTTGTTAAATCATTCCGGACTAATGTTACTAATGTTTACTTCCTATCACCAATTACTCCTTGTGATCGTGGAAAAGTATGTTCAAATCTTTAATGTGTATGTAATTCATATACTTTTTTATCGTTCAGGTTGTAACTAGTTGTGAAGAATCCTCGAAATAATAATAAAAGATGAGGTCATAATATTATCCTGGCACAACTGTTGTTCTTGCTTTGTTCAAATTGGAAATGGACTGAAAATACCGTCGGGTGAAATCTTTCGCCAGGTTCTCAAGTAGAATTAGAGTAGGAGTTGTGCATCTTAAGAAAGTTAAGAGGCATTCGTTTATTGCTTAGTCGTATTTATTTCCTTGCATAAATGTTATTTAATGTTTTATTTTAAAAACTCATAAATTATTATTATTATTACTTTATATTCAAGTAATATCATACAAAAAAAATGAAACAATCAATAAAATCTGCTTAGAACCAATTGAAACAGGTCCATGCAGAGCTGCTATCCCAATGTTTGCATTCAATAAAGAAGAATGGAGGTGTACAGAGTTTATTTACGGTGGTTGTCATGGCACTGCGAATCGCTTTTTAACACTGAAAGAATGTGAAGCGGCATGTCATTAAATCAAGTCAAACAAAATTGCTGTTTTTGGGCTTTTTCATGCTTTTTGTGTTTTTAGTTTTTTTTTTGGAGAGTGATAAACTATGGACTAATTTTCTTCTTCTATATATGTGATTGTAGAATGATAAACAATTACTAAAGAAATAAATGCATAGAGACTGTTTTCTCTAACCATAAAATCAATTTTAGATTTTCCCGTCAATTGATTGGACCGAATTGCTCACTCTCAGGGTGACATGTCTGTCGGCTTCTTGTGCAGATGCTTCGACGATGTCTGAGTATATAATTAAAAGTTAACAGGTGGATTGTGACTAGCAAAAGGAATCCAGGATAACGCACATTTCGTCTTCTACTTGGGACTCGTCAGCTAGTGGATGTACCTGCATTCCGCAGTGTGTTAGTGATAGTGTTCCCACCGAGAGATGGCTCCCGTGGCCCAAGTGGTCTAGTGGACAACGCTTTGGCGTTTGAAACTATGGGCACTGGGTTTGAACCTCGATAAGAACACCATCACCGACTCACTGCAGAATTCAGGTTCATCAACTAACTAACGAGCCCCAAGCAGGGACGAAATTCGCATTATCCTGGATTCCACTGCTGGTCACGATCCACCAACTGACTACCATGAAGTAAGCTGTTACAGACTGTTAAATTAATAACTATTATATTATTATTTCATTTAATTCCTAGAGGAACATAGGGCTTCAGCCACGCACGTCTCCATTGCGTTCAGTTCTCTGCTAGAGTTTTTACCTGGCTCCAAGCCTGTCCACATGTTTTCATCTCCTCTTCACATGACCTCCTCCATTTCACCGTCGCATTGACGACCAACTCGCCGGTTCCCTTTCGGTGGGTTCCACTCGAGTAATGGCTTGTCTAGTGATGTCACTTGATGGTTTGTTTCCTCAGAGTATGACCAGCCAATCCACCTCCATTTCTTCCTGCCTTACATGTTGCATAATCGGTTCCTGCTGGGTTGGTTCGCTCATAGCCAGAGATCCCTGCCTGTTGCTGATCTTTTCTGACCGGACATCTGATCTTGAATAGTATTGAGCGAAGACAGTTGCTAATGAAGGTCTTTAATTTGTTTGAAATGCTCTTTATGATGCACCAAGTCTCTGTTAGATAAATTGACTAATTTGAAAAATTCTCAGGATTAGCAAAAGGGCGAAAGTACTGACCTTATCATTCAGATCACATGATATGTTTCTCATAGTTTCGATGATATTTTCTAAGATAATGAGTCAAGGTTAAGTAAGGCAGAATAATGAAGAGGGAAAGATGATTTCTGGTTTCGACATACGGCATGTTATCCGATATGTCAAGTGGTTTCAAGTTTGAACGATATATCTGTATGTCATCGTATGGTAGGCTAGATACACTATTAGGGAGTATATATATATATATATATATATATGCATACAGAATATTCTAGAATATTCGTCACTATCGATTTTTCAAACAATATTCTTCTCAAAACACTCCTCATCAGGTTCTACAATTTATATATGCATACCTAATAGTGAATGAATTGGTGTCATTAACATATCATTAATGTTCAATTTAATTGAACATCATCACTCACTGAGAAATGCAGATACATTCAGACGACAAGTCCCAAATAGGACGAAATGCGCATCCTGGATTCCACTGCAAGTCATCATCCACCAATTAAATACTATCATTAATGTTCTTTAAATAATATCGAATCAAATGATACTATGAATAGATTACAGCCCGATAGCATCAATATAACAATACAGTGAATATCAGAGAAATTAGGACAAATAATAATACGGATTCATGAATTCCTAGTCTTCACTGAAGGCCGTCCAGAGTAATGGTGGTAGTGGCTGGCCGGCTGGCTGGCTGGCTGGCTGGACTTGCTTCTTCCACACACTGAATACTAGTTGCTTAAGACGGATCGTGATATCTTCTACTCTTTCGAGTCTGTAGTACCTGGATTATTTTCCTGATTTGCTTGATATTTTGATAGATGATGGAGAAGAATTCTTCCATGGTAACTGGCTTCTTGACCGATTTGGACCAGGTGGGCTAATATCGAGCTGTTGATTGTTGTCTCTACACCTTTATTTAACCACACCACACCACACTGGTTGGTGGTCCCAAGAAAGCACGAAAACATCGAATTCCTATAGCAGCGACCAATATAACTCGCTCCACCATAAGCACAGTTTTGAATAGGTAGATATAATTAGAAGTGGCCAGTCTAGTCTAGGTGCTTCATCGTTCAATCGAGAAACCGCCAGATGTATGTATAAAGACCTCTTGTTTACGGATATTGAGTGAATATTCCTTTCCAGGTTTCTCAGTCATATGCTTCCTGATGAACTTGTCTGGATGGCTATTTTCAATCAAGGTATCATATACAATCGTAAGTTTATCTTTAATTACCTCTTCCGAGCATATAGTCCAAACCATGCGACTGAGGGTCGCTACAAGATTTCTCTTGTAGTGGATTGGAATGAAACTATGGAAATGTGTATTAGATCACTTGGTCCAGACTGGCCAAAAAGCCAGCCAGCATTGAGGAGTCCTTCTCTATCATCTATTAGGTATCGAACAAATTGCCAAAATCATCCAGGAACCGAATTCTTCAAACAGATGAGGCCTTCGCCAATTCGCATTAAACAACCGTCGGTCTGTGTGCAGACGAAGCAATTCCAGCCAGCCAGCCACTACTAATACTCTGTTCGGGGCCTTATGTTGAGCCTATAAATTCATGAATTTGTATTATTATTATCTTTCCTAATTTTTCTGATATTCAGTGTGTATTTTTATGTTGATGCTATTGAACTGTAATCCATTGATGTTATTATTGATTCAATGTTATTTGAACAACATATCAGTGTTGTTAATAATAACACTAATTCATTCATTCATTATTATGCATGTATGTAAAACTGTAGAACCTGATGAAGAGCAGGTTATTAAAAAAAGAATATTCTTTGTCCAGTAATCAGTCTTTTGAAGAAAAAACACATTTAATAGGCTCTTTCAATCACTTGTAATCGATTTGTTAAGATCGCAATGGAATCACTACAGCAGTTCAAAAAGATGCTCAAGTTATAACAAAAATAATAAGCATAAAAATGTAATAGCAAACAGAATTTCAAATAAAATTAAGGAAATCTCTACAACAGCAACAAATTAAGGATCATTAAACGCTTGATGGCCAGTCAGCGGGGTAAGAAAAGCTTCTCAACCAATTTCTTCTTTTGCATGCATCATAAATTGGTTTTCTTAATGTAGATGCGAACAGCCGGCCTCAACTAGTGAGGTGAAATTAGGCTTAGTTGGTACACGGTAGATGAATTTTCAAGCTGCCTCGTAAAAATCAATCTTGTGTTGTGCATCCATGAGACGAGATAGCATAGAGCTATAAACGGACTGCGTTTGTCCCTTACTAAACCACCAGGCAGAATGGTGTTCGAAAATCCGATGATAAACACACCTTATTGTATGGCCTATGCAGCTAACTGGCTCACTCCACAGGAGCAGATAAAATTGGTAGATACACATCTAAGAGGTGGAATTAGGTAGTCTATCTTCAACTGCTGAACGCGAAATAGGGGTGGTTTTGAAGACATAGCATACTTCGAAAGCACTGAATGCTCTTTTTACCGTTGTGTTCCTTAGGCATTGTCTTAATATCTCACTGATGTTATCGCAGAGGAAGTGAAGTTTCAAGATGAAGGCCATTTTTCGGAACTGCTGGAACTCTAGTCTGCCTTGACTCTTGATTCATATTCTTGTCGATGAATGTTTTCGGATAATCGTTCACATTCAGAGACTCTTTAATGATATTAAGCTCTTCATCAAGACATTCAGCTGAGCAGATAGATCTTGCTCTGTGGTGAACCAAGCGGTTTATCAGATATTTTCATGTCGAAATTGGAGATTCAAATGCAAGGTATGCTTGGAGAATTGATGCTATATTAACGTTATGTAGATAAAACTCTCATTATTGGTAATAATAGGAAATCTATTGAAAATTATATTACCCTATTTAATCATATTCACCCAAATATCCGAGTGACTTCCGAACTCGAATCGAATAACAAACTCGGTTTCCCGGATATTACTATGACTAGGAGAGATGATGGAACGATTCAGAGATGTATTTTTCGTAAACAGACATGGAGTGGACAATATCTTCATTTTACCAGTTTTGTTTCTATCCAGTATAAACGTTCCCTAGTGAAATGTTTGTTCTGTAGGGCCCGAAAAATATGCACGAGTGACACAGTGATAGATGAGTTTCGACACATACATTCAGTTTTATTAGCTAATGGTTATCCACAGAATTTTATCACTTGTCACAGTAGAGAAAGACCACATTTCGAAAAGAAAGCTTCTGTACCCTAGAAAGCTTTCTTTATTAACAACCTACCATTCAAGGGTGACCAGATTATGCAGTTGACAGCTAGCTCAAAGATGTCGGTCAGCCATCAAACTCACTTTATTCGCCGAATCTCTTTTTCTCACTTGCCGAACATTTTCGATCCCTGTACCTACGATTAAAGGACGAAATTCTGTGGACTCTACTCCCCTCAAACTATATCTACAAGATCACTTGCAGTTGTTGCGGTGATGACACCTATATAGGTAGACCTAATACAATGTTCCAATATTGTGGTCGAAAAGAACATGTTCCAAAATGGCTACTAAGTCATATAGAAAATCTCAATATACTCATTAATCTGAATAGAAATCCACCATCATCATCCATTGCAAAACACTTATTAATGTCAGGTCACAAAATCAGTATTTATGACTCTTTCATAGTTATTTCAAGAAACTCGAATACAAGGTTACTGAAAGTGATGGAAGCACTTTGGACTAATCATATACATCCGAAACTGTGTGTACAAAAATGCAATAGACTTCAATCGTCGCCTACCATGGACTATATGACCTATATAAATGTGATTGATCATTAGTATGTACTTTTGTTTTTTATTTGCATCGGTGGCACGGTGGTTAGCATGCTCGCCGACCATGCAATGGTCTGGGGTTCGATCCCCGGCCACAGACGCACTCCTTTACCTCGCTAAGCCAGAAATAATGCTGGTGAAGAGGAAAGGTTGGGCATGAGGCTAGCACCCCTATCCTGTAAAACAAACACTGCTACAGAAACTTTGAGCCACTAGCTTGAGGCCCTATGTTCCACTGGAAAAGTGAAGGGGAAAAAATGTACTTTTGTTTTTTATTTAACTGAGTAATTGTCATGAACTTTATTTTATTATTGTTAACTATGTTTAGTTGTAAAGCGGTTGTAAAGAAACTACGAAGTGACGAGATATCATCTCACGAAATTCGTCTTCTAAATGCCTTATTCAAATTTATCAGATTGCGTTTGTATATCAAAGTTACAAAGCTGAATGAAATGAGTATACTAACCAGTTGATGTAGCTTTTCTATCTACACTTCATCTTAGTGTACTGTCCTCTGTTCTAGTCATTAAGACGTCTAGGAACACAATACTAGAGTCTCTTTTTCTCTCAGTGGTAAACTGTATTGCAGGATGCATATCATTAAATTTGTCAACAAGGATGTTTTTGCTTCACATCCTCATTTTTCATAATCAAAAATGTATCATCCGTGTAGCGTCTGTAGAATTCTATTTCATCCATTACATCTTTCAAAGTTCCATTCTCTAGTTTTGCGTCTTTTTTGAAATGTGGTAATTCCATTGTGATGTTAACAAATCTGGCGGCCTGTTTGACAGCTGGGCTACCTTTTCGTGCATCTACATATTGCATCTAATACATCATGTTTTCATTCCTAATTTTAATAAAATATGATCACAAATCGCATAAAATACAGTAATTCATTTATTAAACGTTTCAAACCATATGACTTTCATGTATCTAATAAAACTAAGAGAAAACATCACGGTGGTTGGCAACGTGCTCTTAAACAGACACCTTTATATCGTACTACCATTCCTGTTATTGTCAGTTCAAACTGCCGTTCACTCCCCAACAAAATTATGCATCTCCAGTCTCTCTTATCATCTGATACTTATCACAATACGGCGATTGTTGCATTACAAGAAACATGGCTCCATGAACTTTATGATAACAATCTGGTTTCCCCGAATGGTTTTACATTGTTTAGACAAGGTCGACTATGCTCCAGAAAGAAAAGAGGTGAAGGTGCTGCAACTTTCATTCATTCTCAATGGTCAACTTCAAATAATGTATGTTTTTCTTTCTTTAGTGACTTTATTGATTGTATAACGGTCAAATGCCAACGGTCTGAAACACTTATCCAAGTTTAAATACGTCTTCATCTCAAACATTTATGTTACTCCTGACTGTTCTGCCTCAGATCTATCTGATTTTGCTGATGAATTCACTGAATTCGCCGTTACACATCTTGAAAACTCTTTATCAGTTGTCACAGGAGATTTCAATAGCTGTGATTGCTCTTTCCTTGTATCATTAGGTCATGTCAATATTGTGAAATTCCCTACTCGACTTGATAAAACTCTGGATCTAGTGTTTATTAATGATGAGGAAATATATGAAGTACGCAGACGTGCTCGTATAATGAACTCGGATCATTGTATTATTCGGATATTACCTAAGGTATACAGCAGATCTCACTTTAATATCCTCTCAAATCTGTCTAGGAAAACACAGCAAAGGTGTTACTCACAGGAAAATGTGCTCAAACTAAGATGTATGCTAAATGACACTAACTGGGAACTTTTCAACGAACACACACTGGATGATACTATTTCCAATTTGACTGATTATCTTAAATTCTGCCTTGATGCTGTCCAAAACAGATTATTGAAAAATCGATAGTATTTAAAAACATCAATATTGTTAATGACGATTACTCTGGAATATTCTGTGTATATTTCCTAACTATACAGAATAATATTTTTAAATTTTAGTCTAGTGATTTGCGATTTTCGGGATTTCGAACAGAAAGAGAAAGACTGTTGTATTTTCGTTTCCTGCATTTAAAAATTTGAGTTCGCGGACTTGATAACTGGTATTGTAACAGCAGAAGACAAGGGCCAGGAAACAGATCGTCTACTAACGAAATCAACATATATTTATAGATTTTCATGTACATTATTATTATAGATAATTGTTAGCAGAAAAACAGAGTCTTCTGATTGGTGGTTGTTTCTCGCTGAACGTTAATCTTCCATCTCTTTGTGGTTGTTTCTTGAAGGTTGCAGCATTTATCTGCTAATTGTATCCGCCTACGCCTTGTCTACTGTGATTGGTTGTCGCATCAGTCTTTGTTCTTATTTTTCTCATGACCAATATTGTGGACGTAAACATTGACGTAAATTACTGTCTACCCATTTTGGTTAGCAGCCAGCTGTCACAACAGTATCAAGATGATATACATCATTTATTCATATAATTCACTAAAAATCATTTATATATGCACCAGTAGTGCGTGGATGCAGAAAAGATACAAACCATGTGCTTATCAAATTGCAACTCTGCGCATCATCATTACAGAATAAAGCGTAGAATAGCAGTCAAACCTCTTTCTTTCAACTTCATCGACTTTGAAAGGTGTTCGATAGTGAGCGTTGATCAAGAAGTTATTTGAAAACCGCCTCAACATTATGGCATAAAGTGCTGAAGTCTTTATCAACCTCAATAAAAGCTATATGACAATGGCATTTGTAAGTCAGGTGATCTACAACAGAAAACTTAGCGAGGCGTTCGAAATGAATACCGGGGATAAGACGACGGGGCTGCCCACTCTCACCGACTACATTCGCAGTTCTGGTGGATTGGATTACGCGGCACACCAATCGATAAGACTCTAGGAGATCTGGTTTTCGTGGACGATTTACGCCGTATGTTACAGAAACTCGAAGAGTCGCAGGCAGACAGACAGGCAGGCGAAAACCGACAATCTGCCACAAGAAGCAGCTAGCGAGCATTGTACTATTCAACCATCGACACATCAGTCTTTCAATAATGCACCAAAAGCAACTCATACTTCATAACATTATAGGACAGTTCCTTAGGCTTTTGATGTGATTGTGTTCTCTAATTTAGCTGGATGGTTAATTTGCGAAGCTCTCAACGCCCTACTAGGCGACATCTTCCTTCAGCGCATACTTCAATTTTAAGTGAGCTTTTAGGTTTCTCCACGAGTTTATTAATCATCTCTCCTGGTCAGTGACCTTGGACCTCGTGATTGGTTGTTTTTATGTGTTTTCATACTTTCTAGGTTACTTGTATTGGAACTGATTGTTTCCTTGACTTTGTTTTCCTATGACCCTTCTTTCTTATCGGTTGATAAATTTTGTCTATCTTGATGTGTCTATTGATTGATGATTCACTGGAATACTAGGCAGGCTTCTACAAATTCTCTAGCATTCTCGTTGTTTCCTCTGTCTAATATCTGAACGATGTCCCAGTCAAATTGATGTCAATGGTTATCTGTATGTAGTGATATGACGGAGTGGATATCATGACTATTGACGGTTAGCTTATGATCGTGGAAACGAAGACGAAAGGGACGTCCACTTTGGCCTACGTAATGTTTTCGCAGTTGTTACAATTCATTTTGTAGATGATGTTGGTTTCATCTTCGTTCGCTGTTGAGTCTTTTGGTTGACATAGAACTGAGTGAAGTGACTTTGTTGGTTCGTGTGCGACGTCAGTTCCTAAAGGTTTGAAGAGTCTTGAAGTCACTGCAAGACAAAAAGAATGCTAGAGAATTTTTAGAAGCCTGCCTAGTATTCCAGTGAATCATCAATCAATAGACACATCAAGATAGACAAAATTTATCAACCGATAAGAAAGAAGGGTCATAGGAAAACAAAGTCAAGGAAACAATCAGTTCCAATACAAGTAACCTAGAAAGTATGAAAACACATAAAAACAACCAATCACGAGGTCCAAGGTCACTGACCAGGAGAGATGATTAATAAACTCGTGGAGAAACCTAAAAGCTCACTATTATGTACTGGTCGAGAATTCAATAGTCCTGACGCAAGAAAGACGGAAATCAGAAGACCACTAGGTTTGCGATGATACTTCTATTTTCCAAAACACAAGGAGAATCAATGTCACACAAGAGTGTGAGAGCAAAATATATGAATGTCCGAACAAGTGTGTGAACACAAGTGTGTGAGCGAATATTCAAAATGAACAAATCAATAGACAGTCTTAACATGATTGGCTAATTATAATGGAATATCGATCCATATATACATAGCAAAATATATCAGACTGTCAAACAAACACACATATTATATGGATATTTATCACCTCCCCTTTTGAGAAGATTGATGATTAGTAGCTTGTTTTCTTGGGGGTTTATCTGGAACCGTTGAGCTTGTTGTTGACGTCTGTCGCTTCGTCTGCCTGTTGGGTTTGCGGCTTCGGCTTCGTCCGGAATTGTCTGACATTTTATGCTTCTTGACTGCATTGCATAGCGAATTTAGTGGGACATCAGCCAGATGCAAACGATCGAACCAATCAAGTCCCAAAAGATTTAAATCACTCTTGGTGACGTAGCAAATTCCTGTGAATTTGGTATTGCGGAAGGAAACAGAACATTTGAGTTCACCAATTAGTTTGAGCCGCCCACCACAGGCGCTGACAAGAGTCTGGGAAGTATTTGTGATAGGTGGTCTGCCAATATAATTCCAAAGTTTCTCTGATATAACAGTAATATCAGAGGCGGTATCTAGCTGCAGACGTGCATCATGACCATTCATCTGAAGATCAAGATATTTCCGCATACCTGGTGTTGTGACTTGACAGGTTGCGACTAGACTCATTGACTTTTTGGGGATTTAGGACCAACAGTTTGTCGAGCTTTCGCTGTATTTTGATATCTGAGTTTGCGTGGCTGGCAAAATCCATTTTTATGACCAATGATTTTGCACTTGCTGCAACGATGATTTTTGTATGGACAAGACTTTACAAAGTGCCACGCGCCACAATGCCAGCATGGTGATGGTGGGGTCTTCTTTGCAGTAATTTGAGAAGTTGGACGAGTATGTGTAGATTTCCGCGGAACATTAGGAGAAGGTGGGTCAGGAGTGGATGATGAGAGATTTTTGCTCTTTCGTAATGCATGAATATCAGAGCTTCTCGAAGGTGTTGATTCGACCAGGTGTGTGTCTTTCTGCAAATTAATCAGCCGTTGATATTCATCAGCTATGTCATGTAATGTTAACTTAGGATTTTGTTCTAGCTGATTGAGCAGTCGAGTTCGGATATCTGTGAAACGAGGAGATTGAAGACTGCATATGAGAATCAAGGCTTTGAATTGATCATCTGTTAAGGACCTGAGTCGAAATCTCTCACATTCTCGGTTGACTGTGCCAACGTGAGTAAGAAAATCATCATTTTCATTCATTGTCAGCTTGAGGAAACGATAACGTATGCTGAATAATGAGGAGTGGTCTCCAAAATGTTCACGCAGCAGCTTTATTGTATCATCGAAACACTTGTCACGTGGTTTCTGGGGTAAAATTAGGTTGCAGTACCTTTCATATTCTGCGGGACCCAATTTACGTAATAACACTCGCACCTTCCAAGCATCGTCTTGTGAGGCGAGATCAACTGTGAATAAATCCTCATATCGTTGATACCATGTGTCAAAAGTGACATTAGCATCTGGATTATAATTGAACTGTGAAATACTATTCACAATTCCGTCGACAGATGGTAGCATGGTATGATTCAGATTGCTTGAAGGTGAAGTTGGACCAGTCTGTTGGTTGACGAACATTTCCATTAATTTCATTTGTCGTTCAAATAGTAATTCCAATTTAGAAGGATCCATAGTTTTCCCCGTCGCCAAATTATTGTTATGTACTGGTCGAGAATTTAATAGTCCTGACGCAAGAAAGACGGAAATCAGAAGACCACTAGGTTTGCGATGATACTTCTATTTTCCAAAACACAAGGAGAATCAATGTCACACAAGAGTGTGAGAGCAAAATATATGAATGTCCGAACAAGTGTGCGAACACAAGTGTGTGAGCGAATATTCAAAATGAACAAATCAATAGACAGTCTTAACATGATTGGCTCATTATAATGGAATATCGATCCATATATACATAGCAAAATATATCAGACTGGATACATATCACCAAGAACAGGCTGTCAAACAAAACACACATATTATATGGATACATATCACTCACTTAAAATTGAAGTATGCGCTGAAGGAAGATGTCGCCTAGTAGGGCGTTGAGAGCTTCGCAAATTAACCATCCAGCTAAATCAGAGAACACAACCACATCAAAATCATCCACCTTAGCTACAAATCTTCTCTATCCTATCTAAGTTCCTTATGCTTTTCGTCAATCTTCTCCATAAGTGTTTCTCTATTCGTGTATATAGAAGAAATCTTTTGAGTGTCTAGCTAAATAGAATTAAAAATGTCATCGTCTAGACTGCTGAAGCAATCATGGTGTAATGTACAACCACCGCCTACCACATACTATAAGAAAATTGAGCAGGAAGAGGGTTTTGAAACTGATTTATTGATAGTCGTTACTTCCAAATCAAGTTGGGCTCATCAGAAGTTTAGCTCAAGGAAATCAATCTCATAGTGAAACTAAATCATTTAGGGGAAACTTTATTTATATGTCTTAAAACTGTTTACTTATGATATGATTATTATAACGGGATGTTCACTTGAAACAAAATCAATTATTTACTTCTGTATGCATTCTCATGTTCATGTATCTGTCCATTGTATCTTCTCTCTTGTGGAAGAATTATTTCCAGTTAAATATAGCGAAAATATTTGTTCAAGCATTGAGAAAACATTTAATTGAGCAAAGAATATTCTTTCCGAAAATTTCCCCCTTACTAGCTCTACAATTATATGCATTTTTGCATATAATTATATAGAATATCCTAGAATAAATGTCATTAACAACATTGATATTTCATATAGTTGGTTTGTAAGAATTAGTTTTGGTTTTTATGAGTTGATCACGGATTGATATCAGTTAGAGAACCATTGAATATCAGCCAGAGGGAGGGAGTACTGGACAGCCAGCGGTTTCACTGGCCTAGTTTAAGAATCATCATCAGTACTCACCCTCTCCACAGGGGTTCGAAATCAGGACCTCCCGGTTTCAAGGCTAGCGACCTCGTATAACATTCAGCCATTAGGAACCGATTCAATAGCCAGTCCATGAATTCTAACTTCTACCGATTTGTGATTTACCGTGACCACCAACCAGCCATTGGGTAAATCGTGTCCCAGTGGCGGAATCGTATACGAGCTCGCTAGTCTTGTAACCAGAAGGTGGAGGGTTGGAACCCGCAGTATGTGTGCGTAGTGATGGATAGTCACTCACTCGCAAACTAGGCTGACGAAACAGCTGGCGCGTTTAACACATATAAAAGTAGAGAAAAGAGATTCAAGGTACTATAATGAACGAAAATGTCCTGGATGAAGACTAATCACATGTGAAACCATGAGAACTGAAACGACCTGGGAGATTACCAGAATTAAATGTATCTTCCGCATTTGAAACCATTTTGAGCCACATCACCAACAGTCATCTCAAGGACCCCTACCGAGCAGTATTGGTTTGTAGGGATTTGATGAAGTGGTTTCACATGTAATTAGTCTTCATCCAGCACATTTTCGTTCATTCTAGTACCTTGAATCTCTTTTCTCTACTTTTATATGTGTTAAACGCGCCAGCTGTTTCGTCAGCCTAGTTTGCGAGTGAGTGACTCTTCATCACTACGCGCCCATACTGCGGGGTTCCAACCCTCCACCTTTTGGTTACAAGACTAGTCACCTCGTACACCATTAGGCCACTGGGACTCGATCCACTGGCCAACCAATAAATTCCAACTTCTGCCAATTCACAATATAGCGCGACCACTAGCCAATATCTTCGGAAAGTATTTGTCCTCACACCTGATCTGTTGTATCCCACTGGTCATGATTTACCATTATAGCCCAGGTAACTAACTGCCTGAATAGGCGAGTCCCTGGTGAGCATCTCACTGATATTCAAGTATTGGCTTGTAGGGTTTTTTATTGGTTGGTTGAAGGATTTCATCATGAGCTGAGATCGATTAGAGGTTGTCTGGTAATCAGAAAGCCGTGGATTCGAACCCTAGCGGTGGGTGCATACTGAAGAACAGTTAGTCCCAAACTAGGCAGATGAAACAGCTAGCTGTCCTCTACTCCCTACAGGTTTTCCAATGGTTCTCTAACTCATGTCAGCTCATGATGAAATCCTGTAACGAAAATAGAGAGTATTGAGCAAATGTTCCATTTACCGGCAGTGCACACTCAAGACTTCAAAAACGACCAAACTCAGAAGCGTCGGGTTTCAAGAAGAACACGTTGTTGTTTTACCATTGGGTCAGATTATTCAATACCAAATGAATTCCAATCCAATGTTATCTCACAATAAAGCGTCACTACCATCTAGTTTCACACGTGTATATATATCTACACATTCGTCTTGGTAGATGGCACCGATCACGATCTGCTTTTAGAAGTTAGTCGAAATGTTAACTGTTTAATTGGCACTGATTTAATCCTGAAGTAGTGATTTTCCACCGATATGGATTTGAGATGAAATGAGTATTGAAATGATCGAATACCCTGTGCAGACGAGTCTTCGATAATGAATCCAATTATGTCTACTTTGAATAATAATAATGTGAAGGTGTGATGCAGACAATCGGGTCCAACGGAATATTATTCTCACATATTCCCACTGTTTAATACCGCATTACCAACAGAAACCTATATATATGTATATTTGAACATTCTATTTCATGTCGTTTAATGTAGGCCCAAATCACGCGCCCAATGATTGGCTAACGAATATAAACTGTAGATATATAAACAGCGGTTTGTTCAATGAAAAATATACCTGGGCTTCTGTTTCTTGCCTTCTGCCCTTACATTTGGTGTCTCCATCTATCTACCGACAACTGGAAAGCCTATGCCCTGCATTTTTTGATGAAGACATACGGATTTTTTGGTAGGACATTGAGGCTGTTTCGCAGTTAAGTGGTATTCAGGATCCATCAGCGATGAGGCTATTACTTGTAACGCTGCTGGGAGGTCGAGCGAAGGCATCATATGGTAGTGTGAGGCGAAACACTGGCAAATACACGCCAGTCAGGGCCATGCAAACTGCTTCCAAAATGGGAAGAAACATACATGGTCACCGCGAGACACTGTCACGTATATACAAAGAGAAATGCAAACAGAGAGAAGCGGGTAAACGTCAGCGAACTCTGGAACTCAATACGGCAAGATAAGCTAACAAAGGCGCCAGAACCAAGAAGATCGGACCAGCTTCAGTCGAAAGTATTTGGCTAGTGGTAGGGAGGCGAGAGTGTGATGGTGTGATACAGACAATGTGTTCCAACGGAATATTATTCTCACATATTCTCACAGTTTAATACTGCATTAGCAACAGAATACATTGTATCTATTTGAGGAGAGAACGAATTTTGTACATGTTTTTTCCATTCCTTCTGAAATTCCATAATGTATAGTGGACAACTAATTAATAGATACGTCTTTTCAGCGATTCCGTTTCCAAAGGAGGCTCTACGATCGCATTTAAATAAATAAGTTTAATTTCGGCTGTCCGTAAAATTGTCGTGGTATATTTGAACCATATGGTCTTAGGGATTCGAAAGTTTCGTTGTTGAAGAAACATTCAGTCTGTAGTTTACGGAGGGTGTCCGTAAGCTTTCCTTCGATCTGTTCGGTCATATTTTTCTCATTGACCGTTTTTGTGAATTTGCATTCATCGGATAGTATAGTTAGCATTTTATTGATATAGTCCTCGAGATTCATTATTACGATTCTTCCGTCTTTATCAGGACGTAAGACCATAGTCTCTTCGTTTTTAATTAGTTCTTTCAGCTCCTTATAATGCCTCTTCGTTCAAATGGACCTACTGTTGGGTTTGATATTTATAAACCTGTGACAACAGTCGAGGATTGATGCTTTAAAATTGTTGTAAGTTCTCATCTGATGTAGATGTGAGATCGTCAGTTTCCTTTATCAGATTTTCGAACTGAACCTGGCATTGTAGCTTTCCAATGCTTGGTGGTTTTAAACAGAATTTTGGACCTAAAGACAGGGCTTCTTGTTGAATACTGAATCTTTTATCAGTAACGCAACGTTTGAATCCCTAAGACCATCTGGACCAGACAAATACCCCGAAAGTACACAAGAATGGTACTCCTATTCAACCGATCCTTGACATGACCAATTCGCCTTATCACCGTACAGCCCGATGGTTAGCAGACCTACTAAAACCAATCAGAAGACAGGTTTTCTGCCACACAGTTCGAGATTTATTCTACTTTATCGACTCAGCCAAAAACATCAACGTATCCGACAAGACCATGTATTCATTAGATGTCATTTCATTGTTGACGAACGTCCTACTGACTGAAACAATATACTACATACAGGAACTTATTCACTCAAAGGGACCAGGGTGATCACGAATGCCCTGACCCCAGGTTGATGCTCGCCTTTGCACTTCGGCGTGTTGAAGCCTGCGACAATCCTAATCGGGATCTCTGGGACGCGTAGTTTTTGCTAGTGGGGTGGTATTTGGATCATCCTTTATGTTCGTCGGTGGCACAGCGTTAGGATTCTCGCCGATCATGAACATGGTCCGGAATTCGACCCCCTTCTGATGCACACCTGATATCTATGGTCGGCCTGCAAAATTTCATATTTGTACTATAAATACAGTGTGGGATCAAGCTGTAATCAAAATTTTAAAAAATATTAATAAAAAAAATAAAAACAAACTATGGTACAACCACCGAACGTCCTAAAAATATTTTTTCGGCAATTTCATTTTCAAAAGCTGTACAATTGCATTTAAATACATAATTTTACATGGATACAATTCTTGTTTGATTCAAAGCATGTTAGAGAATATCATTATCCAGCATGGCTGCAAAGAGGAGGCACCGGTTCAATCAGTAGTGCCATTATTGAACATCTGATCAACATCTCCCACAACATCTCAACTGATTCTTTCAAAGTAATTTATAACGTCAACAGAAACCTACCAAAAGCAGTATGTTTCCGACTTCTGTGTACTGCAGAAGACCTCGCAATATGCATCGAGAAGCCGGAGCTGTGTGTTCAAAAGAAATTAGTCCAACTCTACAACTACCATGGATCTAGTTCGATATGTTCCCTTAGTTTCCTTTTTTCTCTTATTTCGTTCTATTTTTTTTCTTTTTGACATTTTTCGTTCACTGTGTGTGTGCGTTTGTGATTCTTACTCCCTTTGTCTTCATTTGATTCACCCAATTTCTGTTTTCAGCTATAAAAACAGTTATTTTAAGTTTGTTTCCATGCTTTTCCTGTTCACATTTATAATTCGTTTGAAAAAACCTTTTTTACAATTATCTCTTAATCCTGTGCAATTTTTTGTGTTTCTAAGGTTCTTATTGTGTACTCGTCGCCAAATTTCTCTTATGTACTGGTCGAGAATTTAATAGTCCTGACGCAAGAAAAGACAGAAATCAGAAGACCACTAGGTTTGCGATGATACTTCTATTTTCCAAACACAAGGAGAATCAATTTTATCACACAATAGTGTGAGAGCAAAATATATATGAATGTTCAAACAAGTTTGTGAACAAATCAATAGACAGTCTTAACATGATTGGCTCATAATAATGGAGTATCGATCCATATATACATAGCGAAATATAACAGGCTGTCAAACAAACACACATATTAAATGGATATATATATCACCAAGAACAGACTGTCAACAAACACACATTATATATAATATAAGGGGAATATACATTGTTAAAGGGGACAGGTTCATCAAAGTGAAACGGTCACAGACTAAGAGAGCAACAGAAAGAGAGACCACCATATATATATGGATACATATCAGTTCTTGTAATCTATATTCACACCTCCTAAATCTCATCTCAAGTTGAAAATTATTACATACATTTATTTCCTTTAATGAATTTGAACAAAGCAAGAACTACAGTTTTAGCAGAATAAAATGGTGCCATCTTTTATTTCGTTGCCTTCTCGTCAGCTGCTTACACGGCAAAGACATTATTAAATATATCTACAACAACAATTTTGACATACTTGCACAGAGTTAAGTTTAAACAAAAATCAATCGATCAATATATGCATACACTAAAAATATATACATATATAAATATGCAATATTAACCACTATTCCGAGCAATAATAATCAAACACAATGGAAGCTTTTAGCATTTCACATTCGGAGGAAAGAGAGGTGAAATTATCCAGTTACCAGGGCAAAGAAAGGCTGATAACCGCTTCTTTCTGGACGCATAAATCAGGTTTCAGGCGCTTGATGGAAATGGCTTCAGCAAACTTAAGGAGAATTATTATTTCAATTTTTTGTTTCCATGCTCATTTTTACGCACTTGTTACCCGTTCTAATCCTGTGTGTAATTTTGTTTCTAAGCCTCTTCTCGTAAACCATATCGAGTTGAAAATAATTATCACCTTTTTTTTATTCGCCGTCAAACAAGAATTGTATTCATGTAAAATTGTGTATTTCAATGCGATTGTAGAGCTGCTTTAGAAAATAAAATCGTCAAAAAGATATCTCTTGTTTCTAATTTCCATATGGGTGTTTTGCACAGGTTAAAAATGGTTCACATAAATGCAGTTATTATTATTAGTATTATTATTTAATTCCACATAATTAAAATGGCGAATAAAAAGTGACAAGTATTTTCAAATTGAGATATGGATTAGGAATGGCTTAGAATTAAACAAAAACAAACTACGCAGGAATAGAACGAATTATGTAGATGTGAAGAAAATGAGCATGGAAACAAAAAATTAAAATAATAATTTTCAACTTGAAATGGAAGTTAGGCGGGGTGAATATAGATTCCGAGAGCCTTGGAAACAAAAAAATTACACAGGATTGGAATATGACTGATTATAAAATAGTTATTTCAAACGAATTACAAAAGTAACCACCAGGAAGAGCATGGAAACAAGCTTCAAAATATGAATAAAGCAAGAACAACAACAGTGGTGGTGGTTTGTGCAGAATACAAGATGGTACACCATCCTTTTATTTATTTATTTCGTTGGCTTGTCATCAGCTCAGCTGAGCTGCTTATAGCCTACAGCCTAAATAAATTTTGAGGTTTACGCTCAGAAAAGTTTAAGCATACTTGAAAATTTTTTCTCATGGTGCCAGTTGACAGAAGGTTCCATAATTCGTGAACAATGCTCAGAAAATTCGGCTTATACACCTTTTTACACTAGAAGTTTAAACAAAATCAATGTATGCATGCATACAATGAATGGTGAGGAAGTTACGAACTAATATAATAATAATTTAATTTATTCCAAAAACAGTAGTTATAATACAAAATGGAATTCTCAGCATTTGTCACAGCAGCTTGCATCCGATTTACTTAAAATATAAATAAAATTAAAACAAAGTTAACCAGAGGGATTTGTCCGCGTTTACGATATAAGGTCAAAAATATTCGAAGCACAAATTGAGGTTATTATTAAATATATTAATGATAATAATAATAATAATACTAGTGAGTTTGTTTCAAACAGCATTATCGATTCAGTTTGGAAATCTTAGCGTGTTTTAGATTATTGAATCTCATGTTCTGTTGGTACAGCAGCATGGTGAGTGGAAAGACAAAAATTAACAGTTATATAACACAGCTTAAATGATGTCCACACTTGTGAAAAAATAAACAAATAAAAACAAAAATTGAGAGAATTATAAATATAAGAAGTACAATAACAATAAAGGTTGATGTTGTAAAGGTGCAGGAAATGGTTTATTTGGTAGTGCAAATAAGGTTAGTTAGTTAGTTCATACCTAACACTATTTTCATCGCATAAAGTACGTGCTAAATCAGGTATAGTGTAATTTTTCTACTAAGATGTATGTGCATAAATTCTTCTGAAAAGACTTCTTGTTCTACCTGAGGAGACACAAGTTCAGAGTTGTGGGTACTGAGGTGGATGCTCAGAGTCTGACAAAATTCTTTAGCAAATTGGCTGCATGACATCAAGTGCCTAGCAGTGACAGTGTCAACGATATGGCCCAATGGAATACCACAAGAGAGATGCGTAAGATGCTCAGTGACTAATAAATTAGGTGACAATGTACTCAGTTCGACTCAAATCATAGAAAGAAGAGATAAGCAAAATTACAAATCATAAGAGGGATTAAGTTAAAGCCAAATATCACGTGATCAAATGAGGGAATAAAGGCATCCAGTTACCAGGGTATGACGTTAAAACTATCTGTACATTAACCTCATAATCTATTTGGGCTGTAAGCAGCTGAGCTGATGGGAAGCCAACGAAATAAGCAATCATGGTGCCACCTTGTATTCTGCACAAGCCACCACTGTTGTTCCTGCTTTATTCAAATTCATTACGGGAATAAATGCATGAAAAAAAACTTAAAATAACTATTCTTACAACTGAATAAAAATGAGATGATTTGAATGAACGTGTCAGAGAATATCATCCAGCATGGCTTCAGAGAGAATGACACTGGTTCAGTAAGAAGCGGCATTACTGAACACCTCGTCAATACCTGCCAGAGCATGTCAACTGACTCATCATTCAGAGTCATTTACAAAGTAAACAAAAATCTACCACCAAAGGTAGTGTCTTTCCGAATTCTTAACACTGCAGACGTCCTCACCATATGCATCGAAAAGTCGGAGCTGTGTATTCAAAACAAAAAGTCTAGCCTTTACGACAACCATGAACCTTGTTCGGTATATTCCCCTGGCTTCCATTTTTTTCTGTTTTTTATTCTCTTTGTGTGATTTTTCTCTCTCTCTCTCTCTCTTGTCTTCATTCAACTCAGCCTAATTATTTTTAAGTTTGTTTCCACGCTCTTCCTGGTCACATTTGTAATTTGTTTAAAATAACTATTTTACAATTATAAAATTGGTGGATGGTGGCTAGCAGTGGAATCCAGGATGCGCATTTCGTCCTAATTGGGACTCGTCAACTGGATGTACCTGCATTTCTCAGTGAGTAATGATGTTCCCACCGAGGCTCGAACACAGTGCCCATAGTTTCAAACGCCAAAGCGTTATCCACTAGACCACTTGGGCCACGAGAGCCACATCCTGTGCAACGGGTCATATATTAATTATTGAAGTGAACTTTGATTTTCCCGTCGATTGATTCCACTGCTAGCCACCATCCACCAATTGTATACAAATCAAATCCCCAGACATCGTCGAAGCATCTGCACAAGAAGCCGACATGTCAACCTGAGACCGAACACTTCGGTCCAATCAATCGACGGGAAAATCAAAAATTCAATTCAATATTTTACAATTATATTGTAATCCTGTGTAATTTTTTGTTTCTAAGCCTCTTCTCGTAAACCATATCAATTTGAAAATAATTGTCACACTTTCTATTCGCCTTCATAATTACGAATTACGTCGATTCAAATAATAACAGTTGTATTTATGTAAGTTTGTGTATTTAAATGTGATTGAAATCGCCAGAAAGAGAACAAAATCTTTGCTGAACTTCTTCTCCTTCTTCTTCTTCTCGCTCTCATATCCCGATGGGTATTTTCCATGATTTAATTAATTAATTATGCGCGCTATTTCATGCATTGATCATGCGATATAATTGCGCGATTCAAATAATAAGAGGTACAGAAGATTTTAAACATTTTGATCATCGATGAAAATTGTTGTAGCTCAGTAATTTAACCAGACCGCCAAATATAGGAGAGTAGTATGTGTGCAGTTCATATAAACCATCATTAGCCGATAGATGCATTTTAGAAAACAGAAACATTGAGCGAGCGAAGAAATATTTACTTTTCAATTAGATCCTCGTCTCACTCTGGCTCTACTCTAATACACACACATATATATATGGCATTTTTAACACAATGCACAACAATTTACCAATCATCAAGTGGCACTGATATGTTTGTTAACAATAATTAGTCAGTCAGTGTCAACATGTCAAGCAGTGGGGTGATATTTAAAGAAGGAAATTAATGCACACAATTAGAAGGTAGAAATGGTTACAACACATGGGTCGCATAATCCGTGATATTGGAAAAATGAAGAGTAATTAAGGAATAAGTGTGTGCACAGGTTGATCACGTAACAGATCGTTAAAGAAAATAAAACGATTTGGACAAGGGCAACTTGTAACTAAGGCTGAAGAAGTCCTAAGAAGAAAATAATTTGGACAATCATAATTTTGCATGGAGGATTTCATCAGAAGCTGACATCAGTTAGAAAACCACTGGAAAACCAGCTGGGAATACTGGATAGCTGTTTCGTCCTGGTTTGGGGACTCCTCATCGGTACTCAACCACCACCTGGGTGTCAACCAAGGATCTTCTAGTTACAAGGTTAGCGACCCTGTAGACCATTAGGCGACTGGGAGTCGATCTAATGGCCGGCCTATGGATTCTAATTTCTGCCAATTCACAGCATAACGCGACTATTTCTTAATTTGTTACCCTGATGCTCACTAGCAACTAGTCCTATTCAGGCAACGACATGGGGTTCTAGTGGAAGCCGTGACCAGTAGGGTACAGCGGGAAGTTGCAGATGAGGCAGTAATTCATCGGAGAAGACATTGCGAAATGGTCGAACTATGTTGTGAATTGGCAGAACCGGCTATTGAATCGGGTTCCAGCATGAAACTTGGGCACTGTGGTAGAGCATAACTCCATTATGGATAAGACTTTATTTTGACAAGTCACACAGTGTTTGTTGTACAGTAATATTTACTGATGACTACGTTTTGAGCACAAACTATTGCCACTCATAATCATATCAAGTCCCAGTGGCTGATGAATGGTCTACGAGATCGGTAACCTTGTAACCAGAAGGTCCTGGCTTCGAACCTCGTGTTATGAGTGCGTACTACTCAAGATTCCCAAACTAGGCTGACAAAACAGCCGTCCAGTAGCCTCTGCAGGTTTTCCAATGGTTCTTTAACTGATGTCAGCTTATGATGAAATCCTCCATGCAATTAAACAAATTCCCTACATAACCAATACTTGAAAATTATAATTTTTAAAGGTTTAGGGTGAGGGGGGAGAAGTAGTCCGGTTTATACAGTCATGTAACGATGGCCAAGGTAAGGGTTCTTATTACTTCAGCTGTATGTAGAAGACGAACTCGTAAAGCAAAATTAAGATTAGTAGGAATGTGATAAATAATTATAAATGTTGTATTATCGTCAACTTTATGCTCACTATCTACAAGGTGTGCTAAGACACAGCTACCTGCCTATGAACGGCTTCTTTGTCCCTTGCTTAGCCACACCATACAGGATGATGTTCGCAAATACGATGATGAACCTGTCTAATTGTAAGCCTAATTTAGCTGGCTCCACAGCTGCAGCAAATTTAGATAGTTTTTCCTTATTTCTCGAACGTAAAATAGGGGTGGTTGTGAAGAGATAACGTACCTCTACTGCAGTGGAAGCTCTTTTCACTGCATTCTTCAGGCACTGTGTTATTATTTCGGTGATGTTGTCACCAAGGAACTGCAGTTTTATGAACAGTAGTTATTTTGCTACGGAACTGTTGCCATACTGACTCTCCGAGGTGATGAATTCATATTTCTCTCAATGAACTTATGTGGATAACCATGTTTTTTCTAAGTAATTCTCTGGACGCATTTTAATGATTTATTTCTTCTTGAAGTAGTTTGATGAGTGTTGACTAGACAGCGAAATTCAAGATGCATATTTCACCTTGAATATTATTACTTATGCTTGTAACACACTAGAATATAAGTGTTATTATTATTATTGTTCCCTTGGGTTCCTAGTGGAACAGAGGGCTTCAACTGCACGTCTCCACTTGCCACTTCTGTCTTCTACTGTGCTGTACTTTTCACCTGCATCCATGTTATTCCACGCTGTTTCAACTTCTCCTCACACGATCTCCTCTATGTCACCCTTGCACTGACATCCCACTCGCCGCTTCCCTTTCGGCCTGGTTCCACTCGACCACTGGCCTGACGCGCGCGCAATGTCACCCAGCGGCCACCTCAGTGAGCGAGTGTCCAGTCCATCTCAATCCACTTTCTCCTGCATATTTGTTGGGCGGCGGCTGGTTCTTGTTTCGTTTGTTTTCATCTTAAGTATAGAGCCAGCGAAGACAGTTGTTGGTTGATGAAGGTCTGCAACAGGCTGTTGGAAATATTCTTTGTGACCCACCCGCCAAGTTTCTGATCCGTATAGAAGAACTGACTGACTTGACGTTGTTTGTATTGAAAATCCGACTGGATTGTGTTGTTGATGCTGGATTGAGTGATGAAGATTTCCAGATTGGTTTCAGGTTGATGAATGTGTTTCTCGCCTACCACCCGATTCTCGCTCGATTTGACATCCTCGTCCGTTTCGACTGGCTGTAGTTGAGACAATGCTCCCTAGATCAGTGAGTGAACGAAGTAACCTCTTTCAAATCCCTCCCGTTGATGGTGATTGACACTGGTTGTTGCTCACTAGTGGCTGGCACTATTCAGGTGGGTAGTTACCTGGAGTTCTAGTGGGAAGCCGTGACCATTAAGGTGCAGCAGGTTGAATATGAGGCGGTGACTTATCAAAGAAGACCTGTGAAGTGGTCACCCTATATCATGAATTGGCAGAAGTTAGAATTCATAGGCCAGACATTAGATCGGGTCCCAATGACTGGCTTAATGGTCTACGAGGTCCTGGGTTCATGCCCCCGTGGTTGTTGAGTATCGACAAAGAGCCCCAAACTAGGACGAAACAGTTGGCTACCCAGTACTTCCAGCTAGTTTTCCATCCAGTCAAACAAAATCTCTAGAAAACCAATACTTGAAAACGAATTGATTATCAAGCTGTACAGTCGTGTATATGTATGTGTTGTTTTTAAGAAATTATATCCACTGAGGGGAGTGAATCATAAATGAGAAGACATGAAATAATGATGATAATAATAGTAGTATGAAGTGAAATTAAAATATTTGTGATTATAATCATAGTTTAATGTCAAGTAGCAAAGCAATTTATGGCATATATATAGAATAATTCATAAGATGTATAGATGTTAGAAAGAAGGGGGTACAATTATGGGATTAGTACGCTGATATAAAATGTTACATAAAATGGTGTGAAATTTGATAAGGTAGAATTCATACCGGCTGTAAAAACATTTTCGAATTTAGAATGACAAGTAGGACAACTGAAAACAATTGGAAGTGAGAATACTAATAGTAATAATAATAATGGTAATAATTGTAGTAATGAGGTAAAGGTACATTGATTTACTAAAATGTCTATCCCTTTACGGCCAAGGCAGAAGTAGGGATTGTACATACCCTCTTCTCTGCACTAAGATCCGGCTAAAAATCATGAATGGCCAAAGTATCCACTGCCTTTAGAAGAAAACGCGACTGGTGAGTTATCATGAATTCGATATGATCATCTTAAAATCATGATCAGAATTGGTAGAGTGACACAAGTCGACCAAGTGTTGTCTAGAATAGAGCTTCACACACCCCCACCCTACCTCTCTTCCTTGTAAAGACAATGCTACTGGAATGTTCTCGAGTCCGTAAGTGGAAAACGGCGTTCTCTGGTTACCGCCACTTGTACCTTGCGCCATAAGAGGAGCAGGTGAACTGATAGATGCACACGGAGGTGATCAGACGGGGGAGCTTATCTTTTATACAGCGATGGTGAACAACTTACGGTTGGTGAACATCAATTTTTAATTTGAATGCAAAGAACTCTTATTGATTAATTGATTAATTAAAAGAGACGTGTCAACAACAAGCCCGAGTTCCATTCATGCGGACAAGGGTATATATGCTTCGAATTCAATATGAAATAATATTACTAACAATAATAATAATAATCATAATAATCATAAATGAACAGAAGAAAATAACATTCTTCAAGACTGTGTAATTAGACAAATTATCTTTCAGTGAAAATGGAAGACAGGAAAAAAATTACACTACTCGATTATTATTGCTGTCGAAGAGTTATGAGAGTAAATTTCTGATCAGTAGACTAAAAGCTACTCAAGATAAATGAAGATAAGTCCTAAGGCAGGCCTACTAAGTATTACATCACCCCGTATTAATGCGTATTCATTTTTACAACCTACCTCAATCTCATTGAATAGTGATGACGAAGAATCTGGAGGAATTATTATATAATTGTTCTCTGACTGTACAAAAATGACAACCACCCAAATTGCTTATCTAAGGTTATTTTAGTTCCTTACGTAATTAACGAAGTTTTTTATCAAATATTAACAGTTCCAACTGACAAAACTTTGGAAATAATCATTTTATTCTTAGGACAATTTACTATTTACATATATATATATGTATATTCCTTCCTTCACGTCCCATTGGAACATAGGGCTTCAAGCTAGTGGCTTGAAGTTTCGGTAGAGGTGTTGAAATTTACAGGATGCTGTTGCTAGCCTCATGCCAACCTCTCCTCTTCACCAACAGCATTTCTGGCTTAGCGAGGTAAAGGAGTGTGTCAGTGGCCGGGGATCGAACCTCGGACCAGATGTATGGCTGGCGAGCGTCTTAATCGCTGTTCCACCGACGCACATATATGGATATATGTTATTGTACAGCTTGAGAATGGTATTGCAGAAAAAAGGAGTGTAACTCTTCGCTGAACGCTTTTTCTTTTCGATAACTCAATGGGAATTTTTTAAGTTGCCTAAAGGTTGCAACAATCCAGTGACGGTAAAGAAGTTAGACAGTTTTCTGTGTTACTCTGTTAAACTTACCACTAGTGAAAGCAGAGATACAATTATTAAGAGAATGTTTACATTGACACGAATATTCAAAGATGTACTGGAAATCACTCACATACAATCATATCCATCCAAATATCAAAATACCTAAGGCGACACACACACACAAAACAACATTGACACCAAGCATTGGTTTGTAGGGATTTTGTTTGATTGCATGGAGGATTTAATCATGAGCTGACATCAGTTAGAGAACCACTGGAAAACCTGGGGGTACTGGGCAGCTGTTTCGTCCTAGTTTGGGACTCTTCATCAGTACGCACCCACACCGCGGGGTTCGAACCCAGGACCTTCTGGTTACAAGGCGAGCTCGTAGACCATTGAGCCACTGGGACCCGATCCAATGGTCCTTGAATTCTAACTTCTGCCAATTCACGACATAGCGCGACCACTTCGCAATGTCTTCTTCGATGAGTTACTGCCTCATCTTCAACCTGCTGTACCCTACTGAGGCAGTAACTCATCGAAGAAGACATTGCGAAGTGGTCGCGCTATGTCGTGAATTGGCAGAAGTTAGAATTCAAGAACCATTGGATCGAGTCCCAGTGGCTCAATGGTCTACGAGCTCGCCTTGTAACCGGAAGGTCCTGGCTTCGAATCCCGGTGGGTGCGTACTGATGAAGAGTCCCAAACTAGGACGAAACAGCTGTCCAGTACTCCCAGGTTTTCCAGTGGTTCTCTAGCTGATGTCAGCTCATGATTAAATCCTCCATGCAACATTGACTCCATCCAATCACGTGTCTCTGAGCTACAATGAAAGATTGACTTACGAGTTCATGCAGTCTATGATTTAGATCAGGAATTACAACAATCCTTCGAAGAACACGTTCAAGAAGTCACACAGAAACAATGTGACCTTCAGCTGACTAATCATAAAGGTGCGGAATTTTCTCACAAAAAATGATGACGTATATTTACAAAAAAAATGCATGAAAACACACATTACACAGAGTATCTTTCTTCGACATGACTTAAAAATACATCCCAGTTATTATAATGAGGAGTATCAGTTGTTAATTTAGACTAGTTGTGCGTTGGTGGCACAGCGGTTAGGAATCTCATCAACCATGAACATGGTTCCGGGTTCAATCCCCTGCCGACACACACACCCAATATCAATGGTTGGCCTGCAAAACTTAGGCTACCGACATCACATACTGAAAATTCTATACTTGTACCAATAAAATACGGTGTGGATGGAGTCAAGCTATATAAAAATTAAAAAATAAATTAAAATTAGTTTCCGTACATGTATTAACCGAGGTGGCTAAAGATGAGCTGTTTTTGTGAATCATTTATCTCACTTATCCTGTTGGGCAGTCTTCGCCGAAATTCCCCGATTGAATTATTATCCTTTCCAGTAAGTGGACTGACGACAAATTACTAGGAAGATGTGAATAATAGAACAAACTGAATTAAATGACATCAACTCTAAGTGCAATATATCGCTTGAAATTAAGTCACGCGTAGATAAAGGCTGTCCCGGTCCAGAACAAACAAGAAGCCGGTCACTGTTTCTACTGTACTATTAATAAACAAATCAATAATTATATATATACAACAAACCTTAACGGTTTCAAGAGTACAAAGCACAACACTTAACAGAAAGCAAGGTACCGCTATCAGAGCGGAATAACGTTAAAGCCAAAATTGCGAACTAGCCGGAACCAGACACGACCATTCAGGTAAGCAGTCAGTAGAAGAATGAACCCAAGTAAGGCATGGCATAAAACAGATAGCGTTTAAGAGAGATCGACCGAGCATAGGCACAAAGTTAGAATTTAATTGGCTACTTAACCAGGTAGGAAAATACAGATGAAAATCAATAAATAAGATAAACTCGACAGAATAGTACAAAGTTAGACCATGGGTCAGCAAAAATAACAGTTCACAAAATACTCTGATTGGGCCATGAGTTTAACTGTCTGACTAAACGGATCGAGGTAAAAACACATATACACAGTTCATTAAACAAGAGGGGATAGACACGTTAGGCATGGATAATTGGGTAGCAACAACGCTAGGCTGATCCAGGACAGGTTGACTTGATTCAAGGATGGGAATAGAATTGATCTTACATCAACTCTAAATCTATCCCCAATGGTAACCCTAACTTTAATCTTAATCCTAAGTACAATTCTTATCCTAACCGTAAACCTGATCCTAACCCTAACCCTAACCCCATGACTTACCTTAACCCTAACGAGCTATTAACACAATGTCCAGATAGTACTTAAAAACGTGACCTTGGTGAAATTAGACTGTTAGGCCTTCTCGATTAAGATATTCAAACGAAATAAAAGACAGATTCAGCGAAGAAAATTTTCTTTATCATCTTCAGAGACTGGCTGTACAGTCGTATTTATACCTAGAAAAATTGTATAGTGGTCTGTTATTGAGTAATAGGGGGTGACGTAATTGGTATAATTAATCATGAGTGGCTTTAGAAGTGGAGCTAGTTATATTGGTCGCACAAAGCTCGAACCCATAGTGTGCCCATAGTTTCAAACGCCAAGGCGTTATCCACTAGACCACTTGGGCCACGAGAGCCACTTCTTGGTGGGAACATCATCACTCAGGGGGGAATGCAGGTACCTCCAGCTCCCAAGTCCCAAATAGGACAAAATGCGCATCTTGGATTCCACTGCTAGTCACCACCCACCAATTTAATAATAATTATGCCTTTATTTGATCTATTCCACAATGCTCAAAACTTTTTACCAACACGAATTGTATTCTGTTTTCAAGTTTGAAACAGAAGATTTCTCTGACTTTTGACTGTTCCACCAAATACCTACTTGTATAGTATCTACTTCGTTTCTCACAACACCATGTCCTTTCAAATTCGGTTAAACTGTTGAAGAGATGATGGCTCAATTAGACGGTCTATCTACAGAAAGCCCACTTGGACAGGGCAATATCTTAATCTTCACAGCTTCTGTCCATTACAGTATAAGAGAGGCTTGATGAAGTGTCTGTTTAAGAGGATTCAGCGTATTTGCACGGCTGATGTTATAGACAAAGAAAACGAAATATTAATGTATACTCTGGTTGAAAACGGATATCCTTTAAAATTTGTAAACAGGTGTATAAGTCAACTAACCTACAATCCATACCGTCCCTAAGAAAAAGGTTTTTATCAAATTACCATATCACGAGGAAATAAACAGTAGGATTGTGAGACAAAGGTTGAATTCGATCATCCGTAGAACCTACTACGCAGCCCAGCTTGTAATTGTGGTAAAAGCTAGAAATATGCTTCACTTCAGACGTTAAAAGTGCACAAGTGATTATATCACATCCCACACAATTTACCAATTTTCGTGTGTGTGTGTGTGTGGACATACATACATAGGGAGGAGTAATCATGCTTTGCACGTCAGGGTGGGAGAGCATATCCCAAAATGGTTAGAAAAACAGATGAATTGTGACAAGCCAATAAATGCAGGTGTCAGACTACCAACTTCGTCTATAGCTAAACATCTAATCGAGATGAACCATAAGATTGATGTTAACTCAGCCTTTAAGGTCATCTATAAAAACGGTCAAGGGCGTTTACTGAAATACTCTGAGGCTATAGCTATTCATAAACTTAAGCCCCCCCCCTTCAAAAACAGTTTGTTATTACTCTTAACCTACCTTAATAATCCTTATTTGATTGGATTACCAAGGGATTGTGTTAATTATTCTTAATTCTTTCTGTGTCACTTTGTTTAATTCAACTTTTCCATATATATTGACTTGACAAGTAAATGTGTGAGGGATCAGATTATTCGAAATGCATAGGGCAAATACATCACATCACATATTTCAGATAATCTCCGTTTTCTAATATGGCTATCAAAATTTATAAACTGTTGTATTTCATTAAGTGTTAATCAGTCACTGATTAGATATGATTAAATCCTTTTCTACTTGGATTTGAGCAGAAGGGATTTTTTTGCGCTAAGCCTCCTATTATTTCACAGTGTAATCACAAATCTGATGAAGAGTTTTCTTTCCCCACAGGACGTAGAAAACTCTAGAATCCGCCTATTTCATTCATAAGTCACTCATCACACAAGTAGATAACATGTTGTTCCCTTCATATATATATTCTCTTACACTCTCCCTCTCTCCTTATTTTGAGTAGTATTCATTTCATTGAAATATTTTTTTCCATTCAAATGCTTTCGTCTTGTTCATCAACCATTTCAGTTTTGTGTCTGTTAGTATGTATTGTATAATGCTCCTCTGTGACTGGCTTCAACGTAGAACAACTTTGCACAGATGTGAGCATCAGTTCCACTTACCACACTCCCTCTTTGTAGCACCCACACACACACACAAAGCAGCCGAAGAGGGTAGAAAGAGAGAGAGATAAAAAAAGAGAAATTTGAGTGAGAGATAAAGAATAGTAATGTGGAAGAACAGTAGAGTTTTGTTGGATATTATAAACCCCAAAGAGTGCAAGTATCTGCGCCAGCCATCATTGAGAACGACGATTTTGAGCCATATCAACAGTTGTCTCCAGCCGGTGATTGGTGTTTACCGTCTCGAGGACCTCAACTAGCCAGTTAGAAAGTCTACATCTTCCTATGTGACTGATTGACTGGCTGGCTTAAACTAACTGTTGTGGATTTCACTGACTCATGAAATCATGTTTTGGTTTGACCACCACTAGCTAGCTCCTCTTTCAGCCTGATCCATCTTATGTCAGTGAGCTAAAATTGCATATCATCAATGAAGGAGATGGATGGCTAGTCATGCATGCGTAACACATGTCCTAACCACCTGTCACAATCGATGTAGTAGTGTAACAACAGAAGACAAAGGCCAGGAAACAGATCCTTTATTTAGGAATTCAACACATATTTATAGATTTTCATGTACATTATTATAGATTATTGTAAGCAGAAAACACACAGTCTTCTGATTGGTGGCTTCTCATCTCTTTATGGCTGTTTCTTGAATGTCAAATCATCTATCTGCGAATTGTATCCGCCTACGCAAAATCTGCTGTGGTTGGTTGTTGAATCGGTCTTAGTTCATATTTTTCGCACTATCAATATATGGGACGTAAACATCGACGTAAATTACTGTCTACCAATTTGGATAGCAGCCAGTTCTCACCACAGTAGCTGCCTAACCACCTCATCAACTGATTTCCCCTAGCAAATGACCACCAATGCCTAACGTCAACATTGTTCACCCTATTATACCGCCATCTAACACGATAGATACAACGCAACAACAACACCTATGATCGAAGACAACTAGCCACCCAGCCAGTTAGGCTTTTCATGTCTTCCACTTTCATTGGCCATGTCTCAGTAACAGCTAGCCATAAAGGAGGATGGAGTGAAGTGGAGCTGAGCAGTACACACGTCCTTTGCTCGACAACCAATCAGCCAGTCGGATATCACGTCTACACTAGAGACGGAATAAACTAGCATATGCGAAACTAGCCCTCTGTATCCATGTGCTGAGATTTCGCCAGCGATCAACCCGCTGAGGTTGGCTGATACAGCTTCCCCTATAATAAGCGAAGTGATAAACACACTCCACCAACCACTTCCAGACCTCTCTATCTTTAAGCCAGGAGTTAGTCGACATGATCTGGTCCAGTTCAGTTCAGTTGCATGCATCATCTTACATTTGACAGCAGGAATGAATCGCTCACATGTCAAACATTCTATGATCGCTCAATGCCCAAGGTATTCACAAGACTCTGGTCTATTTTATCAGTGTCTTCAACCAGGAGAGAGGACTATATCATCCGGATATGCTCGTCTGTATTCAACAGCTGTTTACGCACACACACACACACACACACACACACATTACAAACACACAGAGTTTCAGCTAGTCTTCACAGTCATGTGCGTCGGTGGCACAGTGGTTAGGACTCTCGCCGACCATGCACATGGTCCGAGGTTCAATCCACTGCCGACGCGCACCTGATATCTATGGTTGGCCTGCAAAATTTGGGCTACCGATATCCATGCTGAAAATTCCATACTTTTACCAAAAATACAGTGTGGAATCAAGCTGCTATCAAAAATTAAAAATTAAATTAAAATTAATAAACCAAATTCTGGAGCTTTTCCTTTGAAATAAAAGCAATTAACAACTTATATATTTATATTTTATGTATACACAAATGTGTAATATCCAGTTTATTTATTTAAACGCAGAAGAAACTTCGTACAATATGGCACCAAGACAGATGCGCCACACAATAATAATAGAACAACATAGATCAAAAGTAAAAAATATAAGTAGAGAACGGATAAAGAACTTCATCTGGAAGGAAGACAGTCATACTTAACAAGTTCAAACAGTATTCGTTAACTATCATCGGGAAGGGAAGAAAGAAGAAAACTGTAGCATGTTCGCCATTGATTACGATTCTTCGCCATATCCCGTAGTGTTCTGAGCCATCGATTCGAGCACTCTCGCGGACCCCAGCCAGGGAGTCGTGATTCACCAACCAATGTTAATCTAGCACAAACACCCTTCATCCCACGACGCCAAGTCATAGACTGACCACCCCTCCACCTTCTCCATCCCGCCCCAGGGATACCGAACAGCGACCTGTACGGAAGCCTCTGGGATGACATTCGCAGCATATATCCAAGCCACCGGAACTGGTGTTTTCAGATGAAGACACTCAATGAATGGTGATGTCCACTGTGTTCAAACAGAATTACTCATGCTATGATGCCACCGAACACAAGCAATCCTGCGGAGACAGCGACGATGAAACATGCAGAGTCGCCGCCGCACATCCTCAACTGGGAGAGGCCAGGTTTCACAGGCGTAGAGCAAGACAGCCCGCACCGAAGCATTGTATACCCGACCATTGACAGCCAGGCTAACGTCGCGACGGCGCCAGAGGTGGCTGAAGTTGATGCATGCCACCCTGGACTTCATTATACGGTTAGAAATCTCATCCGTCACTCCTCCCTCCGCCAGCACTCACACAACTACCCAGATACACAAACTTATCAACAACTTCAAGCGGTTCACCCGCAAGAGTGAGTGCAGGTACAGGCTCCTGCCAATCTTGAAACAGTACTTTGCACTTAGACGGCGCAAAGCACATACCATACTTACAGACACTGATCGCCAACTGATTAAGTGCGATTTCGGCAGCCTACATGGTTATCGTACAGTAAGACGATATCGTCGAAAAGTCTACCTCCAGATCTAGCAGATCTACACCACCTTCACGCATATCCTTCAAAGCTAACTCCAGAATGTCATCGATGGCAAAATTAAAGAGAAACGGAGAGATTGGGCAACCCTGTCTAACCCCCCCCAGCCAATGTTGGTTGAGAACAGTGATGATAGTTGGTTGTATGCCATCAGTCTACCTGACGTGTTTCTCTGTATGAGGCTTTCAAGATGTTAACAGGCTTCTCAGGTACACCCCTCTCTAGCATAGTAATAATATCCAGTGACAGGAATGAAGCGAGTGAAACAATCTAGATTAGGTTTACACACGACAAATACGTTTATTGATTTGTCTAGTGCAAAGCGAATAATAATAATAATAGAATACAGAAATCACGTATTTATATTCAATAAAAAAGGATGAAATGACAAAGCTACAAGGTCAATTCAGGTCAGATTTTGTAATTAAACAAAAAAAACAATAGAAAAACGACAGCTAATCCTGCGGAAAGCAATGAGGAAACAGGCATAAAATGGACTGACGCAAAAGACTTGGAGGATATGGACTTCGCCGATGATATATGTTTGATTTCCCATAAACTGGAAGATATGCAAGTGAAAAGCAACAAGTTGGCGATAGAAGAAGCATCAAAGATAGGACTTCAAGTGAACGTAGATAAAACAGAGGTAATGAAGATTCCTGGCCAACACCAACAGCCACAGCAGCAACAACAGATGACAGTCAGCATAAATGGGAGGAACCTGAAAGAAACAATCTCCTTCACCTACCTGGGAAGCATCGTTTCAACTACTGGCGAACGGAACTGACGAGGATATCAGAACAGGAAGGATCGGAAAAGCAAGACAAGCTTTCATTACCCTTAAGTCTGTGTGGAGGTCAGCATCACTCAGCATCAAAAATAAAATCCGGATTTTCCACTCCACTGTGAAGTCAGTCAGTGCTACTTACTATATGGATCAGAGACTTGGCGCCGTGTCATAAGGAGCATCTCAAACAAACTTCAGACCTTCATTAACAGCTGTCTTCGCTCAATACTACTCAAGATCAGATGGCCGGCCAACACAGATAAGCAACAGGGATCTCTGGGAGTGAACCAATCAGGAACCGATTGAGAAACAAATAGACAGGAAGAAATGGAGATGGACTGGCCATACACTGAGGAAACCATCAAGTGACATCACTAGTCAAGCCATCGCTCGAGTGGGACCCGAAAGGGAAGTGGCGAGTTGGTCGTCCAAGGGTGACTTGGAGGAGGTCATGCGAGGAGGAGATGAAAGCATGTGGGCAGACCTGGAGCGGGGTGAAAAAGTTGGCAGAAAACAGAAGGCAATGGAGGTGCGCAGCTGAAGCCCTATGTTCCTCTAAGAATTAAAGGATATAATAATAATTCTGGAAACTAAGGATGATGATCACGAGGATTTACCACTCGGATAAAAATTATGCCATAGGATTGACTATCAGTCCATTATGAAAAAGGTTTCCTATTGTATTTCCCAATGAATGAAAAACAAAACGATATTGTTGTGTTTTACTGACGTTTCGCTATTCACCAATGTTAATAGCTTCATCATAGTAGTATTATTAAACCGGAATTTACAAAATCCACTCAGCATATATATTCAACAAAAGAGTTAAGAGGCGGGTGAGAAAATTTGAGACAAGTTAGGTCAAGTTAAAAGGACATATTGGAGGTCAAAATAGCAATGAAGATCACTAAACCAAATAACAAAGGTAATAAATAGTACGTCTGTTATGATATCAAAATAAAGTTTACTAACTTGATCATCGTTCGTCAGTCTGAGGTCATTTTTCGTTGTTGTCAAGTTGGTCAATTGGTAAAGATAACAAAATCAAGTGTAGATTGTTGGATTTGATCAGTGTGTAACATTATAAAAGTAGTGGGTGTTTACATAGTGAACTTGCTTATCACATTCGTGTTGATTTTGTCGCTCCATGGTGGAAGGGGTTTCGTAACTAGGTCAAATTCTGTTTTAGTCCATCATTCCTATTCAGTTCAGACAATTTGGATTCCACTTGATATGAAGTGCTTCTGATGATATTAGACATTTTTTGTGATTCCTGAAGGTTTTCTGGATTATTTCAATATTGTCAAAATCAATTTTGTGGCCTGATTCTATAGCGTCGCGTGTAGACAAGCTGTGGCTGATGATTTTTCAAGTTTTTCTATTTCAACTGGATTTCTTGGTGGTCGGAGAGATGCTCTACGGTGTTCATTTCTTCTGATTTTGATTTATCCAGATGTTTTTCCGATGTATGTCGCATCTGAATAAAGCGAGAACAACAGCGGCGGTTTGTGCAGAATAACATGGTACCATCATTTATTTCGTTGGCTTCTTATCAGCTCAGCTGCTTACAGCCTAAATAAATTTTGAGGTTTAAGTACACAAACGTTTTAACATACTTGCAAATTTTACATGATGTCAGTTGACAGAAAGTTCCACAATTAGTAGACAGTACTCAGAAAATTGCGCTTATATAGTTTTTACATGGGCAGTTCAAGTTAAAACAAAATAAATGTATGCATATAATGGTAAAGGAGTTACATAATAAAGATGAGATGTGCGTCGCACCACGTTCCTAGCATTTTATTTTATAGACACAATTAGATAGAGAATCTTTCGGGATTTGGTCTTTTATATGGATAAGGTTGCTTTGAAGTGTGTCCGATGTTTTGAAGAAAACTCTAATGTCGAGCTGATTGAGTACTCTTCTTTTCTGATATCGCCTGACGTTCTTCGCTCTATATGGTATGACAAATATTGAGGTTCATGTTTTCGGAATACGTTTTCGGCCATACTTAATGTCAGTGTCGATTTTGTTGATGAAGTCCCTTGGGTAGTTGTTTTGCTTGAGTCTCAGTAATGTTTGATATTTCTGCTTCTTTTTCATTCTAATCCGTTATCAGAGAGTGTTCTCGTCTAAGAAGACTTGAAACAACTGAAATCTTTGCGCTGATGGGGTGTGACGATCTGAAGTCTAAATATTTATTGGAGTGGGTTTTCTTCCTGAATATGGATATACTGAAATGTCCGTTTTCCTCTGTCTCGTAACTAGGCTGTCTAGAAATGTTAGTTCACCGTCGTCTGATTCTGCCTGTGCTCGAGGTAAACTGGATTCTGGGAGATACACAGTTTATTTTCTCCAGGAATGAATTGTGCAGATCGCGTTTTAGCACTACAAAAGTATCGTCTACATATCTTAACCATATTTAAGGAGTGAGTATACTTAAAATGATGATATTTTCGAATCTATTCATGAAAAAGTTAGCGACTATTTGGGAGACTGGGGAGATTATCAGTCCTCTGTACCTGTTATAGACCGTTATCATTTCAAGTTAGAGAAACATTGAAAGCCAATAAGTACTGGACAGCTCTTTCCTCCTAATTCAACAGAACTCTTCAACAGTGTGCACCCATAGCACTAAAGATTGAACGGAAGAGTTTCAGTTTATGAGGAGAGAAGGTTGGTCTCCAATAGTTACAATTTCTGCTAATTCCCAGGATATATATATATATATATATATATATATATATATATATATATCATGCATAAACATCTAATGTCATCAGTCAGTATCGGTTGCTTACAGTTGACTTGATAATATAAGATGATATTACAGGGTTTGGACTACACTGACTCCTAACTTAGATATAGGGAGTTAAGTGGTCAGTGGAGCGTGTTGACCGCTTCGCTTATTTTCGAGGGGAAGCTGTATCAGCTAACGCCAGCGAGTTGATCTTTGACGAAATCTCAGCATACGGATACATACAGAGGGCTAGTTTCGCATATGCCAGTTTACGCCGTCTCTGGCTTAGTAGACGTAATATCCGGCTGGCTGGTTATCGACCAAAGGGCGGGTCTACTACTCAGCAGTTTGCTCTGTCCTTCTCTGTGACTGTGAGACTGGGCTATTGAGAGTGGAAGACATGAAAAGCCTGACTGGCTAGCTGACTAGCTGTCTTTGATCATATGTGCCTGCACTCTATCTCCGTGTGAAGTGTGGTATAATAAGGTGAGCAATATTGAGGTTAGGCTTCGGTCGAGTGCTAGGTAGGTAAATAGGGGAAATCAATCGACGAGGCTGTAAAACTACATCTTTGCAATGGAATATTAACTCAGATACCTTTGAATTTAGCGTGGGAAACATTGATAAGCCGGTCACCAGAAGAGGTATATAGTCCGTATTGTCGATCCACTTGGTCTAGTAGCAGCTTATTTGCTTCCTCTACGAAAACTATTTCAGGAGACTTGTAAAAGGGAGTTACATTGGGATGATCCATTGAGTGAAGGAATTGCTGAAAACTGGGAGAAGTGGGTCAACAACCTACGATCATTAAGACAGTATCCCGTCGCATGTCCTCTGAGGCAATCGAGGGATTATAAGATTTTGGATTTTCATGTATTTTCTGAAGCCTCTGAAGTTGGTTACGGAGCTGCGTGTACGTTGGAACTGCCTTTAGAGATAATAAAGGTGTTCGCCTTGTGATCGAGAAGTCCAGGGTTGCACCCATAAAGGTTGTTTCAATCCCAAGGTTGGAGCTAACGGCAACTTTGTTAGCGGTTCAGCTGTTTACGACGGTGAGTACGGAACTGGACTGTCCCACCTGTCAAGTAACGTATTGGACAGACTCCATGATAGTTATATATATTACATACGCAACAATTCAGCTAGATATCCTCGTTTTGTAGCTAATCGGATGTCACGAATTCGTGAAGCTACATGCGTTGAGCAGTGGAGGTATGTAGCATCTAAGGAAAATCCTGCCGATATAGCATCAAGAGGTACGGCCGATATAAATGTAATTAAAAACAAGTGGTGGAGTGGTTCTGAGTTCTTAAGACAAGCAGATTGCGTTTGGCCGAGTAAAGAGGAGGGACCACCAGTATGTGAGGAGGCCCTAGAGTTAAACATAAGTGTCAAAGTGACGTATGCACAAACAAGGTATTCCGGCTTACATCCACTCTTGGCACAAATTAGTGAAAGCTGTCACGTGGTTGACCCGGTAAGTTGCATATTTGAAGGTTACGTACCTACGACGAAGTGATATCCAGACTAAGGGACTATTAAGTGTTGAAGATAGAAACAATGCTGAAATAGACATTGTGAAGGCTATTCAATCGGAAACATGGGGAGAAATCGCTAGGGAGGATTGTTCTGACTTCGCGAACTTCAAGGTACGAATGGACAGGTTAAATCTGATAAACTTAGATGGCTTTGGCAGTGAAAATTAAAAGTTATAAATTACATGGTACTCAACGGCACAAAGATAGAAGTTTGATAAGGTTAAAATTGCTCTTGAGTGAGAATAAAGATATTTGAGTGTCAATTTAACATGAGAAGAGGAATCCTAAGATAGAATAGCCTTCCTGGATGTCCTACTTACAAGAAAACCAGATGGCAGCATAAAAAGAAATTTGCATAGAAAAGTTACTTGGACAGGGCAATATACACATTTTCACAGCTTCGTTACTATCAAGTATAAAAGAAATTTAATGAAGACCCTCAGCCACACAGAGTTAGGGCTGTATGCTCAAAAGAAGTAATTGAAGATAAATTAAGCATTGTATATGATACTTTGATCGAAAATGGCTATCCCGAAAATTTTATCAAGAAACAAATGACAAAGAAAACGGAAAAGGAGCACTCACTATCTGTAAAAAAGAAGCCTCTTTATATACGACTAGAATTCATGGGCAATATACCAAGAGAGATAGTTGCGAAGAAATTAGGAAAGTCAGTTGAAAGAACTTTTAATGCTGGCGAACTACACGTCTTATTCTCTACACGACCGGTGGTGATTCCTCGACTGAAAGATGAAGTACCTAGACTATCCACTTCCAATTGTGTCTATCAATTCAGCTGCGCTTGTGGAGCCAGTTACATAGGCCGTTGCTCTAGGAACTTGATTTTTCGTGCTCTCTCGAGAACATCTCCCAGCATAGCTAAGTAAAGGTGTAGTGAAAACTATTAACAGCTCGATATTGGAACATCTGGTGCAAACAGGCCACAAAGCCAACGTAGATGAATCCTTCTCTATATTATACCGGGCGCCTAATAAATTGCTAAAATCATCGAAGCATCCACCGCATGCTCCAAACAGCAGAGGCTATTGCGATTCGCCTCAAACAACCAGTGCTCTGTGTCCAAAAGAAGCAAGCCCACCCCTACTATTGCCCTGGCCTTCAGTAGAAGCTATAAACTCATGAATTTGTACTATTATCTTTCCTAATGTTTCTGACATTCAGCTTATTTTATGTTGACGCGATTCAGCTGTAATCTATCAATATTATTGATTCGACGTTATTTAAACGGCAACAATAATGTTGTTCATAACACTAATTCATTCATTCATTCACTATAATTTATGTTTAAATGTAGAGCCTGATGATGAATTTATCGAAAAGAGTACTCTTTGTTCAGTATCCATTCTTTTGAAAATTTTAATGGGCATTTTTAGTCAATTTAACAAATGTGAAGAGGGTGTGAAAATATACAAAGGAGCATATGAAACTGATAGTAGTGAATTAATTATTAAAGCAAAAGCAAACTAAAAGGAAAATTAAAGATTAAGAACAAAGGAAAAAATCAAAAATATTTTACAGGGAACGATAAGTGAAGAGGTTAAGACCAAGGTAGAATAAGAGACTGGACAAACTTTCTTCTGTATACTGAGTTCAGGGTTGTATTGATGTATTTATTGCCAGCGCCTCCGCCATACACAAAAGCCGAAACCTGATGCCCTTTCTACCATTTGGCTTCACTTTGTAGATGATGTTGAAAGACGACTCTGGTGGAGCTACGTGACCTGAGTTCACCAACTGCTCGAGAATTTAGCTAGTAGCAATGGGGTCACTATTGGGTCCTTTACTGCCAGATTGCTTCTTGGCCAGTTTGGAGAATACTATTTTACGGCCTACTGTCGACAGTTTCCATCTGTACTAAAGATACATGGATGATACTTTCATCATATGTGACGACAATACTGACATCGAATTGATAACTAAGGAGTTCAACAGCTGCCATCATGCCATCACATTCACGTCGGAATCAGAGATTAACTCGGAATTCCATTTTTTGGATGTTTTTCTAAAGAGGAGATCGGATGGCTCTCTTCAAAGATCAATCTACAGGAAACCAACATGGAATGGTCAGTACACAAATTTCCATAGCTGGGTCCCTTTAAGAAGAAAGAGAAATCTGATCCATTCCTTATCCTCAAGAATAAGGAGGATATGTTCAAGTGATACAATCGATGTGGAATTGGAGCGACTCAGACAAGTTCTCATAGAGAATGGATATCCTCCAAGATTTATCGAGAAAAACATGAAGTTAAGAGAAAAGCCTGAAAGAATCCAGACTGTGCCGAAGAAACTGCTCTTTATGAGTATTGAATTTAAAGGTGATACAGCAGCTGAGATCTTGAAGAATCGCTTATGCAGATCACTGAGGAAAGCCCTCTTTATGGCTGAGCTGCGTATCAATTTCTACAGCCGACAAATGATCAACGGATGTGTGAAGGATAAACTGCCGCTTTGGGCCACTTCAATGTGTGTTTAAAAATTCACCTGCTCGTGTGGAGCTAGTTATATTGGTCGCCCGCACAAAGCGAACTCTTTCCAAACGCATCTCTGAACATTATCCGGCATGGTTGGCAAAGAGACAATGCAAGACAATTACTAGCTCAATTCTCGAGCATTTGATGAACTCAGGCCACGTAGCTCCACCAGAGTCGTCTTTCAACATCATCTACAAAGTGAAGCCAAATGGTAGAAAGGGCATCAGGTTTCGGCTTTTGTGTATGGCGGAGGCGCTGGCAATAAATACATCAATACAACCCTGAACTCAGTATACAGAAGAAAGTTTGTCCAGTCTCTTATTCTACCTTGGTCTTAACCTCTTCACTTATCGTTCCCTGTAAAATATTTTTGATTTTTTCCTTTGTTCTTAATCTTTAATTTTCCTTTTAGTTTGCTTTTGCTTTAATAATTAATTCACTATTATCATTCTCATATGCTTCTTCTGTACATTTCACACCCTCTTCACACTTGGTAAATTGACACACAAATACCTTTATTCTCACTCAAAAGCTATTTCAGCCTTATCAAACTTCTGTCTTTGTTCCGTTGAGTACCATGTAATTTATAACTTTTAACTTTCACTTCTAAAGCCACTTATGACTGATTATATCAATTATGTCACCCTCCCTATTACTCAATAATAGACCACTATACATTTCTCTAAGTATAAGTACGACTGTACCGCCTCTGAAGTTGATTTCGTCGATAAAGAAAATTTTCTTCGCTGAATCTAAATTTGTATTTCTTGGAAAGATGTTCAAGAGCAATGGGGACCCTGAAAGGTTCATCAACAAGTATGTAAGATCTGAAGTCACAAATGTAAGACAAATCACAGTGGGAAAAAAGCCAATCTACTTTCAGCTTGATTATAAAGATGAAAACATTGGAGCGATGATCAACAGAAGGCTGAGTATATCACTAGCCATAGCCTACCCTGCAGATAAGCTCGTTCCTGTCTATCGAACAACTTGCTCTTTGGTGTAATCAAAAAATTGATAGATATCCATCCTTCTCATGTTAACAACTTCAACTATAAATACAAATTTACACGTATCTGCGGGAGCAGTTACATTGGAAGGACAGAAAGAAGAGGGTCATATCTACGATTTTCTGAACATTTACCAAAAAGCTTATGTCTACAGCTGGGAACAAATGCTCTAAACAGTGCCATTACCAGGCATCTCCTCGACACGGGTCGGTTATGAGGTGGACGTCGAAAAGTCATCCAAAATTATCAAAAGGCAAAAGAGTTCATTTCTCCTCAAGTTCGCTGATGCCATTTCCTTCAAACGCCTGAAACCTGATTTGTGCATTTAGAAAGAAACAAATATCAGTCATTCTTTGCCCTGGTAACTAAATATTTTCATCTCTCTTTCATCTGAATGCGTAATGTTGAAAAGTTTCAATTGTGAAGGATTATTATTGTTCGAATTAGTGTTTAATATTGTATTTATATATATATATATATATATATATATATATATATATATATATATATATATATATAATTACTGAATGCAAATATTGTTCGATTGATTTTTGTTTAAAATGAACTCTGTGCAAGTATGTTAAAATTCTTTTCCAAAAGAATGGATGCTGAACAAAGAGTACTCTTTTTGATAAATTCATCATCAGGCTCTACATTTATACATACATTATGGTGAATGAATGAACTAATAATACATACTATAATGTATGTATAAATGTAGAGCCTGATGATGAATTTATCGAAAAGAGTACTCTTTGTTCAGCATCCATTCTTTTGAAAATTTTAATGGGGATTTTTAATCAGTTAAAATTCTTTTTGTAGATATATTCAATAATGTCTTTGCCCTGTAAGCAGTTGACGAGAAGGCAACGAAATAAACAATGATGGTGTGGTGAGAGCAGACTGCTAGCCAATTGGTAGACATTAATTTACGTCAATGTGTACGTCGCTAATATTGGCCGTGAGAAAATATGAACAAGACTGATTCAACAACCAATCACAGCAGACTTAACGTGGGCAAATACGATTCGCAGATATATGGCTTAACTTTCTGAGAAACCAGTCACAAGGAGTACAGAATAATCTTGAGCAAGAAACAACCGATCAAAAGACTGTGTTTGTCTGCTTGAATAAACTATAATAATGTACATGAAATATATATAAATACGTGTCGATTTCCTTAATAAACGATCTGTTGCCTGGCTCTTGTCTTCCGTTGTTACAATGGTACCACTTTATTCTGCTAAAACTGTAGTTCTTCCTTTGTTCAGATTCATTAAGGGGAATAAATGTATGAAATTTGTGATCACCCGTTAGAGTCTCCTTTATTCAGTCCCACATGATTCATCCTTCGAAGGTTTATCTACATGACAAAATAGAATCGCTCCAAAAGTTTACGCGTTTTCTTAACTTATGCATAGCCGAAGCTTTAGCTATATATATATATATATATATATATATATATATATATATATATATATATATATATATATATATATATATATATATATCCTTTACCTACCTACCTGGGAAGCATCGTTTCAACTACAGGCCGATGGAACTGACAAGGATATCAAAGCAAGACAAGCTTTCATCACTCTCAAGTCTGTGTGGAGGTCAACAGCACTACTCAGCATCAAGAATAAAATCCAGATTTTCAACTCCACTGTGACGTCAGTCAGTGGATCAGAGACTTGGCCAGTGTGTCATAAAGAGCACCTCAAACAAACTACAGACCTTCATTAACAGCTGTCTTCGCTCAATACTACTCAAGATCAGATGGCCGGTTAGAAAAGATCAGCAACAGATTGGGATCTCTGGCAATCAGCAAACCAACACAGCAGGAACTGATTATGCAACAAATAAGCATGAAGAAATGGAGATGGATTGCCTGGCCATACTTTGAGGCAACCATCAAGTGATATCACTAGACAAGCCATTGCTCGAGTGGAATGAGACCGAAAGGGAAGCGGCGAGTCAGTTGGTCGTCAGTGCAAGAGTGACTTTGAGGAGGTCATGTTCCTCTAGGAATTAAAGGATATAATAATATGAACAGAAACCTAAATTATGTGTTCAAAATATGTTTATTTTACAAAATCCGATAGAAAGAAATCAGGAATAAAAAGACCGTATACAAGAAATATACTCTTGTCATTCACATTATAAAATCACCATCATCATCGCATTTATTATTTCCTATCACAATACAATACGCACACACACACACAGTTACCTTTATTGTTTTTAAAAATAAAGAAAGCAACAACCAAACAGTGGAAATTATCAAAGTAAACAATTCGTCGGCGGCAGCGAAGGAGTAGGAAGAGGAGGAGGAGGAGTGAGTATTGCTCATAAGCAGATAACTGTCTCTCTGTTATGCGTGCGTCTGTGTGTGTGGGTATGTGTGAGTGTCGTGGGAAAGCAGACGGATAATGGTTAATCATATTTTTTCTAAAAACAAAACATGAACGAGACAGTCAGTTGTAAAAAAAGCAAAACAGAAGAAGAAGTAGAAGAAAGAAGCCACCGAACCGACAAATTACTACCGTCTTTTTCCTTTATTTTTTAAAAAGCCACAAAGAAGACACACACAGAGATAGACCAAAATATTCCCATGCCACAGCCTCATTTTAAGAAAGAAAAATTAGTTATCACAAGAAAAAAAGGTAAAAATTGAGGGAGAGTGCGTGGTTGGTAAAAAAACAACAACATTCAATTCCAAAAATTCGTTAAATTCCATTCAACGATGTTGCTGTTTTATTCGGATGCATACTGTTACTGTTACTGGAGATGTCGTTTGAATAATTCAAGGCGGCGTTCATGTTATTCTGGACACTACTATTATTATTATATTGCTTACTAGTAGTAGTAGTAGTAGTATCATTAGAATTTCCTGTGGTCAAATGTAATGGTGCTAAAAATTCACCATACAGACGCAATAGATGATGTAATGCCAGTGCCATTTGATTACTTCCACCAGCGACAAGAACACAATCAACAATATGCGGATATAACTGGATAACACTAGACCAGATTGAATCATCCACTGTAAGTTCATATGTTCACAGATGCGCCAGATCCGACCGACGACATAATTCCCGTCAGATAGAAATACAAAAAAAAACAAAAGAAAAAAGACAAGGTAGAATGAATTATTAGACGAGGAAATAAATAAATAAATTTGTAAATGAAAAATCCCCATATTGAAATCGAAACAAGATTTTGAGCGAACAATTGTCGTTTCGCCCGGCCGATAACTGCTACCTTGTCGTGGTGGTCGGGCTCTGAATACCACAGTGACCCAACATGCTAAACTGACTGGGATTCATGTCCCTGCAGGTCCTACCATGTTAGGAAGGTTGTTAGGATAGCGGTTAAACTAAAAGCAGTTACCATGGGGTACATGGGCTCCAGTATCCAATCGGATCAAATGGCGTATGAATCCATATTGGTCACTGTAAACCATGGGAATGCAGCTCCTGACACTGCTCCGCTGCCTTTCGGATTAGACTCCAAGTTAAAGGCTCGGGGCGGGGGTGGTCCCTTAATAGAACCACCTGCTTCGGTCTGGGCGCCCGGGCAGTATCTCAGCTGTCACACAATGAATTGAATAAAGCAACAAACAATCAATGAAACTTATCGTGTGTTATTACACGTGTTGGAATTTCCTTCTTTCTTTCCTTCCCTATGATAGTTAACGAATACTGTTTGAACTTGTTAAGCATGACTGTTTTCCTTCTAGATGAAGTTCTTTATCCGTTCTCTACTTATATATATATATATATATATATATATATATATATATATATTTCCCCTCTTTCTTTTTTTTCCTTTTGATCTATGTTGTTTTATTATTATCGTGTGGCGCATCCTTCTTGGTGCCATATTGTACCAAGTTTATATGCGTTTAAATAATAATAATAATAATAATAATAATAATAATAATTGTGCTTTCCATAACTTCTTCTTCAGGCTCTACAGTTATAAATCCATGATTAATAGATTACACATATAGCCAATAAAGGCAAACGAAAATAGTATCAGAAACTACATTGGGGGTTGCATGTGTAAGTTGAGATGATAGTCGTCCATTAGTTAACATAGTCAATCAAATGTGTATAGGGGGTGTATAGTCAGAAAAAATGTGATGAAGTGTGAATGAACAATTGGGTGGTATATACTGTTGTTTTATAGTCAACAGAATACAAGTGTCGTCACTGGGGTGAGAGAAATGCGATAACCAAAAAAAATGCATACAAACACACATTAACAAAGGGGACATTGAATATGAAGGCTAATCGATAATGTCTAATGATAAAATAAAGTGGCTAAATTGTAAATTGTAATAAGATGTTACAGAATTGGCAGGCTTAGTATAAAAAATCACAAAGGTTGACAAAGATTAAGTGGAACGATGGGGTGAAATAAACTGGGTGGTGAAATGGATAATAAAGACGTCATATCACAAAATGATAATAATGATGATAATAATAATACGAAAAATTATGATCCTGGTGACCTTATAGTGGGCCAGGGTAGACAGAGAGAGTGAATAAGTTTCTCCTGTACACATAGGTCTGGTCTCTCTCTCTCTCTAATAATCACTATAGCCTCAGCTATAGCCATAGCTAGGAGGCGTAATCTTATGTCTTTGAGGAGATTGTTCAGTACTCGATACACAATTGTAAATGACTCATCCACTTTGATGTAGTGTTCGCCATCCACTAGATGAGACAGAATTGCACTATTTAATGACTTGGTTGCTCTTTTCCCAAGCCAAACAGGAATATGTTCACAAGTGCGTAAAGATAAATTCCTTTGGTTACGACCTATATAACTTGCTCCACAGGAGCAGTTTGCGAAAATACTATGTGGTCACAACACACACACACACACACACACTAAATTTACTGTTAAGTAATGCAATCATAGTCACGACAGGGACAACGGTTGAACGTATTTCTTTTGGATACATAGCGTGAGTTTGAGCTTTTGGATGAATGGCTAGTGCCTCAGCTATGCCCAGATGTCTTAATTTTACTCCGTTTGATAGGTTTGACTGTGTATAAAGTTCAGTGACAAGACATCTGGTCAATTCAGGATATTCAACTCCATTCGAAAAATCCTTCAAAATCATATACAAGATTTGATCAAACGCTCTTTCCTCGAGGATTTAGAAGATATGCAGAGAGGAAGTGATTGATGAAGAACCGCGTAATCTCAAAACTACCCCGTGATGGAAAATCGTTTTCCGCCTAGGTTCACAGACAAAACTCTAAAATCAAAGAAGACCCCTGAACAAGTCCAATCCGTCCCGAAGAAGATACTTCTGCTTTTAATCTAGAATTCAAAGGTGACACTGAAGCAGAAATCCTTCGTAAACGCCTCCGAGAATCTCTGAGGAAAACATACTTCGCCGAAAGCCTACGACTGACGTTTTTCTGCAAGAAACTGCCCAGCTAGAACGTGAAAGACAAACTGTCGCATTGGGCCAACTTGGCTAGTCCACATCGATTTCATCTGCTCTCACAAATTCTAAAAACTTCAATCCTGTATCTTCTCATATCTTCAGCTATGTGGGAAGCCTTCCCGGTTTTGTGCACTGTATGAACACTCCTCGTGATCATTCTTATTCTTGTTTTCATTGCGAGAAGATATATTGGCTGACTGAACGGCTTTCCGAAGGCTGGTCTTCCCCAGGCCGATGTGTCATTTCGACTCTTCGATTCCAGCGAAGAATGAAATCGTTATTTGAATTTTTTTGTATTTTTAATATTTTACTTGTGCGTTGAAGTTTTTGTAGCATTTCGATTGGTTTTCCGTGGTAGGGTTCCTAGCTTCACTCCCGTCCAACCCTCCATCTCTACAGGGGTTTGGCACCGGATAGGAAACTAGCAACCTGGTACACTAGCCGCAAGGTTGTTTTCTGGTACATTTAATAAATTAAATCAGTATCATTGCAGTATTGTAAGTCAGGCATTTATAAATTCCGCCTGTTTAAAAAAATGCTAACGTGTCATTCTCGTCTCACTGAGCACACTAATCAACACTAAAGCTCCTAGGTTCAAATTCTATTGGGGAGCATGGTCTTTCACTGATGAAGAGTCCGAGAGTGTGACGAATCACCTATCCAGTGGTTTTTGATATTCAGTAACCTATAAGTGGTATTGCTTTGTGACGAAATTCACTGAAAGTACTTGATTGTGTCTCTTCTATGTTGTATCTATCAATTTTACTGCAGCTGCGGAGTAGTTAGCTACAGTGGGAGTACAATTTAGGCAGGTTCACCACATCGTATTTCCTAACAACATCCTGGATGGTGGGGTTAAGCTAAGGGTGAGAAACGATCTTTTCGTATTATTGTTTTAGTTTTCATATTTTTTTTTGTTGCTCAAATCATAACGCCACTGAAATGCTCACTTCCACTTACAAGACAGAAAAAATTTATTACGTCACATCATTGAGAAAATAAGCATGTTTTATAATCATAAAAAGAAAAAGCTCGTGTAAAACTTTACTAAAAATTTATGTCGTCTAGACAGCTTACGTTAGAAAAGCTCACACACTCTGTCTCTTTCTCTCTGTGTCCTTCAAAAATTAGACTAGTGATTATGACGTCACAATGTAACAATCACGAAAGCCTATTTTTGATTAGGCTCGCCAACAGAGACCTCAACGCAAAGAAAAATATACTAAAAATTCGAAAAAATCAAATAACGATTTCATTCTTCGCTGGAATCGGGAGAGGAGAAATGAAACATTGGGCTAGTGAAAACCAACCTTCGGAAAGCCAGTAAGATCCAGCCAATGTGCCTTCTCTCAATGAAACCAAGAATAAGAATGAGCACGAGGAGTGTTCATACGATGCAAGAAACCGGGAAGGCTTCCCACATAGCTAAAGATATGAGAAGATATAGCTTATAAGTTCCGGGTATCTACGAGAGCGAATGAAATCGATGTGGACTAGCCAAAGTGTCAACTGGAGAGCCAGGAATCTACTCCAGTCACCATCTCCACACAACAACCACACTGAGACAGTGAGCGACTATCATGATGTCACCAACACTAAACAACCAAGGCTATTATGTGCAGTGACAACCAATCTCCTCCTACACGATAATGCCACTAAGATTCAACTCACAGGAGAGGAAAGGGTACAATCATCCACTGATACGCACATTGCTACAAACGACTCAGAAGAAAACAAGAAGGGAGATTTCTGTAGACAATTGTAAACATTGCTGGACAACATCCAAAATGTCGACATTACAATCTGTGTGGACGATATGAATTCAAGCTTAACTGGGAGCAGATACGACAAGAAGAGAACTCATCATGGGTGGAGAAGTTGTCTCTCGGTGAAATGAATGAGAATGTCCAGTCAGCCGGCCAGAAACAATTAGCACCAAGAAATCCTAGATGGCAACAAACCAACAAACGAGAGGCGATTGCTTAACAAATATGTAGGAGAAAATGGAGGCATATCAGGCACATACTGAAGTGACCATCAAATGACGTCGCACAAGATTCAGGCCACTGTTTGAGTAGAGCCTGGATCAGAAACAACGAGTAGGTTGTCAGTTCGATGGTGACGTATAGAGGAGATCGTGAGCTGGATAGAAGGAGGAGATGAGAGATTATGGTCAATCGTGGGGTCGGTCAGCTGAAGAGGACACCACCAAACAGAACAAAATGGATGTGTGTTGTTGAATCGCTACGTTCCACTTTGAACCTCAGGGAATAATAATAATAATAATCCCAGAAAGCATTTTAAACACTAAAGATGTAGCTTCATTAAGTGTTCTACAACATTGTTTGTCTCAATTCGTTTGTTAGAATTGAACTATTAGGGACAAATTGCTTATGTACCCCAATACATGTTAGAGGTTGGTACGACTCTGCTCAGTTGTGTAGAATAAACTAGGTGGGGGACAGAACAAGTTGAAAGACAGTCGGTGAATCCAGTCACATCCCCACTTTTTTTCATTACTTTGCATTCCAAGTGGAACACACAGGACTTCAAGGTTGAGTTATGAAGTCTCAGTGTGGTGACAGCTGACTGTTAGCCAAAATTAGTAGACAGTCATTTACGTCAATGTTTTACCGTCCCCAATATTCGTCGTGAGAAAAATAAGAACAAAGACTGATTCAACAACCGATCACAGAAAACTTTTCGTAGGCAGATACAATTTGCAGATAGATAATCTGAACTTCAAGAAACAGCCACAAAGAGATGAAAGATTGAATTTCAGTGGGAAACCACCAATCGGAAGACAGTGTTTTTCTGCTAACAATAATCTATAATAATGTACATGAAAATATATAAATATGTAAAAACAGTTTTTTGTTTGTTCAGCGTAGAAATTTCTTTTCAACGACTTCATTTTCAAGCTGTACAGTCGTATTTATATTACAGAAAAAGTTATTAAGTGGCACTAAATAATTGCTCAATCAATATACACATATATAAGTGATAAGAATAACGATAGTTAAATTGTGTGGCTGAACAGTATCCGGTTTGGTTAATGAAAGGCGAACGTAGAACTGCGAAGTCGTCTATTTGTGATCATCTGTTAGAGTCTGGTCATTCAACCCCACGTGATTCATCCTTCAAGGTTATCTACATGGTAAAAGCGAATCGTTCCAAAAGTTTACACGTTTTCTTCACTTATGCATAGCTAGCCGAAGCTTTGGCTATACATGTACAGAAACCTAAATTATGTGTTCAAAAAAGTTTTGTCAAACCCCTCCCTTTCTTTACCTTGGTCATAATAATTTTCTTTCTAGTTTTTATTTTATTTTATTTACCTACTTGAATTCATTCCACTTCACTTCACATCTTTACTCTTATCGTAATCGTACTCCCAATTTTTTAAAATGTTTAGACAACGCTTGACATTTTTAGAAATATTTTTGATATCAATTCACTTATAAAACAATCTTTAATAATTTTGTAATCCTTCCACTTCAACTCTACCTCTTATAACATTTTAATTATCGTCATTCTTATCACATGTATATATGTATATTGACTGAGCAATTATATAGTGCCACTTAATAACCTTTTTCTGTAATATAAATACGACTGTACAGCTTGAAAATGAAATCGTTGGAATGAAATTTCTTCGCTGAACAAAAAACTGTGCTTTTACTTATGAATAAATGGGTATTTTTCGTGATATAAATATGTATTCAAGTGTTGGTTTGTAGCGATTTGATTGGTTTCAGGATTTCATCATCATCATATGTGTTGAATTCTTAAATAAAGGATCTGTTGCCTAGGCCTTGTCTTCTGTTGTTACACCAGTAGTGTAGTGGTGACTTGGGTTTTTTTTTTAACCAGGATTACAGACGATTACACAATAGTGAAGATCGAGTCGGCGGGTGATGATGGGATCTAGACCACACAAGTATTCCATTCTACCAGTGGATCAGCGACGCCGACACAAACACAATCGAGTAAAATAATATATATATGCTCACTAAGAAAAGTAAACCCACCAACTTAACTTACCATCTTGTTGGATTGGAATAGACTGAAGGGATGTCAGCATAACTGTTAACGCCTTGAATACATAACTGATTTCGGACAAACGAGCACTACACAAAAATATAAAAAATGGAGGAAACCAATGAGAGAGAGAGAGAAAAAAAGCAGTGTTAGAGTAAACACATCAAATCTTTTTCCAGTTTCAAATATAATATTAATTAATAAACATAATAAAGTTGGTCATCGACCCCCCGACGAAATCAGGCGTCCTGAATGCAATGAAGATGCTAAAAGCTCGAAAAGCAGCAGGACCAGATGGAATCCCAGCAGAAGCATTGAAAATGGACCCAGAGACAACCGCGGACTTGATGACACCATTGCTGGAGAAGGTGTGGAAAGAAGGCAAAGTACCCAAGGATTCGAAGAAAGGATACTTATTCAAACTACCAAAGAATAATAATAATAATAATAATAATAATAATAATTGCTTTATTCCAAAAACAGTACTCATGATACAGCAAGGAATTTTCAGCATTCAGTACAATATTGCATCTAATTTACCCAAAAACGACAAAAAAAATTAAAAATACACAATACATAATAGTAATAAAACGATTGTTGTAGCAGCTACGTAGCAAAATACTGTGTGCCATACGGAGAAAAATATGTATAAAGTACAAAATTGTAGTAATAATAGTAATACCAACTAATATAAAATAGCAGAGTAACGATTTAAACGATAGAAAGTGTAACACCATAAAATACAGAAAGATGAGCGATAAAAGGGTCGATTCACTGTGCTAATTACATAGTAACTTGTAAGTTTCACGTCTAACAGAGTCTTCGTCACATAAAGTACGCGCTAAATAGGGTATTGTAGAATTTCTATACTTAGTAGTACGAGCATATATCTTTTTATATTGACTTCTCGTCCTACCTGATGAGATACAAGGGGACAGGTGTGAATAAAGGGGGTGCAGAGGGTCTGACATTATAGCCTTTGCCCATTTCGTACAGGAATTTATATGCCTCTCGACTATAGTATTAGCGAGCTCATGCAGTGGCAGACCACAAGCTCTACTCACAGCATTTAATACTCTTCGTAATATGATATAATCTTTTTTGAGCAGCCCAGGAAAGATTAATGGAGAGCAGTAGAGTACAATAGGTAAAATACAGGAGTTTAAAAATTGCAAAACTAAAGGTTGGTTGATACCTGATTGTCTTAACTTTTTAATGTAGAAGGTAAGACGAAACATTTTCTTAGAGATAGATAAGATATGGGATGACCATGAAAGGTCAGAGGAAAAAACTAGTCCAAGGTATTTAATACTTGATTTGGTTTCAATTTCCGTGCCATCTATGCTACAGGGATCATGAGAGTTAACTAGTTCAAGTAAGTCACGTCGATGCTTGAAAGTAAAGTCAAGCACCTGACATTTGGAAGGATTTAATATAAGACCATTTGACTTGGACCAGTTGTTGATGTCCAACAGAAAGCTATTAAGTTTGGAGCTGTCAGACTCGGAAGTGATAGGCAGTGATACAGTCAGATCATCTGCATATTTGACAAAGTTAGTTTCGTTTGAATGAGGCAGGTCATGTAGGAAGAAAGAAAAAAGAAAAGGAGAGAGGACAGCACCTTGTGGAACACCGGATTTTGTAAGCGAGGTAGAAGAAGATTTGCCGTTATATACAGTATACTGCATTCTATCAGAAAAATAGGAATGCAACCAACTCTTAGCCCAGGATCCTGTTTGTGTCAATGATAGCTTATTTAATAAAAGGCCCCTAGGTACAGAGTCAAAAGCAGATGTGTAGTCTAAGAAAGCACTACGAACATATTTAGCACCTTTGTCTAAACAAGAGACAACATTGTGATACAAGACAACCGCAGCATCCAAGGTACTTCTACCATGTTTGTATGCAAATTGTTTAGGATCATTAAAAGGTTTCAAAGCGGGTTCAAGACGAAGTAAAAGTAATTTTTCCATCAATTTTAAAAAGGGGGAAGTAATTGCAATAGGCCGAAATTTAATATCAGAACCAGAAGATGGTTTTGGTATAGGGATAATTTTAATGTTTTTCCATGCAAAAGGTAGAACGTTACCGGAAAAAGAGGCATTAAAAATGTTAGTAAGAGGATAACACAAAATATCAGCACAATTCCTGAGGACAATGGCAGGTATGCCGTCAGGACCAAGGCTTTGAGAAGGCTTAAGAGACCGGAGACATTTAAGCACATCAAGGGTATTAAAACCACTAAAGTTATTGTCAATATGATTTGTATCATTTGGAAGGGTATCAACAGAAGAGCGTATGAAAGATTTATTAAGAGTGTCAACATTAAGAGATGGAACAGAAATACATCGCTTACCGTTAGTAATTTCTTTGAAAAGTTTCCATAAATTAGAAGGGGTTTTACATGACAAAAATCTTTGATTATATAAAACACTTAGTCTTTTTATTTCCAGTTTTATCAGCATGTTTAACTTTTTTACACCAGGCTTATCATTAGTTTTGAACAACAGTTCTTTATTTCTACGTAGCTTTTTGAGATATGGCGAAGATAAGCGATCAAATCGGATGAATAATGTTTCTTTAGGACAACATATTTCGAAACAGAATTTAAGATAATCGGTAGTGTTTGTGATTGTTTCATCTAATGTTTGTTCTGTAAATAAGTCCCAGTTAGTGTCTTTCAACATGCATCTGAGCTTGTCTAGGTTGTCTTTTGAGTAGCATCTCCGTTGAACTTTACTGCAGAGGTGAGAGAGGACACCTTTGTGTGATTTGGAATATATTTTAGGCAGCACACGTATGATGCAGTGGTCAGAATTAAGTAGAGGAGCACGTTTGCGAGCTTCATATATACCAAGAAAGGAGACTTAAGTCAATGCAAAAACTGGGGTGGAATTATGGTCCTGTCCATCCCGAGTAAAATACTAAGCCGCATCATCCTGGAGAGAATCAAACAAACACTGGATGCAAAACTTCGACCGGAACAAGCTGGATTCAGGAGAAACAAGTCATGCGTTGATCAAATCGCCACTCTACGGATCATCATTGAACAAAGCTTGGAATGGCAGTCACCTGTCCATCTCAACTTCATTGACTTTGAAAAGGCCTTCGACAGCGGAGCGGTGATCGGGAGGTGATTTGGCAACTACTTCGCTACTACGGGATGCAACCGACAATTATACATCTCATCCAACAGTTATACGACAATGCTGCATGCCAAGCAATCCACAACAGGAAACTTACGGAAGCCTTCGAAGTGAGGACGGGAGTGAGGCAAGGCTGTCTATTATCGCCAATGATCTTCCTGATTGCAGTAGATTGGATAATGCGACAGACAACGGCAACCAACGAGGGAACAGGCATAAAATGAACTCACACAAAAAACTTGGAGGATCTGCACTTCGCCGATGATATATGTCTGATTTCCCACAAACTGGAAGATATGCGAGTGAAAAGCAACAAGCTGGCAGATGAAGCATCCGGAGAAGATAGGCCTTCAGGTGAACATAGATAAAACAGAGGTGATGAAGATTCCTGGCCAACAACGACAGACAACAATTAGCCAGCATAATGGAAGGAATCTGAAAGAAACAACCTCCTTCACCTACCTACCTGGGAGGCATCGTTTCGACTACAGGCGGACAGAACTGATGAAGATATCAAAGCAAGGATGGGGAAAGCAAGACAAGCCTTCATTACTCTCAAGTCTGTGTGGAGGTCAACAGCACTCAGCATCGAAAATAACATCCGGATTTTCAATTCCAATGTAAAGTCAGTGCTACTATACGGATCAGACACTTGGCGAGTCATAAAGAGCAATTCAAACAAACTACAGACCTTCATTAACAGCTGTCTTCGCTCAATACTATTCAAGATCAGATGGCCGGCCAGAAAAGATCAGAAACAGGCAGCGATCTCTGGCAATGAGCGAATCAACCAACCAGGAACCAATTGTGCAACGAATAGGCAGGAAGAAATGGAGGTGGATTGCATTGGCCATACTCAGAGGAAACAAATCATCAAGTGACATCACTAGATAAGCCATGGCTCGAGTGGAACCCGCCCAAAGGGAAGAGGCGAGTCAGTTGGTCGTCAGTGCGAGAGTGGGGTGACTTGGAGGAGGTCATGTGAAGAGGACATGAAAACATGTGGGCAGACTTGGAGCGAGGTGAAAAAGTTGGCAGAAAACCAAAGGCAATGGAGACGCGCAGCTGAAGCCCTATGTTCCTCTAGGAATTAAAGGAAACAATAATAATAATAAATTTCTGCATGTAAGGCTGAATCTCTATTATAATAACCTAAACACCTACTTCGTTGTTATGATATCGTGAGAAAAAAGTAAAAAAAAATACCAAAAAAAAACAAGAGAAAAATAAGAAGAGAATAAAATGTAAGAAACATCAGAGATTATCGAGAGCGATAAAACGGACTTATACTGCCGCCACCCTCTGTTTGTCATTTTCCAGCCGGCTAATTTTGATTGCTCAAGTGAAAGATAAGTTACCTAGTTGTGCCACTTCCATGTGTATCTATAAATTTAGTTGCTCCTGTGGAGAAAGCTATATAGGCCGAACAACTAGACAGCTTAACAAACGCATTAATGAGCATCTTCCTTCATGGTTCGGAAAAGGTCAAATAAAGTCCATACGAAGTTCTATTTTGGCTCATTTGATTGATGGTGGTCACCAAGTGGACAAAAATAGTGCTTTCAAAGTTATTTACCGCATTCCATCAAGTCTTTCGAACGGAATCAGAACCCGTCTTTTACACTTAGCCGAAGCTATGGGAATTCGAGAGAACAATCCTAGTCTTTGTATACAAAAGAAATTTGTTCTACCTTTGTCTCTCCCTTGGCCTAGGTGAATTCTATTCAAAACCCTCCCACCCTTTCTTATCATCCCTCTCCTTCGTACTTTTATGATATTTATTTAAACTCTGATTATCGTTCCATTTGATTTGACCTAATTTATTTATTTATTGAATTGTCTACATATATGCATATACTAACTTTGTTATTCTTATCACCTATATAAGCCTTATTAACAATATTTTGTTATTATTATAATCATCGCTATTAACTTCGTTCAAAACATTTACCACAATATTACTACTATTATTATTATTATTATTATTATTATTATGATTACGACTATTATTTGATCCACTAAATCACCGTCATTGGTTAAAATTTTATATATATAAGTCTATGTAAATTAGAGTAAAGCCTGAAGAAGATCTAATTGAAAACAATATTGTTCGCTTATATGTCTTGGTCTAAGAAACAAAAACAACGAATATGTAGGCAAAACAGGAAATCATAAATGATGAGCATTTGCACGCCATGCCACGCCGACCCCACCTCCTCTTTAAAGAATCCTGAATATAAAAAAAACACTTCTCTCCCCCCCCCTCTGTAGTTTCCAACATTATCACTACATAAAGTGAACAGAAAAAATATTTCACATCAATATCAAATAAAACTATTCAAGCTTATAATAAACACAGGCAGATAGGCAGGCGTTAGGTGCATTATAATTCAGAGACTAACTAACACGACACGACACGAAAGGAAACAACCTACGATTAGTGTGGGGAAAAAAACATTTCCCACGGAAGTGTGTATCAGTGCGCATGTCATTATTACACAGTGACTTCGAAATAGGAAAGCGAATTAAGAAAATACCGATATACACATAAGAGGGAAGAGTAAAACAGTCAATCAGAACAATAATAACAATAAACATTAACTGTGTACGTTTACACACCATTATGATAAGTTTAGAGACATTATTACTGTGAGAGTCACCTAATCCACTGACACTCTCTGAGGTTTATGCATTTCATTCAGCTTGTATGTTGCATTTCTGATTGTTGTGGAAGGTGTTCGTCGTTGTTAAGTAATTGCTCCATGATTTCTTTTGCTAGTTTTTGTCCGATAGAGGTATATAATGCCGTGACTTCGAAGGATATCATTATTTTTTGTTCATCTATTTGGATGCCTCTGATTTTCTCTAAAAATTCGATAGCAGAGTTGATGCAGTGATCACAAGATTTCGTTAGGTGTTTCCGTTTTCTGTATTATTCTTTGGATAAATTATATGTTGGAGTTCCTGGGAGTGATGCAATTGGTCGTAAAGGGATATTTGGCTTGTCTATTTTGAGTCTGCTGTAGAATCCGGGTAGGATTGGTCCATTGGATTTCATTCGCCAATGGTCTTATTTTGTGATCTGTCCAGTTTTGGTGAGCTTTTTTAAGGTCCTTTGGATGCGGTTGTCCAATGTTTGTTGTTGATATACATTATCGTCTTTGAGTAGTTCTTCAAATTTCTTGGTGTATTCTTTTCTGTCCCTGACTACTGTTGTTTTTCCTTTGTTGACTGGTAGAATGACACTTTCATTTAATGAAAAAAACTTTTTATTTTATTTTATTATAGTTTGATTCCACACAGTATTTTTGGTACAAGGATGGCACTTTCAGCATGTGATATCAGTAGCCCAAATTTAGCAGGCCGACCATTGATCTCAGGTGTGTCAATAGGGGATCGAACTCCGGACCATGTGCATGGCCAAAAAGCGTCCTAATCGCTGTGCCACCGACGCACAGATACCGTACATATCAAGTTTTAGTGGAACCTACCTACCTGGCTACCATCCATTCAATGAATATAAGCCTCTTAATTCTTGAATTAATTATTCTACCTCACCACTTAACGCAACTAGTTGAAAGACAGATTGGACTTTCTTTTTTTTTTTAATTGCGTCTTAACTTCAACGAGGATTTATGAGACAGTACTTCATTCCACATGACTAACCTATATATAACAACCGACCGAAATGCTGTCAGATTACAGTTCATCCACTTGATTCGATACGTCGTGTGGTCGAGTGTGTGTGGGTGTTGAAAGACCCACTGGACTTTCTTTTTTTTCAATTCATGGATAATCCCCATCCAGGCATTAATGAAAACAAAACACGCAGATCAGCGAAGAGTCTCTTTTAGGCGAATTCATTTTCTTTTTCTTTTCAGGTGCAAGAAACCCTACATGAACTTGGATTTCAAGCGAGATTTAGCAAGCGATATTTTTAAGAGAAGGATCACATCATCTCTGAGAAAAACATTCTTCGCAGCAACACTAAGAATAGTGTTCTCCAGTCGCCCACTGATCTGCAGAAGCCTCAAGGAGAAGAGCCCGAATCTGACCACTTTTATGTGCATATATAAGTTCACCTGCTGCTGTGGAGCCAGCCAGGTACATCGGTCGTTCGACGATCACCCTGTTCAAGAGGATTCAAAAACACTATCCAGAATGGTTGCGAAAAGGCAATAGTGGTGCAATAAGGAGACCGATAATTGAACACCTGGTTAACACTGATCATTCCATTTCAACAAACGCCTCCTGCTTCAAAGTAATCTACAGAGTCAGGAATAACCTATCAAAGGCAATACGGTTTCGTCTTCTTTGTATCGCTGAAGCCCTGGTCGTTCACATAGAAAAACTGGAGCTGTGCATACAAAAGAGGATTACTCAACCACTTCTGCTATCATGGTAATAACGTTTTTGATTTTGATGACTTAACTTTGTTTGTTTGCCTGTTCTTTAATTGCTTATAATTCTTGCATTCATTTAGAACTCTTCCGTAATTTCTTATTATCTACTTTATTCTTGTGTGTATCCTGAGTAGAACTCACTCATCAAACGATTCGTATTATTTCATAACTTCTTTTAACAGCTGCTGTTTGTGACAACTCATCATCTTTGTTACTACCCTAATTTCATTAACATCTAATTTTCTTGACTTGTATCACCAATCTTCACCTGTTTAGTTAAAATAACTATAATCAATTGTATTTTTGTTTGACAAACTTAATGTACACATACATACAAAACAATGCATATATATATTTGCGATTGTATAGCTAAGAAAATGAATTCGCTGTCGAAAACAGACTCTTCGCTGATCTACGTGTTTTGTTTCCTTTTTTTATTGCATCTTAACTTCAAAGAAGAGTTATGAGACGGTGCTACATTCTACATGACTACTTTATATAACAACCAACCAAAATGATGTCAGATTACACTTCATCCACTTGATTCAATACATCGTGTGGTCGAGTGTGTGTGTGTGTATGTGTGTCTACAATTGAAGAGTTGTAAACAAAGATGAAACAACTGTTCAGTGGTCTAGAGTGTTTCTCTGCCACTCAATCTGCATACACACACACCCACACCCACACCCACACTCTATGTGGCACAAACCAACTGTGTTAAGAGACTTCATGGACTGATGTTTAAAGTTTCAGTTTGACCACCTCCAACTTTTCTGCAACCTTCTCCTTTCGTAGCGTATGCTACTGATAAAACTTATCAGTAGTATAGATATGTAGGAAGAGAGGTTCATCGGCATAAAACATCAAATAGTAGGGAGATAGATTTGACGTCAATCAGAGAAAGTAAATCATACAGAATAGCAGAGATACATGCGAGACGTCAAGCTTTATTGTTATTGTACTTCTAAATATTTATAATCCTCCTTTTTTTTGTTTCTATTTGTTTACTTTTTTTATTTATTTATTTTTGATTACAGCTTGATTCCACACCGTATTTTTGGTACAAGTATGGAATTTTCAGCGTGGATATCGGTAGCCCAAATTTCGCAGGCCAACCATAGATATCAGGTGTGCGTCGGCGAGGGCTCGAACCCCGGACCATAAGCATGGTCGGCGAGAGTCCTAACCACTGTGCCATCTCATAGGTGTAAACATCATTTAAGCAATCTTGTTGCTTTTTGTTGTCTTTCCCCAACTATGCTACATCAACAGAACACCAGATTCAATAATCTATAATAACATGCTAACATTTCCAAACTGAACTGACAATACTGCTTGAAACAAACCCACGGTTATTACTATCATTAGAGTTATTATTCTCAATTTGTACTTCGAGTATTTTTGACTTTATATCCTAAATGTGAACAAATTCTTCTGGTTAATTTTGTTTTAATTTTCGACTTTATTTAAATTTTGAGTAAATCAGATGTTACAATTGCTGAGAATTCCATTCTGCATTATAAGTACTGTCTGTTTTGGAATAATTTATTATTTTTTTTTATAATCTTGATTACAGCTAGATTCCACACTGTACTTTTTTTTATACAAATATGGAATTTTCAGCATGTGATATCGGTAGCCCAAATTTTGCAGGCCAACCAATTGATATCAAGTGTGCGTCGGCAGGGGATCGAACCTCGGACCATGTGCATGGTTGGCGAGAGTCCTAAACACTGTGCCACTGATGCACATTGATTATTATTATTATTAACTAAAATAACCAACTTGATTTGTAGCATCTGGATGTAAAAGACTACAGATTAGTGTATAGCCAGGAGATGAATAAGGAAGTAATTGCATTGAATCTGTTGTTTTTTCTATATCCGAAAATGAGAACTTTAAAAATACATTCAACTTGAAACAAGATATCAACCAACGATGCTTTCTTTTTTAAAGATGTAAGGCTAAGTAACTATCTTAGTAATAATAATAATTATAATAATAATAATAACAATAATTTCGTTTATTCCAAAAACAGTACTTGTGATACAGAATGGAATTCTCAGCATTTCACTACACACAGGATTGCATCCAGTTAGTACATTGACAAAAAAATAAAATTCTACTTAGATTATGGGTTATCTCAGTTAATTTTGACAACAACATATTAGCATATCGGTAACAAAGCCAAACGTGAACAGAATGTTTGAAGGTGTCAGAAAAGTAGGTGCTAGCATATCTACTGGTGTAAGCGGTAATAAAAAGGTCGAGATATACAGTGTGAAAGAACGAAGAAGAATGTTTTAAGCAGAGTTTATAATGAAGAAAGAAACAAAGCTGCATATAACAGAAAAAAAGGAAGAGAGAAAATTAAAAGAAAGAAAGAAAACGTTGTACCTATAAATGACATGAGTTGGAAAGACGAGATTCAATTGTTCTACTGACTATATAACAAGTTATAAGTTTCACGCCTAATGCTTTCTTTATTGCACAGAACACGAGCTAAGTAGGTAGGGTATGGTTGAGTTTTTGTACTTACTAGTGCGAGTATGTAGTTTTCTATATAGGCTTCTGGTTCTGCCTGCCTGATGAGATACAAGGGGAGAGTTCTGAATGAAGAGGGTGGTGGTGTGAGTTAGATAGATAGAATGGATTTAGCCCATTTTCCACATGAGTCCATGTGCCTGTCAACCAGAATACTAACAAGCTGGTTAAGTTGCACATTGCTCACCCTGCTGACAATTTTTAACACCCTACCTTATAAGATATAGTCCTTCTTCAGTAGCCCTACAAAAACTAAGGGGGAACAATAGAGAATAATAGGCAGGATGCAAGGGTTAATGAATCGTAAGAGTAAGGGTTCGGTTATTCCAGAATGTCTTAACTTCTTGATTTAGAAGCTAAGACGGAATATTTTCTTAGAAATCATCAAGATATGAGACGACCAAGAGAGATCAGCAGATAGAATGACGCCAAGATATCTAACTTTCTACTTGGTCTCTATTTCACTGCCGTCTATGTTGCAGACGTCGTGATCGCTAACCAGTTTGTTTAGGTCAGATTTATGCCTACAAGTGAAACTGACATGTTTAGATTAGATTAAATTAAATAACTCTACACGTGAGTCAGTGACACAGTGATAGAATGCTCGCCAACCACGCCTTGTGTGGTCCATGATTCGGTTGCCGGCCACCGACGAACACTTCCGTTACCTCCCTAAACCAGAAATAAGATTGGTAAAGAGGGAAGGTTGGGCATGACGGCTGGTTAGAGCAACCGCATCCCTTAAAATTAAAAAAACTGAAACTTCAAGCCTCTAACTTGAAACCACGTGGTCCTCATGAGAACGTGAAGGAATACAAAAATAAATAACTTCACATAAATCTAATGAACTAACTAATTCTACCTAACAATATTAATAATGGATGATAATAATAGTCGACCAAAATAAAAACAATCTTCATAAATACATCTGACCTTATTTTTTCAAATTCAAACACAAAATTAAATTAATAACTCACCGAGGTAATGGACACTTTCCAACTAATCGTGAAGCTTGATAGAATTTAATCAATACCAGACGACATCGTTGCAGAATACTACGTACAGCTGTTTTGCTAACCATTAGAGAAAAACTTGTATTTATTGCATTTACTTTATAATTGTTATTATAATAATAATTATTATTATCAATAGAATTATTATCCAATAGTATTTGTGTTGATGTAGTTGATGTCCTTGAATTTGTAGGCGATGAGAAAGCATGCGACAACAGTTTACTAAAGCATAAACGAGCAAATTTTTCACGAAAACTTGTCTGTCTTAAACGATCTAAATCAATATCCCAAGTGAGTAGTGATTCATTCATCAAAGAATCTTGAGGTACTTCTTCAGTGACTGCATTCATTTGACGAACAGCACGACCTAATCCTTTGGGGAATTTAGCTTCATTATTCGATTCAGTTGACTGACAATGCATCGTTGTTGTAGGTAGTGTTGTTAACTTATTGTCAGAGTGATCAAAAGATCCATTCATCAAAACAGCATCTTCATCACTAGGAGCATTGTGATCACCATTATTATTGGTGATACTGACAGGTACAGCTGACTGGACAGAGCCTACACTCAGTATATTGATTAGTCGGCTAATAAAGAACTCCGGTAGTTGTGCAGGATTCGACAGGAATAAATCACTGATTAAATCGACAAACTGTGGTGTATTTGACGAAAAGAACAAGGGGGGGGGAAGGAGAAATTAAAATAATCAATCATTTGAAGCAAGTGAATAAGTAGCATATTAAAGTAGTATCTGACACAATTAAAATGTGATTACATATTTTGAATTAATGTAAGTGATCCAAAACGGAAACTTCAGCTAGGCGTTTGGAGTAAACACAGGAGTCAGACAACGGTACTCTCTTATTATCACCAATGATATTCCTAATTGTGGTGGACTGCATTAGGCGTCAGACAGTGGGAAACGAGAAGACAGGGATATCCTGGACAGACAGATGTGAAGGATATAGAAGACCTGGATTTCGCGCGTCGATCATTTATGCTTGATGTCACACAAAATTGAAGACTTACAAGCGAAAACCGACCGACAAACTGGTCGAAGAAGCAGCCGGAGAAGACAGGACTCCAGGTGAACATAGACATGATGGAGGTTATGAAAATAACCAGCCAATAACAACAACAACAGCAACAAGATCCAGCGCCAATCACCATCACCGGGAGGGATTTGAAAGAGGTTACTTCATTCACTTATCTAGGGAGCATTGTCTCAACTACAGGAGGAACGGATGAGGATGTCAAATCGAGCGAAAATCCGGTGGGGAGCGAGAAACACATTCATCAACCTGAAACCAATCTGGAAATCTTCGTCATTCAACTCAGCATCAACAACAAAATAATCACCAACAAGAAACTATGGCTGGGAACAAACAAAACAAGAACCAATCGCCCACCAACCAACAAATATGCAGGAGAAAGTGGAGATGGATGGATTGGACATTCGCTGAGGAGGCCGCCAGTGGGTGACATCGCGCGCGCGTCAGGCCATTGCTCGAGTGTAAACCGAAAGGGAAGTGGCGAATGGGACGTCAGTGCAAAGGTGACACATGGAGGAGATCGTGTGACGAGGAGTTGAAAGAGTATGGACTAACATGGATGCAGGTGAAAAGTTCGGCAGAAGGAAGACAGAAGCAAGTGGAGACGTGCAGTTGAAGCCATATGTTCGTTCCACTAGGAACCCAAGGGAACAATAATAATAATAATAATCTACCTCTTTTTCATTTGGCAGAGTGATGGTATTCCTACCTGAGACCAAGCACTTTGATCCAATCAATCGATGGGGAAATCTAAATTGAAATAAATAAATAATTAATAGAACCCGTTCTATAAGAGGTGATTCTCGTGACCCAAATGAATGGTCTAGTGTAGAACGCCTTGGCATTTGAGGCTATGAGCAATGGGTCTGAACCTCAATGTGAAAATTATCACTGACTGACTCATTGGGGCATTCAGGAACATCCTATTGGCATGAAACTCGCGTTATCCTGGATTCGACTGATAGACATCATCCACCAATTTAACCATTGTTTCGTAATAACTCAATAAATAGAATTAGCCACAATGTGAACGGTAACAGTCAGACAGTTCATGAATAAAGGGAGAAGCCACTTGTCAGCTACACAGCTACACAAATTAACAGTGATAGAGTCGACAATAATAATAATAATATTAAAGCGATCATCTAACCTAATCTTGCGATGTATTCTGAACCAAGTCAGCAATGACCTCAGTGAGAAAGAGATGTGAACCAATGCAAAAAGAAGTAGAAGTGTATCTTAAATTTCCCGGATCATAGTTTTTCGAGTATACATCAGAGAACAAATGTGAATCTGGGAAGTATATACGAAATTTTCTTTCTTTTTTGTTGATTATATACAGCCATCGTGGACATGAAGAGGCAAAATTCAAACAGGCATTCACTATCTTTCACTTCATTCCACCTCCTATCTGTCAAACACAGGACTTCGGGTAAACATAGAGGAAACGGAGGTGACAATGAATATTCCTGGTCAACAGCAACAGCAATAACAACAAGGACAGACAACAATCACCCAGCATAAATGGAAGGGACCTGAAAGAAACAACCTCCTTTATCTACCTGGGAAGCATCGTTTCAACTACAGGCGGACAGAACTGATGGGGATATCAAAGCAGCGGGGATCAGGAAAGCAAGACAAGCTTTCATTACTCTCAAGTCTGTGTGGAGGTCAACAGCACTACTCAGGATGAAAAATAAGATCTGGATTTTCAACTCAAATGTGAAGTCAGTACTACCTACTATACGGATCAGAGACTTGGCGCGTCATTAAGAGCATTCCAAGCAAACTACATACCTACATCAACAGCTGTCTTCTCTGAGCTAGCGTTGGATGATGATTTGTTTGCGAAGCTTTCAATGCCCTACTAGCTAGCTAGGCAACATCTTCAGCGTCATACGCTTCAATTTGATGAAGTCAGCTTTAAGATTTCTCCACGAGTTTATTAGTAGTCATCGCTCCTGGTGACCACCTGGAACCTCATGATTAGTTGCTTCTCTGCGTTTCCACTCCCTCTCTCTAGTCTACTTGTATTGGAATTGATTGTCTTCTTAACTTGAACTTTGACCGTTTGTGTGTGAGATTTCCTTCTCCTTCTTATGGATTGGTTAATTTTGTCTATCTCGATGTGTCTATTGACTGACGACGATTCACTGGAATACCAGGCTTCTAAAAATTATCTAGCTAGCATTCTTAGTGTTTCCTCTGTCTAATACTTGAACGTTCAACCACGGGCATCAATTCAACAGGGACAAGCCTAGTATTCCAGTGAATCATCAATCAATAGACACATCAACATAGACAAAATTTACTAATCGATAAGAAGAAGGGAAGCTCATGCACACCAAAACAACCAATCAATCACAAGGTTTCAGGTGGTCACTAGGAGAGATGACTTATAAACTCGTGGAGAAATCTAAAAGCTGACTTCATCGAGTTGAAGCGTATGCGCTAATTATGTTGCCTAGCAAGTAGAGCATTGAAAGCTTGTCAAATAAACTAAATTCAACAGTACGCCAGAGAATTCCGCGTATTATTTACAAAACTTAACAAAATAAATCTAAGGACAGTAACAAACATACAGTATCTCCTTTTCTGCTTATAATAAACATTTTAGGATAAAATCAAGCCATATAATGAGAAAAATAAAATAAACTTACTTTACAGTCCAATTCTTCATGAAGTTGAAACTCCTCAATGGATAATGACGACGGAGGTTGACTAGAAAAATACAATTGTGAGTAGAAATCAGAAACAGAATCTCCTTATAATGAGGATAACAATGGAATACCAGACAGCATCATTATATTATTATTATTTCGTACTTTTTCAATTATAGACTTCAAGCAGTTAACCTGCAGTTCTAGTGAGAAGTTTCGATAAAGAAAGGAAGATGAAATTTACAGTAAAATCGGTAAATTTGCAGTAATATCATTCTATTTCATAGGTGTGCGTCGGTGGCACAGTGGTTAGGACTCTCGCCGACCATGGACATGATCCAAGGTTCGATCCCCTGCCGACGCACACCCGATATCAATTGGTCAGCCTGTGAAATTCGGGCTACCGATATCGATGTTGAAAATTCCATACTTGTACCAAAAATACGGTGTGGAATCAAGCTGTAATCAAAATATAAAAAAAAAATAAAAGTTCTGATCAGCTGAAAACCACTACCTGAAATTATTACAATGTTTATATGAGTGATAATAACATGTTTGAGTGGTAGTAGAGAAAGGATACTATAAAACTGACGCATTCAAAGTGTAAGCATTACAAATTCCAGTTTAAGATTTCATCATCAATTTATACGCTTTGAAAGTTGAAAAGAGGGGGGAGGGTTAAAACAGAAAACAGAAAAAACTGATTAACAGACCAGTGTTAGCTTGTCGATTCCCATACCAACTTGAAAAAAAAAAGCGGTTACAGTTTATGAGATTAAGATTTGTTCAGTGAGTTGAAATCACTTAATTAGATGACTAATTTCAGGATTTCATCATGAGCTGACACCAGTTAGAGAACCATTGGAAAACCTGGGAGTACTGGACAGCTGTTTCGTCCTAGTTTGGGACTCTTCAGCAGTCGTGACCAGTAGGGTGCAGCTGGTCGGGTGTGAGGACAAATACTCGCCGAAGACATTCGCTAGCGGTCGCGCTATGTCGTGAATTGGCAGAAGTTAGAATTCAAGGACCATTGGATCGGGTCCCAGTGGCTTAATGGTATGCGAGCTCGCCTTGTAACCGGAAGGTCCTGGGTTCGAATCCCGGTGGGTGCGTACTGCTGAAGAGTCCCAAACTAGGCTGACGAAACGGCTGTCCATTACTCCCTGCAGGTTTTCCAATGGTTCTCTAACTAATGTCAGCTCATGATGAAATCCTGAAACCAATCAAATCCCTACAAACCAACACTTGAATAGATGACTAATTAATGTAATGAAAAGCAAATTTACTACGATTTGCCGAAGCCATCACAATCAAACGGTTTAAACCAGACTTATACATACAGAAAGAGAGTGTGATTAGTCTCTCACTCCCTTGGTAACTGAATTTTGATTTTAACAACATTAATTAGTCATTTAATTCAGTGATCTCAACTCACTAAATAAATCTTAATCTCATAAACTGTAATCGCATTTGTTCTTTGAGTTGCTATGCGAATCTACAAGCTAACACTGGTTGTTAATTTTTTCAATTTTCTGACTAACCCCTTCCCCCCTCTTTTCAACTTTAAAAGCGTATAAATTGATGATGAAAACTTAAACTAAAAATTTTATTGCTTACATTTTGGATGCGTCAATTTTATAGTATCTCTTCTCTACTACCGCTCAAACATTAAAGTATGTTATTATCATCTATATAACCATTGTAATTTTAGATAGTGGTCTTCAGCTGATGAGAACATGTGAAATAGAATATCATTTTGTGCTGCAAATTTCGTCTTCCTTTTTTTCTATCGAAATTTATCAAGGGAACCAAAGGTATGAAGATATTGAGAAGTGGTCGCGCTATGTCATGAATTGTCAGAAGTTAGAATTCATGGGCTGACCACTGGATCGATCGGGTCCCAGTGATTGGCTTAATTGGTCTATGAGCTCGTTAGCCTTGTAATCAGAAGGTTGAGGGGAGGTGCCAACGCTGTTGGTGGGCGCGTACGCATATACTAAACGACTCTTTTCTATATCCGTGTGCTGAGATTTCGTCAGCGATCAATCAGCTTATAGGACTGATCGATGAAACTCCCCCCCCCGCACCGCACCTCCACCCCCAACTAAGCGAAGTGGTCGTCAGTCAGTCAGTGTGTTAGTTCATTTATTTCAGAAATTCAAAAAAAAAAATTTTTAAGGTTTCACATTTTCCTTCAATTTAATTTTGAAGACAGAAGAAAGCATTACAACGTGAATAATGCATTGTTATTATTTTGTTTTAATAAACTTTCAAACTCCTCTGTGTTATTTGAGTAGAGCTCAAAACTAAAAAAACTATCCCATGTTTCGTTTCTTTTCTATACAAATAGAACAAAAGTAATCCCTGGATAAAGAAAAGCCAACAATGATAACCTGAGTTGTGTATAAGGAGGAAACAATTTCACTTTTGGAGATCGTTGTTTCTTGAACATAGAAACAACTTGCATATATATATATATATATAATTATTATTATTAATATATCCTTTAATTTCTAAAGGAAAATAGGGCTTCAGCTGTGCACCTCCATTGTCTTCTGTTTTCTGCCAACTTTTTCACCCCGCTCCATGTCTGCCCACATGCTTTCATCTCCTCCTCACATGACCTCCTCCAAGTCCCCTCACACTGACGACCAACTGACTCGCCGCTTCCCTTTCGGCGGGTTCCACTCGAGCCACGGCTTATCTAGTGATGTCACTTGATGATTTGTTTCCTCAGAGTATGGCCAATGCAATCCACCTCCATTTCTTCCTGCCTATTTGTTGCACAATTGGTTCCGGCTGGGTTGGTTCGCTCATTGCCAGAGATCCCTGCCTGTTTCTGATCTTTTCTGACCGGCCATCTGATTTTAAGTAGTAGGGAGCGAAGACAGCTGTTAATGAAGGTCTGAAGTTTGTTGGAGATGCTCTTTATGACTCCCAAGTCTCTCATCCATGTAGTAGCACTGACTAACTTCGCATTGGACTTGAAAATCCGGATCTTATTTTCATTTTCGAGCTGAGTGCTGTTGACCTCCACACAGATTTGAGAGTAATGAAAGCTTGTCTTGCCTTCCCATTCCTCGCTGCTTTGATATCCTCATCAGTTCCGTCCGCCTGTAGTTGAAACGATGCTTCCCAGGTAGATAAAGGAGGTTGTTTCTTTCAGGTCCCTACCATTTATGCTGGCTACTACATCTCCATGCCAAATATCTTTTAAAAATGATCAGTCCAGGGATGAAGAGTTGGCTTCAAGTTCGATAGATTTTTACATCAAATGTAACTTTGTCAAAATTACATACTAAGTTTATTATAAAACATTTTTTCAGTGAATTGTGTTAAAAGGAGTTATGCATATATAATTATATATATATATATATATATATATATATATATATACTACGGGCCGAACTGACGAGGATATCAAAGACAGAATCCGAAAAGCAAGACAAGCTTTCATTACTCTCAAGTCTGTGTGGAGGTCAACAGCACTCAGCTCGAAAATGAAAATAAGATCCGGATTTTCAAGTCCAATGCGAAGTTAGTCAGTGCTACTACATGGATGAGAGACTTGGGAGTCATAAAGAGCATCTCCAACAAACTTCAGACCTTCATTAACAGCTGTCTTCGCTCCCTACTACTTAAAATCAGATGGCCGGTCAGAAAAGATCAGAAACAGGCAGGGATCTCTGGCAATGAGCGAACCAACCCAGCCGGAACCAATTGTGCAACAAATAGGCAGGAAGAAATGGAGGTGGATTGCATTGGCCATACTCTGAGGAAACAAATCATCAAGTGACATCACTAGATAAGCCGTGGCTCGAGTGGAACCCGCCGAAAGGGAAGCGGCGAGTCAGTTGGTCGTCAGTGTGAGGGGACTTGGAGGAGGTCATGTGAGGAGGAGATGAAAGCATGTGGGCAGACATGGAGCGGGGTGAAAAAGTTGGCAGAAAACAGAAGACAATGGAGGTGCACAGCTGAAGCCCTATTTTCCTTTAGAAATTAAAGCATATGTTAACAATAATAATAATAATAATGGAGATGTGGTTCATCATTTGGCTTAAACACCCCCTGGTCAGTAGATGAGCGAAAAAGTTCAAGTCAACACACTCCCCATCATTCAGCCAAGAAAACTAGGTAGAATTATCAGTCCTGACAAGACCAGTGTGGCTTGGATTTCGCTTCGATGAAGTAAAAAACGGTATCGCAGAGAGACTGATAAGTATATGCAATTTATTCAAAAAGGAAAAGAAAAATATCACAGCTTCCCTTGATAGACTAATCATTCTATTCGATATTCGAAGAAAACAGATCCTGGATTTAGACTCTGCTCCGCTTAATTCATCAAAAACGATACCCTGCAGACAGAATACATGAGCTCTTGACACGCAATAACCGCAGAATACAAAAAAACGGCATACTATGTGACAACCTGAGTTAGTTTTCGCTTTCGCTATCGAAAGTTTGACAGAGTACTGTAGAAACCCATTGAGTTCCTTGACTGTCGACGGGTCCTTGCTACTTTTTCAATTCATGAAAAAAATTCCCATTAGAACATTAATAGACGAGAGACCAGCAGTAGTTCAGCGAAGAGTCTCTTTTCGCTGGTGAATTCATTTTCATAACTGCACAATCGCAAATATATATACATATATATGATTGTTTTGCATGTGTGTACATTAAATTTATCAAAAAAATACAATTAGTAAGTTCAGATGAATTGGATGTTGATATAAGGGGATATTAACAAAAGTGATGAGTTGTTACAAATGATTGTTGAAGAAGAGTTACATAATAACGTGAATAGTTTGATGAAAGAGTTGTGCTCACGGTGTACATGGAGACAAAATAACATACGGCATTATGCAAGGGTTTTAAGTAGTTAAAAAAAAAAGCATACAAACAAAAGTTAAGTCAAAACAACGGAGTTGTTACCATGATAGCGGAAGTGGTTGAATAATTTTCTTTTGTATGCATAGTTCTGATTCTTCCAACTGAATAGCTAGGGTTTCTACGATGCAAAGATGACGGAATTGCGATTGTACAGCTATGAAAATGAATTCGCCAGCGAAAAGATACTCTTCTCTGAACTACTGGTCTTCTGTCTGTATTAATGTTCGAATGAGAATTTTTCATCAACCTGAGTTAGCACTATTTTCAAAAACACCCTTCAACATACTGTGGCGAGTGCTACTCATAAGATTTATCAGTAATATATAAGGAGACATTTATCAGCATAAAAAAACCCATATGGACATTAGAAAGAAGACAACACGAAGTTCAGCAAATATGACGATCTTTTCGGCGATTTCATTCTCAAAAGTAGCTGTACAATCGCATTTATATAGATTATGTTACATGGATACAATTATTATTTGTTTAATTTCACATAGTAACGAAGGTGATAATAATTTTCAACTTGATATGGTACTATGAACGTACGAATATAGATTACAAGGGGCTTATAGATAAGAGTTCATAGGATTAGAAACCATGGTCCTAGCTTGGTATGTTCCATTTGTTTCCGTATTTTCTTTCTCTTCCTCGTCTGTTTTCATTCTCGCTTTTTCCTTTAGAGCATTTTTCGTTCGCTGTGTATCTGATTCTTAGTCCCTCAATCTTCGTTTAATCCACCTAATTTTCTTTTCAGCTATGAACACAGTTATTTTAAGTTTGTTCCCATGCTTTTCCCTGTTCACATTTATAATTTTCTCAAACTGAATATCAGACAGAGAAATTAGGAAAAACGATAATACAAATACATAAATTTCTACGCTGCACTGAACGCCCTCCAGGGTAGTAGTAATAGTGGCTGGCTAGTTGGCTAGATTTGTTTCTTCTGCACGAACAGCACTGGTTGTTTCGCGTGAATTGTGATATCCTCCTCACCGCCTTCGAGTATTCTTGTTGGTACTTGGATATTTTTGTGAATATATTTGGTACCCGGTAGGATGATAGAGAAGGACTCTTCAATTCTGGCTGGTTTCGTGACCGATTAGGATCAAGTGGTCTAATATTCAGTTGTTGATGGTTGTCACTACACCTTGATTTAATCACACCACTACACTGGTAGGTGGTCCCGAGAAAGCACGAGGAATCAATTTCCCAAAATCAAAGGCCAGTATAACTGGTTACACCGATAGCTCAGTTGAGTTGGTAGATATCATTAGAAGTGGCTAGTCTTGTCTACGTACTTCATCTTTTAATCGGGGAACCACTATCGGTCACTTGGATAATGAATAAGACTTGGAGTTTTCCAGCACTACAAGTTTTCCTAACTTGTTGGTAATTACTTCCGCACATTTGTGCAAAGTTCTATGTCGAAAACAGACAGACAGACTTCGCGAGGTATATCGACCTTGAATTTCAGTCGTATGCATAAAAGTTTCATGTTTACGGATAGTGAATGGTCGTTTTCCACTTTCCTAATCATATGATTCCTGATGTGTCACACACAGTCTTAAAGTCATCTTCAATTATCTCTTCTGAGTATACAGTCCGAACCCTGTAGCTGAGGATCCTCATTAAACTTCTTTTGTAATGGAGAGGAAGGAAGCTGTGCGAATGTGTATACTGTCCTCTCCAAGTGCTTTTCCTATGCAAATTTGTCTTCATACTCCTATCTAGTCTTTTTGTAAGGAGGACATCTAGGGATTCCTCTCCGAACGTTGATTTCATAGCCAAATGTACTGCATTCATCTGAGTCATTATTGTGTTCCTATCCGAATCATTATCACAAAGAATTAAGGTATCATCCATATACTGGCAAAACATGAGAATTTTCCAACAAGGTCGTTGAAAGAAGCGTTCTCTAGTTCACCCACTACTAGGGGGAGTCCATCGTTACTCCGTTTACTTGTCTGTGAGGTGTACCATCAAATTTGAAATTTACATTCATGGTACATCTTAATATCAATTCTTTTATGACTTCTCTTGGGATACCAATATTTTTCGACTGGTTATGTCCTTTTCCTCATATGTTTCTACTACAGGTACATTTGTAAATAAAATGTTATTTTCAAGTATATCATAGTTCCATCTTTGATATTACTGTCTTTGATTTTGTTTACGAATTCAAATACATCTTTGACGCTGTGTTTCACTGACGACTGCTCATGCAAAGGTTTGAGAATATTTACTAACCATTTGGTTACAGCATGGGTAGGGAGGATTTTACTTTTGAAGTATTGGTATTGAGGGTACCCCTAGTGTTTGTACTCTAGGTAGGCCATAACAATCTTGGCGTGTACTTGGCCGTTGACCTGATTTCTTCATACTACCTTTCTGTCTGTCTGTCTGTTTTCGACATAGAACAAATTTGCACATATGTGCGGCAGTTCAAGTTGCCACACTCCCTTCCTCCTTGTAGCACACAAAGCAAGAGAAGAAAGTACAAGAGAAGCATAATAGAGACAGTAAGCAGAGGTGTGAGACAAAGGAGTAGTAATAACGGAGAACAATACAGTTTCATTGGAAATCATAAGTCACAAGGAGTGGATGTATCTGCGCCACTGGGAACAATTTTGAGCCATGTCACCAATTGTTTCCAACCACTGGCTTTTACCGTCCCGAGTACCCCGACCATGAAGCCAGTCTACACCTTCCTACGTGGCTCAGACTAACTGTTGTAAATTTCAGTGACTGGTGCCACGGTTTTGTTTGACCTCCGCTAGCTTTTTTCCAGCCTGACCCTATATCCACTAACATTGCTCGTCGAGAAAGGCGATGACTAGGCCAGACACACGTAACACATGTCCTAACCATCTCAGTCTTTGTAACTTCACAACTTCGTCGATTGATTTCCCTTGCTTACCTACCTAACACTCGACTCACACCTAAGCTCAATATTCCTCACCTTGTTATACCACCTTACATACACGGGAGATAGAACGCAGGCACCTATGATCAAAGACAGCTAGTCTTCTCATGTCTTCCACTCTCAGTGGCCAGGTCCGGCTCACAGCCATAAAGGAGGACGGAGTGGAGCAGTACACCCGCCCTTTGGTTGATAGTCGGATATCTCTACCTTTCAGGAAATATCTGTTCCTCCCTTAGTTTCTTCAAACGTCTGGTTAATTCGTTCTCTATTGTGTTATTGAAATCTTTCGTAATTATGTATATATAACTGTAGAACCTGATGATGAAGGAGTTATCAAAAAGAATATGCTTTGTTCAGTAATAAGTCTTTGGAAAAACAACATTATAATGGACATTTTTAATCAGTTCAAATCAAACATTCCTTAACCAAGTCTTTCACACACACACACACACACACAATATATATATATATATATATATATATATGGCTTACTTTTGACAGAAAAGAAAATCTTGAATCGTATCGACAATTTGTTTGCATAAATCATGATTAGATGAAGTATCTATAAAAACGAAGAATACATACACATAAACATATAAGAATAAATTGTAGAAATTTTAAAAAATTTATATATTAAACAAAACCCCGGCTAGAAATCCAACTTACGGTAATAGACAGCTACAGTTTTGTAGAGGAAGCAAATTACCATTATCAGCTGTTGTTTTGTGTTTATTTCCCAGTGTTTCTCATATTCTGCTGCTAATCAATTCATGCATACAATACTATCGTTAAACAAGGAGGGAACAATGTCTGTCTTCTTGTTAAAATCAAATGAACATGTATTACAAACAAACCATGAACTAGATATATCAAGATAACTCAGATAGATTTGTGGATAAATTCATTCATTCAAACTGTGTTTTTTTATGTATGGTCATGTGTTAATTTCTTAAATAAAGGATCTGTTTCCTGACCCTTGTCTTCTCTTGTTACATTTAGTGTCGCTGCCTACCGACAATTGGAAAGCCTATGTCCCGCAGTTTTTGACGAAGACATATGGATCTTCGGAAGGGACTTGGAGGTTTCTGAGCAGTTGAGTGGCGTTCCAGATCTGTCAGCGATGAAGCTGTTACCTGGGACGCTTCTGAGAGGTCGGGAGAAAGCAGCATATGAAATTGTGACGTGAAATACCGATGAATGTGTGACAGGGTACGTATCGATGAAGTGTCAGTCGCAAACTAGGCTGATGAAACAGCTGTTACAGGATCGCATCATGAGCTGACATAATTCATGGGTGGCCTTTGGATCGGGTCCCAGTGGCTTAATGGTATACGAACTCGCCTTGTAACCAGAAGCTCCTGGGGGTTCAAAACCTGGCGTGGTGGGTGCGTACTGATGAAGAGTCTCAAACTAGGACGAAACAGCTGGCTGCCAGGTACACTCCCAGATGGTTTTCCCAGTAGTTCTCTAACCAATGTCAGTTCATGATAAAATCCTGTAACAAAATGAAGAGAAGTTAAATCAAATCCCAGTATATATAATCAACTGGCAAGTCATAAAAGAGATAAACTTACACGCAACAGAATCTTTCTTTTGCATCATTAGGCATGTTTTACTTTTATTATAATTATTATTCACTGATTGATTTGATATCACAATAATACCAGCTGTAATTACTTGAAAAAAGCATCGACAGGCTAATATCCATGTGGTTTGCGAAGGACAGGCATATTTCAACGCCATAGGCTGATGTAATGTCTAGACAATCAATTAGAAGGAAAAAAGTCAAATAAATGAAGACACGAAAACTGAATGTTGGAAAAGCACAAAAGAAAAAAACAAAGCAACAACAAAAAAGTATCAATACGCCCATATAATGAGATAAAAAAAAAAGGTAGAATGATGAAACAGCATACACTCGAGCAAGAGATGGAGGAAAGCGATCAATATTATCGAAAATTATCTTAGATCACGCAATGCCCTAAATGTGTAAGGAAATTGAGGTGAAAGCTTATGAACTTATTTTATTCAAGCCTCAATACTTGTACTAAGGTCATTATTATTATTTCTCCAGTTTGACCACAGATTGAAATGAGTTAGAGAACCATTGAAAACTAGCACTGGAGTACTGGACAGCTAGCTAGCTGTGTTTCATCAGCCTAGTTTGAGACTGACTCATCCATCAGTACTCAACCCCCGCCACTAGGGTTCGAGCATTGAACCTCCCGGTTACAAGGTCAGCTGGAGAGTATACCGTCCTCCAGCCACTGGGACTCGGTGGAACCAATGGCCAGCCTATTGATTCTAACTTCTACCAATTCGTCATCTGTTTTAGCGCAACTGGCATCAACCAATGTCATCGACGGGAAAAATTCATCCTCACTCCCGACTAGATACACCTCACTGCACTGGTCACGACTTGTCTTGTATCTGGGAGGTCCGGGATTCGAGTCCTGGCAGGCTGATGAAACAGGTGGTTGTGCAGTAGTCTGGTGTTGGGTAGGGTTTCCTGAGACGTAATATGAAGAAATCAGGTCAACGGCCAGGTACACGCCAAGATTGTTATGACCTACCTAGAGTACATAAACCAGGGGTACCGTTAAGACAAATACTTCATAAGTAAAATCCTCCCTACCCATGCTGTAACCAAATGGTTAGTAAATATTCTCAAACCTTTGCATGACCAGTCAGTGAAACACAGTGTCAAAGATGTATTTGAATTCGCTAACCAAATCAAAGGTATTAATATCAAGGATATACCTGAAAATAACATTTTATTTACAAATGTACCTGTAGTAGAAACATATTAGAAAAAGGACATAACCAGTCGAAAAATATTGTTATCCCAAGAGAAGTCATAAAAGAATTGATATTAAGATGTACCATGAATGTAAATTTCAAATTTGATGGTACACTTTACAGACAAGTACACGGAGTGACGATGGACTCCCCCTAGTAGTGGGTGAACTAGAAAACGCTTCTTTCAACGACCTTGTTGGAAAATTCTTATGTTTTGCCAGTATATGGATGACATCTTATTTCTTTGTGATAATGATTCGGATAGGAACACAATAATGACTCAGATGAATGCAGTACATTTGGCTATGAAATCCACGTTCGGAGAGGAATCCCTAGATGTCCACCTTACAAAGAAACCAGATGGTAGTATGAAGAGAAATTTGCATAGGAAAAGCACATGGACAGGACACTATACACATTCGCACAGCTTCCTTCCTCTCCAGTACGAAAGAAGTTTAGTGAGGATCGTCAGCTACAGGGTTGGGACTGTATACTCAGAAGAGATAATTGAAGATGACTTTAAGACTGTGTGTGACACATCAGGAATCATATGATTAGGAAAGCGGAAAACGACCATTCACTATCCGTAAACAAGAAACTTTTATGCATACGACTGGAATTCAAGGCCGTATACCTCGCGAAGTAATTACTAACAAGTTAGGAAAACTTGTAGTGCTGGAAAACTCCAAGTCTTATTTATTCTCCACATGACCGGTGGTGGTTCCTCGATTAAAAGATGAAGTACGTAGACAAGACTAGCCACTTCTAATGATATCTACCAACTCAACTGAGCTATCGGTGTAACCAGTTATACTGGCCTTTGATTTTGGGAAATTGATTCCTCGTGCTTTCTCGGGACCACCTACCAGTGTAGTGGTGTGATTAAATCAAGGTGTAGTGACAACCATCAACAAGTGAATATTACACCACTTGGTCCTAATCGGTCACGAAACCAGCCAGAATTGAAGAGTCCTTCTCTATCATCCTACCGGGTACCAAATAAATTCCCAAAAATATCCAGGTACCTACCGATTACACGAAACAGGTGAGGAGGATATCACGATTCACGCGAAACAACCAGTGCTGTTCGTGCAGAAGAAACAATTGTAGACAGCTAACCAGTCACTATTACTACTACCCTGGAGGGCGTTCAGTGCAGCGTAGAAATTCATGTATTTGTATTATCGTTTTCCCTAATTTCTCTTTCTGATATTCAGTGTGTATTGTTATGTTGATTCCACTGATTTTATTATCATTATTATTACTGATTCGATGTTATTTAAAGAACATTAATGCTCACTATTATGTATGAATATGTAACTGTAGAACGTGATGAAGAGCAGGTTGTCGAAAATAGGAATATTCTTTGTTCAGTAAGCATTATCTTCTGAGAAAAATGAGACTCAGGAAATAACTTTAATATGCAGAAATCGAGGGGGTGAAATAAGAGAGAGAGGCACATCGAGAAACATGAGGATCTAGTAACCTAAAAGATAACACAGAAGAATGAATGCAATGGGGAGCAACGAAGAACAATTTTGAACTGTAATCCCCGAATGGTTCCACTAGCTGCTGGTTCTTACTATACTTAGTAACAAAACTAGACAGTCTACACTTACCTTTATATGGCTGAGTCAAACCAACCCAATTACTCAGAAAAGAAACTGTGTGCACATACTGTTCACAAGAGGGTTCAAACACACTGTAGCACTCCAGAGTTGAAAAGAATGGAAGAAAAATACCTACAAACGGTCTTCATAAAGCAGAACGGTTATCCACAAAATTCCATCAAAAAGTGATTAAAATCGAATCACAACACCAACAAGGAACCATTATCCATGACTACAAAAAAATTCATCCTGCCATACATGAAAAATATCTCTGAAATAACAGCTAGAATACTGAAACCGTTTGATATAGATATAGCACACAAGCCAGTCAGTCAAATCACTTAATTCGATATTATGCAAACCAAAAGATCCAACAGAAAAAGGAGATAAAATTAATACCATTTACAAAATAAATTGTATGAACTGTAATAGGCATTACATCGGCCAAAGTGGGCGCCCATTCGAATTAGAACCCAAGAACACAAATCAGCTGTGAAAAGACACGATATATATTCCTGTTTCATATCAGTGCATATAGACAATTATGGACATCAGTTTGATTGGGATAGTGTCGAAATCTTAGACAGAGGAAACACCACCAAAATTGCAGTCAGGGAATTCCTAGAAGCCTGGTACTCGAATGAATATGCAATTAACAAACACGTTAATATAGACCAAATATACCAACTAATAAAAAGTAAATCAGGTGACCAGAAAGTTTAAACTCCAAGTCAATAGAAAATGTTCAATACAGATGTAAAGATGGTTACCGAGAGACGCAGTTACATCACTCATGACTGACTGATTTAAACTAACTTTTGTGAAATTCATTGACTCATGAAGTGATGTTTTCGTTTGACCACCACTACTAGGTAACGCCTTTCCAGCCAGATCCATCCTATGTCAGTCAGTTAACACTGCTCGTCGGTGGAGGAAGCCGATCGATGACTAGGCTAGTCATGCATGTGTAACACATGTCCTAACAATCTCTCTCAATCCATGTAGTAGCTTCACAACCAGCTCGTCGATCGATTCAACACCCCCCCCCCCATCCACCTACCTACCTAGCGCTTAACCATCGATGCTCAGCCTCAATATTTGTCACTCTATTATACCACCAACACCGCCACCACCTAACACACATTGCGAGACAGAACGCAGAGACCTATGATTTAAAGACAACTAGCCAGCCAGCCAGCCAGTCAGACTTTTCATGTCTTCCCGTTTCAATGACCATGCCTAGTTTACTATCATAAAGGAGGACGGAGTGAAGTACTGCTCGATAATCAATCAGCCAGCCGGGTATCACGTCTACTAAGTCAGAGATGGTGTATGTTGGCGTATGCAAAACAAGCCTTCAACAGTACAGAAGAAGACAAGTAAAAACAAGTAAACTAGCAACACACATATGAGATACAGACAATTTTAAATTAGGCAACGATGACAGCAATACGATGAGAAAATTTAGAAAAAAAAAAAAGCCAACCGTCTCGTCATATTAGCAAACAATTCTAAAACCACTGGACAAAAATATTCTCAACAGAGAAGGGACTGAAGAAAGAATCAGCTTAAACTCACATAAAAGTGTAAACTGTCAGTTTAAAAGACCTGGTCTACTAAGCCAACACGCTGAATTCTACTTATTTTATCAAATATCCTGTGATGATTGCCGTGACCAAATATATAGGTTGAAATATTAGAGCATAGTTAATCAATTAGACTCCGTGCCATCCCCCCGCCCACCCACCCACCCCCAATGTAAATGCTTAGTAGATGCCAAACTAGAATAAGAGATCTTTAGATAAGCTCAGACATAGCGCCACACACACAAATCGTACACAATCAGGAGAAAATAGAGTAACTTAGTAGGAGGATAGAAGAGGAGAATAAAAAATCGATAAAGTTCTATCTAACAGGGGTCAGTGCAATCAACTGTTGTTTCAGGTTGTTTTTTGCTGTGGAGAATTATAACACCACCACCACCCCTAATGAAATCAAATGTAGAAATCTGAAACTGGAATTTTAAATTTTTTGACGAATTACTCAAAGCGTTTATCCAGCAAGCTTGTACTCAAAATAAATCTTCCACGTTTCATACAGTGGAGATATACGCAATTATTATGTACGCAATTAATACTGTTCTCTAAGCTGGTTGGTTGGTTTAGTTGCGGAGATATCGTCTTCCCCTTGCTGGACAACATTCCCCTTCAGCGCAATATTTACCATAAAGTAAAATGATTTAGGTTTCTTCATGAGTGATAGAATTACGTCTCCCCGGTAACCATTTTTACATCTGTATTGAACATTTTCTATTGACTTGGAGTTTAAACTTTCTGGTCACCTGATTTACTTTTTATTAGTTGGTATATTTGGTCTATATTAACGTGTTTGTTAATTGCATATTCATTCGAGTACCAGGCTTCTAGGAATTCCCTGACTGCACTTTGTGTGTTTCCTCTGTCTAAGATTTCGACACTATCCCAATCAAATTGATGTCTTTAATTGTCTATATGCATTGATATGAAACAGGAATATATATATCGTGTCTTTTCACAGCTGATTTGTGTTCTTAGCTTCTGATTCGAAGGGGACGCCCACTTCGACCACCGATGCCTGTTACAGTTCACAGAATTTATTTTGTAAATAGTACTAATTTTATCTTTCTTTCTTATGTTGGATCTTTCGATTTGCATATGTGTATGTATGTATGTGGACTGATGAAGAGTACTGAATCGGGATGAAATAGATATCTGATTCATGAGGAGATTAAAATTTTTGTATTATTATTATTATTACTATTCCTTTTCATTTACACCTATTTCTAGTTATTTGAAACTAATGAAGGTGATTTCATTAGTGTTTGTAGATAATGAAGATCTCAAAAAATCAGTGTAAAAAACAAAACAAAGCTGAGTAGAAAAATTAAAAAGCGCATAAAGACACAAATATTTACCTTAATTATTGATTCAAGGATTTCAACTCGACACATTTCAGGCCATGCAGCAGTTGTCTGATATAAATCCACAGCAATGAGTAAAGATTTCTCAGCGAAGACAATGTAATTCAGTGGGACAACATCAAGCTTTTACAATAATTGAAAAGAAAGCAAATATGTTCAATAAGGAGAAATGAGTGTTGAGAATGCAACAATTAAGTTGAACAAAAATAATTACAAAATAAGTGATGATAGATACCTTTACAATACAATACATATACAAAAGGTACCTTTATATTATAATCAGTATACAAATCCTTCAATCAACTATACAGAATATTCCCTTCTACTAAACGTACAAAGTTAGAATCATGAAGTCAAACTTTACTGACTTCTTCCTATATTTACACTTCTTCTTAGATTTTTGGGGTATTTATTTTCTCCTAAGTGTAAACATCAACAGGGGGGCTTTGTAATCATTGTTATTTTCTGTTTTTCGCTTCACCATTTTATGTCAAGTGAACATTGAAATTCGATACTATATAACATACGAAAATTTCCATACTGTATCGACAGTATTGCTTGAAACAAAGCCAAAGTTATTATTATTATTATTATTCCCTTGGGTTCCGAATGGAACATACAGCTTCAACAACACATCTCCAATTCCTTCCATTTCCTGCCATCCTCTTCAGGTGGGTCACAATTGCCCAAACTCTCTCATCTCTTCCTCACACTACCTTCTCCATGTCACCACCCTCGCACTGACGATACACTCGTCACTTTCGCCTCGGATTCCACTCTGTCCTCACCTACATTCCTCTCTCCACTACCAGCCTTATCCTCCAGTTTGTTGGTTTTCGCCTGAATACCTACCCACCTACACACCTGCAAGTCTTTCATCCACGCGCGAAATCCAGATCTTCTTATCGGGGGACCAGCGTACACCTGTGCTCTCTAACTCTTCCTATAGTCTGACGCATAATCCAATCCACTGGCAATTAGGAATACCCTAGGTAATAATAGTAGGGCAGTTAGCCTTGTCTTACTCTTGTCATGATTTCAAAGGCTTTGTGTTGAGTTTCCCGTTGTGGATCATCTGACACGTGTCAAGCATTGTCATACAGCCAGTTGTTTAATGAAAGTGATAAAGATTTGGTGTACTTGACCTAAGTAGTCTATTTTCTCACCCCTTAACAACACTTTGCTATATATATAAGCTGAGTGGATTGTGTAAATAATAAATAATAATACTAATAAAGCTATTAACATTAAATAGCGAAATGTCAGTAAAAACGACAATAAAATCGTTTTGTTTTTCATTCATTCATTCATTCATTGGGAAATACAAAAACCTTTATGATAATGAAAACTATATAATACTCAATGACCAAATTTTTTCAAACTATTAAAAGTAGACAGATATATTAGTGATAAAAAAAAGGTTAATTACTTACTCGATGATTTTTTAGTTGATCTACTTTAGGGATTTGAACAGCATAACCAGTCAATGTAAGAAGCAGTTGAAGAACACGTGGAAGCAGCAATGACGATGAACTATTCTCATTATTATTATTATTATTATTATTATTATTATTATTATTATTTTGTTCAGAACTAAAATGCTGTAGAAAGCAATTCAATTAATCAACCAAAAATTAAAGTACAAAGGACATCATATATATATATACATGCACATGAAAATAATAATTAGCAGTACTAAACCTATAAGGAATATATACAAAAATCTTGACAATGTGAATAAATTATTTTTTGGATATAATGATTATTATTATTATTATTTATTATTGCTCCCTTGGGTTCCTAGTGGAACATAGAGCTTCAACTGCACGTCTCCACTTGCCACTTCTGTCTTTCGCTGTACTTTTCACTTGCATCCATGTTAGTCCATACTGTGTTTAAACTCCTCTTCAAATGATCTCCTACATGTCACCCTTGCACTGACGTCCCACTCGCCGCTTCCCTTTCGGCCTGGTTCCACTCGAGCAATGGCCTGACGCGCCCGCGATGTCACCCAGCCGCGGCCTCCTCAGCGAGTGTCCAATCCATCTCCATACACTTTCTCCTGCATATTTGTTGGCTGGTGGGCGATTGGTTCTTGTTTTGTTTGTTCCCAGCCATAGTTTCTTGTTGGTGATTGTTTCTGGCCAGCTGGCCATCTGATTGATCTTCGGTATAGAGCCAGCGAAGACAGTTGTTGGTTGATAAATGTCTCCAACAGGCTGTTGGAAATATTCTTTGTGACAGACCCATCAAGTTTCTGATCCGTATAGAAGAACTGACTGACTTGACGTTGTTTGTATTGAAAATCCGACTGAATTTTGTTGTTGATGCTGAGTTGAGTGACGAAGATTTCCAGATTGGTTTCAGTTGGTTGATGAATGTGTTTATCGCCTTCCCGATCCTCGCTCGATTTGACATCTTCGTCCGTTCCGACTTCCTGTAGTTGAGACAATGCTCCCTAGATAAGTATAAGTGAGTGAGGTTACGTCTTTCAAATCCCTCCGTTGATGGTGATTGGCGCCGGAAGTTGCTGTTGCTGTTGGTTGGTTATTTGGTTATTTTCATAACCTCCGTCTTGTCTATGTTCACCTGGAGTTCTGTCTTCTCCAGCTGCTTCTTTGACCAGTTTGTCGGTTTTCGCTTGCTTGTAAGTCTTCAATTTTGTGTGACATCAAGCATAAATCATCCACGCGCGAAATCCAGGTCTTCTATGTTCTTCACGTCTGTCGGTCCAGGATATTCCTGTCCTCTCGTTACCCACTGTCTGACGCATAATCCAGTTCACCACAGTTAGGAATATCATTGGGGATAATAAGCACCCTTGTCTTCATATAAACATTTAGTAAATGATTTTAAAAATCTCTCTTATATGCTGAAATCAAGTGTTAGCAAATCAGTAAATTCGCTTTTATGAGCCGTTAACATGAAGGATGCGCATTTCGTCCACTATGAGACTCTTCAATTCGGATACACTTTTCAAATCCCTGAGCTATATGAGAATCACACACCTTGGATAACTTTTAAACATTTGAGATAACCGGAGCTGGATTCGAGTCTAATGGGAATACCACGCCTTTTCACACTGATAATACAGCCTGGATTTCAATGCTCATCACACAACCAACTCAATTCATGCTTACCTAGTAGTCATCTACATGAATATTTCTAAGATTCCAGTATAGTTTTACTATTATTATTATTATATATCACTGTTCCCTATTTAATCTACGAAGTGATGACATTTTGGTTTAAGCGTAAGGCATAGACTTGAAAATCAAAATTAAGTCAAAGATGTGGTCTATTGCTCTAGATTTGGGTTCGAATCCCGCTTCGCCAAACGAGGTTTGGTCAACCAGGTAGTACCATTAACCTTTACAGACGACAGGTGTAGCTCACTGACTGACTGGTTTCAACGTAGAACGTAGCACTGATGTGCACCTGTTCCAGTTGCCACACTACTTCCTTGTAACACACAAAGCAAGAGAAAAGTGTAAACACAAATTCAAAACAGAGAGAGAGATAATAAATAAAAATCCCGAGGGCCCCAACCTGCCGCCCTACATGACTGGCTGACTTAAACTAACTATTATGGCTTTCATTGACTCATTAAGCTATGTACAGGATTGACGACAATGTGCTTACTTCTCTCCAACCTCATCCACCTTATGTCAGTCAGCTAACACTGCCCGTCTGTCGAGGAAAGCGATCAACGGCTAGTCATGCATGCGTGACACATGTCGAGATCCGGTTTAAACAACTGGTGTTCTGTGTGTAGAAGAAATATGTCCAGCCAGCCACTTCTACTAACCTGGCTGGACAATAGGTGACATGGCTCAAAATCGTTGTCAATGGCGCAGATGTATTCAATCTCTGTAATCTCTCATATTCCTTTCTACCATTACCCATTCTGTTTCACTCTTATATTTGTCAAACTCTATTAATTCTCTTCACTCATCTTCTTGTCTACCTCTGTGTGCTATTTGGAACGTGGCAACTCGAACTGCTGCACTTCGGTGCCAAGTTCTATGTTGAATCCAGACAGACAGACAGGCTGGTCTTATGTGGAGACTAGAAATTCATGAATTCTGCATTATTATTATTATTATTATTATTATTATTATTATTATTTTGATTACAGCTTAATTCCACACAGTATTTTTGGTACAGGTATGGAATTTTCAGCATGTGATATCGGTAGCCCAAATTTTGCAGGCCGACGATTGATATCAGGTGTACGACGGCAGGGGATAGAACCGCGAACCATGTGCATGGTCAGCGCGAGTCCTAACCACTGTGCCACCAACGCACAGTGTCCTAATTTCTCTGAAATTCGGTGTATTTTAAAACAATTAGTTCCTTTTACGAATTTAGACAAAACAATAAGAAGAAGTAATTTGTCTGAATCATGTAATGTGTTTGCGCAACACATCCCGGACAGTCTGATCACTCACGGAACCATTAATGGTGAGAACACGAGACCTAGCTCATCTATTGCGAAACATATTATAGAGACAGGACATAAAATTGATGTTTACACATCTTTTAAACCTGTCTATAAAACGTGTTTGGGGCGTATCCTAAAGTTTGTGGAAGCCCTAGTTAGCAATTAGAAAGTTTAAACCACCTTTATGCGTTCAAACCAAGAATTCGTCATCACATTAAACCACCTTCTTTGGTAAACTTTGTTTTGATACCATAGCAGATGTACGGTACTATTACTTCTGTTATTTGGTTTATTCATTGATCTCTTCATTGTTATTTTCACCGTCAATATGTCCTTTCAACTTGACCTAAGTAGTCAAGTCTATTTTCTCACCCACCTCTCTTAACTCACTCTTTATTAATTTCATATATATGTCTATTCCTATGACAAGTTTGTGTGTGATCAGAATGTTTGAAATGTTTTGCGAAAATACACATTACACGATTTAGACAAATTACGTCATCCTTCTTATTGCTTTGTCTAAATTCAGTGTATTGTGATTTTGACGCTATAGATGTTATTTAAACAACATTAATGTTGTTGTTGATAACACTAATTCATTCATTCATTCACTATAAAGTATGTATGTATGTATGTACGTATGTACAACTGTAGAACATGATGAAGAGCAGGTTATCGAAAATGGGAATATTCTTTCTTTAATAGCCATTGAGTTTTGAAGTAAAAAATAATTTTAATGGACGTTTTTCATCAGTTAGTCAGTCGCGGTCAATAAATCTATCAATCACACAATCCTTATATAACACTCTAAAGCAAGAAAAAAAATTAAGGAATTTTTTGGGCATAAATAAATATAAACAACAAAGTGGTTAATAAAGCAGGATTTATTGAATTCATCAAATTTCCGTAAAACTTGTCAGATGAATACCGCTTTATCAGACACCGATATATATATATATATATATATATATATATATATATATATATACATTTGAAATTACATTGGGAGATATAAGACTGTTTTTTGTTCAGCGAAGAAATTTCTTTTCAACGACTTCATTTTCAAGCTGTACAGTCGTATTTATATTACAGAAAAAGGTGGCTATTAAGTGGCACTAAATAATTGCTCAGTCAATGTACGTATATATGTGATAAAAGTTATAAGGGGTAGAGTTGAAGTGGATAAATTACAAAATATTGAAGATTGTTCTATAACAAAAATGTTAAGTGTTGTCTAAAAATTATGAAAATTAGGAGTACGATTACGCTAAGAATGAAGATGTGAAGTGAGGTGGAAAGAATTCAAGTGGTAAAATAAAATAAAATAAAAACCAGAAAGAACATTACTATGACCAAGGTAAAGAAAGCGGTTTGACAAAACGCTTTTGAACACATAATTTAGGTTTCTGTTCATGTATAGCTAAAGCTTCGGCTAGCTATGCATAAGTGAAGAAAACGTAAACTTTTGGATCGATTCGATTTTGTCATGTAGATAACTTTGAAAGATGAACCACGTGGAGCTAAATGACCAGACTCTAACAGGTGATCACAAATAGACGACTTTGCAGTTCTACATTCGCCTTTCATTAACCATACCTGATAGTGTTCAGCTACACGTTTTCGGAGATTACGCTTACAACCATCGAAACCATCGATAGTCTGTTTATGTATAAAAGATATGTTGACGATACCTTCATTGTATGTGATGAAAACACTTCAACTGCCGAACTTCTTAGAATATTTAATGGTTCTCACCCATCTTTGCTTTTCACGATCGAAGAAGAGTCGGATTCTTCGTTTCACTTTCTTGATGTTAAGCTAGATAGAAGAGAGAATGGAACGCTGTTAAGCTCGATTTACCGAAAGCCAACATTCACTGGGCAGTACACTAACTTCAACAGTTGGGTACATTTAGGGAGAAAGAGAAATCTCATTCATTCCTTATGCTCAAGAATTCGTAAAATCTGCTCTGCAGAGACAATCGATAGGGAACTAGATAACCTTCGATCAAATCTCCTTAACAATGGTTATCCCATAAGGTTCATTGAAGATAACATCAAGAAAGAATCCACCCCGAGACAAGTCACAGTACCAAAGAAAAAACTGTTTATGAGTCTTGCATTCAAAGGTGACACCATTTCAGAATTGATTAAAAATCGTTTATCTAAATGTATTAAACGCACTTTTCCTGCAGCTGACCTGCAACTAGTTTTTACCAGCCGAAATATGATAAGACAATGCGTAAAGGATAGATTACCGCTTTTGTCCACATCCACGTGCATTTACTCTTTTACTTGCTCTTGTGGAGCTGTTTATATTGGACGTTGTAAGCGTAATCTCCGAAAACGTGTAGCTGAACACTATCAGGTATGGTTAATGAAAGGCGAACGTAGAACTGCAAAGTCGTCTATTTGTGATCACCTGTTAGAGTCTGGTCATTTAGCCCCACGTGGTTCATCTTTCAAAGTTATCTACATGACAAAATCGAATCGATCCAAAAGTTTACGTTTTCTTCACTTATGCATAGCTAGCCGAAGCTTTAGCTATACATGAACAGAAACCTAAATTATGTGTTCAAAAGCGTTTTGTCAAATCGCTTTCTTTACCTTGGTCATAGTAATGTTCTTTCTGGTTTTTATTTTATTTTATTTTACCACTTGAATTCTTTCCACCTCACTTCACATCTTCATTCTTAGCGTAATCGTACTCCTAATTTTCATAATTTTTAGACAACACTTAACATTTTTGTTATAGAACAATCTTCAATATTTTTGTAATTTATCCACTTCAACTCTACCCCTTATAACTTTTATCACATATATACGTACATTGACTGAGCAATTATTTAGTGCCACTTAATAGCCACCTTTTTCTGTAATATAAATACGACTGTACAGCTTGAAAATGAAGTCGTTGAAAAGAAATTTCTTCGCTGAACAAAAGCAACTGTGTTTTTACTTATGAATAAATGGGTATTTTTCGTGATATAAGACTGATAAGTAAACAAACTACATTAAATTAGTCATGCAGAAAGACATGTGCGAATGTCTTCCAGGTCATGTTCAAATAGATAAGCGGAGAGAGAGTGTGAGAGATTAAAATTAAGATAAAATGCATTACGCTTCAATTACATCATTTAGATAAACAATTAGACATTAGAGAATATAACAAGAATGGCAAACACAGTGATATCAATAGTCATAGTTATAATAACAATAATAGAAATAATAATGTTGAAGTGGGTTAAGATAATCCTACTGATAAAGGATAGTTTTAAATGAATCAAGAATAATAATAATGATAATAATAGGTAGAATGATAAGTAAAACCTATTACCATGGTAGATTCAGAGTTACGACTATCTCCTTTTGCACACAGAGACCTGATTTATACATTCGAATTGCACAAGCCTCCTCGGAAATTACAAGCATCTTCTTGTTTCTTTGTCTCCTGACAACAGTGAATGACTTGACCGCGTCGATATCATATCCGAAATCCACAAGATGTTTTGTTGTTATTGAGGATTTTGGCACTTTCCACTCAGCTGTGTTTTCAACCATTTTGGCAAATGACCTGGAAAACATTCTCACCCCTGTCTTTCTGCATGATTAATTCAATATAGTTTGTTTACTTATCAGTCTTATATCTCCCAATGTAATTTTAAAAGTACTATTTATATCCGTGTATGTAGAGTAGTATTCAGCTGACGAAGAGTTTTACCGAAATTTGATGAACTCATTAAATTCTGCTTTATTAACCCCTTTATTGCTTGTTTTAAATTCGTATCGGGAAATCAATGTTTTCAATAAATAAATAAACTGTAAAAACAAAAACAAAAAAGGACGGAAAAGGCAAAAAGTTTAAATCAGCTTACTTGAACAAGACAATTTAAACAACGTAATACTGATTCTTGTAGTGAATTTAATATCCCATCATCAATTATATTTGTTGTTGTTGTTGATGATGATGATTGCATTGTCGTTGTTGTTGATACACTAGGATATAGACAGGCGATATACACCGGAATTAATACACCAATTTGAATTAATTCCTCTAAACGATCAAAATCTTTAACAGTGAAATTCTCTTTAATATGATCAAATATTGGCAGGAATAAATCAAAGTACAGGGTAATGAACGATGTACTGGGAAGAAATATATACGATGGATGATTAATCTGTGGAGAAGGGAGAAAAAGGGAAAGAAAAAGGGGGAAAGAAAATATCTGATGAGTCCAAAACAAGGACAAAACAGCTGGCTATCCAGTATAATTGATATAAGTATAAAAGTATATGTAAAACCCCCGATCTACTAGTGTGACCACCTATATAGTTGACCTGACTCACAGTCATTGGAGGGTATTTTGTAAATTATATTATTTTGTCTGATTGGGTCCACCGGATCTTTTAGCCTACAGAGCTTGTCCCTGTCTGCTTTATTAAGAATCCTACGTTAGACCTTACGTAGGATTCTTAATAAAGCAGGAATTAGGCTGGTGGCATTCAAACCTACAAACTCACTCAGACAGGGACAAGTTCTGTAGGCTAAAAGATCCGGTGGACCCAATCAGACAAAATTGATATAATTTACAAAATACCCTCCTATGACTGTGAGTCAAGTCACCAACACAATTCAAACTAGTAGATCGAGGTTAGTCGGATTGCCAGAAAATAATAATTTAGCTAAGATAAGAATGGTTGACTTCGAGAAGATAAGTTATTTAGAAAACCGAAGCTCAGTGATTATACTTCATGCATTAACAAACAACCACACAATAGGGTTGAATGGGAGAGGGTTAAGATTCTAAGAAGTAATCTATGTAGGTGGAAAGAGAGATTGATTACTGAATTCTGGTTCATTGAGTCTACACCCATCATATGCAACAGAAATGACTGGATGAAAATACCAGAGATACCGAAGATATTATTACCACCAGTCAGTCATATCACAGGAGGATAATAAATAATCTCAAAATCCTATTTCAATTCAAGCACATCACAAAATTCTAACAAGTTACTTATTATGACTATAAAAAAACACTCGTCTTATTTCCCATCTGACTGTAATTGATGAATAACACTCATATTATTATTATTTCTGAATGTTCATTATCACATATTGATTTTTATTCGAATGTCTAATCATCAACTCCACACATGTATATAAATGAAGGAAGAAAGGTGTGCGAGTGAGTGAGTAACTTGATATGATTATGACTGGCAATAGTTTGTGCTCGAAACGTGGTCATCAGTTAATATTACTGTATAACACTACACTGTGTGATATATCAAAATAAAATCTTGTCGATAATGGCTATCCAGTACTCCTTGTGACTGGTTTTCTAATGGTTATCTAACTGATGTCAGCCTTAATGATGAAATTCCCCCTCTGTTATGTACTCGACGCCAAATTATTGTTATGTACTGGTTGAGAATTTAATAGTCCTGACGCAAGAAAAGATGGAAATCAGAAGACCACTAGGTTTGCGATGATACTTCTATTTTCCAAACACAAGGAGAATCAATATCACACAAGAGTGTGAGAGCAAAATATATGAATGTCCGAACAAGTGTGTGAGCGAATACTCAAAATGAACAAATCAATAGACAGTCTTAACATGATTGGCTCATTATAATGGAATATCGATCCATATATACATAGCAAAATATATCAGACTGTCAAACAAACACACATATTATATGGATACATATCACCAAGAACAGACTCTCAACAAACACACATATATATACTATAAGGGGAATATACTTTGTTAAACGAGACAGGTTCATCAAAGTCAAATGGTCACAGACTAAGAGAGCAACAGAAAGAGAGACCACCATACACATATATATATATATATATATATATATATATATATATATGGATACATATCACCCTCCCCAACCAATTGATTAAAAAAGTTGACATACTGTGTGTGTGTGTGTGATATCCGATAAACAAATTGATTGTGTTAGTTTTGACGGAATTCTATCCAGCAAAATCTACAAGAGTGTGAGTCGGTGACACGGCGGTAGAATGCTCACCAACCACGCCTCATGTGTAGCCTTATACCGAAGCTATGGGAATGAATTCGGGAGAACAATCCCAACGTCTTTGCATACAATAAAAGAAGTTTGTTCCACCTTTGTCTCTCCCTTGCTTAGCCTAGGTGAATTCTATTCAAAACCCTCTCACCCTTTCTTATTTTCCATCTCCTTCGTACTTTTATGATATTTATTTAAACTCTGATTATCTGTCCACTTTACCCACCTTTAGTATTACGTAAGTTTTAAGATTTGACTTAATTTATTTATTGAATTGTCTACATATACACATAATATACATATACTACCCTTGTTATTCTTCTTATCACCATCTGCATAAACCTTATTATCAATATTTTGTTATCATTATGATTATTTGATCCACAAAATCACCGTCATTGGTTAAAAATTTTCATATATAAATCTACGTAAATTAGAGTGAAACCTGAAGAAGATCTAATTGAAAACGACACTATTATTCGCCCATATATCTTGTTCTAGTATTAATAGTGGGAATCTTCCGTAAGAAAATGGAATCACTGCTATTTATTCTATTTATTCTGTATATCAATGAGTTATCTCTGCTCACCGACTCCCCTATGGTCCTCTACGCAGATGACTTAAAAATTTGGAGAGAGTCCGATCAATGTGGCAAAATGTGCAACCATGCCCACTGGACAAGCAAGCACAAGCTCCTACGAACTAGAGGGAATAACACTTCCATCAGTTCAGATTCACTTGGACTTAGGTGTCATAGTTAGTCATGACTGAAAAACTACAGTACACTGTCGTGTGGTCTGTCTGTCTGGATTCAACATAGAACTTGGCACCGAAGTGCACCAGTTCCAGTTGCCACGTTCCAAATAGCACACAGAGGTAGACAAGAAGATGAGTGAAGTGAATCAATAGAGTTTGACAAGTATAAGAGTGAAACAGAATGGGTAATGGTAGAAAGGAATATGAAAGATTACAGAGACTGAATACATCTCCGCTGGCCATTGACAACGATTTTGAGCCATGTCACCTATTGTCTCCAGCCATTGATTCCTAGAGTCAGTCCCGAGGGCCCCAACTCGGGAGTCTGCATCTCCCTACCTACCTTACTCAGTTTAACTGTCAAGGATTTCATGGATTGATGAGGCCATGTTTTTGTTTGGCCACCACTGGCTCTTTTCCAACCTGCACCTATATCAGCTAGCAATGCCCGTCGTCGGGGGAGGCGGTGGTTAGGCACGCGCACCACGTCACCTAGCCATCTCTCTCAGTCTATGTAACTTTATAGCCTCGTCGATTGATTTTCCCTCTTTGTCCAACACTCTACGCCTAACGTCAACATTACTTACCTTATTAAACCACCTAACGTGAGACAGAGATCGCAGACATCTATGACCAAAAACAGTCAACCTTTTCATGTCTTCAACTCGTATTGGCCATGTTACAGAGCCATAGAGAAGGACGGAGCGAACTGATGAGCAGTACACACGTCCCTTGGTTGATAACCGGATGTCACGCCTACGCCAGAGATGGTGTAAGTCAGCGAAAGCAGCTCGAGCTTTTTGGATCCGTGCTGAGATTTCATCGCCAATCAGTCGTGTGGTGGCTGCACGTAGTCTCGGGTCATTATGGGCAATTCGCAGAGCCTTTACTAGAATTACCAGAGATATGTTCACCTCTTTATATACATCTCTGGTGAGGTCAAGATTGAAAAACTGCATCGAGGCAGTCAGCCAGTCCTTGTCTAAAAGGGGACTCACACATTCTAGAAAGGGTTCAAAGGAAGGCAACACGTATGGTTCACGGCATAGCTAACTTATCATACGAGGAAAGACTAGACAGTTTAAATCTCTTCTCCCTGTAATACCGTAGACAGAGAGGAGATTTAATCACAATGTTTAGAATTTTAAATAATGACTACGAACCTGACTTATTCTCTCTTTTCCTTCCCACCAGGTCGGAACACCTTAGAGGACATAGCAGGAAAGTTCAAAAGCCAAGGAGAAATCATATTGCTGTTGAGTACTGGTTCTCACACCGAGTCATAAACTCTTCGAACCGACTCCCAGAAGAAGTGGTGTCTGCAACGTCAACCGATTCGTTCAAGAACGGTTTGGACAACCACAGAAATTTACTAGAAAAGGATTAACATAGGCTCCAAGCCTCCTATCCTCAACCAATAAATCTGAATCTGAAATCTATTGAGACTTCAAAGTTGAAAGTTCCACTTCATGTTCCACTCATAATAACTCAAAAGGAATGCAAAAAAGAGAGAGAGAGAGCAACTCACTTTCTGATTATTTTCGTCGACAACAACAACATTGTTATTACTGTTGCCATTAAAACGTTCTGAAGCGTCTTTATTATTATGTAATAAAAGAGAGTTACTGTGATCAGTGTTCATGTCAGCATTACAATTAGATTGAACAAAAGCAATCGATCGTTTGCCTATTTGTAACCAAGTTTCCCAATATGCAGACCATATTAAATTAGGCGATAAATTTGATGTTGGCGGGGATGACATTGATGAGGATGATGGCGACGAGGACGAGGAAATTTGTAATTCCAGTAGAACTTGCATACAATTTAATGAAGCTAATGATATTTCTCCACTATCCATATATGCATTCACCTTTAAGTGATCCAATAGTAATTGCCAAAATTTTGTAAAATCATCTATACAAAAAAATGAAATAAAATCGTAGAATTAGAAGAGACAAAAACAACTAGCAAGCAAACAATATACTTATAAATTATTTAAATTAATCCCAGCGTGTTTAAGAAAATTAAAACAAGATATGTTTTCTGAACGTTTCGCTGTGTAAGCGACAGCTTCTTCAGCAGAAGATTTATTCCGATTTTTTTTATTAATCATCAAAATGTACAGTCGAAAAGATTTTTTTACATAAACTGAAGTCAGCTTATTTGAAGGTCATTTGTCGATGGACATTTTTACCAAGAGAAATATGTAAGCAGTCATGACATATATGTTTGTAATGACTAATGTCAAATTGTCTTCTATACGGATCAGAAACTTGATGTGTCTGTCACAAAGAATATTTCCAACAGCCTGTTGCAGACCTGTATCAACCAACAACTGTCTTCGCTGGCTCTATACCGAAGATCAATCAGATGGCCGGCTGGCCAGAAACAATCACCAACAAGAAACTATGGCTGGGAACAAACAAAACAAGAACCAATCGCCCACCAACCAACTGCGTCGGTGGCACAGTGGTTTGGACTCTCGCCGACCATGCACATGGTCCGGGGTTCGAGCCCACGCCGGCGCACACCTGATATCTATGGTCGGCCTGCAAAATTTAGGCTACCGATATCCATGCTGAAAATTCCATACTTGTACCAAAAATACAGTGTGGAATCAAGCTGTAAAATACAAAAAAAAAAAATATGCAGGAGAAAGTGTATGGAGATGGATTGGACACTCGCTGAGGAGACCGCCACTGGGTGACATCGCGCACGCGTCAGGCCATCGCTCGAGTGGAACCAGGCCGAAAGGGAAGCGGCGAGTGAGACGTCAGTGCAAGGGTGACATGTAGGAGATCATGTGAAGAGGAGTTGAAACACAGTATGGACTAACATGGATTCAGGTGAAAAGTACAGCAGAAGTAAGACAGAAGTGGCAAGTGGAAACGTGCAGTAAAAAGTAAAAAGTTTGGGCATTGTGGATTAGATCAAATAAAGTATAATTATATTTCAATAGTTTACACACAATGTGTTGGTTTGTAGGGATTTGACTGATTGGTTACAGGATTTCATCATGAGCTGACATTGGTTACAGAACCATTGGAAAAGAAAAGATCATCGTTACAGTTGTACAAAACTCAATGTACATAAAAATGAAGCAAACCTTCGAAACTTTCTATGAATTTGTTTATTAACCATCTTTCCTGATGAAATTGGACGTAAAAACTGGTTGATTGGTGATTGGCGAGAAGCAGTGGAATCCAGGATACCACGCGTTTCGTCCTCTGCTTGGAACTCGTCAGCTAGTGGATGCACCTACATTCCCCAATTAGTGGATGATGCTGTTCCCACCGAGGCTCCAGCCCAAAGTGGTCCCATAGTTTCAAACGCAAAAGCATTATCCACTAGACATTTTCGAAGCATCTACACAAGAAGCCAACAGACATGTCAACCTGAGACCGAGCACTTCGGTCCAATCAATCAATCAATCGACGGGAAAATCTAAAATTCGATTAAGTAAAAGCTGATTCTCTAAAGCTTTTCTTGTCCTCTTGTTCGTCTACATGGGTATCAGTAGCTTTGTTGACGTGATATTTGACTTTTTGTTCACGTGACTTTTACTCAATTACCTGATAAGTTTGATTTATGCGTTGATATTGCACGGAGGATTTCATCATGAGCTGACACCAGTTAGAGAACCACTAGAAAACCAGCCACAGGGAGTACTGGACAGCTGTGTTCATCCTAGTTTGGGACTCTTCATCAGTACGCACACACCATAGGGGTTCGAACCCAGGACCTTCTCGTTACAAGGTGAGCTCGTAAACCATTGAGCCGCTGGGACCCGATCGAATAGGCATTTATTTACGTGGATATGTCTGCTAATTTCAGATTCACCTGAGTATTTCATACATTTACTCCCCATTGTGAATTTGAATAAAGCAAGAACAACAGCAGTGGTGGTTTATGCAGAATACCATCCTTTTATTTATTTCGTTGGCTTCCTATCAGCTGTTTGCTTACAGCCTAAAGAAATTATTATTATTAAGTTCATGAATAAAAAAGTTTTAACATACTTGCCAATTTTACATTATGTCAGTTGACACGCGGTTCCGGAACAGTGTTAGTGAACAGTGCTCAGAAAATTACGCTTATAGAGTTTTTATGCAGAGAAATTTCAACTGACTGATTGATTGGAGGATTTCATCATCATAAAACTGACATCGGTTGCAGAACTATTAGAAGACCAGCTGGAATACTGGACAGTCAGTCAGCTGTTTCGTCGGACTAGTTTACGACTGACGCTTCATTAGTACACACCCACACCATAGGGGTTCGAACCCAGGATATTTTGGTTACAAGGTGAGCTAGCTAGCTAGCTAGCCAGTAGACCATTTAATCTACTGAGACCCGATCGATTCAATGGCCAGTCAGTCAGTCCATGAATTCTAACTTCTACCAATTCATGACATCATGGTGCAACCACTTCACAATATCTTCTTCGATGAATTACTAATACTAATAATAGTAAGAACCAAGTAATACCACAACTATCCGATATCCCATAATTAGAAATGATGAATACAATAAGTTCAATGAAGACACTTGTTGTAAAAAGTGGAATTGATGAATGAAACTTCTCTATACTCATTGATAACCATCATTACCACCCACACCCACCCCACATACATGAGTTTCTCTGCATTATACTACGATCAATGATGGTGAAAATAAACACTGATGGATGATGAAACATAGCCAGAGCAAATAAATAAACAGTAAAACAAATGAGTAAATAAAATAAATAAAATCAATAAGTAAATAAATCAATAAATAAAATAAACGAATAAGCAAAATAAAAATAAATCAATATAAAACAAGTAAGTAAACAAATCAATAAACAGATAAATAAAAAAAATCAATAAGTTAATAAATAGACAGACGAATCAATAAATCAATAAAATGTAATGAATAAGAATGAAGACAGATTTATTTCCTGCATTCTAATGATAGAGATAATTGTGAAATAATTGAGAAGATCTGTAAGATCAGGTGGATGATATTGCAGTAAGTTGTGTTCTCTGAGCTGAGCTGGTTAATGATTTCATCGTGAAGCTTTCATCGTCTCCCTTCTAGACAACATCTTGCTTTGAGTGCAGGTTTTAGTATAAAATGAAACTTACGTGATATTTTCGATTGCAAACTAGTCAGTAACTAGTGCAATGTGTGTGTCTAGTCCAATCTTCGGTGCAGACTGAATTCTATCAGTCAAGCTTGCAATGTGGCCACCATGCCACTAGGTGACTCGGCATTACGGTGCATTGTGAAATGTTGGTATTAGATGATTGGAGGCAATCGGCTATAGGAAGCCTTGCCAGGATCTAGGTTTCGTGCTAGTTGGCACTCATCAGCAAGGCCTATCTGCAGTTACCTTGAAGAAACTCATGTTCCTTCTGAGATTCGAACGAGGGTCAATCAGTGCCGCCAGTAGTCAGAGACGTTAACACTGAGCTATTCAGGCGATTGACGTTCTGTAGGACTGTATTGGATATTTTCGATTGTGCCGATTGCCTCCAACCATATGAAACTTACTTGAATTCTACACGAATAATGACATGATTGTATCTCGTGACAACCATTATCGTCAATGGTTGTTAACTTGTGTCATGACATTGGCCACTCACTACTGTCTGTCTGTCTATCTGTTTTCGACATAGAACTTTTCCCCAAAGTGCGGTAGTTCAAGTCGCCGCATTCCCTCTTTGTTGTAGCACACAAAGCAAGAGAAGAAAGTACAAGAGAAGCATAATAGAGACAGCAAGCAGAGATGTCAGACAAAGGAATAGTAATAACGAAGAACAAAACAGTTTCATTGGAAATCATAAGTCTCAAGGAGTGGATGCATCTGCGCCACTAAGAACGACTTTTAGCCATATCACCAATTGTTTCCAATGGTTGAAATCGCCGACCAGGCCACACATGGTTCGGTGTTCGATTCCCGACCACTGACTCACTCCTCGTTTACTTTGCCTAGCCAGTAGTAAGACTGGTATGAAAGAGAGAAGGTTGAGCACGAAGCCAACAGCAACCCTATCCCGTAAAAATAAACACCAGTGATACTGAAACTTCAGAGCTCTAGCTTGAAGCCGCCCTATATTCCACTGGGGAACGTAAAGGACTTTAAAAAAAAAAACAAAAAAACTAGTTATCAGGAGATACAATTACATCGTCATTCATGGAGTAGAATTTTAAGTTCATTTTATACTAAAAAGCTGCACTGGAGGAAAAAAAGAGAGAAAGAAAAAAGACACATATAACGTAGAACAAAAAAAAAGAAAAAAAGAATTAAAATCGACTTACTAATTTTTAGCAGTTGTGATTGTTTTGATATGAAACAATGCGAGACACCGGATAAAGTGAGAACAACTGTCTCCGCCCATTGTTTTGATGCTGTATCACGACTATGATGAATTAATAAACTATTCGGTTTATCGCCAACTTTTTCAACTGGTGCATTTGCATATAAATTGTGAACATTGGATAATAAAGGAAATAATATCTGTATAATAGACATGCGTAGACAAAAAAAGGAAGAAAGTAAGTAAGGAAATAAACTGATGAGACAGAATAATACGGTAAAAAAGAACAACAGATTATTATTGTTATTATTATTAGTAGTAGTGTTATGAAAGAAGACAAGGGCTAGGCAACAGATCGTTTATTGAGAAAGCCAAGAGGGTATTTATAGATTTTTATGTATATTGTTATTATCTTTGGGGATTGGGTCTTAGTGGGCCTTCTTTCCAGAAGGCCCTGGGTTCGAACCCCGGTGGGTGAATATTGCCGAAAAGTGCCAAACTAGACGCAACAGATGTCCAGTACTCCCTCCCTATGGCTGGTTTTCCAATGGTTCCTCTAACCAATGTCGGCTCATGATGAAATCCTGTAACCAAACTGAAGATATTTAATTGGTGGATGGTGGTGACTAGCAGTGGAATCATCCAGGATAATGTACATTTCGTCCTATTTGGGACTCGTCAGCTAGTGGATGTACACCTGCTATGGGTACTGGATTCGAGCCTCGGTGGGAACATCATCACTTACTCACTTACTGAGAAATGCAGGTGACGAGTACAGACGACGAGTCCCAAATAGGACGAAATGTCCTTTATCCAGGATTCCACTGCTAGTCACCATCCACCAGTTGAATTCCGACTACATGCCTAGACATCGTTGAAGAATTTGCAGATGAAACCGACAGACATATCAACCTGAGATCGAGCACTTCGGTCTAATCGATCGACGGGAAAATCTTAAATTCAATCAAACTGTAGGATAGACTAATCTTCAATCTGCTGGAACGGATTTGTACAAAAACCCTCTGTGGGAAATTATGTTTTTCATTAAATGTCAACTTGTAATAAAACAGATAACAAAAGTGTTATTATTACTATTATTATAAACTTCACTAGAAAATTTACAGGAGTTTTGAGAATACTTAAATCGAAGGGAGTAAATCTGCAACCCGCTGAAAAGTTTATATGAAGAACAGTAGTGTCTAAGTGTAAAAATCTACCTTTTACACTCAGCTGCTAACATTTTTTTATTTGCGTATGAAACACACATTGACTATTCATGTATTAAGATTTTTTCTAAAAAGTGTTTCCTTGAAAATTAGAAACTATCAACCATATAGGATGCATTACAGAAGAAAAGTTCTCTAGTGTAAGTGATTTTTTTTAAATAAAAGAAAACAAGGGTCAGGCAACAGATCGTTTATTGAGAAAGTCAAGAGGGCATTTATAAACATTATTGTTAACTGAGAGCCAACCTCTTCTAAATGGTTGTTTTCTTGTTGATGGTTATTCTGTAATCACTTTGCGTCCGTTTCATAGGTCACACCATACATATACCTCCGAATCCTACTTGGTAATCCTACGAGGTAAGTCTGCTGTGATTGGTTGGTGGGTTCTTCACGGTCAACATTTGTTATTGTTTGCTTTTCTCATGATCCCGATTCGGGATGTAAAAGAAACATTGACGTAAATTATTGTCTACAATTTTGACTTGCAGACAGCACTCACCACAGTAATAGTAGTAGAAGTTGCTGTGTAACGTTACACTGATTTGAGATGATTAGGACATGTGTTACGCATGCATGACTAACCATCGATCGCCTTCCTCGACAACAAGCAATGTTAACTAACTGACTCAGGATGAATGAGGTTAGAGAAGAACTAGGATATTGTGGTCAAACGAACACATGGCTTCATCATTCAATGAAGCAAATCCACAACAGTTTAGTTTAAGCCATCTAGTCACATAGGGAGGGAGTTGTAAACTTCCTGACTGACTGACTGGTTGGAGTCCTCGGGATTGTCAGAACCGATGATGGCTGGAGACAATTGGTGATATGGCTCAAAATCATCGTTGTTGTCAATGGCCACATATACATATATGACAAAAATCTTTCTCACTAAAAAGAAACCACTGAGCGTAGAATGCACGGATTAATTATAAGCCTGCCATCATTGTTATTGCCACAATTTCTATTCAGTTAGCCTTCAATGTATCACGTTTTGATAATAAATTCAAGGACCATTGGATCGGGTCCCATTGGCTCAATGGTCTACGAGCTCGCCTTGTAACCAGATGGTCTTGGGTTCGAACCCCGGTGAATGCGTACTAATGAAACGTCAGTCCCAAACTAGGTCGGAAGAGCTGTCCAGTACTCCCAGGTGTTCCAGTGGTTCTCTAACTGATGTCAACTCATGGTGAAATTCTCCATGTAATCAAACAAAATCCCTACGAAAACTAATACTTAAAAATCTTTCTCTCCCATTAAAAAAAACCCATGGGGCTTAGAATGCATGGAACAATTGTAAGTCTGTCATCATTGTGATTGTCACAATTTCTATTCAATTAGCATTCAATGTAACACACGTTTTGATAATAAATCTGAAGCATAGATAGAATTAAATTAGATATCAACTCTGTAATATGGTGTGTAAGCACTTGATGCAGTTTTTGACAATTAACAAACAATGTGTTATAAATTTTAACAAGCATTGGTAAATATCAATTTCATTTTGTGGCAAGTCAATGATTGTGACTGTAATGAACAGTATGTCAAATTCAGTTGCAATCAGTAACGTCGCCTAGTCCCCCATTTCGCTAGTTTTCTAGGCGATCCCAAGCCCTGAAAAAAAGGGGAGTTGGGTGGGAGTGGGGCTAGCTACCCTACTACCGGACAACCAATCAGACTGCTACAGAAACTTTAACGTACAAGAAAAATATTTAAAAAACGTAAAAATATAAGAACCAAATTTATTTCTCGCTCGAATCGGAGAGGACAAAGGACACATCGGGCTGGTGAAAGCCAGACTTTGCGAAGCCATTAAACCAGCTGATGTGTCTTCACTCGATGAAAGCAGGAATATATTGATGACAACGAGAAGACTGTGTAGGTTGTCGTAAAAATGAGAAGAGAAGGCATAGAATTGATGAGAGCAGGTGAACTCTTCAAATTATTAATTGGAGAGTCAGTAATCTACTCCAGTCACCACTTCCACACGACAACCACGAGCACACTGAAGCAGTGAGTGACTATCAGACAAGATATGTCACCAACAGTAAGCAGTGTGCAGTGACAACCAATCTCCTCCTACAGGATAAGAACAGCGAGATTCAACTCATAGAGGAGGAAAGGCACAACCATCCAATGATACGCACAATGCTACAAACGACTCAGAAGAAGGAAGATTTCTATAGACAATTGTAAACGGTAATGGACAACATCTGAAATGGCGACATCAAAATCCGTGTGGACGATATGAATTCCAGCTGGACTGGAAGCAGATAAGATAGGAAGAGAGCTCATCATGGCTGGAGAAGCTGTCTCTCGGTGAAGTGATCGACAATGGAGAACTCTTCGCAGATTTCGGCTCTTCGATGATTTCGTGATCGGAGGCAGCGTGTACAAGCACAAGGATATAAACAAAACAGCGTGGATTTCGCCTGACGGACACACCATAATTCATACAGATTTCATCTCAATACCACTTAAGGAAATGAAGATGCAGTCTGTTAGATACAACGTCAATAAAGGCAGCATGTGTGGGCTCATAGCGTCATCTAGTTTAAGGAACCTTCAAGGTGAAGCTGGATGAATCCCTCAAAACAACTGGAGACGGACCACAATTCAAGTTCAACATTCAGAAACTCAACAGAGGTAGAAAACTACAAGGGATGCCGTCACTACAGATCAGATTAGAGCAAAGTCGGAGACATTAAGTGGCATCACTGAGGAAACATGCGTAGGAGACCATTGGAACTCTACGAATGTGATGTTCACGGAAAGGTGTACAACAGTTTTAGGTAGAAAGAAGAAAGAGAACAGAAGCAATGGATCTCAACGGACACCTACCTGGAAGCTAATAGAAGAGACAGGAGAGGAGGGTGGTGAAAGATAAAAGATGACTCAATACAAAGATGGAGGAGAGAGAATGGGAAGCTGAGCTCAATGTATATTGAACTGAATAAAGAAGTGAGGAAGAGTGATAGGAAAGATAAAAGACGATTCCATAAAACACTGACTGGCAATTGGAGTAGAACAGGCTGTAGGTGAAAGAGATCTCACGGCATTATTCAAATAACCAGGTCCCTATTCGAGAAGAGACCAACTCAGATAATGGAACCAATAGAAGATATTCAAGGGAACCTGATTACCAAGGAGGAGAAACAAACCAAACAATGGGCTGATCACTTCAAAGGACTCTTGAATCGACCATCACCTGCAAATCAAGCGGAAATGCCACCACCAGCACCACGCACAAAACTGTCACTGAAAGTTATTTCACCAAAAAGAAAGCGGCAATCTTGAATACAATAGATCTGTGGAAGTCTGGGAAGACAACAGGACCAGAGGGAATTCCCCTTTGAAGAACTGAAAACGGATCAGTTGACTGTGGCAGATATGCTGACGCCACTGTAACCAAACGTTTAGAGGGAAAGAAAAGTGTCTACTGGGGTAGAACGAAAGGCTATCTTGTGAAAGTAGGGCCGAAAAGGCATCTGGAGCAGAATTACATTCTCACAAGACTTTACGTACGATTTATGTCTAATGTGGCGAAAATTCGGAGACTCACAGAAGAAAACCGAAAAGTTGGCACAACACATATTTAATACGACCATGAAGCGTAGAGTCTTTCATTACTTTTTCTTCCCGTTATTGCTATCACTATCATTATATTCCAATAATTACAGGTCTTATTTTTATTACGTGTGAGTGTATATATATATATAGCACAATTTGAATTTCTTCAGACTGTAAAAAAGGTTATTATTATTATTATTATAAAAGAAAAACTGACTTATATATTAACACTGCGCAATTGCATATTTTAAACCCATTATTATTATCATCATTTTCTTAACACTACCCTCAAATGCCCGATGGTAATCACGACGGGGCGCGGGTCCACCTATATTTCACGCAATCCTTACACACACACACACATACAAAGGGAGAAGAAAGCCTAATAATTAAATTCTAGAATTTAAACCACTTGAATAGAAATAATAATTACCGGTTTTCTATAAATATATATTTTTTTTTATTAAAGCTTGATTCCACACTGTATTTTTGGTACAAGTATGGAATTTTCAGCATGTGATATCGATAGAAAAAATTTCGCAGGCTGACTATAGGTATCGGATGTGCGTCGGCAGGGGATCGAACCCTGGACCATTGGCATGGTCGGCGAGAGTCCTAACCCCTGTATCACCGACGTACATGTATGTGTAAATGAAATGACTGAATAATAGTTAATGTTAGCTGGTTGGAGGCAGTCGGCCACAGGAAGCTTTGTCGTGGACTTAAGTTTCGTGCTAGTTGACACTGACGAGTCAGTCAGTCAATCAGCAAGGCGTTTATCTGCAACCAGCTTGAAAGAACTTATGTCCTCCTTCTGTGAGATTCGAACCCGCGTCAACCAGTACCGCCTGTAGTCAGAGCTGCAACGATTGAAATTTAACTATCCGACAGTTTGGCATAAAGCTTTTATAGTGTAACTTCACGTAAGTTCAATCGTTAAAATCAACAACTATTTCATCAATGCAGAATGCGTGACCACAGCAGGGTGAATGCCTAACCTCAATATTGCTCACCTTATTGAGGTTAGGCATAGGTCGAGTGCTAGGTAAAAAGGAGAAATCAATCGACGAGGCTGTGAAATTACATCGACTGAGATGGTTAGGACATGTGTTACGCATGCCTAGTCATCGTCTTCCTCGACCGACGGGCAATGTTAGCTGACACAGGGTCAGGCTGGAAAACAGCTAGCGGCTGTCAAACCAAAACATGGCCTCATCAGTCAATGAAATCGACAACAGTTAGTTTAAACCACGTAAGAAGGTGTAGACATCCTGACTGGTTGGGGTCTTCAAAGACCAAACCAAAGACTGGAAACAATTGGTGGTATGACTCAAAATCGTGCTTAATGACTAGCGCACATGCATCCAGTCCTTGAGACTTATGATTTCCAATGAAACTGTATTGTTCTCCGTTATTACTCTTCCTTTGCCTCACATCTCTGCTTACTGTCTGTATTATGCTTCTCTTGTACTTTCTTCTCTTGCTTTGTGTGCTACAACAAAGAGGGAGTGTGGCGACTTGAACTGTTGCACATCGGTGCAAATTTGTTCTATGTCGAAAACAGACAGACAAACAATTATATGATAAATTTAATCGTGATTTCATGTATAAATACTGTTTGGACAATAGGTTGATAGCATGTTGGGATTAAGATTAATATTAGGGTTAGAAGTTGGGTTAGGTTAGAGTAACTGTTGGGGTTAGGGTTATAATAGGGACTAGGAGTAGAGTTAGTCAAGGGTTACTTTTGAATTTTTTTTTATTTTATACATATTTTTCTTTTAAATGAATAAATGTGGTGGGGGGGGGGGTGGGAAGAGGAAGGGCGTTTCGTTGTTCATATAGATGGAACCGTTTTGATAGCTTTGAACTGACCGACTGACTAACTGATTAACTAGTTTCAAAATAGAACTTTGCACCGATGTACACCAAATCCAGTTGTCACACTCCCTCCCTATAGCACACAAAGCAAGAGACATGAGCAAAGAGAGATTCAAAACAGAGAGAGAGAGATAATAAGCAAATGTATGAGTGAGGCTAGACGAATACTGATATGGAAGGACAGTAGAATTTCATTAGATATGGTCGATCGCAAAGAGTGGTGAATGCATCTGAGACAGCCATTGACAACGATTTGAAGCAATATATCCAATCTTCTCCAGCCACCATTGCTTCTTTACAACCCAAGAACTGCAAACAGACAGCAGTATACACCTCCAACCACCCTATGTGACTGGATGACCTAAACTAACTGTTGTGCATTTCATTGACTCATGAAACCATGTTTTCGTTTGACCACCACTAGGTAACGCCTTTCCAGCCAGATCCATTCTATGTCAGTCAGCTAACACTGCTCTTCGGTGGAGGAAGCCGATTGATGACTAGGCTAGTCAAGCATGAGTAACACATGCCCTAGCAATCTCTCTCAATCCATATAGTAGCTTCATAACTACCTCGTCGATTGATTCAACACCCCCCCCCCGTCCACCTACCTACCTAGCGCTCAACCATCGATGCCCAGCCTCAACATTTGTCACTGTATTATACAACTAGCACCACCACGTAACACACATTGCGAGATACAACGCAGACACTTATGATCAAAACCAGCTAGGCTGTTGATGTCTACCTGCACTTTCAATGGCAACATCCAGCGTCAATCAACATTAACGGGAGAGATTTGAAAGAGGTAACCTCATTCACTTATACTTATATAGGGAGCATTGTCTCAACCACAGGAAGTCGGGACGGACGAAGATGTCAAATCGAGCGACGGTTGCCTGCTTCATCGACTTCCAAGCGGCATTCGACTCAGTTGATCGAGGAGCACTCTGGTATCTAATGGAGCTCGACGGAGTTCCGACCAAGCTAATCAACCTGCTCAGGTCATACTACTCCAACACCAAAGCTCGAGTCCGAGTGAACGGTGAAGAGTCCCGCACTTTTGAGGTAACCAGCGGTGTCCGGCAAGGTTGTCCAGCATCCCCCATCCTGTTCAATTTCACAGTTGATTGGATTTTGCGGCACGCCCTAACCGAGCACCACGGCGTCCAACTTTCGCCCGATATTCACATAACCGACCTCGAATTCGCCGACGACGTCGTGCTGTTAGCTGAAAACTTCCCCGATATGCAACAGGCGCTCGACCAGATAAACCACCTCGCGTCTACTATCGGTTTGAAAATTAACACTTCCAAAACCAAAATGTTTTCGAACACATCCACCGGCAATGATGAAATCTTATCCTTAAATGGAGCACCTATTGAAATTGTGCCATCCTTCAGATATCTGGGATCCATAATGCTCCCCAACGGCCAAGCGAAAAACGAAGTGAATGCGCGAATCTCCAACGCCCGGAATGCGTTTCTACAGCTGAGGAGCGTTCTATGGAGCAAGAGAGAAATCAGTCTCAGGACTAAAATTCGGATCTACCAAGCTTCCATACGACCCGTTCTGCTGTATGGCTGTGAAACCTGGCCTCTTCGCGCGGAAGATTTACGCAGACTCGAGGTATTAGACCATTGGTGTCTCAGGTACATTCTGCATGTTCGTTGGCAGGACAAACTCTCCAACGAAGAAGTGCGTCGGCGTTGCTACAACATCAACCAAATTCCAGTACTGGTCCAACAACGCCGCCTTCGGTGGTTTGGCCATGTTCTGCGCCGACCAGATGACGATCTGGTCAAATCAGTTCTAAATCCCTCGCCATTACCATCTTGGCGATGTCGCAGAGGCGGACAGCTGAAGACATGGCTTGGTACAGTCAAGGCAGATATGGAGTGCCTGGGGCTACAAACGGTCTACGGACTCCGTATGTGGAACAAGAATTGGATATCCCTATCGCAAAACCTTGCTTCAGATCGCCGCGCCTGGGCAGCGATGATTCGAGATGTTCATGAAGCCGGCTCATCCTCCCGTAGGAGATAGCCGAAGTAAAGTAAAGTAAAGTAAGTAATCGAGCGAGGATCGGGAAGGCGAGAAACACATTCATCAACCTGAAACCAATCTGGAAATCTTCGTCACTCAACTCAGCGTCAACAACAAAATCCAGTCGGATTTTCAATACAAACAACGTCAAGTCAGTCAGTTCTTCTATACGGATCAGAAAATTGACGGGCGGGTCATCAACAACTGTCTTCGCTGGATCTATACTGAAGATCAATCAGATGGCCGGCTGGACAGAAACAATCACCAACAAGAAACTATGGCTGGGAACAAACAAAACAAGAACCAATCGCCCACCAACAGCAAATATGCAGGAGGAAGTGGAGATGGATGGATTGGACATACGCTGAGGAGGCCGCCACTAGGTGACATCGCGCGCGCGTCAGGCCATTGCTCGAGTGGAACCAGGCCGAAAGGGAAGCGGCGAGTGGGACGTCAGTGCAAGGGTGACATGAAGGAGGTCGTGTGAAGAGGAGTTGAAACAGTATGGACTTACATTGATGCAGGTGAAAAGTACAGCAGAAGGAAGACAGAAGTGGCAAGTGGAGACGTACAGTTGAAGCCCTATGTTCCACTAGGAACCCAAGGGATCAATAATAATAATAATCAGACATTTAAAAAACAGACTAACTAACCTTCCATAAAAGAGACGACCATGTATCTTCATCGAATCGATCACTATGACATTCTATTGTGTTGAATAACGTCTGACAAGCAGATTTTCGAACAGCTGGTCGACGGTCTAAGCATAAATCTGCCAGTTTGTGGAAAACACAAATCCATAAATCTTTTAAATCGATAACAGCGTTATCTGAATCAGTTAGACTAAGCGGAATATTCTTCTCTTCCATGAAGAAGTCAGCTAAATGAAGCTAACCAAAATAAATAAATAAATGAAAATGTAAAACAAGGCGAAATGAAACACTTTAATCAGGAAGATTATATCTCAAATACAAACGATACCCGTTCATTATATTTCTCGAATTTCAACGGACTGAAATGTCCTAACCGAATTCTTCTAAACTATGATAAGGATTTGACCGCATAGTTAGAAAATAATTGGGCACTGAATGAGAAGTAGACATTTGTAAAGTCTCAGAGATATTGAAATGAATAATTACCAACTTCTCCTATGTTCGGCAAAATGGTATGAACTTCTTCAGTTAAATTAATCGAGATTAAAATAACAACAGCGGTGTTTATATAAAACATAGGACATCTAATGTTTTTAAAAAAAATTGGTCCAATTATATGAGTTATGAATTAGTCATCAAAGTAAAATAAACAGAAGGAGTTCTAGTGCGAAGTCGTGACCAGTGAAGTCACCTAACCTCACCCAGTGGGGAGAGAGGATGGATGTCCGACAGATGACATTGGTTGGTGCCAGTTTCGCGCTGAATGCATCACGAATTGGTAGAAGTTAGAATTCATGAGCCGTCCATTGAATCGATCCAGTTCCCACTGGCTTAATGGTATAGGAGCCAGCTTGCCTTATAACTGGAAGGTCGTGGGTTCAAACCCCGTGTGGTAAGTGGGCACTGACAATGATTCTCAAACTAAGATGACGAAACAGCTGTCCAGTACTTTCTGATGGGTTTTCAATGGTTCTCTAACTGACATCAATCCGTGATCAAGTCATAAAAATTCTATGAGCTCTGACTAAAATTAGACCTCAGACTTACAAACATTAGTCTACTTTTGTTGAACACTTTATACAGAGTGTACTTTTCATCAGAATTTTAGTGATTACGTTCGACTAAAAGTTTATGGTCGTAGATAACTGAATATGAGAAATATATGTGTGTATATACAGTACAATGGTGTGTATGTGTGTGTATGGGCAAGCAGTTGTGAACCGTTTATTAGCCTCTCCATAAGAAGACATAGACAAATGGGAATTTAGACCAAGTATGATTAATTAGTTATACATATCCATTTTTTATTAATTGATCAGGAATTGCCATGATGCATCAGATAACATCACGCCTTCACGTCTGTTCAAAGTGTTGGGATTCACCGTATATGTAGGACTTCTGCAGTCAGTCTTTCTGAATACGAACCAAAACCTTTCTGTAGAACCTTAGTCCTATCAGAGTCGATTTTGAGTCTGCTTTCTATCGAGTGCAGTGCAATCGCTGAGTTGTTTTCTAGCTTTTTTAAGTCTTTGAAGCCACCTTTAAACATTGTTTGTGCTCTTCCACTCTTATATTTACCTGTCTGGAAGTTTCTCTTGAAAAATACGGCGTCAAAATCACCCACAATTGATCTGGTACACACAATTCTGTTGGTTGTCTTCTTCTAGTTTATCCTTAACCTCCACCAGTGATGAGCGTAAGGTGTTAGTTACACGAAAATACACTCTTATGTTATGATCGTTATGGATTCACTTTATTTCACCGGATGCTTTTTTGCGGTAAGGAATCACCGCTGTACTAACCAGATTCTTAGCAGCAGGGTTCGATGCATCCTTATTTTCACATTTTAAATATCGTTTTATTTATTTATTTATTTTATTCAAGAGTGGACTGAATCAATTTAAGTTCCCTGCTGTTCTCTTCCTCCGCAGTAACTACACGTTTGGTTCTGTTGATCAGATTCTTGGCCACAGTTACTTTGTTGGTAAATGAGTGAGCTGAATAGTAATCTAGCTATCTATCCAAGTTTGTCGGCTTTCTGAAAATGTTTATTTTAAATTTGCCACCTAATTTTCTTTTTACTAAACAGTTCAGGAACGCCAAATCATTTTCGTCGGATTCAACCTCTTTGGAAAACTTGATGTTTTCTGACATATTGTTTATTAAGTGAAAAAGCTTATTTAGCAAACTACGTCTGGTTATGACGAAGGTATCATCCACGTAACTTTACCACACTTTTGGAGGACTAGAGCATCTCATACTTGTATTTGTTTCTAATGAGTGCATAAATAGATTGGCTACTAGCCGAGACACTGGTGATTCTATAGCAATGCCTTATGTTTGACGGTAAAGAACCCCTCTAGATATAAATAACGTGAAGCGTAGACACAGTTCCACTTTGCCTTCATAATTTCGTCTGGATTTAAAGGACAATGACCAGTGAGTTCGTCGTCAGAATAAAGCAAATTATAAATCATACTTGAAGAATCATTTGTGGGAACATTCGCCATATCACAAAGACTTTATAACGAAGTGTAAATAAAGAGGATATGAATAAATAAAACCAAGTAACGATCTGTCTAGCTGTTGAAAGTCAGGTTTACAATGCTTCCATGTGCGCTGGTTTGCTCTACGCCTGTGAAACCTGCCTTTCCCCGAGCTGAGGATGTCTATCGACTCTGCGTTTTCTATCATCTCTGTCTCCGTAGAATTACTTGCAATCGATGATATCATCGTGTGAGTAACTCTGAGGTCCAGCAGTATGTGTTTAGGCACAGTAGAGATCACCATTTGTTTACAGTCGTCATCTAGAAACACCGGCTCTAGTGGCTTGGATATGTGTTTAATTTAATATAGATTTTCCAATCGATTGATTGGACTGAAATGATCGATCTCTCAGATTGACATATCGGCGACTTGTGCAGATGCTCCGACAATGTCTAAAAATATAACTTGAAGTTAATTGGCAGATGGACGGTGACTAGCAGTGGAATCCAGGATCAGGCGAATTTCGTCTTATTTGGGGCTCGTCAACTGGATGTACCTGCATTCCTCCGGTCAGTGAGTAATGATGTTATCGCCACCGAGGCTCGAACCCAGTGCCCATAGTTTGAAACTTCAAAGTAATATTCACTAGACCACTTGGGCGACGACAGCCAATACCTCTTGTGCAACACGGGTTTTATTAATTATTGAGTTCAATTTAGATTTTCGCGTCGATTGATTGGACCGAAGTGCTGGGTCTCAGGTTAACATGTCAGTTACCCCAGTGGTCTAAGGGATAGATAGCGCTTTGAAATTTGAGACCACGGACACTGGGCTCGAGCCTCGGTGGGGATACCAATCACTCACTGACTCATCTGGGTATGCAGGTACATCCACTAGATGAAGAAGAGTCCCAAGTAGAGGACGAAATCCGCGTTATGTTGGATTCCACTAATAGTCAGCCATCAACCAATTGACTATAGTATTCGTAGTTTAAGCTACATGTTAGTATTAATATGAGGATTTGACTTTCTGAAACGCTATAGTGTTGTAGTTTAGAGAAACAATGTTTCGTTTTGTCGTGATGAGTCTTTCTTGACAGTAGAGACTATTCATCATTCCAAAATACATATCAAGCTTCTTATTGACACTATTTATTACACAAATGAATTGTTTCGGCGGGGGAGGGGGTATTTTCGTCAGTCATTCCTCTTAGACATGATTTTCCTAAAATTTCTTTTAGTGGAATAAATGTGTGAAGTTGTTTTTTTGTGTCACGATGGAAGTTATAAACTTAAAGCTACAATCCAGATTGAAATATATTTTCCAGAAGTGGTATAATTTAACGCTGTTATTGACGCGCATGCAATTGACTAACATTTTAGGATAACTGAAAATATGTCAATGTGTAGTTAGATATCCTGACCTATAGCTGCTACCTTGACGTGGTGGACAGACGCGAATATCGTAATGACCCAGTAAGCTACACTGGCTGGAACTATTGTTCCTCCAGGTCCTACCATGCCAGGAAAGTTGTTAGGATAGCGATTAGACAAAAGCAGTTACCGGCATTGTGAACAAAGTTGAACTGCTGGGGAACAGAGATATGACAGCAGTGAGGTGTTTCCCTCAAGTGATCAGCATGACCCTAGAGAGAGAGAGAGGGTTAGAAATGGTTGACTTCAAAAATTGTACATCCTCACTTACCCTACCTACGGTGGTCCGGCGGTAAGTTACTAATACGTTATCAAACCAAAAAGCCAGTTCAGGTAGGCTGTGTGTCACCGACCGGCCTCAAGCAGTTGTCTCCTTGGGCTCTGAAGTCACGCAACACTAATTCTTCTTCCATTTCAGGTAACCCCCCCCCCCAAAATCTAAAATTTTAACTTCCACGGTGTGAGCAACCGGGGAACTAACAACCACCCACAGCAATTCCAAAAGCACAACGACGCCTATTACTGAAATGCTAAACATTTGTTTGTTTTTGTAAAGGTAAACATCTGATGAGGATACAATAAAAAAAAAGAAAAGAAAATGTCTACTTACAAGGGAACCAACCGCCGCTAAAGCGATATTCAAATCTTGTTTCTGATGACCAAATCGTGCTGCTGTTTCTACACACGCCAAATAACAATTAGGCAATAAAGCTGACAAATAATCCGTAACAATCAATTTGAAGCATTTGAATGATGTTTGAATTAAATCAATTCTAATTTTGGCAAAAAAAATTAGGAATTATAACAATAAAATGGAGGGAAAAAATTGCTATTTTTCAAAAAAACAAAAAACAAAATTAGTTTATGCTTTAACAGAAAACTATTTCGTGATAAGAAGTACTTCAAAACTTCTACTACCCATATAAACCATGGGATACGGATATTTTTCAATATTCAACAACTGACAAGAACAGATGATGGTTAGCTGACAGCATTTTACTTCACCAAGTTGCAAACCTCAATGTATGAAAGCGTGTTGTGCATGCTGGAAAACCAGCAAAAAAGAGTACTACTGGGCAGGCAGCCGACTGTTTCGTCAGCCTAGTCTGGGACTGACAATTCATTAGTATGCAACCACCGACAAGGTTCCAACCAACGACCTTCTGGTTACAAGGTTAGCGAGCTCGTAGACCATTGCTCCTCCAGTCACTGGAACCCGATCGAGTCAATGACCAGCCAACGGATTCTAACTTCTGCCAATTCACGATATAGCGAGACCACTAGTCAAATGCCTTCGATGAGTAGCTGTACTTCACCTTCGATCTGCTGTACTCTACCGGTCACGGAAGGTCCTGGGGTTCGAACCTTGGCGATGGATGCGTACTAATGAATCGTCAGTCCCAAGCAGGCCGGCAATACAACTGTCCACCACTACCCAGCTGGTTTTCACCTTCCAGCTCTCTAACCGATATGAGCTCTAATGATGAAATCCTCCAACCAGTCAATCAAACAAAGCCCCTACAAAAACCAATACCTTGTAATTTGACCCACATTTGTTTCACTATTCATAAATTCAGCTTGATGTTGAAAAATTTTTGAAATACACCGATTCAACTACATCTGCATCTCTCTCTCTCTCTCATATCAGTCTGTTAGCCTTGAAGTATCAGACAACACAGAAAGCGACAAATAATCAGAACAAACACAGCTCTGAAGATGCCATATTGTTCTTCGTTATTACTACTCTTTTTGTCTCATATCCCTGTCTACTGTCTCTACTATGCATTTCTTTTTACTTTCTGCTCTTGGTTTGTGTGTTACAAGGATTGGAGTGTGGCGACTTGAACTGGTGCACATCGGTGCAAAGTTCTATATCGAAAAACATACACACAGACAGACAGGAAACACTATTTGGGATTTAAAACATTGATTTTGAGTCAGAACTTCTTATACGATTCAGAGACTTGCAACGTCACTAGATGTACTTCCAACAGCCTACATCAGACTTGGATTAACAACTGCCTTCAATCAATAACTATGCATCGGTGGCACGGCGGTTAGGACTCTAGCCGACCATGCGCACATGGTCCAGGATTCGATTCCCTGCTGACGCACACCTGATATCAATTGGTCGGGGCCTGCAAAATATGGGCGCTACCGATATCATATACTGAAAATTCCATACTTCCACAAAACATACAGTGTGGAATCAAGCTACAGTCGGCCAGAAAAGATATAACCACACAGGGAACCATCCAAGAAGCTATTGGGTCGAATACACACTAAAGAGACTGTTCAGTGATAGAACATGTCACAGGAAGGCCGTCGAGTGGATTCTGAATAGGAAACGACTATTTGAACGTCGAAAGGTAACTTGGAGGCGAGATGAAAGCCAGCTAAGAAGGACTATAGAGGACGCGGTGGATAAAAAGATGGACTGTTGAGACTTAAATGTTTCATTCAGTATAATTAATAAATATATATACCTGTCTGTCTGTTTTCGACATAGAACTTTGCACAAATGTGCGGAAGTTCAAGTCGCCACACTCGGTGTAGCACGCGAAGCAAGAGAAGAAAGTACAAGAAAAGCATAATAGAAACAGTGAGCAGAGGTGTCAGACAAAGGAAGAGTAATAACGAAGAACAAAACAGTTTCATTGGTGGAGGTCATAAGTCACAGGGAGTGGATGCATCTGCGCCACTGAGAACGGTTTTGAGCCATGTCACCAATTGTTTCCAACCATAGATTTTTACCGTCCCGAGGACCCCAGCCTGAAAGTCTACACCTTTCTACGTGGCTTAGACCAACTGTTGTGGATTTCATTGACTGGTGCCAAGTTTTTGTTTGACCGCCGCTAGCTTTTTTTCAGCCTGGCCCTATATCCGCTAACATTGCTCGTCGAGGGAGGCGATGGCTTGGCATACGTAACACATGTCCTAACCATCTCAGTCTTTGTAGCTTCACGACTTTGTCGATTGATTTCCCCTGTTTACCTAGAACTCTACCACTGAAAATGATGAAATATACATTGACTATAACCACCGACCGACGGATAAAACAGAATGCGTAAATCAGTATAATGCCTTACAAACGAAAACTCGTTTTACTAGCCTTTATCGACTACTTCCACCTGAACATTTTGTTTGTTTAATCATGCTCTTTCTCATTATTCGTTTTATCACAGATTGCGTCAATTTTTTCATTCTTATTATTGATAAGACAAATATTATTATTATTACTATTATTATTATTATTATCATTACTACTATTATGACTAATTGCACAAATTATATTCATCATCGTATTATCCTATAGACAAAACACCCTGATTGGTTTACATTTGGATTTTTATTTGTAAACTTGTGCACATTAGAGTTAAACCTGATGAGATATAACTGAAAGCACAATATCACTGTTCGCATAAATGTGTTGTTCTAAATTTCACTATGGGAATATCTAACATATGCAAAAAATTCTTTTAACAATCAATCAGCAAGAACTTACTTAAAAAGAAAGAAGAACAGTCTTCACAGAATAAAATGCCACCGTCATTGCTTATTTCGTCGGCTTCTCATCAGCTGCTTACAGGCCAAAGTCATTATTAAATATACCTCCAGAAACAATTTTAACATACTAGCACACAGAGTTCATTTTAAACAAAAATCAATCGATAAATCTATGCATACAGTAATAATATATACATATATGTAATATTAAACACAATTCAGAACATTAATAATCATACACAATGGAGACTTTCGGCATTATGTAATCAGATGTAGGATAGGTGAAGATATTCAGTTACCAGGGCATCTCCTTGATACTAGGGTCATGAGGTGGAAGCCAAAACAAATGGTTCAAAATTATCAATAGGCAAAAAACAGTTCAATCCTCCTTAAGTTTGTTGAAGCCATCTCCATCAAGCGCCTGAAACCTGATGTATGCGTTCAAAAAGAAACAGTTATCAGTCCTTTCTTGTTCATCCTGGTGACTGGATATTTCCATCCTTTCTTTTATCTGATTACGTAATGTCAAAAGTTTACATTGTTTATGTTCAGTTTTGTTCGGAATGGTGGTTAATATTTTATATATATATATATATATATAATTACTGTATGCATATATTGATCGATTGATTTTTGTTTAGAAATGAACTCTGTGCAAGTATGTTCAAAATTGATTTTGTAGATGTATATTTAATAATGACTTTGGCCTGTAAGCAGCTGATGAGAAGCCAACGAAATAAGCAATGTTGTTGTTCTTACTTTATTCAAATTTATTAAAGAGGGGGAATAAATGTATGAAAAACTTACTTATAACTTTCACGTATCACTCCAATAATTTCAATTAATCGTAACCAACTGGATCGTACTTGTTCCCCCCAACAATGTAGTAATTGTTGAACACATTCCAGCTGGACTTCACGTACATCATCATATATAATATCATTGGATAAAGCAGTCAATGGATCAAGTACTTTAATAGTTAATGTCTAAAAGTAATTATATAAACGAAATAAATAAAATAGAAACACAGAAGTTGGTGAAAATAATTTTCAAGAATTTACTATTCGACAAACAGACTGTTTTAAATAAAAGTGTTGTGCATGTTGACTGTTAGTCTTTGCAGTAGGCTGCTCGTCAACCATTCGCCTGGTACGAGGGTTCCACTCCCAACTGATAACACTCCTAACCCGCATCTGACCGATAGTAATGATTTTATGTATTTATTTAAACGCAGAAAAAACTTGGTACAAAATTGCACCAAGAAAGATGCGCCACACAATAATAATAATAATAAAACAACATAGATTAAAAGTAAAAATATAGGTGGAGAACGGATAAAGAACTTCATCTGGAAGGAAAACAGTCATACTTAACAAGTTCAAACAGCATTCATTAACTATCATCGAAAAAGGAAGAAAGAAGAAAATTGCAACACGTTCGCTACTGATTACGATCCTTGGCCATATCCGATAACGTTTCGAGCCATCGATTCGAGCTATCTCTCGGAGTCCAACCAAGGAGTTGTGACGCATCAAGGACAAATATCCCTCATCCCACGACAACATGTCATGGACTGACCACCTCTCCGCCTTTTCCATCCCGTCCCAAGGCTAGCGAACACAGACCTGTACGGAAGACTCTGGGATGACATTTGCAGCACATGTCGAAGCCACCGAAGCCAGTGTTTCCAGATTACGACACTAAACAAATGGTGATCACCACTGTGTCCAAACACATACAGCCGGACTTCGGAGTTACTCACACGATGATACCATCGAATGCAAGCAATGCTACAGAAACAGAGATGATAGAAAACACAGAGTCGATAGACATGCTCAGCTCGGGGAAAGCTAGGTTTCACAGGTGTAGAGCAAGACAACCCGCACCGAAGCATTGTAAACCTGACCTTTGGCAGCCAGGCTAACGTCGCGAAGGCGCCGGAGGTGGGTGAAGCTGATGTATGCTATCCTAACCTTCATTATACGGTTGGAAATATCATCCGTCACCCCTCCTCCACCACTCACACAACTACCCAGATACATAAACTCATCGACAACTTCAAGTGGTCCACCCGTAAGAGTGAGTGCAGATACAGGCACCTGTCAATCTTGTAATAGTACTTTGCACTTAGACGACGCAAAGTACATACCATACTTACAGACACTGACACTGATAGCCAACCGATTAAGTGCGATTTGGGCAGCCTGCATGGTTATCTCACATTAAGACAATATCGTCTGCATACTCGACGTCGAAAAGTCTATCTCTAGATCTAACAGATCCACTCCAGAATGTCATTAATGGCAAAGTTAAAGAGAAATGGAGAGATTGGGCAACCCTGTCTAACCGACCCCATTGTTGGTTGTAAACAGTTGTGATAATTGGTTGTATGACCTCACTCTACCTGAGATGTTTCTGTATAGGGCTTTCAGGATGTTGACAAACTTCTAAGGTGCACCCCTCTCTAACATAAAGTTCCAAAGCACAGTTATGTCCAACAAATCGAAAGCAGCCCTAATAGCAACAATCGTAATAAGCCCATAAAAGAAGAAAAGTTGGGGTGAGGGGGGGCGGTGGGATGGTGAGCGTGACGTGAAGCTGGCGAGCCCATCTGGTCAAAGGGTAACACCAGCACTACCAACAACAACAAAAACACACACTGAAACTTCAAGACTCAAGCTTGTAGCTGTACGCTCCATTCGGTTGTTACGCAAAAGGACCAGTCAGTATCAGTCCATGGGCAAAATTAAAAACATACGGAGAAGGAGATGACGAAAAAATGTTATATCTTTAAGATAATCTTTTCAATGCATACAGGATTAGATAAAGCTTTCTAAGTAATTCTTCATGTCTCCATAGTAACAAGAGTATACATCTATTTAGAGGGAGAGAGAGAGAGATTGTAGATGAGGACTACTGAAAAGTGGAGTGTACGATTTGTGTATGGCTTACTCGTTATTAGCCATAACCATCATCATCTGATTCTAATCTCTATCAAATGCTGATTAAATGTACTCGATAGAAAGAGAGAGAGAGAGCGAGAGCGTGAGTGAGTGAATGAGTGAGTGAGTGAGTGAGTGAGTGAGTGAGTGAGTGAGTGAGTGAATGAATGAGTGAGTGAGTGAGTGAGTGAGTGAGTGAGTGAGTGAGTGAGTGAGTGAGTGAGTGAGTGAGTGAGTGAGTGAGTGAGTGAGTGAGTGAGTGAGTGAGTGAGTGAGTGAGTGAGTGAGTGAGTGAGTGAGTGAGTGAGTGAGTGAGTATAAAGCAGAGTAATACGACAAAACAAAAAATTAATTTTTTTGGCTGAAAATCAAATATTACAGCTACCTACATTCAAGAGAAAATTAATCATTAATATCATATTATTATTATTATTATTATTATTATTATTAATATTAAGTTTTGTTAGCTTTCATCGATAACAACAACAACAACAGCAACAACAACAACAGACGTTTCCAAGGCAGTAGTACACAAATGTACAAGATAACTACTACTACTATTATGAATTGATGAGAGATGATTATTACAAAGTTACTGTGATTAAATTTGAAATTTGAAAACAAAGAAAAATCCATGCTAACATTCATGTCGTATCCTACCTATATACAGGACATCAATACACGGAAGTACACTTCTTACATATATACTACGAAGATCGTTGGAAGAGGCAATGAATCGTTTCCAGTGTAGCAGCTCTCCAATAGGGTAATCTTAAATGAGGTAAAGCCGCAGCAGAACCCAATGGAATGACTCTCGATGGAATTCAAGTATGGTGGAGACAGTCTATTGTTTGCGTTAACTGAGGGAGGTACTAGGAAGCATCTGAGAATCAAAGGAGATCCTGTCGGGTTGATGTAAGTCACTGATTATCCTTATATACAAGAATGGAGACAAGTCTTCTTGTGATAAATCACAAGGGGATTAGCTTGACTAATATGGTATATAAAGTTCTAGGCTCAATAATCATGCATAGACTAAGCGGTCTACGAGAGGAACAAACACAAAAGAACCAGGTAGGCTTTAGGCCACGAAAAATGGGTATCGATCATAACTTCACCCTTCGACAGATTCTAGAATATAGGCATACTTACCGGCGGTGTCCAACAATCGTCATATTTCTTGACCTAAAGGCGGAATTCCATTCTGCCTACCAAGAGGCACTATGGCGATGATTGGCTGTGAAGGGAATGCGGAGAAGATACATTCTACTGACCAAGGCACTCACTCTACTCGAAGTTATGCAGCAAGCCAGCTGAGAGCCTACGGAGAGTTGTCATCTGAAATGGTGAAAACCAGTGCAGTGGTGTTCATCAGGGATGCCAACTCACTATCACAATTTCTATTCAATTTCATCAGGGATTTGACCTGCTACCAGGGAATAATCACGTTGACTTAGAATATTCATATGATATAGTCTTTCCCCTTAGGCGAAAACGCTGACGAAATTCAGAGTCTTTTGAACACCTTGAGCAGTGAGCAATCTTCGAATGCTTGGCATGCAATTCGCTCCCGCCAAATGTAAGATGATGTTACAGGACTGGACTACACTGACTTCATAGACGAGGTTGTGAAGTCACATTGACTGAGATGATTACGACATGTGTTACGTATGCCTAGACATTCATTGCCTTGCTCGACCGATGGGTAATGTTAGCTGACATAGGGTCAGGTTGGAAAAAAAAGAGCACATTGTGGTCAGACGAAAACATGGCTTCTCATCAGTCAATGAAATCCACAATTCATGCATTGGTCAGCCATTGGATCGAATGCCAGTGGGCTTATTGGTCTACGACCTCACACTCGCCAGGAAATCAGAAGGTTCTGGGTTCAAACTGGTTGTGGTGGGTGCGTAATAGAGTGAGGCGTCAGTCCCAAACTAGGCTGTACACTAATCTCTGTGTAGCTGGTTTTCTAATAGTTCTCTAACTGATTTCAACTCATGATGTTATCCTCCAACCAATCAAACATAATAAATTTTTTTTAATTTAGACAAAAAACGAGGAGTTACCACAACTGGTTAATTGTTTCAACAAAAGAAAACACATACACACACACACATGATTGATTCCATTGAAACTTTTGCTTCAAGCAATTTCATGGAAAATCAAGTGTAAAATAAAAAAAATAGGCTGTATGCCTCGTTTCAACAACAACAAAAAAACAATGTTAATTCTAATAACACATACAAATAAACAACACAGCGGAACACTTACTTCATTCTGCCAAAATGGTGGATTCTGTGGAGCAGCGATAGCTTGTTTAATCAAACTAGTGAGACAATTTGATGCTAATTGACGTAGACCAGTGTGAGATGAGTTACATATCTAGAGATACGCAAGTAAAGGAAATAAATATATATATATGTACATAGATAAAGCAATAAGAAGACGTAATTTATCTGAGTCGTTTAATATATATTTGCGCGTAGAACGCATTTCGAACAATCTGATCACACACGGACTTGTCATACGAATACATATGAAATTAATAAAGAGGTAAGAGGTGAGAAAATAGACCCCTTAGGTCAAGTTAAAAGCAAATATTAAAGGTGAAAATAACAATGAAGACCACTAAACCAAATAGCAGAGGTAATAGTACATCTGCTATGGTATCAAAACAAAGTTTCCCAACAAGAGAGGTTAGTTGGTGTGATGACGAAATGTTCCTTTGAACGCATAGAGGTAGCTTAAACTTTCTAATTACCGGGTAGGGCTTCCACAAACTGTAGGATACGCCCCAAACACGTTTTATAGATAGGTTTAAAAGATCTGTCAACGTCAATTATACATCCTGTCTCTATAATATGTTTCGCAATAGAGGAGTTAGGTCTCCCGTTCTCACCATTAATGGCTTCTGAAGATTCCATTTGTTTCTGGAGCCATTTAGGAATATAGTGTGAAGCCAGCCCTTACTTGCTGGCAGAGATCGATAAGTCCTCCCTATATATGTGTGCCCACACATATATTCAAATTCATAAAGGGAACTAATTGTTATATATATATATATATATATATATATATATATATATATATATAATACTTGAACTCTGATTCAGTGTAATGTCTTCATGCCCATGATTTTAGCTCACTGATTCGACGGTAAGCCTGGCAAAAAGGGTTTGGGGCTAGCAACACCATCGTTGGTGAAACTTGAAACGTCCAACTTGACGTCATATATATTCCACTTGAAACACACAAAAACTACTGAGGAGAAATGTGTTAACACAATGACGTGAATAGAAAATGTAATTTTTGTAGAATACATACGTAGAACTAAGTTATGAAACGATCTCAAATATGCACAAAGAAGTGAAGAAACACATTCAGGAAACCTAGGTCCAAAGTTTTCTGCCGATTGCCTCCAACCATCTAATATCATCAAATCAATGTGCACCGTGATGGCGAGCTACCTACCTAGTGGTATGCTGGCCACATCGGAAACCTGACTGAAAGAATTCAGTCTGCACCAAAGAAAGAAAGAAAGAACTAGACATATCAAACTAGTTACTAGTGTTCAATCAAAATATTCAGGGTAACCTATTCACAGCTTGCCTAGTGTAGGGAGTGTTATAATATGACAGTATGGAAGTGTATAACACCATTATTGTGGATAAGATTTTATTTAGATAAATCCCACTGACTTTTACGTTAATATTAACTTATGACCACATGCTTCGAGCACAAATTAGTATTGCTCATAATCTCATTATCAAGGCACTATTCACTCACACAACATTTTGCTTCATTTATAATATACATTTTTATACATGTTCCAATTGAAATCGTTCAAACTCTAGGGCAGCTGATTAATTCACATATGAAATGAAAAAGAAACTACACGACATTCAATAAGATTATAAGTTTCCAGACCGTAGGTGGAACGAACTTCTTGGAACAATTTGAGCGCCGAGTCAGATTGATTCATTTACAAATTATTTAAATTAATCCTAGCGTGTTGAGAAAAATCTTGTTTCGATTTTCTTAGCACAAGCCAGGATTAATTTAAATTTTTTTTTTTTGATTTTTTTTATTACAGCTTGATTCCACACCGTATTTTCGGTACAGGTATGGAATTTTCAGCATGTGATATCGGTAGCCCAAATTTTGCAGGCCGACCATAGATATCATGTGTGCGTCGGCAGGGGATCGAACCTCGGACCATGTGCATGGTCGGCAAGAGTCTAACCACTGTGCCACCGACGCACATGACATTTAATTAGAGAATAATGAGGGAAACAATGGTTAGTTTTGATATAACTAGTCTTTACACTAATATACCAATCAGTATGGTAGGTAGCCTTATAAGCAGTTAAAAAAAGGATTAACTGCACAGCCTGAACTTGCTCACTCATTGGACAAAGCTGCCGATTGAAGAAATTATTTTAAGGATTCAATTATGCCTCAAATCTACTATCTTTAAATTCCAAGGTAAATATATATAGACAAACAGAAGGTGTAACAATGGGATGGATCACTGATATCCCCCCTATCGTAGCAGATATCTTTATGGATAGCTGAGAAAATATAGCTCTTCATACATTTACTTAACCCTACTCCAAAAATATGGTGGAGATATATGGATGACACTTTCATTCACAGAGTTAAAAACAGAACATATATCTCTAGCTTCTTCGCACATATAAATTCACTAACTAGTAAAGGGAATAAAATTCACATTTGAATCGGAAAATAAACAAAGAGAATTAGCTAGGATGTTAGATTGTAAAATAAAACGAATAGAAGAAGGTAAACTACACACCAGTGGTGTTTATAAAAAGCCAACGCATTCTAATAGATATTCAGACTTTAATTCATCTCATCCGTTAACTGTCTGTGAAGGCAGGGTTAGTTAAGTGTCTAACGTACCAAGCAGTAGCACTAAGTAGCACAAAAAAGACATGAATGATGAAATAAAAACAGATAGAACAGACGCTGACATCAAATAACTATGCTATAAAATTCATTAGGAACATCAGAAAACGTCAAGACAGAAATAAAAATTAAGGGTAAACTTATAATGATAACATAAATAAGAGAGAATATTAGTCATTTACAGTTCTACCATATAAGGATGGAGGGGATACATCTCAGGCCATATGTAGGATTCTCAATAAAGCAGGAATTCAGGTGGCATTCAAACCTACAAACTCGCTCAGACAGGGACAAGCTCTGTAGGCTAAAAGACCTGGTGGATCCAATTAAACAAAATAATATAATTTACAAAATACCTTACGATGACTCTGAGTGAGGTCAACTACATAGGTGAAACTGGTAGACCAGGAGTAGTCAGATTGTCAGAACATAAGAATTCGGTTAAGGTTAGAATAAACGACCCTACCCACGAAGATAATTTAGAAAAAAGCTCAGTAATTGCATTGCATACATGAATTAACACACACAACCACACCATAAGGTGAGAGAGGGTGGAAATTTTAAAAAGTAATATAGCTAGGTGGAGATAGAGAGAGAGGGAGAGAGAGACTGATTACTGAATCCTGCCTGGTTCATCGAGTCTACTACAATCAACACATGCAACAGAAATGACTCAACGTAAATACCAGAGATGTGGAAGATAATGTTACCACCACCAGTCAAATCAGATCAGAGGAGGATAATAAATAATCTTAAAATGTATTCAACTCTATTCACATTATTACATTCTAACAAGTTATTTATTTATTTTATTATGAAAACATCTTATTTCCCATCTAGTTGTATTTGATTGATAACACTAATATTTTGTCTGTCTGTCTGTCTGTCTATTTTCAACATAAAATTTTGAAGTGATATGCGGCACTTCAAATCGCCACACTCCCTCCTTGTAGCACACAAAGCAAAAGGAGAAAGTAGAAGAAATGTATAATAGAGACAGTAAACAGAGGTGTGAGACAAAGGATTAGTAATAACGAAGAACGATATAGTTTCATTCGAAATCATAAGTCACAAGTAGTGGATACATCTACGCCACTGATAATGATTTTGAGCCATATCACCGACTGTCTCCAGCCGATGATTAGTGTTTACCGTCCCGAGGACTCCAACCAGGACGTCTATACCTCCCTATGTGGCTGGCTTAAACTAACTGGTGTGGATTTCATTGACTGATGAAGCCATATTTTGGTTTGACCGATCTTTTCCAGCCCGACCCTAAGTCAGCTAACATTGCCCATTGTCGAGGAAGGCGATGACTAGACATACCTAATACATGTCTTAACCATCTCAACAGTATATCTTGACAATCACCTCGTCGATTGATTTTCCCTCCCACTTACTACTCGACCCCACATGCCTAACGCTCAATATTGCTCACGTTATTATACCATGTAACATACACGGGAGATAGAACGCAGGTACCTATAATCAAAGACAGCTAATCTTTTCATGTCTTCCACTCTCAATGGACATGTCTCACAGCTAGCCATAAAGGAGGACTGAGCGGACTGATGAGCAGTAAACTCGCCCTTTTGTCGATAGCCAGCCAGATATCACGTCTACGTCAGACACGGTGTAAACGGGCATATGAGAATGTGCTTTATCTTATATCTAATGCATATAAACGATGAAGCAAGAAAGTTGTGTGAGTAGTGCTTAAATAATGAGATTATGAGCAGTAATCAATTGTGCTCGAAGCATGTGGTCATCGACAGTAAATATTACTGTATAACAACACTACATTGTGTGATTTTATCAAAATAAAATCTTGTCCATAATGATGTTAATAGGTGTGTTCATAGGTCGCTGTAAGAGAACATCTACTTAACTGAAGAAATTCAGCTCCCTTTGGAAAGTTCTTCAAAAGTTCTGCAAAAGAATGGATGAGACTTCTCTCTCTTGATTTTTGATTTACAGCTTGATTCCACACCGTATTTTTGGTACAAGTATGGAATTTTCAGCATGGATATCGGTAGCCCAAATTTTGCAGGCCGACCATAGATATCAGGTGTGCGCCGGCGTGGGCTCGAACTCCGGACCATGTGGATGGTCGGCGAGAGTCCTAACCACTGTGCCACCGACGCAGAGTGGGATTAATACTATGTCAGCCAAAGAAGGATGTCCAATCAATTTTTTTTGTACTATGGTCATCATTAAACAGTCAATTTTCTGCTTAGAGTTTCCTATCCAGACAACTTCCTGTTTATTTATTGATTTATTTTTTTTGATCATTTAAGTTTTTAAACTTTTCAACTATTGGTTTTAGAGGGATTTGCTTTGATTGTATAAAGGATTCAATCATGAGCTCACATCAGGTAGAGAAACACTGGAAAACCTGGGAGTACTGGACAGCTGTTTTCCACGTCCTAGTTTGGGACTCTTCACCAGTACGCACCCACCGGGGTTCGAACCCAAGACCTTCTGGTTACAGGGCGAGCTCGTAGACCATTTGATGTCACCTCATGATTGCATCCTCCATACAATCAAACCAAATCCTACAAAACCAATACTTGAAAATTAATTAATCTGATGCGCACTGGCGACTGGCCCTATTCAGGCAGTTAACCTGGAGTTCTAGTGGGAAGCCGTGACCACTAGGGTACAGCAGGTCGAAGATGAGGTAGTAACTCATCGAAGAAGACATTGTGAAGTGGTCGCGCTATGTCATGAATTGGCAGAAGTTAGAATTCAAGAACCATTGGATTGGGTCCCAGTGGCTCAATGGTCTACGAGGGCGGCTCGCCTTGTAACCAGAAGGTCCTGGGTTCGAACCGTGGCGGTGGGTGTGTACTGCTGAGGGGTCCCAAACTAGGACAAAACAGATGTCCAGTACTCCCAAATTTTTAATCTTTATTTGCAATTTTGATCGTCAAGCAGAAACAGTTCTGGAACTTTCTCGCCTCCTCTATCCTACGTATGTACACAATCATGTACAGACTGGCTAACTAATGACATCATCATCATCATCACCATCAAGAAAGAAATTTCCTTCGCTGTAAGCGTTTTTCTTTTTTGACTTTCTCTTAGAAGGAAATAAATTTGTACATAAAACCAATAATATTTCTTAATATGTCCAAAACAAGTTGACTTTTAACAATTTGAAAAAATACATTTGGGCATTTGGTGCAATGGGTAATGTGATTTAAAGATACATTGATGATACTTTTGTTGTGCTTAAACGAGAACTACACACACAATTCACAATCTTGGCGAAACTGAACAATCTATCCTCCTAGAATCCAGTTTACTTCAGAAGTAGGCAGAATCAGACTTCGATCACCTACCCTTTCTAGACTATCTGTCGAGATAAGAGGCGGGGGAGGGGGAAATAGGATATTTCAGAAGATATGTCTATATTCACGAAAAAAGATAACCTACTCCAATGAATATTTACACTTCAGATCATCACACCTCATCAGTGCAGAGGTATCAGTTGTTTCAAAGTTTTCCTAGACCACCACACTCTCTGATGTCAACGGATGAGAAAGAAAAAGAAGAAGAAGAAACATCAAACATTACTGAAACTCTCCGGAAGCAAAACAACTACCCAAAAAACTCCATCAACAAAATCAACACTGAGATTAAATATAGACCACCAGAGACGTCAGACGATAGCGGAAGAGAAGAGTATTCAATCAGCTCGACATCAGAGCAAATCAACCTTGTCCATATAAAAGACCAAACCCTTAAAGATTCGCTATCTAATTGTGTCTATCAAAATAAAATGATTGGAATGTGATGCGATCTACATCGGACAAACATCACCGGAGTGAGAAATCAAAATCAGAAGAAATGAACACTAGAGAGCATCTGTTCAACCACCGAGAAATCCAGTTGAACTGGAAAAGCTTGAAAAATCATCAGTCATAGATCGCCTACGTTACAGAATCAGGCCACACAATTGATTTTGCCAATATTAAAATCATCATCCAGAAAAAGCATTTCAGAAATCACAGAGAACGTCTGATATCATCAGAAGCACTTCATATCATCAAATAGAATCCAAATTGTCTTAGCTGAATAGGAATGATGGACTAAAATAGAATTTAACCTAGTTACCACACCCACCTGCTTCACTCCATGAGATGACGTAATCAACATGAATATGTGATAAGCGATTTCATTATGTAAACAACACATGCTGTTTTTGTATAATTGTTATACGCTTATCAAATTCAACAATCTTCACCAACTGGCCAACTTGATGAAAATGTAAACATTACGCCAGCCTAATGAGCGACAGTTACGCTGTTATATAATGCAAACTGAATGAATTTATTAAATTCTGGTATAATAATACTACAGTGGTGATAGCTGGCTGTTAGCCACAATTGGTAGACAGTTAATTATGTCAATGTGAACGTCCCCGATATTTGTTCATGTGTTGATTTCCTAAATTAACGATCTGTTTCCTGGCCCTTGTCTTCTCTTGTTGCAAGTTGTGTCGCTGCCTACCTACCGAAAATGGAAAGCCTATGCCCTGCAGTTTTCGATGGAGACATATGGATCTCCGGGCAGGACTTAGAGGCTTCTGTGCAGTTGAGTGGCGTTCAAGGTATGTCAGCGATGAGGATGTTACTTGGGACGCTGCTGGATGGTCGGGAGAAAGCAGCATATGAAAGTGTGAGGCGAAATATCGACAAATGTGGGACAGGGTCAGGAATACAGTCTCCAAAGTGGGAAGGACCACATATGGTCACGTTGAGATGGGGTTACTAAGACACAATCGCAATGGTAAACAAAGAGAAACAGGTGGACATCAGCGAGCACCGAGATTCCAGATAGCAAGATTAACCAACAAAGCCCCTAGAACGAAGAAGACCGAACCAACTTTAGTCGAAAGTATTTGACGGGAGAAGAGTTTGGTGAGAGCTGGCTGCTAGTCAAAATTGGTGGACAGTAATTTATGTCAATTTTTACGTCCCCAATATTGGTCGTGAGAAAAATAAGAACAAAGACTGATTCAACAACCAATCACAGTAGACAAGGCGTAGGCGGATACAATTTTCAGATAGATGGTCTGACATTGTGCGTCGGTGGCACAGTGGTTAGGACTTTCGCCGACCATGCACATAGTCCGAGGTTCGATCCCCTGCCGGCATCTACGGTCGGCCTGCAAAATTTGGGCTACCGATATCCATGCTGAAAATTCCATACTTGTACCAAAAATACAGTGTGAATTCAAGCTGTAATCAAAAATAAAATGAAAAAATAAATTCAAGAAACAGCCACAAAGAGATGAAAGATTAACTTTCAGTGAGAAACAACCAATCAGAAGACTGTGTTTGTTTCCTAACAAGAATCTACAATAATGTACATGAAAATCTATAAATATCTGTTTGGATTCATGGGCCGACTATTAGATCCGGACCTAGTGGCTTAATTGCCAACAAGGTCGCTAGTCTTGTAACCAGAAGGTCGTGGGTTCGAACGCTGGCGGTGGGTGCGTACTGTGAAGAGTCCGTGATATGTATCCATATATATATATATATGTTGGTCTCTCTTTCTGTTTGCTCTCTTAGTCTGTGACCATTTCACTGGTATGAACTTGTCTCCTTTAACAATGTATATTCCCCTTATATTATATTATATATAACATGAGTGTTTGTTGACAGTCCGTTGCTTGGTGACATATATCCATATATGGTCGTTGTTGACATGTCTGCTATATTTCGCTATGTATATATGGATCGATACTTCATTATAATTAGCCATTCATGTTAAGACTGTCTAATGATTTGTTCACACACTTTGTTTGGAACATTTCATATATATATTTCGTTCTCACAATTTGTGTGACTTACTTACCACTTTGGTGTGATACCACTTTTGCATTCTCCTTGTGTTTGGAAAATAGAAGTATCATCGCAAACCTAGTGGTCTTCTGATTTCCGCCTTCTTGCGTCAGGACTATTAGTTTCTCGACCAGTCCATAACAATAATTTGGCGACGAGTACATAACAGTCCGAAACTAGGACGAAACAGCTGTCCAGTACTCCCTATGGCTGGTTTTCCAGTGGTTCTCTAACTAATGTCAGCTCATGATGAAATCCTATAACCTGGACACTATTTTCACCTTTCGTTTTTTTCTAAAATACATCGATGCATATTCACACACACACACTCACCTTACCCTACTATTATGACCTCCAGTAACTTCGTTATGTAAATTGTGATAACATCTCAACTGTTATTATAAAGCAGATAAAAAGGAGGAAAAATGCAATTTCTCCAGTATATTTATATATATGGTCTACATCAAAGTAACCATGTGTGTTGCACAAACTTTCTGTATTAGTTCAACCAGAAAATGTTATAAACCTGCTTAATATATATAAACGTCTATCAGTTGATTTGCCCTTTACATAGAGCTAGCTACCTAAAGGGCTTCAAAAAGGGCATATACGGTTAAATTATCAAAGGATAAACATTCACATATAGATTGTTAATCAACACACATAATTTTAATGAAAGCCTGTCAGTTGTTTCGTTACCTGTGTTTAAAGTAGTGAATGCGTTAACTGTAAAGGTGTGCGTCGTTTTGATGTAATTTCAGGTGCTCATTTTAGATGAGTGCGTCGGTGGCACAGCGGTTAAGACGCTTGCCGACCATGAACATGGTCCGGGGCTCGATCCCCGGCTGACGCACTCCTTTACCTTTTTAAGCCAGAAATAATGCTGGTAAAGAGAAAACGTAGGGCATGAGGCTAGCACCCCCATCCTGTAAAATTAAACACTCCTACAGAAACTTCAAGCCCCTAGCTTGAGGCCCTATGCTACACTGGAAACCTGAGGGGAAAATTTTTTAGATGATGTTCAAATAGAATAAATTGTCTTATAAAGTAGGGGATACACAGATGCGAAATGAGAGGGTTCCCCTGCGTGTTAACTACATCATTTCAAAACATTTATACAGTCATGATAGTATCGTTTAGCTGTCATGTACGAAACTGTCTGTTTTCAACATAGAACAACTTTGCACCGATGTGCAACAGTTCGAGTCGCCACACTCCACTCCTTGTAGCACACAAAGCCAGAGAAGAAAGTAAAAAGAAATGCATAATAAAGACATCAGTAGACAGCGGTATGAGACAAAAGGAATAGAAATAACGAAGAACAATACAGTTTCATTGGAAATTATAAGTCAACAGGAATGGATGCATCTGCACCAGCCATCACTGAGAACGACAAGTTTGAGCCATATCACCGATTGTCTTCAGCTGGTAATTGGTGTTTACCGTCCCAAGGACCCCAATCGGTCAGGAAGTTTACACCTTCCTACGTGGATGGCCTTAACTAAATGTTGTAGATTTCATTGACTGATTTGATGCATGATACGCATAGGTGCATGTGTTCTATATCTCGTATGTACTTAGGTGGTGGTAGAATAAGGTAAGCAATATTAAGCTAGGTAGGTCGGGGGAGGGGGAAATCAACCGATGAGTTGGTTGTGAAGCTACACCGTTTGAGAGAGATGGTTAGGATATGTGTTACGCATGCATGACTAGCCATCACCTTCGACCAACGAACAATCCTAGCTGACTGACATAGGATACATCAGGTTGGAAAAGAGCTAGTTAGTGGTAGTCAATCCAGAACATGGCTTTATCAGTCCCCAGGATGGTAAAAACCAGTGATGACGCCTGAAGACAATCGGGGATATGGATAAAAATCGTCACTGTCGATGGTTGTCGCAGATGCTTTTGCTCTTTGTGATTGATCATATCCAATGAAACTCTATTGTTCTTCCATATTACTATTCTTTTCAATTCACACTTGCGCTCATTATCTCTCCCTCTTTTGACTCTCTTCTTTTGTTTTGTATGGTAGAGGTACAAGATGGGAGTGTGGCAAGTGGAACACTGGTACACATCAATGCAAAGTTCTACGTTGAAACCAGTCAGTCACGTGCAGTGGTGATAGATTAAAAAATTATCAAAGTTACGATTCATTATGTCATAAGTCCTCCTTCTACTCCTTCGCCTATTCTTAGCTGGTGTTCCTCAAGGATCTGTCCTTTCTCCATCTCCGTTTTCTTTCTTCTGACGAAGCTGATTTTGTCAAGCATACCGATGATTTGACCGTTTCTGTGCCAACGGTTATTTCTGAGTCAAACTGTTCCAAAATAAATGACCTCTTATCAAAAATTAGTAGATGGTCCTCCTCAAGTGGTTTTAAGCTTAATCCCTTCAAATGTCTGTCCATTAATTTCACTTTAAGATGCAAACATGATTCATATGAGATGGTTAGTTGGCATGCCTATACTATAATAGATGGCACTGAAGTTGAAACTAAATCTAATGTTTAATACCTCAGAGTATGTATTTCTTCTGATCAACTTTCCTGGTCTTCCCACATCAGGTTAGTTTCCAGAAAGATATTTCGTCTGACGTCCTACGTAAGGAAGGAAGTCGAGACGATCTAGGATCATTAAGTATCTACTGTTATAGTTTGTTAGTTATTGTATTCTGCGTATCCTTCTTTCCAGCCCCCTCACAACTTAATCTTTTCCGGGCTACTTAAGAAAGACTACATTGTTATACTGCGTAGGGGACTAAAAGCCGTCAGTAGGGCGAAAGGAGTGTTGCCAAACCAAAACGTTAATACTACTGTCGATAGACACACGGATTTCGGTAAGAAATTAGCAGATACTTTCTTTTAGATAAATTCCTCCTCTTCCGGCTCTACAATATATATATATATATATATATATATATATACAGAATATTCTTGAATAGTAGTCAATATTAGTGTTTTTTTTAAATAATGTCGATTTGTAAAGTATGATCAATGGAATTACAGTTCATTAAAAATGCTTAAATTATAATGATATTAAAGATATATTAGTGAATAGAATATCAACTAAAATTAGGGAAATTCCACAAAAATTCAGGATCATTCAAACCTAGATGGCCAAGGTAATGACAATGTCTGAACTAGCTTCTTTTGGACACATTAATTAGGCTTCCTCATGTGGATCCCAACAGTCAGCCTCAGCAATATTCAGTGGTCAAAATCTTAAGGCAGAATTCAAATTCGTAGGTATGCGGTAAATGACCACGAAAGCATGGTTAACATCAATCTTGTGTTCTATATCCACAAGATCAGACAGAATAGCGCTGTGTGAATAGATTTTGTTTGTCCTTTGCTTAACCATCAGGCAGGATGATGTTCGAAAATTCGACGAGAAACACCCCCAAAATGTGCGGCCAATGCAGCTAACTGGCTCACTCGACAGGAGTAGTTAAATTGTTAGATACACATGGAAGAGGTGAAATAAGACAGTTTGTCTTTTACTCCCCAACGCAAAAGGGAAGTGGATACAGAACACAAAATTGTTGTCAATGAGACGCATTTCAAAGTGGTCTAATGCATACAAATACATCTGAACTTCGCATTAAGAGTACCTTTATTAAATATTGCTGAGGCTGGCTGCTGAGATCCACATTAAGAAACCTAATTCATGTGTCCAAAAGAAGACGTTGCTTCAGACGTTTCCTTAGCGCGCTGACCATCATATTTTCAATGATCCTCAATTTTTTGTACACATTTATTTAATTTTACTTGACATTCTATTTGCCATTGCATTTATATGCTTATTATTATGATTTAAGTGTCTCCAATGAACTGTAATTCCATTGATCTTACTTTAAAGATCGATATTATTTAGACAAAAAACACTAATATTGTTTCAGGATTTCATCATGAGCTGACATTAGTTAGAGAACCATTGGAAAACCTGCAAGGAGTACTGGACAGCCAGCTGTTTCGTCCTAGTTTAGGACTCTTCATCAGTACGCAACCACCTGGATTCGAACCCAGGACCTTCCGGTTACAAGGCGAGCTCGTATACCATTAAGCCAATGTTTTCCAATGGTTCTCTAACTAATGTCAGCTCATGATGAAATCCTGAAACCAATCAAATCCCTGCAAACCAACACTTGAATACTAATATTGTTATTGACTACTATTCTAAGGGAGCAACCCCCAAGCCTTTGACTTGGAGTCTAATCCGAAAGGCAGCGGAGCAGTGTCAGGAGCTGCATTCCCATGGTTTACAGTGACCCATATGGGTTCATACGCCATTTGATCCGACTGGATACTGGAGCCCATGTACCCCATGGTTTGTGCATCGGTGGTACAGCGGTTAGCACGCTCGCCGACCATGCATATGGTCCGGGTTCGATCCCCGGCCGGCGCACTCCTTTACCTCACCGAGCCAGAAATAATGCTGGTAAAGAGGAAAGGTTGGGCATGAGGCTAGCAACCCCATCCTGTAAAAATTAAACACTGCTACAGAAACTTCAAGCCACAAGCTTGGAGCCCTATGTTCCACTGGGAATGTGAAGGAAAAATTATTATTATTATTTATGTACCCCATGGTAACTGCTTTTAGTTTAACCGCTATCCTAACAACCTTCCTAACATGGTAGGACCTGCAGGGACATGAGTCCCAGTCAGTTTAGCATGTTGGGTCACTGTGGTATTCAGAGCCCGACCACCACGACAAGGTAGCAGTTATCGGCCGGGATTGAGTCGTGTCCCAGTGGCTGAATGGTAACCGGAAGGTCCTGGCTTCAAACCCCGTGTGGTAGGTGTGCAAGGACAATGGTTCCCAAACTAGGATGAAACAGTTGTCCAGTATTCTCTGGTAGGTTTACAATGGTCCTCTAACTGATATTAATCCATGATCAACTCGTAAAAACAAAACTAATCCTTAAAAACCAACTATAGAAAGAAAAAGTCAAAAGTAGTGTTTGGAATAAAGCTATCACAGTTAAAGAACTGATGTCAGCTCATCTTGTAATCCCTTTCAACAAATTAAACGAAATCCCTTCAAAAACAATACTTGAAAATATTATTATTATTATGATTACCATTAATAAATATATTATTGGTAGTGTGATTTCGAAAGAAATGATAGGGGAAGCGTAATAACTAAATGGGTATTGTAAAATTCAGTACCCAAGACAGAGTATACTTCATTTCTCATAATCATGAGAGTAATAATTGAAGTCGATCATTCTGGAAAGAATACACTCCGATTTGATGACTTTAACCTGATTTCATCGAAAAATAAGCTTAAATGATGATATTAGTGTAAAACTTGGGGACTGTGGAGGCCAAGATTAACCACTCCATTATGGATCAGATTTTTATTTTGATAAATCAAAGTGTTACACAGTTATTACTTACTTTTTTACTTTACTTCAGCTATCTCCTACGGGAGGATGAACCGGCTTCATGAACATCTCGAATGTTTGTAAGAGAGTTGATGAAGTTTCATGGGAATTGGGTACGAGTGATGTCCCCAGCACAGTTATGTTAACTGATATGACGTTTCGAGCACAAATTATTACCGCTCATAATCATATCAAGTCAGTCACTCACACAACCTTCTTTCTTCATTTATATAAATAAGTGAAATTGGTAATTAGACATTTGAACAGAAATCAACATAGAACAAAGTACATTGAGAATTAATAATATCAGTGATATTGATCAATTATACAATCACATGTGAAATAAGATCAGTGTTTTTATAGTCACAGTAAGTAACTTGTTAAAATACTGTGATGTGCATCAATTGAATTCAAATAGAATTTTGTGATTATTTATTACATAAAATATTCCCATAGTAAAATTTAGAACAACACATTTAAGCGAACAATATTGTTTTCAATTAGATCTCATCAGGCTTAACTCTAATATATATAAGTTTACAAATAAAAATTCAAATATAAACCAATCATGGTGTTTTGTCTATAGGATAATACGATGGTGAATATAAATTGTGCAGTTAGTCATAATAGTGGTAATGATAATATTAATAATAGTAATAATAATAATAATGGTCTTATCAATAATAAGGATGAAAAAATGAGGCAATCTGTGATAACACGAATAATGAAAAACAGTATGATTAAACAAACAATTGTTCAGGTGGAAGTAGTCGATAAAGGCTAGTAAAAACAAATGAACCGATTACGTAATGTTAGATTGTAGGGGAAGGAAATGAAACACGTTTATAATGAATATAAGATAAGATTAAGGGATGATAAGAAAGGGGTTGGAAATATAAATAAAGGGTGGTGTAGAAGTCTTTCGTTGGTTATGTCTTATTAGGCCACGGGAGGGATAATGGCTGCACGAACTTCTTTTGAATGCATAGTTTAGGTTTAATAGTTCGAATGCCTATCGCCTCAGCTGTGTGCAGTAGACGAATACGAAGTCTATTAGAAAGATTCGGAGGGATACGATGAATTACTTTGAAGGCTTTCGTTTTATCGACTACATGACCACTATCAATTAGATGTGACAGAATTGAGCTACGGATTGTTTTTGTCTGTCCTTTGCCAAACCACGATGGGAGATGTTCACTAACACGTTGGCTAAGCTGTCTAGTAGTACGCCCAATATAACTGTCACCGCAGGTGCAGTTGAATTGATAAATACACATAGATGTGGCAAAACTATCAAGCTTATCCTTCGTTTGCGTCCCAATCATTCGTCGGCTAGAGAATGACAAACATAGGTGTGCTGCGTAAAATGTTCTACGTATGCTCCTTGAAAGTCTTTGGAATAGAATCTCACTAGATAAGTCCCCATTAAATTGTAACTTAATAAATAGAGGTTTCTTATGTGCAGTTAGAGTCACAGGTTTCTTCTCTGATGGTTTCATATGTTTCTTTATGAAACTACTCGGATAACCCATCTCCGTCAAGGAATCGTGAATATATTCAAATTCCTTTTGTAAGAGGTCCTCCGTACATATCTTCCTTGCTCTGCTCGCGAGACATTTTACAAGATTCCTTTTATATTTAATGGGCACGTAACTAAGGAAGTGTGTGTACTGCCCTGTGAATGTGCTTTTTCTGTACACCCTTCTCCCAAGTGACCCATCTTCTCTCCTACTTAGCAAGACATCCAGGAAATGTAGTTTATTCTCCTGCTCCTCTTCACAAGTAAAGGTAAGCGAAGGGTGGATGTTGTTGAATTTAAGTAGCAACTCGTCTATGTTAACCTTCTCATCAGCTAAGATAAATGTATCATCGACATATCGGTAATACATATCCAACTCCTTGATGGTATCCTTCAATTTCCCGTTTTCAAGTTTTGCGAGAAAGAAGTCAGCTAATATTGGGCCTAATGGTGAACCCATAGCTATTCCATCTACTTGTCGATAGTATGAATTATTGAAGACGAAGTGAACATTCATTGTGCATTTAAGAAGTAATTCTTTGAGGCTACACAAGGGGATTCCTAAGTCTAATTGCCTATCGGTGATTTCTTGACAAATATAATCCACTGTTTCCAAAAGCGGTACGTTAGTGAATAGTGATGATACATCCATGGATAACATGCGTTTACACCTCACATTAGTCTCGGATATTTTAGAAATAAAGTCGAAAACATCACTAATTCTATGTTGCACAATTTCTCTGTGCAAAGGACCCAGGATCTTAACTAACCACTTCGCTGTTCCGTGAAATGGAGAGTTATACATATCTAAAACAGGGCGAAGAGGAAGACCCGGTTTGTGCACTTTTGGTAGACCGTAAAGACGTGGAGTATTGGTACCCGTAGGTTTCATGGACTCATACGTGGTTGATGATAATACTCCTATTTGGTTCAGTTTTTTGAGGGAGTCAGTCATTTGTTTCTCAGCTCTTACATTGAGGTCTTTGGAAACACCAAGCGATTGGAATTTAGTTTGATCACTCAAAATACCTTCCATTTTCTCAACATAATCGCTTTTGTCCAGTAAAACTATACCATCACCTTTATCCGGCTTGCTAATGATTAAACTTTCGTTGCTTCTAAGTTCTCTTAGAGCTTCTCTGTGTTGTTTAGATAAAAGACTATTTACTGAATGTTTATTATTCTTGTATTGCTGGCAGCTGTCCACTAGCGTCGTTTTGAACCTAGTTAGTTCATCGTCCGACGATGGGGTAAGATCTGACGTTTGAGAATACAAATTTTCAAACTGTATATCAGTGTCTAATTGATCAACTTTAGGAGCATAATCACTAAATTTGGGACCTAGGGATAACACCTCTAATTGAAACTTATTAAGCACGATACTGGAAAAATTGTGAACATACCGGCCCGGATCTGACGGAAATTTCCTTTCAAGCTTTTGGCTTTCGAGAGATTTGACAAGACTAATCCTTTTATTATTACTTCTGTTTACTGTTACGTTATTAACATATTCAATGAACATCAATTGTAATTCCTGAGGTAAATCATCAACTGAAAATTGTCTTTGTGATATATTCCTTTCTAGATCATTTATAAGAGTTTTAACAGAATCAATCTGATTAAGAGCATGTCTTTTTAAATTCTTAGAATTAGGATAAATCCTCATTCGTCTTAACGACCTCCAATATAGTTTGGGATAACGTTCGGTTTCTACACATTCTTTGAAAAATTCCAACGATGTTTTCGCTTCAGCGAGCCTTGCACTAAATTTCAGGTACTCATTGAGTGCCTTAAATGCAATAGGATCCCCGCGAGATTTCAATATATTAAATATTCCCATAGTAAAATTTAGAACAACACATTTAAGCGAACAATATTGTTTTCAATTAGATCTCATCAGGCTTAACTCTAATATATATAAGTTTACAAATAAAAATTCAAATATAAACCAATCACGGTGTTTTGTCTATAGGACAATACGATGGTGACTAACTGCACAAGTTATATTCACAATCGTATTATCCTATAGACAAAACACCGTGATTGGTTTATATTTGAATTTTTATTTGTAAACTTATATATATTAGAGTTAAGCCTGATGAGATCTAATTGAAAACAATATTGTTCGCTTAAATGTGTTGTTCTAAATTTTACTGTGGGAATATTTAATATATTGAAATCTCGCGGGGATCCTATTGCATTTAAGGCACTCAATGAGTACCTGAAATTTAGTGCAAGGCTCGCTGAAGCGAAAACATCGTTGGAATTTTTCAAAGAATGTGTAGAAACCGAACATCATCCCAAACTATATTGGAGGTCGTTAAGACGAATGAGGATTTATCCTAATTCTAAGAATTTAAAAAGACATGCTCTTAATCAGATTGATTCTGTTAAAACTCTTATAAATGATCTAGAAAGGAATATATCACAAAGACAATTTTCAGTTGATGATTTACCTCAGGAATTACAATTGATGTTCATTGAATATGTTAATAACGTAACAGTAAACAGAAGTAATAATAAAAGGATTAGTCTTGTCAAATCTCTCGAAAGCCAAAAGCTTGAAAGGAAATTTCCGTCAGATCCGGGCCGGTATGTTCACAATTTTTCCAGTATCGTGCTTAATAAGTTTCAATTAGAGGTGTTATCCCTAGGTCCCAAATTTAGTGATTATGCTCCTAAAGTTGATCAATTAGACACTGATATACAGTTTGAAAATTTGTATTCCCAAACGTCAGATCTTACCCCATCGTCGGACGATGAACTAACTAGGTTCAAAACGACGCTAGTGGACAGCTGCCAGCAATACAAGAATAATAAACATTCAGTAAATAGTCTTTTATCTAAACAACACAGAGAAGCTCTAAGAGAACTTAGAAGCAACGAAAGTTTAATCATTAGCAAGCCGGATAAAGGTGATGGCATAGTTTTACTTGACAAAAGCGATTATGTTGAGAAAATGGAAGGTATTTTGAGTGATCAAACTAAATTCCAATCGCTTGGTGTTTCCAAAGACCTCAATGTAAGAGCTGAGAAACAAATGACTGACTCCATCAAAAAACTGAACCAAATAGGAGTATTATCATCAACCACGTATGAGTCCATGAAACCTACGGGTACCAATACTCCACGTCTTTACGGTCTACCAAAAGTGCACAAACCGGGTCTTCCTCTTCGCCCTGTTTTAGATATGTATAACTCTCCATTTCACGGAACAGCGAAGTGGTTAGTTAAGATCCTGGGTCCTTTGCACAGAGAAATTGTGCAACATAGAATTAGTGATGTTTTCGACTTTATTTCTAAAATATCCGAGACTAATGTGAGGTGTAAACGCATGTTATCCATGGATGTATCATCACTATTCACTAACGTACCGCTTTTGGAAACAGTGGATTATATTTGTCAAGAAATCACCGATAGGCAATTAGACTTAGGAATCCCCTTGTGTAGCCTCAAAGAATTACTTCTTAAATGCACAATGAATGTTCACTTCGTCTTCAATAATTCATACTATCGACAAGTAGATGGAATAGCTATGGGTTCACCATTAGGCCCAATATTAGCTGACTTCTTTCTCGCAAAACTTGAAAACGGGAAATTGAAGGATACCATCAAGGAGTTGGATATGTATTACCGATATGTCGATGATACATTTATCTTAGCTGATGAGAAGGTTAACATAGACGAGTTGCTACTTAAATTCAACAACATCCACCCTTCGCTTACCTTTACTTGTGAAGAGGAGCAGGAGAATAAACTACATTTCCTGGATGTCTTGCTAAGTAGGAGAGAAGATGGGTCACTTGGGAGAAGGGTGTACAGAAAAAGCACATTCACAGGGCAGTACACACACTTCCTTAGTTACGTGCCCATTAAATATAAAAGGAATCTTGTAAAATGTCTCGCGAGCAGAGCAAGGAAGATATGTACGGAGGACCTCTTACAAAAGGAATTTGAATATATTCACGATTCCTTGACGGAGATGGGTTATCCGAGTAGTTTCATAAAGAAACATATGAAACCATCAGAGAAGAAACCTGTGACTCTAACTGCACATAAGAAACCTCTATTTATTAAGTTACAATTTAATGGGGACTTATCTAGTGAGATTCTATTCCAAAGACTTTCAAGGAGCATACGTAGAACATTTTACGCAGCACACCTATGTTTGTCATTCTCTAGCCGACGAATGATTGGGACGCAAACGAAGGATAAGCTTGATAGTTTTGCCACATCTATGTGTATTTATCAATTCAACTGCACCTGCGGTGACAGTTATATTGGGCGTACTACTAGACAGCTTAGCCAACGTGTTAGTGAACATCTCCCATCGTGGTTTGGCAAAGGACAGACAAAAACAATCCGTAGCTCAATTCTGTCACATCTAATTGATAGTGGTCATGTAGTCGATAAAACGAAAGCCTTCAAAGTAATTCATCGTATCCCTCCGAATCTTTCTAATAGACTTCGTATTCGTCTACTGCACACAGCTGAGGCGATAGGCATTCGAACTATTAAACCTAAACTATGCATTCAAAAGAAGTTCGTGCAGCCATTATCCCTCCCGTGGCCTAATAAGACATAACCAACGAAAGACTTCTACACCACCCCTTATTTATATTTCCAACCCCTTTCTTATCATCCCTTAATCTTATCTTATATTCATTATAAACGTGTTTCATTTCCTTCCCCTACAATCTAACATTACGTAATCGGTTCATTTGTTTTTACTAGCCTTTATCGACTACTTCCACCTGAACAATTGTTTGTTTAATCATACTGTTTTTCATTATTCGTGTTATCACAGATTGCCTCATTTTTTCATCCTTATTATTGATAAGACCATTATTATTATTATTATTATTATTAATATTATCATTACCACTATTATGACTAACTGCACAATTTATATTCACCATCGTATTATCCTATAGACAAAACACCATGATTGGTTTATATTTGAATTTTTATTTGTAAACTTATATATATTAGAGTTAAGTCTGATGAGATCTAATTGAAAACAATATTGTTCGCTTAAATGTGTTGTTCTAAATTAGCCTCACCTGATTTGACTGACTGGCGGTAATAATATCTTCCATATTTCTGGTATTTGCATTGAGTCACTTCTGTTGCATGTGTTGGGTGTGGTCTCAATGAACCGGGCAGGAATCAGTAATCAATGTCTCTCTCTCTCTCCACCAATTTACATTACTTCTCACAATCTTAACCCTCTCTCACCCACCCTATTGTGTGATTGTGTATTAATTCATGCAGTACAGTGAAATCACTGAGCTTCCGTTTTTCTAAATTACTTATCCTTTCGAAGTCAACCATTCTTACCTTAGCAAAATTCTTATATTCCGACAATCTGACTACCCCTGATCTACTAGTTTGACCTATGTACTTGACCTCACTCAGAGTCATTGCAAGCTATTTTGTGAATTATAATATTTTGTATGATTGGGTCCAACAGTTCTTTTAGTTCACAGAGCTTGTCTCTGAGTGAGTTTGTAGATTTGAATTCACGTACATCATAACACTCTAACAAGTTACTTATTATGACTATAAAAACACTCCTATTATTTCCCATCTGATATTATTATTTCTGAATATACATCATCCTATACTTCATTTGTATTTGAATATCTAATCGAATGAAGACAAAAAGTTGTCTCAGCAGCAATAGGTTTGCGCTCGAAACGTGTGGTCATCAGTTAATATTACTGTATAAGAAAAACACTCCACTGTGTGATTTATCAAAATAAAATCTTATTCATAATGAGGTTAACCTTGAGTGGGCGGAGAGTTTTATAACCGACCAATCACAAACCAGAAAAATATATCCATCGTAAACCAACCAATCACGAATAAGTCAGCATTAGGCTAGCTATTAACCAGCCTAAATTATATGCTAATGCAAGGCAGAATTTGGTTATTACTTGGATAATACATATATTCTATGGCACCGCACACATTACAAAAAAAACAAACAAAAAGATAATAAAATGCAAGAAAGATTACTTGTAAAAACCATAAGGAAATAAAAAGTGATTATGATACCATGTGTATTATAAATAATAATAATAAATATTTATCCACGACATGAATTTAATAGATAATTATGAAAATAATCATAATTATAATAATAACGATTCATTTGAATTGATATCAGTGACCTCACATTCATCACCGTCATCATTACCGTCGTCATCATCATCATCAACGTCAACAACCTTATCCTCACTTGTACGCTCTTCGGCGTCCACTACAGGTGTAGAATGTACAGTGATACCAAGTTTAAAAGACTTCGAACAATTCTATGCATCATTTCATGCTTATCTAGCTTGTATCATCTGTCTATTTGGTACAGGAACTAATCTGTTGAATGCTATTGTCCTGACACAAAAACAAATGCATAATCCAACGAATACACTATTAACTGGTATAGCTATTGTTGACAGCTTAAAAATGCTTGGTTACGGCTTGCAAGTGATTTACCTACACTTTATCACATCTCCATATCCAGATAAATACCCACATAGTCAATTAGCTGTCTACTTAATCCTGATTCATCATATGATTAGTATTGGTAGTCATACAATATCAACATGTTTGCTAGTCCAGCTAGCTGTTTATCGTTGTTGGATATTATATTCAAATAAATTAAAAGATGTATTAAAATTACGCGGGAGATCTATGCGCCGATTGTTAATGATATCCTCGAAAAAACGTTTTATTATTTATTGTTATATTAGTGCTGGTGTATTAGGCAGTGTATTATGCCTGCCAACATTTATTATATATCAGTGTGAATTAATTCATACAACCACTCCGTTAGAAGGCGGCTATTATAATGACGACAAGAATCACAGCTTGAATGTTAGTCATAATAATAATAACAATACCGGTAGTGATGTAACTGAGAGTCAACAATTATTCTATTGGTTTAAATTACGTAATACCAGTGGACAGACATTAGAACGTGTTCATTTTATTCTATACGGATGTTTTGTAAAGATTTTAGCCTCAATATTAATTGTTATTTTTACAATATTTATATTAATTGTATTACATGATGCTCGAAAAAGATATAAAAAGTTACAACAATTACCAATTGAAATACATATTGATAATATTAATCATAATAGCAACAACAACACCAACACGAAGAACAACAACGGCGATCACACGGGGATGATGGTGATGACGAAAGATATCTCAAAATATCATTCTGCGCATTTACAGGTCAATATTGAAAATACTCTAACACCTGATCAAAAAAGTATTAATAATAATAACAGTAACGCTAATAATGAGGTGAATAATCACCTCGGTGTACACCGACCCTACCAGCATCAATTAAAACCAAATCAATCAATCCTGTCATTAACAATCAGTGAGAATCCAATCGGCGTGTTACAAACCTCTGGATTAGATATAAGTCATAATGATTACGTAAGAAAGTTACAATCTAATAACAATAATATGTCTACAAAAAATAAACAACAGGCTGTTACCACTAAAAGTCTATCAAATCGTTTGCGCAAAAAAGCCCGTGAAGGTCAACGTGTCACAATCATGTTGATTATAGTTGTGATTAGTTTTGTGATCACTGAAGCACCACAAGGCGTATTCAATACACTTGTTGCTATAAAAGGTGAATGTTTTTTAAGTACAGTTTATGTACCATTAGGTGATATATTAGATTTATTAGTACTATTAAATTCATCTATAAATTTTATACTCTATTGTGCAATGTCACAAAAATTTCGTGTGAATTTTGTAAATTTGTTGAAGAAAATGATGTCAATGTGTTGTCGACTGTGGTGTTTTCAATGTCATCAGCTTCAACGTCAACATCATCGCCACTATCCTAACAACACTGAGTATTCTCATGATAAAGCGAATAGTGATAATGATTATCCTGTGATAACAAGCAATAAGAATGGAATCAAGGAATGATAACAAAAGTGAGTAAAGTAGAGCTGAGTAGAGGAGAGTACAGTGTAACTGTTGTTGACTAACCCGACAAAAAGCAACACACACATATGTGTGTGTGTTGAAGTAATTCAGCTGAAATGTGTTGATCACTACACCAGAGTAAGCACCTCCGAGAAGCATTAGAAAGAACTACAGAGATGTGTATAAAGATGCAAAATCCCATTTTTCATTTCTTTTCTCTCTGTTTTATATACATATACAATGTATGACTGTTTTTTTTCCTTCCCAAGGTTTCCTTCGTGTGCGTGTGTGTGTGTGTGCATATATGTGATTTGTTTTTGTGTATTTTTTGAAAAAATATAAATTCAATGGTTGTAAATTCACTTCTTAATTACTAATATTATAATTATTTCCTTTAATTCCTATAAGAACATAGTGCTTCAGCCTCTCACGTCTCCATTGCCAACGGTTCTCTGCTCCGCTCACTCCGCTCCAAGTCCACTCATACACTTTCATCTCCTCTTCATATGACCTCCTCCATGTCACGCCACCTTCGCATTGATGACCAACTCGCCGCTTCCCTTTCCAGTTCCACTCGAGTGATGGCTTGTCTAGTGATGTCACTTGATGGTTTGTTTCCTCAGAGTATGGTCAGCCAATCCATCTCCATTTCTTCCTGCTTATTTGTTGGACAGTCGGTTCCTGCTGGGTTGGTTCGCTCATTGCAAGAGATCCCAATCTGTTGCTGATCTTTTCTAACCAGCCATCTGATCTTGAGTAGTATTGAGCGACGACAGCCAGCTGTTAATCAAGGTCTGTAGTTTGTTTGAGGTGCTCCTCATGACGCACTGGCCAAGTCTCTGATCCGTATAGTAACACTGACTGACTTCACATTGGAGCTGAAATTTCGGATCTTATTTTTCATCGTGAGGAGTGCTGTTGACCTCTACACAGACTTGAGAGTAATGAAAGCTTGCCTTACTTTCCCGATCGTCGCTTCTTTGATATCCTCGTCAGTTCCATAGGCCTGTAGTTAAAAAAATGCTTCCCAGGTAGGTAGGTAGGTAGGTAGGTAGAGGAGGTTGTTTCTTTCAGGTCCCTCCCATTTATGCTGACTGATTGTTGCCTGTTGTTGTTGTAGGTGGTGGTGTTGGCCAGGAATCTTCATCACCTCTGTTTCCTCTATGCTCACTTGGAGTCGTGTCTTTGATCCATCTTCTCTTGCCAATTTGTTGCTTTTCATAACTTGCATATCTTCCAGTTTGTGGGAAATCAGACATATATCATCAGTGAAGTCCAGATCGTCCAAGTTTCTTTTTGTGTGGGTCCATTTTATGCCTGTTTCCTCATTGTCCAGCCAGCTGTCTGTCGCATTATTCAATCTAACGCAATCAGAAAAATGATTGGAGATAGTATTCAGTCAGCTTGTCTTACTCCCGTCTTCCCTTCTTCGAATGATTCCGCAAGTTTCCCGTTGTGGAATGCCTGGCATGCATAATTGTCGTAAAACTGTTGGATGAGACTTATAATTGCCGGTGGCAACCTTTGGTAGTGGCGAAGTAGTTTCCAAATAACCTTGATCGACGCTGTCTGCTAAAGGCCTTTTCAAAGTCGATGAATTTGAGATAGAGTGGTGACTGTTATTCCAAGCTTTGTTCAGTGATGATCCGTAGTGTGGCGACTTGATCAATACATGACTTGTTTCTCCTGAATCCAGCCTGTTCCGGTCGAACTTGATAATATAAGTAACTATTGAATGTACACCGTGTGAATGGTAGTCAGTAAGATATGAAGCAAAAAAACACACTTTGTGAATACAAATATAACATTTAATTGGTGTATGGTGACTGACTAGCATTGAAATCCAGGATAACGCGTATTTCGTCCTCTACTTGGGACTCGTCAGAGCTAGTGGATGTACCTTCATTCCCCGGTGAGTCAGTGAGTGATGATGTTCCCACCGAGGCTGGAACCCATAGTGTGCCCATAGTTTCAAACGTCAAAAAGCGTTATCCACTAGACCACTTGGGCCACGAGAGCCACTGCCTCTTGTGCAACAACCGGTCATATCAATTATTTAATTGAATTTTAGATTTTCCCGTCAAGGTAGAACAACTTTTCACAAATGTGCAGCAGTTCAAGTCGCCACACTCCACTCCTTGTAGCACATAAATTAAGAGAAGAAATGCAAAACAGAGACAGTAAACAGAGATATGAGGTAAAGAGAAAAGTAATATCGAAGAAGCATAGAGATATATTGGATATTATAAGTCACAAGGAGTAGATGTATCTGAAATAGACATTGAGAAGGACTTTTATCCATATCACAAATTGTGCCCAGCCGGTGACTGGTGTTTAACGTCCCAAGGACCCCAAACAGTAGGTCTACACCTTCCTACACGGATTAAATTCACTGTTGCGGATTTTATTGACTCATGAAGCCATGTTTTCGTTTGACCACATTATGCTCTTTTTCATAGAGCCCTATGTCATCGAGGAAGGCGATCGATAGCTAGTCATGCATGCCAAATACATGTCCTAACCATCTCTCTCAATCTGTGTAACTTCACAACCACCTCGTCGATTGATTTTCCCTCCTACCTACTTAGTACTCCACCATCGATGCTTAACCTCAATATTACTCACTCTATTATACCACCACCAATTAACACACATGGAAGATAGAACGCAGGCATCTATCATCAAAGAAAATTAGCCAGCCAGCCAGCCGTTCAGGCTTTTGATGTCTTCCACTTTTAATAACCATGTCTCGCTTACAGTCATAAAGGATGACAGAGCGAAGTGCTGCTGAGCAGTACACAGGTCATTTGGTCGATATCCAGCCAGTCGGATATCACGTCTACTTAGCCAGAGACGGCGTAAACTGGCATATGCGAAACTAGCTTTCTGTATCTGTGAGGAGATGTCGTCAGTGATCAACCTGTTGGCGGCTGATGCAACTTCCCAAATAAGTGAAGTGGTCAACACGATCTCCCACTTCACTCCCTATTTCTAAAAGCTAGGAGTAATTGCTGTCCAGTCCTGTAACATCATCTTATATTTGGCGAGAGCGAATCGCATGCCAAACATTCGTAGATTGCAACTCAAGGTGTTCAGAAGACTCTGCATTTTGTCAGCGCTTTCACCTAGGGAGAAGAACTATATCATCTGCGTATTCTTAGTCAACGAGACTATTATTCCCTGGTGAGTTGGGATCCCTGACGGATACCACTGCACCGGTTGTCACCAGTTCAGATGACAACTCTCCGTATGCTCTCACCTGGCTGTCTGCATGACTTCGAGTTGAGTGAGTGCGTTGATCAGTGGAATGTATTTTCTCCGCATTCGCTTTACAGCCAGGCATCACTATAGTACGACCGACAGAGTCGAATCCTGCCTTTGAATCAAGAAATATGACGATTGTTGGACGCCGCCGGTAAGTATGTCTGTGTCCCGCCGTCATTGGTTTTTACTGCTTCGAGGACCCCAACCATTCAGGAAGTCTATACACGATGACCAGCTACAAAAGGCTACTTATTCATCATTTACTTGTTCATACACTAGGGGTAATGAAAAATTAAATCTATTGTGTGATCTTCGCTAAGTACGCCTGACATATATTGTGCATCTAGTTAAGGATTTTAATACGATATCAACTTGTACATCGTTATCTAAGTAAGTTTTATTATGACTGGTGAAACAGTGAGAATAGTTGGTTACCAGATTTCATTGGTTAAAGAACCATTGAAAATCAGACACAGGGAGTACTGGGCAGCCAGCTCTTTCGTTGGACTAGTTCGCGACTTTTTAGAAGTACGCACCAACTGCCCACCCACAGTTCGAACCCAGGAGCTTATGATTACAAGACGAGCTCGTAGACAAATACTCACGAAAGACATTTGACTAGCAGTCACGCTATATCGTGAATTGGTAAAAGTTGGAATTAATGCTCTACTCATTGGCCTCAGGTCCCAGCAGCTTAATGATCTACGAACTAACTAGCCTTGTAACAAGGAGGTCCTGGGTTCAAACCCCTATGGCAGATGCGTACTTATGAAGAATCAATCCGAGACTAGTCTGACAAAACAGCCGGCTGTCCAGTACTCCCAGGTTGTTTTCCAATGGCTGGGTTTTCAGTGGTTCTCTAACTAATGTCAGCTCATGATGAAATCTTCCATGAAATCGACGATGAAATTTAGAAAAAGGCAGTAATGTTGCTGCATCAATCAAAAAAATTACGTTGGTTGAGTTTTCAAAGATCAGGTGAACAAGGGAGTGTATGAAAACGCAAATGAATCCGTGTAAGCAATGTGTATGAAATGAAATTGTTTACCTTATTACATTACTAATTCCCATCGCCTGTTTTCATCGATTCCATTTATTTTGCACAGTGGATTTCTCGATACTCAGGTTATTTACAATATCATTATGCCACGAAGTGAAAATATTTTTTTGTCGAATAAATTATTACAGAGGTTTCAGAATAACATCATGAACTGACATGGGTTAGAGTACAACTAGAAAACCAGCCACAGGGAGTACTGGACAGTCAGCTGTCTCATCAGTCTAGTTTGCGACTGACGCTTCATTAGTATGCACTCACCACAGGGAGGGGGTTCGAACTCAATACCTTCTGGTTACATGGTGAGCTTGAAGAGTATTAAGCCAGTGGGACTCGCCACACAATGACCATCACATTTCTAATACCAACCTCTTCCATTTCATATGATAAGACGCAATCACTAGAGATACAAATACTCGTCGATGACATTCGCTACTGATCACGCTATAATATCGTCAGCTAGCAGAGGTTGAAATTGATGAACTGATCAATGGGTCACAGATTCCAGTGGCTTAATGGTCTACGAGCTCGCTTGTAGCCTTTGTAAGCAGAAAGTTACAGCTTCAAAACCTAGCGATGGGTGCGTGCCGCTGAAGAGTCAGTCCGAAATTAGGCTGACGAAACAGTCAGCAGTCCTGTGGCTGGTTTTCTAATGATTCTCCAATCGATGTCAGTTCATAATGAAATCCTGGAACCAATCAAATGGAATCCCTGCAAACCAACATTTAATAGAGAGGTATTAATTTAAAGAGACTTCCTATATAGTGGAGGGGGGGTGGAGTGATGACTACAATGAGAAGATTACAAGTTACTGCAAATAATTTTTCTTGAAGGAAACAAAAATGATATCAAAGAGATAAAAAAAGAATTGGAGTACGCTGTGATATGAGTATTATTTACTTTTTAACGACTCATTTTCATGAGCTGCTGTACAATCGTATTTATATTAAACAAAGAAATCTTTAGATCAATCAGATACTATTAAACTTGTTCCTTGAAAAATTGTACTACCGAATAAGCCTCCGGTGTTAGACATCGCAACTGTTCCTAAAAAGACTCTCTTCATGAACTTAGAATTCAAAGGTGACATCGAAGAAGAAATTCTCACAAACCGCCTTTGTAAATATCTGAAGAAGACATTTTCAACGGCTTTTGGCCAATTCAATATGTATTTATCAATTTACTTGCAAAGTATATCGGCCGTACGCAACTTCAAGTCTACAATCGTATTCTGGAACAATGTCCAGCTTGGTTAGCCAGCCAGAGGAGAAAAGAAGAATAGCACCAGCTCTATCCTCGAACACCTTGTCATCTCCGGACATTGAGCAACCCCACATGAATGCTTCATAGTGTGACACAGAGTCTCTCAATATCGTCCAAAGGGAATTCGGATACGCCATCTGTACATAGCTAAAGTATTAGCCATTCGAGATCTCGAACCGAACCTCTGCATTTAAAAGAAAAACATACATTCCCTCACCCTACCATGGCCAGAGTAAAGTTCTTACCACAATTTCGTTTCTTTCCCTTATTATGTAAGTTCAATATTAATATTATTACTATTATTTTTGTTATTAATACTTTTACTATCATAATTATTCCCATTTTCCACATTTGATTACCACTCTATTACTATTAATTGATAACATCGCTTTTCATACAGATTTTCTGCAGTTTGGTTTGTAAAGGTTAATTTTGTTTTTACGAGTTGATCACGGATTGATATCCCTTAGAGAACAATTGAAAACCAACAGAAACTAATGAACAACTGTTTCATCCAAGTTTGGGAATCATCTTCAGTACGCACCCACTGGGATTCGAACCCAGGACCTACCGGTTACAAGGCAAGCTCATATACCATTCAACCACTGTGACTCCATTCAATGGTTCATGAATTCTAATTTCTACTAATTCGTGATTTAGAGAGAATGGCACCAACCAATGTGATCGGTGGGACATCCATCCTCCCACATGACATTTGGATGGACCTCACAGGTCACGACTTCTTACTGGAACTCCAAGAAACTCCGCCCTCTAGCAAGCCACTAGCTAGCATCAGATTATTTTTTTTATATCTTGGTTTGTAAGGGTTAGTTAGGCTTATATGAGTTGATCACGGATTTATATCAGTTAGAGAACCATTAAAACCATTGCTAAATCACGAATTGGTAGAAGTTAGATTTCATGAACTGGCCATTGAATCGGGTCCCAGTGTCTGAATGGCATACGAGCTTGACTTTTAACCGGAAGGTCCTGGGTTCGAATCCCAGTGGGTGTGTACTGGCGATGATTCCCAAAGTAGGATGAAACAGCTGACCAATGCTCCCTGATTTTCAACGGTTCTCTTAATGATATCAATCCGCGATCAACTCGTAAAAACATACAGATTTTATATAAACACACTTTATCGCCTTTCCACTAGTTCCTGTCCATTCTACACGAGCTTAGTGATTAGACATTATCCCACACTTATTACGTCATACCAACTTCTGCCTTTTTGCTAACTTGCAATTTGTCATCCCATCTTGGTTACATTATGTAATACAATTTTTCAAGGACAAAGTCTACCAGTATCTGATTGGTCTAAAGATTTCTTTGCTTAATATAATTACGATGATTGTACAGCAGCTCATGAAAATGAATCATCGGAAAGCGAAAATTTTCTTCTTCACTGCTTGTGCCTTTTTCTTATGACTCAATATGGGAGGGAATATTTCGCTGGTATTATTTATTTATTGTATGAATAAAAAAAAGTGTATCATCATTGTGTGTTTTGATTTATCAAATGTGTATATTCTACAATAAAAATATTGAAAATATGTATAACTAAATAAGAGTAGGGCGTCGATGGCACAGCGCGGTAGATGCGCCTCGCTAGCCACATCACATGTCATTCAGGGTTTGATCCCCGACCCACCAACACACTCCTTCTTTACCTCGCTAAGCCAGTAATAAGACCTGGAAGCAGTGAGGGTTTGTTGACACGAGGCCGGCTAGCAACCTCCATAATCCTGTAGAAATAAACAAACACCATTGTTACCGAAACATGTAAACTGCATTTTGAAGCCCTATGTTCCACTGGGAATGTAATAGAATCGAATATTAATAATAATAATAATAATATACAAGGGTAGAGAAATAATGTAAATTTAGCCTGTAATTACAACTTTTCTAATGACATATTAAACTATAATAAACGTTATATTTTTTTTAAATACTACTTCGTTGCTAATGCTGTCAAGAGTTAAGGTGAGAGTGGAATTAACACTGTAGACTTAAAAGTTCAATAGTTGAATGTTTGATGGATATTTCAACTGATATAAAATATAAAAAACTAAATATGATACGTAATCTAACTCTGACAGCTAGCCAATCAAATGACAAGGGAATGAATGAATAAAAGGTGGATTTGTGCATTTGAAGAAATTATACAACACAAGTCATAATACTTCTCTCTTCTAAAATCAATCATTATACATTTGTGGTGAGAGCAGGCCGTGAGAAAATATGTACAGGGCTGATTCAACAACCAATCACAGCAGACTTAACGTGGCAAAATATGATTCGCAGATAGAGAACTCTATTATTCGAGGAATCCCGAAACAACCAATCAGAAGCCTGCGTTTGTCTACTTGACTAGGCTATAAGTATGTAAGTGAAATATATATAAATACGTGTTGATTTTCGTAATAAAACGATATGTTGCCTGGCCCTTGTCTTCTCTTGTTACATTTGGTGTCGCTGCCTACCTACAAATGGAAAGCCTATGCCCTGCTGTTTTTGATGGAGACATATGGATCTTCGGGCAGGACTTCAAGGCTTCTGCGCAGTTGAGTGGCGTTCAAGATCTGTCAGCGATGGAGCTGCTACTTGGGACGCTGCTGGGAGGTCGGGTGAAAGCAGCATATGAAAGTGTGAGACGAAATACTGACGAATGTTCGACAGGGTCAGGCAAACAGTTTCCAAAGTGGGAAGGACCACATATGGTCACTTCGAGATGGGATTACGCGGACACAATCGCAATGACGAACAATGAGAGGCGCGTGAACGTCAGCGAGCTCCAGAAATGGATACAGCGAGTCAAGCCGACGATGACGCCTGTACCAAGTAGATCAAGCCAACTTCAGTCGCACGTATTTGACAGGGGGACGAGTGTGGTGACAGCAGGCCGTGAGAAAATATGTACAAGGCTGAGTCAACAACCAATCACAGCAAAGTTAACGTGGCAAAATATGATTCGCAGATAGAGAACTCTATTTGTCGAGGAATCCCGAAACAACCAATCAGAAGCCTGCGTTTGTCTGCCTAACTTCTGATAAACAACCAATCAGACGACTGCGCTTGTCTATAATAATGTATGTGAAATATGTATAAATACGTGTTGATTTTCATAATAAAACGATCTGTTGCCTGGCCCTTGTCTTCTGTTGTTACACATTTATAAATTCTTTGAGTAAAAATTACCAAACTTCTGTACATAATAGATTTTGTATACATTTTTCTAAAAAAAAATATGTCAACATCATCTAAGTAGTCGTTAGCTTTGGTAACGGATGATAATTCTTGTATATTGAGGGCTTTTTAACACCATCGATTGAGTGCACTCAGGTGCTCGGTTTCAGATTAACATATCAGCTCCTTGTTCACATGCATCGATGATGTCTGGTGACTATCAGTGGAATCCAAGATAAAACACATTCCATCCTTTTCGAGGATCATCTAGTCAGCTGGATGTATCTGCATTCTGTAGTGGATCAGTGGTGGTTTGTTCTCATCGAGGCTAGAACATGACCAGACATCGCCAAAACATCTGCACAAGTAGCCGATCGAGAGACTGAGGCATTTGGGTACAATTATCAATCAATCGACGGGAAAATCTAAATTAATAAAAACCGTGTCGCACAAGCGGCACCGGGTCTCGTGACCCAAGCAGTCTACGGGATAACGTTTCCGCATCTGAAACTATGCGTAGTGGGTTCAAACCTCGGTGGAAACACCATCACTCACTGACTCAATGTGGAGTGCAGGTACATCCACTAGTTGATGGGTCCCAAATAGATGATGTGAATGAGTGTTATCGTGTATTCTACCGTTAGTCACCCATCTACCAATTATACATGTATCTCATGATGAGGATTACAAACTTTTGAGATATTTGTTTAAATTTAAGATTTACATAGAACACACATTAAGTTTGAAAGATATATTGGAAAATTTCCAAAAATAAGAGTATACGAGAACCTCCATAAAACTGTAGGCTTCTGCAGTTTTACCATATGAACAGGAAACATCTGAAACCCTCCGCATGTAGGATTCTTAACAAAGCAGGGGTTAGGGTGGCATTCACACCTACAAACCCACTCAACTCAGACAAGGACAAGTTCTGTAGGTTAAAGGACCCTATCGGTTGATCCAATTAGACAAAATAATATAATTTTCAAAATAACCTACAATGACTGTGAGTGAGGCCAACTGCATAGGTCAAACTGATAGATCAGGAGTAGTCGGATTTTCTGTCAGAACATAAGAATTCGGCTATGGTTAGAACTTATTGACACCGCGAAGACAGATGACTTATTTAGAAAAAAAAACTCAGCAATCACCTTGGTTGTCTGCATGCATTAACACACAACCACACAATAGGGTGGGAGGGAGAGGGTAAAAATTCTTAGAAGTAATATAGGCAGGCAGGAGAGAGACGTTGGTCACTGACTGAATCTTTCTTCATCGAATAATCTACACTCAACAAGTGCAATAGGATGGATGCAATGACTCATCACTCTCATACCAGAAATATGGAAAATATTATTGCCAATCAAATCTAATCAAATCAAGAGACTAAGAAAAATAGTGGAACTATATAAAAGAAGTTATAAAGTTGTGTGTGAATAGTCCTTCGGATAAGAGATTATGAGCAGTAATGAATTGTGCCAACTAGAAATGTCATTAATGGAATCCATATTACTCTGAATAATCGTAGGAAAAAGTGTGTGTGTGTGTGTGATTTGTCCTATTATCGTGAGAGCTAACTTGGAAGCCAAAAATTATAAACAAAAATTTACGCCAATATTTACGTCCCGATAGTGGGGCCAGAGGACATGACAGAATGCGGATGTGTTGTTGCAGCCTTAGGTTCCACTCGGAATTCAAGAGAATAATAAGACTTTACTATGTTTTGAAATGGTGAACTCCGTATAAAACCGCAGAGTTGAATCATACACAGCACATAAGTTTTCTCGCAATGAACAGTGTCATTCATGATATACCCGATATGATTCAGCCTACAAACATTAAAACTTTTTCTATCTACTGAAAAGTGTACTATTTATTGACATTTATCAAAGATGAACTAAGGTAAGTTCTGTCTCTCTGTCTGTCTCTCTGTCTGGATTCAACATAAAACTTGGCACCCAAGTGCACCAGTTCGAGTTGCCACGTTCCAAATAGCACACACAGGTAGACAAGAAGATGAGTGAAGAGAATTAATAGAGATTCACAAGTATAAGAGTGAAACAGAATGGGTAATGGTAGAAAGGAATATGAAAGATTACAGAGACTGAATACATCTGCGCTGGCCATTGACAACGATTTTGAGCCATGTCACCTATTGTTTCCAGTCATTGATTCCTAGAGTCCCGAGGGCCCCAACGTGGAGGAAGTCTGCATCTCCCCACCTGACTCAGTTTAACTAAGGTTAAGTTAAGATAGGACATCCCCGGTTCTGTAAGTAATTTGACATTTTATCGATGCTGCCGACAGCTGAGATTAGGAAATATATATTCTTTCATTAGGTATCCATCTAATGGAGGTGTAAAACACTACTGATTCTCCAAAAGGATTTCTTAGTTAAATGTTCGAATGTAACCGATTATTTATAACTAGAAATTAAGGCAAATTCCCAGCAGATTGTATCCAATAACCTATGGAATGGTAACGATGAGTGCGAAATGTGCAAACGACAATACTAAACAGTATACTTTCCGCACTAATTAAAATATTTCAATCATGCAATTAGTGCAAGTCAGAAAGTAGGAAGGCTGAACCCTGCCTGTCTTTATAATATTAAATTATACCTACTAGATAATAGAAGAAGGGAATTGTTGTAGTATATGACTTCACTAACATACACTATATGATTGCGAATTGCATATTTAATTAATTATAAAGAAGGTTTATAAGGTGAAATCTTATTCATGCAAGCAGCTTCACTCTTCAGTCTTTCCTTATCTATTTTCTAGGATAATGTTAGTGTCATCGCTAGTTTCCAGCCACAAGAGAATAAATAATGTTACAAGCATAATCACTTGTATTTCTAGTATAGTATAGTATAGTATTATTCACTTTTCTGATGTCAGCTCATAGTGAAATCCTCCATACAATCAAACCAAATCCCTACAAAACCAATACTTGAAAATTATATTTGTAAAATCTCAGCGAAATTGAAATGATTAATTCATATGACAGGACAAACAATTTAAAAACAAGAGATATCCTTTTATTTATAAGCATACAATTTTGTTTGTTAATTTTGAAAGTCTGAGGTCGAATTTCGATCATAGTTCATACAATTTTGTTTATTAAACATATTGATGCCTGTTTCATGGCTCATGATTGGACAAGGTTTCAAAAACAAGAGATGTTCTTTCTGTATATATAAACGTCTGTTATGTTAATTTTCGATTAATTTCCCTGAAGAAGAAGTTCAGACCAAATTGCCGAACTTAGGAAACGTTGGAATTAATCATTTCAATTCCGCTGAGATTTTACAAATATAATTTGATAAACAAAGCTTGTCCTTGAGGAACTCACCAATCAATCACAGTAGACTTAATATGTGCAAATACGATTGGCAGATATATGGCTTAACTTTCTAAGAAACGGTCTTAAGTAGCAGAGAATAACCTCCAGCAAGAAAACAACCAATCACAAGACGTTGCTTCTCCGCTGACAGTTATGTACATAAAATACCTGTAAAAATACCTGTTGATTTCTCACAATAAACGATTTATTGCCTAACCCTTTTCTTCTATCGTTACACTATAAGTTAATTTTAAAAGGAAATTAAGAGTGATATATATATATATATATATATATATATATATATATATATATATATATATATATACGCCTACATTGACTTCCCTTTAGTCAAGTTACATCAATAAATACGTAATTAATGAGGTTTTATGTTGTAAAATCAGTGTTATAAAGAGAGAAAAAACAATCAACAGAACATGAAACACTCACCGTTAACAGTTGACAGGATATAATTTGCCACCATAAATCTAATCGATGAACATTAACTAATCCAATTTCTGTTAATTTTGCAATCGGGAATTCACTTGGTTCCTTAGATGAAATAAAAGAAATAAAGCCAGAAAGTAAGCCAAAGCAAGCAATTAATCTATCGACAGGAAATGAAATAGTTTAATTCTATTCTGGATAATTTAATTTTGATTACAACTTGATTCCACACCGTATTTTTGGTATAAATATGAAATTTTCAGCATGCGATATCGTTAGCGTAAATTTTGCAGACCGACCAACTGATAACAGGTGTGCGTCGGCAGGGGATCGAACCTCGGACCATGTGCATGGTCGGCGGGAGTCCTAACCACTGTGCCACCGACGCACAGTGGTTAAATCACACAGTGGAGTGTTATACAGTAATATTAACTGATGACCACGTTTCGAGCACAAATTATTTCATATTAGTTTGTTTATTAGATGTATCACACAGTGAAACAGTATTGTATACTGGATGACGTTTCGAACAAAATTTATTGTTCATAATCATATCAATTGTGGTCACACGACTTTGAGATTTGAGTTTTATAGTTTTCTCCTATTTGTCGTATGGGCAGTCCTGCATTATAGCATTTATAGAAAAATCAATGCATCCTAATGGATATGTAGATTTTAATTCACCTCATCCGTTAACTATTAAGGCAGGCTTAGTTAAGTGTTTAACGAACCGAGCAGTAGCACTAGGTAGCACAACACAAAACCTAAATGATGCAATAAAATAGACAGAAGAAGCCTTGGTATCAAATAACTGTCCTATAAAATTCATCAGGAACATCAGAAAACGTCATGACAAAAATAAAAATAATGGGGAAACTAATAATGATAACATAAATAAGAGAGAATATAAGTCATCTACTGTTATACTATATAAGGAGGGGACATCTCAGACCCTAAACAGGATTCTTAATAAAGCAGGAATAAGGGTGGCATTCAAACCTACAAACTCAATCAGACAGGGACAAACTCGTTTGGTTATAGGACCCTATCGGTTGATCCAATTAGACAAAATAATATAATTGACAAAATATCCTGCAATGACTGTCAGGTCAACTATGTAGGTCAAAACTAGTAGATCAGGGGTAATCAGATTGGCGGAACATAAGAATTGAGCTAAAGTAAGAATGATTAACCCCGAGAAGATAAGTAATCTAGAATAAAGCTCACCAATTGCAATGCATGCATTAACACACAGACACACAATAGGGTGGGAGAGGGCTAACATTCCAACAAGTAATCTATGTAGGTGGGGAGAGACTGATTAATTACTGAATGCTGCCCGGTTCATCGAGTCAACACCCAACACATGCAACAGAAGTGACTCAATGCAAATACCAGAAATATGGAAGATATTGTTACCACCAGTCAGTCAAATCACAGGAGGATAATAAATAATCACAAAATTCTATTTCAATTAAATTCAAGCACATCACAACATTCTCACAAGTTACTCTTATTTATTTTGACCATAAAAACACTCGTTTTATTTCCCATCTGATTGTACTTGATTGATAACACTCACATTAATATTTCTGAATGCACATTATCTCATATTGATTTTTATTCAAATGTCTAATCATCAACTCCACACATGTATATAAATGAAGGAAGAAAGGTGTGCCAGTGAGTAACTTGATATGATTATGACTGGCAATAGTTTGTGCTCGAAACGTGGTGATCAGTTAATATTACTGTATAACACTACACTGTGTGATATATCATAATAAAATCTTATCCATAATGGAGTTATGCCTCTACCACAGTGCCCAAGTTATATACTTAATTTTTAATTTTAATTACAGCTTGATTCCACACCGTATTTTCGGTACAAGTATGGAATTTTCAGAAGGGATATCGGTAGCCCAAATTTTGCAGGCCGACCATAGATATCAGGTGTGTGTCTGTCGGGGATCGAACCCCAGACCATGTGGATGGTCGGTTAGAGTCCTAACCACTGTGCCACTTATATGAAATGGCTTGATTTGTTCTTAATCACAATGAGATGAAAAGAAAAGCATATATATATATATATCTATCGATCAGTGATGTAATTTTTAGCGATTAAAATACTCACACTTGGCGGGGGGGGGGGGGTGGAATGTGGGAAAGTAAAGCAAAGGTGATTAATTTAATTAATACAGTAAGACGCATTGTGTGTATCGCAATTATAAGACTGTATATATATACAGTAGGCAGAATTTACGACAGGACAGACAGTAATGAATAATAATAATGATAATAACATTCGACAGATCACATTAATGTTGTGAAAAAGAGTGAAAGTAACCTACACACAAATATACAAGAAGGATGCGAAACGACAGAACAGCTGAGTGGTGGGAGCTTTCCCGAGAAGAAGAAAACCCAAACAAAGCGAGTTAGCTTAGTTGTGATGATGATGTCATCTCATGCTGTTATACAACGTTGAAATTAGGGAATTAAATTAGGGATTTGATGTGGCTATTTTAAAATAGCAGTGCTGAAACAAAAATCCCCAAATGGATAGCATAAAAGACAAAAACTTGTGAGTTTATATGTGTCAAGAAGTTGAGGGAATAAAATTCACATTTGAATCAGAAAATGAACAAAAAGAATTAGCTATGTGAGATTGTAAGATGAAAAGAATAGAAGAAGGCAAACTACACACTAGTGTTTATAAAAAACCAACGCATTCTAATAGATATTTAGACTTTAATTCGTCTCATCCTTTAACTGTTAAGACAGGCTTAGTTAAATGTTTAACAAACCGAGCAGTGGCACTAAGTAGCACAAAAAAAGATCTAAATGATGAATTAAAACAGATAGAAGAAGCGTTGGTGTTGAATAACTATCCTATAAAATTCATTAGGAAGATCAATAAAGGCCAAAAACAAAATAAAAATAATTGTGAAACCAGTAATAATAACATAAATAAGAAAGAATATAAGTCATCCACAGTTATACCATATAAAGAGGGGACATCTGAGACACTACGTAGGATTCTGAATAAAATAGGAATTAGGGTGTCATTTAAACCTACAAACTCACTCAGAGACAAGCTCTGTAGGTTAAAGGACCCAGTTGACCCAATTACACAAAATAATATTATTTACAAAATACTATGCAATGACTGTGAGGTCAACTACATAGGTCAAACTAGTAGGTCAGGAGTAGTCAGATTGTCAGAGCATAAGAATTTAGTTAAGGTAAAAATGGTTGACCCGAGAAAATAAGTAATTTAGAAAAAAGCTCAGCAATTGCAATGCATGCGCTAACACACAACCACACGATAGGGTGGGAGAGGGTTAAAATTCTAAGAAGTAATATAGGTAGGTGGAGATAGAGAGATATTGATTACTGAATCCTTGTTCATCGAGTCTACACCCAACACATGCAATAGGAATGACTCGTCACTCATACCTGAAATATGGAAAATACTATTACCAATCAAATCAAGTGAAAATCAAGAGAAAAACAATGGAACTATATAAATGAATTTAGGAAGTCGTGTGATTACCTTAATATGATTATGAGCAATAAATTGTGCTCGAAACGTCATCAGTAAACATTACTGTATAACACTGTGAGACTTTATCAAAACAAAATTTACCCATAAGGGAGTAAGGCAAGACTGCCTACTATCGCCAATGATTTTCCTCAGTGAGGGCGGTAGACTGGATAATGCGACGGACAACGGGCAATGAGGAAACAGGCATAAAATGGACCGTTACATAAAACTTGGAGGTTCTCGACTTCGCCGATGATGATATATGTCTGATTTCCCACAAACTGGAAGATATGCAAGTGATGAAAAGCAACAAATTGGTAAGAGAAGATGGATCAAAGATACAACTCCAAGTAAGTATAGAGGAAACAGAGGTGATGAAGATTCCTGGCCAACACCACCACCTACAACAACAACAGGCAACAATCAGCCAGCATAAATGGGAGGGACCTGAAAGAAACAACCTCCTTTACCTACCTACCTACCTACCTGGGAAGCATCGTTTCAACTACAGGCCGATGGAACTGACGAGGATACCAAATCAGCAAGGATCGGAAAAGCAAGACAAGCTTTCATTACTCTCAAATCTGTGTGGAGGTCAACAGCACTCAGCTCGAAAATGAAAATAAGATCCGAATTTTCAGCTCCAATGTGAAGTCAGTCAGTGCTACTCACTATACGGATCAGAGACTTGACCAGTGCGTCATGAGGAGCACCTCAAACAAACTACAGACCTTGATTAACAGCTGGTTGTCGTCGCTCAATACTACTCAAGTTCAGCTGGTCGGTCAGGAAAGACGAGCAACAGATTGGGATCTCTGGCAATCAGCGAACCAACCCAGCAGGAACCGACTGTCCAACAAATAAGCAGGAAGAAATGGAGATGAATTGGTCATACTAGACAAGCCACTGCTCGGGTGGAACCCGAAAGGGAAGCGGCGAGTCAGTTGGTCACCAGTGCAAGGATGACGTGGAGGAGGTCATGTGAAAAGGAGATGAAAGCATGTGGACAGACCTGGAGCCAGATGAAAACTTTAGCAGAGAACCGAACGCAATGGAGACGTGAGCGGCTGAAGCCCTATGTTCCTCTAGAAGCTAAAGGAAACAATGAATGTATATGTCGAAGCTCATCCATGAAATTGTGTCACTCGTGCATATTTTGCGAACCCCTCAAAAGAAACACTTCACTAAGGAACGTTTATATACTGGATAGGAACAAAACTAGTGAAATGAAGATATTGCCTGTTATATATGTTTATTTATCGGTGATATTATTATCCCAGATATCACTGGTTAGATTTCAACTCATCCACCCAGTATATATGATTAAGTAATTGAGATATGAGATTATATAAGTGAGAATTATGAATCAATCTTCACATAAGGGTCAACTGTTTGTGGAATGTGATCCACACACACACTAACACCAACACCATTCTACATAAGATTGAAGACAATGATAAGATGAGTTTCATTGACCGCCATTCACATAAGTAATAAAAGACAATCAAGCCTGTTTAATAACTATTTCCAGAGTTTTCTGATTAAAAGTGGAGAAGAAAATCATTCTTGAAAATAATAATAATAAAATGAGGTTATTAGATAGATTGATAAAAGAAAAGAACAAAATTTATGTTTGTGTGTGTGTGTGTTCAAAAGGCCTGATACAATGCTAAAATTAAATAGCGAGTTGAACTCACACATCCCTTAACAGATAGATAGATGACACTTAGTCGCCTTCCCACTCTCCCTAACCTTCATCTGTTGAGATAGTGATTCTCTAACGCTATCACTTCAGTTTAAACTTCGAAATTTTAATTTTGTCAAGTAACCTCATCATTTCATTGTTCCCTTTTTCTTTCTTTTATTTATTTTCATCGATTCATATTCTCCACTTATATTGTATGTATGTGTGTGTGCGTGTTTTTTTTTGGGGGGGGGGGGTTAAAAACTAAATTAAAGTTCGTAGAACACATTTCGTGTCTGCTTTTGCTTTCAATTCGTAAGACGAACTATAAAAAATAACCGTTATTTTTAAAGTTTTATATAAATCAATATTCTATAGTTGGTTTTGTAAGGATTAGATTTGTTTTCACAAGTGTGACCATTGACGATCAAGGAGTACTGGACAGTTATTTCACACTAGTTTGGGAATCATCGGCAGTACATACCTATCACAAAGGGTTCGAACTCACAACCTTCCAGTTACACGGTTAGCTGACTCGCATAGCATTCAGCCATTGGGGAGTTGATCGATTCAGTGGCCAGTCCATGAATTCTAACTTCTACCGATTCGTGATGCATTTAGTGCGACCGGGACACCAACCAAATATGATCGGTGGGAAATTCATCCTCACACATGACTGGTTGAGCTTCAATGGCCACGACTTCTCATTAGAACTTAGGAAACTCCGTCCTGTAGCGAATCACTAGCGACCGGAAGATTCTAGGTTCGAACCTCTGTTAGTGGGTGCGTACTGTCGATGATCTCCAAACTAGGATGGAACAGATATCCAGTACTCTGGTGTTGGGGGTTTTCAATGGTTCTCTAACTGACATCAATCCGTGATCAACTCAGAAAAACATAATAAATATTCTTGTTCTCTTGTGTGTATGTGTGTGTGGATCACAATGTGATTTCAATTATCTGAGTAATATCCTTACAAAACTGAAAGAATTTTTATGTGCATATTTATTGATAATTCGGAAAAAATAAGTGACACATCGGTATGAAGAACAAGTAGTCCTACACATATATATATGTTCAGACCAAGTTCACTTTTTACAGTTTAAAAAAATTTGGGCATTCGATATATGATATTCATTATAGTAAAGGTATTTTTGAATTTCTCAAAAATGAAAAGCAAACGATTTTGTTATCGTTTTTACTGACGTTTTGCTATTTAAAGCTGCTACTAACAGCTTTATCAAAGTAGTATAATTCAGACAGAATTTACAAAATTTCAGCATATATATAATTATATATATAACAGCATGCGGTAATTTTTACGTTGTTGACAATTTCGCCAATCGATAGAAATAACAAAGCCAGGTGTAGATTGTTGGATTTGATAAGCGTATAACAATTATACAAAAGCAGCATGTGTTGTTTACATAATGAAATCGCTTATCACATATTCATGTTGATTACGTCATCTCATGGAGTGAAGCAGGTGGGTGTGGTAACCAGGTCAATTCTATTTTAGTCCATCATTCCTATTCAGCTCAGACAATTTGGATTCTATTTGATGATATGAAGTGCTTCTGATGATATCAGACGTTCTCTGTGATTTCTGAGATGTTTTCTTTGGATGATTTTAATATTGGCAAAATCAATTGTGTGGCCTGATTCTATGGCATCGCGTGTAGACAAGCTATGGCTGATGATTTTTCAGGTTCGACCGAATTTCTCGGTGGTCGGAGAGATGCTCTACGGTGTTCATTTCTTCGGATTTTGATCTCACTCCGGTGATGTTTGTCCGATGTATGTCGCATCCCATTCCAATCATTTTATTTTGATAGACACAATTAGATAAAGAATCTTTCGGGATTTGGTCTGTCATATGGACAAGATTGTTTCGTAGTATGTGTCTGATGTTTTGAAGGAAACTCTAATGTCGAGCTGATTGAGTACTCTTCTTTTCTGATATCGTCTGACGTCTTCACTCTATATGGAATGACAACTGTTGAGGTTCATATTTTTGGAATACATTTTTGACCATACTTAATGTCTGTGTTGATTTTGCTGATGAAGTTCCTTGGGTGGTTATTTTTCTCTGGAGAGAGTTTCAGTAATATTTGATATTTCTTCTTCTATTTCCTTCTCATCCGTTAACATCAGAGTGTGGCCTAAGAAAACTTGAAACAACTGATGGGGTGTGATGATCTGAAGTCTAAATATTTGTTAAAAGATAGATTGTTCAGTTTGTCCCCGAATGAACTGCGCTGATCTCGTTTTAGTACTACAAAAGTATCGTCTACATATCTTAACCATATTTTAGGAGTGAGTATGCTTGAAAAGATGTTATTTTCGAATTTATTCATGAAAAGGTCGGCAACTATTGGGGAGAATGATGAAGCCATAGCAACACTATTTGTCTATCTATATAAACTCCCTTTAAATGTAAAATAATTACTTTCTAGACAGAATTTTAAGCTCTTAATTATTTCACTGGTGTCTAGTGGACATCTTTGTGATAGTGTTGTATCTGATTCTGATAGACTTGAAATGATATCAAGACTTTCGGTAATAGGGATACTAGTATATAATCAGTTAATATTATAGCTAATCATAATGTCTTCTTTATCAACTTCTCCTTGTAACATATATAAATTATTTTTAAAATAACAATGCTAGCGTGTTTACGAAAAAATTCAAAACAACATCTGTTTTCAGAATATTTCGCTCTGTGTAAGTCACAGCTTCTTCAGCAGATTATTCGGATTTTATATATCATCAAAATATATAGTCAAAAATTTTTTACATACATTGAAGTCAGTTTATTTAAAGGTCACTTATTCATAGACATTTGTACCAGTAGAATCAGTCATCACATACATATTTGTAATGACTAATTTTCAATAGTTGGTTTGGATTTGTTTTTTCGAGTTTATCACGGATTAATATCAGTTAGACACCCGTTGAAAACAACCAAAGAGTACTGGACAGCATCTGTTTCATCCTAGTTTGGGAATCAACGACAGGACGCACCCAGTGGGGTTCAAGCCCAGGACCTTCTGTTTAACAAGACAAACTCGTATACCATCCAGCCGATTGGGATCCGATTCAATGGCCAGCCCATGAATTCTAACTTCTACAAATGATTAATGTCAATTTGTTATTGTGCATATTTGTATGTATGAGTGTGTGTGTGAGTGTATGTTATTTGTCATATGGAAAGCACGTCAATTCACATGTAATAAACATGATACTACCATTTTTAAAGTTCAGGTAGATTCATAGCGGTTTTTGTTGTTTTCTTATCTGTCTTCCCTCGTGAGAGTTTGCCATATACGTCATAAGTCTATGCCTTCTTTCCTATTTACTGCATTCAATGTGGTTAAAATGTGCAAGGCTTGAAAGTTCAGCCTTTCTTTATGTGAATGAAATCTTTTTCTAAGAATTTCGACATTATTGAAAGCAATCTTTGTGTCCACCGTCTATCGTATGTATTGCTATAGCTGATCTTTTTTCTAGACTTTTGAATTCTACTTCATTTCCAGATGGACGTTTCGTGCATAGTCTATGTGCATTCGCTGTGACCTTCACTTGTCTACTACTCTCCCCTATATCGCATGCATCATATTTTGAACACTTTATCCTGTAGACACAATTACTTTGTGACATTTTGGGAACCATATCTTCGCCAATGCTTTTTCTAGGGAATTATAGGGCTTGACATAGACTTTAATATGATATGCAGCAATCAGTCGTCTTTAAAGTAGTTCAGCTATGTTTCCTTTCGATATGGAATGCCTATATACTTTTATGATTAATAAAATCCAAATATTGCATGGAAGATTTCATCATGAGCTGACATCAGTTAGAGAACCACTGGAAAACCTGCCAGGGAGTACTGGACAGCTGTTTCCCCTGTTCTAGTTTGTGACTCTTCATCAGGACGCACCCACAGGGATTCATACCCAGGACCTTCTGGTTACAAGGCGAGCTCAGAGACCATTGAGCCACAGGGACCACTGGACGAAACAGCTTATTTTCCAATGGTTTTACAATTGATGATAAAATCCTCCATACAATCAAACAAAATCCCTACAAAACCAATACCTGAAAATCCAAATAATTCTGCTGAGGAAGAAAGAAGCTGGCCGTGACTTACACAGAACGAAACCTTCAGAAAACAGATCTTGTTTTGAGTTGTTTTTTCTTCTTAAAGACGCTGGGATTATTTTAAATAACATTTTATAATGAATCAATCTACCTCGGTGACCAAATTAATCCGGGAAGTTCGTAACATCTATGGTCTGCTAGCGAATAATCTTGTAATATTTGTCTAACATTTTCGCTATGTGGCTATGTAAGACGAACAAGATTAGAGATATTTGGGTGTAATTTATTAAATTTTAAAGTTTTATAAAATTGTGCTGGAAAGGAATGATTTTTTTTTCTCTATATGATTTTATAAAATTCCAACGTGTAGTGTGAAATGAAAACTTGTTGACCTAAGATGTAAAAAATTATCGTCGAACGCAGAAGTTAGAATTCATGGGTCGAACATTGGATCAGGTCCCAGTGGCTTAATGGTCTACGAGATCGCTAGCCTTGTATAGCCAGAAGCTGCTGGATTGGAAGCTTTGCAGTGAGGTGGGTGGATGTGGACAACTGTGCAGTACTCCCTGATGGTTTTTTTTATAATTGCTCCCTAACTGATATCACCTCATGTTGACATCCTCCAACCAGTCGAACAATATTCTCTACAAAAATCAATACTTGAAAACTTTGATAAAACTCTGACATTCAGTAAATTACCAGCAAACACCTCTAATCTTGTTCGTCTTACAAAGTCACATACTGATACGTCATTTACTTTAGGCGGATTTCAGTTGTAACTGTCTAAATTTTTGTTTAATAATTTAGTTCTATGGACACCTTATGTCTGAAAAAAGGGAATTGAGGCGTGAAAAAATGCATGACACTTCGCTTAGTGAATTAGTTATTCTCTGGTTTTCCACTTATTATAAGTGTTGCGTAAATTTAAGGTTAGTGTTTGTAAAGACACCAAAGCCTTTTTTACACACACACACACCCGCCTACTCTTTCTAATTAATTTACAATTGTACATAATGTTCTAAAATCTGACCTATTTTAGCGTCTAAGTCTGATTATACTCTGCATTCTTACGAGCATTAAAACGTTGACTAGGAAATGAATGCTTCATCAGACTATTAGTTAATTGAAGCCGTGGTTCTATCAATGAGGCAAGCTCGTTGTTCGAGGTGGTAGTCATGTGGTTGTGTTTGTGTGTGTGTCTGTGTTAGCCACCAATGTGTTGCTATGTGATATGAGCAGTAATTCACCATAATACCACAGTCAAGTAGTCTTGATACTAATTGGTATCAAGACGGTGTAGACGCTGGATATCAGTTACGTTCGTTTTTGAACGATCTCATCAACAGTTCATGCATACCTCGATTAATATGTATCTAACTATTGTTCCTACCGGTCGGCTTTTCTACTCTTAAAGTGTTTATTGCCCAGTTTTTGTTTTTAATTCTTCGTTTTTGGGGATATTTTATTGATTTTATGTTCGATCACGGACTGTTAGTTAGAGAGTGAGAGAGAGAGAGAGGAAGGTACTGAAATTCAGGAAGTACTAGACAACTGTTTAATTATCGTCTGCATAGCTTCAACAGTACACTGAATAATCAACAAGTTCCGTTTCGTAAGGTTTTGGTTTCAACCTTTCGGGGGTGGCGTCGTTTGCGCGTGAGTAGTGATAAAGAGTTCCAAGTAAGGATGAAACAGCTGTCCTGTATAATCAATCTCTGCTTTTTTGAATTTGTTTCCCCGCCTATGTTTTCGTTTTCTCAAACCATACGTGTGAGATTTATGAAATTCAATCAAATCCTGACTTTATGAGCGTATTTTTTTCAAATTTTAAAGTTCCCTATTTCTGTTCACACTTAAAATTGAAAATTGTTATTCTCATTGCTGACAGGAGTTGACTAGAAATCCTTTTTTTTAGTGGTGATACAATCTTTTTTCATAATTACTGTGTATGTGTGTGTGGCTTTAAGCGTGTCAGATGGTGAGATAACTGGGATTGTTCTCATCCATTCGTACTCTGAACAGTGTTGTGTAGATTGTACAAAGTACTTATTGATTCATGTTATTTTAAACACCATTATGTTGTTTTCAAAAATTAGTTTCCAAGGATTCTATTTGTTTCAGGTGCTGGGAATCTACGAGAGCAGATGGAACCAATGTGGTAGGTGCCAAGTATCAACTGGGGAGACAATAATCTATTCCAGTCACCCAGAGGACAACCACGAGCACACCGAGGGAGTGGCCATCATTATGCCACCAACAGCAGCCAAAACTCTCATGCAGTAGGAACCAGTCTCCTCCAGGATAATGACAGCCAGGTTCAACTCAAAAGGAAGGAAGGAAGGTTACAATCATCCAATGCTATGCGACTACAAACGTCTCATAACAAGTGAAGGGGTCAACGTGCTCTACCACTTCACTTCCTATTTCTAATCTAGGAGTCGGTGTGGTCCAGTTCTGTTGCATCATCTTGCATTTGGCGGGAGCGAATCGCTAGCATGCCAAACATTCGTAGATTGCGGCTCAAGGTGTTTAGAAGACTCTGCATTTTGTCAGCGTCCTCGCCTAGAAGGACTATATCGTCTGCATATTGTAAGTCAGCGAGATTATTCCCTAGTAGAAAGTCAATCCCTTTTCAGGTTTCACGGAATGATATCAGTTAGAGAACCATTGAAAACCCCCACCAACACCAGAGTACTAGACAGCCAGCTGTTTCATCAACCTAGTCTGAGACTCATCAACAGCAGTACGCATCCACCACAGGCTTTATAGAACCTAAAATCTTCCGATTAAACGGCTAGCTATCTCGTATACCATTCAGCCTTTGGGACTCAATCGATTCAATGGCCAGTTCATGTATTCTTACCTCTACCAATTCGTGATTTTTAGCGCGGGAACTGTATCCTTCATTTCTGACTGTGAATGGACCCCCTACTGGTCACATGACGTTTTACTAGAACTCCAGACAACTTTATCGTGTAGCCAATCACACAGTCTTGCTAAAATCACGAATTCATGAGCTGACCATTGAATTGCATTCCACTGGCTGAATGATATATGAGCTTGCTTGGCAACCGGAAGGTCGTGGGTTCCAACCCTTGCGGTGAATGCATATTGCCAATGATTTCCAAACTAGTATGAAACAGCTGTCCAGTACTACCTGGTTTTCAATATCTTTGTAAACGATACCAATCTGTCATCCTTACCTGAAACTAATTTTGTTCTTGTTCATAACAATAATTCTGTGTAGAACCTGATGCGGAATAGTTATCGAAATCAGTAATCTCTTTATTCACCAATCCGTTTTTGTAAATAAAGCAAAAAAAAATAATGGTGGTTTGTGCAGCATACAAGATGCTACCATCATTGCTACCATCATCAGCTCATGATGAAATCCTGAAACCGATCAAATCCCTACAAACCAACACTTGAATACCAATAAGATGCTCACTGGCGACTGGCCCTATTCAGGTAGGTAGTTACCTGGGTTCCAGTGAGAAGTCGTGACCAGTAGGGTGCAGCTGGTCGGGTGTGAGGACAAATACTCGCCGAAGACATTCGCTAGCGGTCGCGCTATGTCGTGAATTGGCAGAAGTTAGAATTCAAGGACGATTGGATCGGGTCCCAGTGGCTTAAAGGTATACGAGCTCGCCTTGTAACCAGAAGGTTCTGGGTTCGAATCCCGGTGGGTGAGTACTGATGAAGAGTCCCAAACTAGGACGAAATAGCTGTCCAGTACTCCCAGGTTTACCAATGGTTCTCTAACTACTGTCAGCTCATGATGAAATCCTGAAACCAATCAAATCCCTATAAACCAACACTTGAATTGCTTATTTTGTTGGTTTCCATTAGCTGCCTGCTTACAGCCTAGAAAAGTTTTAACATACTTGAAAATTTTACATGATGTTAGTTGACACGCGGTTCCCAACTTAGTGAACAGTGCTCAGAAAATTAAGCCTTTATAGTTTTGATACAAGGAGTTCCAGTTTAAACAAGGTGAATATATGCAGGCATACAATGGTAACAGAGTTACGTACTGAAAGCAAGAGATGCGTAAGATGATGACTGACTAATAAACTAGGTGATAATATGACTGAATTCAACTCAAATCCTAGAAACAAGAGACAAGCAAAATTACACTATATCAGAGTAGGGAGTGTTGGTGTTGTCAAAACCAAAGAGATTACTTAATCAAATCAGATATGGAGAAATAATAAAGACATCCAACTACTAGTCAGGACAAGAAAAACACGATGCTAACTGCTTCCCTCTGAACACACACACACACACACACACATGAATCATATTTCAGGCATTCGGGGATACGATTGCTCCCTTGCAAACTTGAGGAGAATTGAGCTTTTGTGACTGTTGACAATTTTCAAGGTGTACCCCGCCCCCCCCCGCAAGGAGTTGGCACATGACATTGGCACTATTGTAATTAGGCGTTTGTTTGTTCCTCTTCTGGAGAGATAGAGGCTTTTCGTTACATGTTCAGAGCAATCAGAGATGTGCGTGCCTTCTTCTTCTTCTTTCATCCTTCAGTCTTTTAAATGTTTTTTTGGGTTGGGTGAAACAGTTTTCTTTCTTACTTTTTATTTTATTTAAATCAATGAGATAATCAATAATAAAAAAGGAGGTTTCCATCATCATCATCAAATCGTGCGTGTTATCTGCATGTTTTTTAAGCAGAAGGTAATTTAATTTTCAAAGGAAAATTTATGGGTCATTGAAAAAAAAGAAAACACACGTAGTGAAGAAGCATAATTTTTTTGAGGGCGTATTGGATTCCCCCCCACTCCCACCCCACCATCCTACTTATATTTCATTGATGATGAATATTTCAGTAAGAAGTGTGTGGTCTAGCTATCTTCATTTAGGGTATACCTTGTTTTGCCTGTTTTGCCCATTTCAGTAGCTATATATATATATATATATATATATATTTTTCCTTCACGTTCCCCAGTGGAACATAGGCTTCAAGCTAGTTGTTTCTGTAGCAGTGTTTATTTTTTATAGGATGGGGTTGCTAGCCACCTCATGCCCAACCTTTCCTCCTTACCAGCATTACTTCTGGCTTAGCGAGGTAAACGAGGAGTGCGTCGTTTTGGGGATCAAACCCGTGCATGGTCGGTGAGCATCCTAACCGCTATGCCACCGACGTCCTACTCTCACATATTCTCACAGTTCAATACTGCATTAGCAGTAGAATGATGTTTAATCCATCGTTTAATACACACAAAAATCACACAGTCCGGTATTAGTTAAAGAATGTAAACTGTCTAGGAATAAACAGCGGCTCGATCATCTGAAAATATATTTTGCCTACCGTGTCTTGCCTTCTGCTGTTACAAACCAGTGAGCTAGTGAGTAACACAACATCCGATCATCAAACTAAGAAGTAAACTTTAAACCACAGACTACACGAAGACAGAGGTGAATAAACTTACGAGATATATTCTCCAAGTATAGTCTTGGTAATCAGTATACACTTAAATCATAGAGGCCGATTTTCGTAAAATGGATTTCAAAAAGAAATTCCAGAGAAATTACCAAACTGCAGACAGCACACATGCACTCCACAGCTACACTAGGCATACAGGATATGAATGGCGAAACCATAGTGGTCAACTGTGCGACCCAATAGACAAACATGAAATGAATCAAGTCAAAATAAAATAATGATTTGATTTTTATTTTTGTTTATTTTTGATTTACAGCTTGATTCCACACTGTATTTTTGGTACAAGTATGGAATTTTCAGCATCTGATATCGGTAGCCCAAATTTTGCAGGCCGACCATAGATATCAGGTGTGCGTCGGCAGGGGATTGAAACTCGGACAATGTGATTGGTCGGCGAGAGTCCTAGGTGTTTAACTCAGCCTTTTTCCTTTGGTGACATCGAATTACTGATATAACTATAAAACTTAGGCACTGTGGTAGAGTATAACTCCACTATGGATAAGATTTTATTTTGATGTCACACAGTGTTACACAGTAATATTAACTGATGACGAGGTTTCGAGGTTCATAATCAAGCGACTCTTACACAACCTTTTCCCTTCATTTGTATACATGAGTAAAAATTGATTAGACGTTTGAATAGAAATCGCTTTAGGATGATATACATTTAGAAATAATAATATGAGCGTTACTGATCAAATACAGTCAGATGGGAAATAAGACGAGTGTTTTTATAGTCATAATCAGGAACTTATTAGAATGTTATAATGTACGTGAATTGAAATAGAATTTTGAGATTATGTATTATCCTCCTCTGATTTGACTGACTGACTGACTGACTGGCGGTAATAATATCTTCCATATTTCTGGTATTTGCATTGAGTCATTTCTGTTGCACATGTGTTGGGTGTAGAGTCAATGAACCAGGCAGGATTCAGTATTCAATCTCTCTTTATCTCTACCTGCATAAATTACTTCTTGGAATATTAACCCTCTCCACGCAGTGCAATTGCTGAGCTTCTTTTTTCTAAATTACTTATCTTCCCGGGGTTAACCATTCTTCCCTTAGCTAAATTCTTATGTTCAGACAATATGACTACCCCCGATCTACTAATTTGACCTATATAGTTGACCTGACTCACAGTCATTGCAGGGTATTTTGTTAATTATATTATTTTGTTTAATTGAGTCCATCGGGTCTTTTAGCCTACTGAGCTTGTCTCTGAGTGAGTTTGTAGGTTTGAATGTCTATAAATGAAGGAAAAAGTTGTGTGAGTAATGAGCAATAATTGGTACTCCAAAAAGACTTCATCAGTTAATATCACTCTGTGTGACTTATCGAAATATAATCTTATCCATAATGGTCATCGAGTTCCACTATTCATGTTTATTTTTATAAATAGTTTCATTTAAAGCAGTTGAAACACATGTAGAATTGTGGTTCATTGGTACGAATGCTCGATTCTCGACCAAGTAAGTAGGTTACGGGTGGCAACAACCGCCCCACCCCACCCCGGCTTACTCCATCACTCATCGAGGATTCGGGAAGCCAGGTAGCATGACTCTAACCCTCTCACAATAGGTGTGTGTGTGTGTGTGTGGCTGACTACCGGATTCTTGTCTTCGTGAATACGCTTAATGTACACATTTGGATACTAGATGCAATATTATACACATATATGGTGATGTCTTCGAATTTACAACATCTTGAAAAATAACTCACTATATATCTTGTTGGTTCATAACACATTTTCATAATGTTTACGGCAGATTTCATGCATATTGGCTTTATTATACAACACCCGGTTTCATTTAGTATTCTAGCATATAGCCGCCTGTCTTCTCTATCACTCGATATAAACTGCTACTTTTCAACTAACCAGTCTCTTTACTTTAAACTCACCGGCACGCACACATACATACATACATACACACGTCTAATTAGCGATTTGATCACACTTGAAAAGGTCAGATTTCAGCCGATTCTGTAGTTATTTAATTGGCTCAGAGATGATATATATTCACATCATGTGCCCACTGCTTACAGCTTACCACTGGTTGCATTGATGATTATTCACCCATAAGTTGTTAGGTTAATTTGATAATTAAGGTGAAAAAAAGAAGACAGGAGAAAGGAGTTTTCAAAAGAAAAGTCATTATCGTTTAATTTGATTTGTAAATTTCCTAAAGAAACGGTTACTGAACAAAGAATATTCTTTCCGATGACTCCTTCATCATCAGGTCATACAATTGTTTATATATATATATATATATATATATATAACCTGAGACCGAGCACTTCGGTCCAATCAATCGACGGGAAAATCAAAAATTCAATTCAATAATTAATATGACCCGTTGCACAAGAGGTGGCTCTCGTGGCCCAAGTGGTCTAGTGGATAACGCTTTGGAGTTCGAAACTATGGGTACTGGGTTCGAGCCTCGGTGGGAACATCATCACTCACTGAGAAATGCAGGTACATCCAGATGACGAGTCCCAAATAGGACGAAATGCGCATCCTGGATTCCACTGCTAGCCACCATCCACCAATTGTATCCTAACTAAATGCCCAGACATCGTCGAAGCATCTGCACAAGAAGCCGACATGTCAACCTGAGACCGAGCACTTCGGTCCAATCAATCGACGGGAAAATAAAAAAAATCCAATTCAATAAATTAGTCTTATTAACAGCGTTAATGTTATTCAGATAACATCGAATCAATAATAACAGTAATATGAACGGATTACACTTCAATCGCATCAACATAACAATACACAGGCTAAATATCACAGACAGACAAATTAGAAAAACTCAGTAATACAGAATTCATGAATTTATAGTCTCCATTGATGGCTGTCCAGGGCAGCAGTATTGGCTAGCTGGTTGGTTGGACTTGCTTCTTCTGCACACAGAGCACCGATTGTTTCAGGCGATAGCCTTTATCGTTTGTAGTGTGTGGTACCCGGAAAACATGATAGAAAAGGACTCCTCAATTATGGTTGGTTGGCTTTCTGGTCTGTTTGGACCACCAGGTGGTCTAATATCGAGTTGTTGATGCTTCTCGTTACACCTTTATATTTATCCTCATCACACATGTAGGTGTGTTGTGAAGCAAGCACGAGAAATCAAGTTCCTAGAGAAACGACCAATATAACTCACCAGCACTAGGAGTTTTTGAACTGATTTGCTTAACTTGTTAGTAATTGATTGCTTCACTGGGGAAACCACTTTTGAATTCCAGTAGTATGTATAATTTTTTTAAATTTTTGATCATAGCTTGATTCCACACTGTATTTTTGGTACAAGTATGGAATTTTCAGCATGTGATATCGGCAGCCCAAATTTTGCAGGCCGACCATAGACATCAGGTGTGCGTCGGCAGGGGATCGAACTGCGGACCATGTACATGGTCGGCGACAGTCCTAACCACTGTGCCAGTTTACGGATAGTGAGTGAATAGTCCTTTTAAAAATTCTTAGTCATATGATTCCTGATGAATTTGTGTGCGTAAGTATTTTCAATCAAGGTATCATGTGCAATCCTTAGTTTATTTTCAGTTACTTCTTCTGAGCACATAGTTAAAACCATGTAGCTGAGGGTGCTTACTAGATTTCTTTTGTACTGGAGAAGAATGAAGCCATGAAAATGCGTATAACATCACCTCGTTCAAACTGGCCATAAAACCGGCAAAGAAGTATCCCTCTCTATCATCTATCGCGTACCAACCAAACTACCTGGTATCGCAAACTCCGAACAGTAGAGGTTATCGCGAATCGCCTGAAACAACCGGTGGTCTGTGTGTACAATAGGCAAATCCAGCCAGCCAGCCACTACTGCTGCCCTGGACGGCCTTCAGTAGAGACTAGAAATTCATGAATTCTGTATTACTATTAGTTTTCCTAATTTTTTGTCTGATATTCAGGTGTATTGTTATGTTGATGCGATTGAACTGTAATCCATTCATATTATAATTATTATTATTGATTCAATGTTATGTGAACAACATTATTGTTGTTAATAGCCCTAATTCTCTGATTATCATGAATGCGTATAACTGTAGAACCTGTTGAAGACAGGCTATCGAAAATGGGAATATTTTTGGTTCAATAATAACTGTTTTGTAAATATAAACTAATTAATTTTGTCAACTGATTTTAAATTAGTGCGTTGAGTGCGTCGGTGGCATAGCCGTTAGAGCGCTCACCGACTATGTACATAGTCCCGGGGTTCGATCCCCGGCGACTGAGGCATTCCCACTCCTTTACCTCACTAAGCCAGAAATAAAAATCCTGGTGAAGAGGAAAGGTTGAATGGGCGTGAGGCTGGCTAGCAGTCCCATCCCGTAAAAATAATCACCACTGTGCTACAGAAACTTCAAGTCCCTAGCTTGAAGCCACTCTATGTTCCACTGGGAACATGGAGGAATATAAAAAAAAATAAACAAAAATAAAAAAAACTGATTTTAAATGTCCACATTTAAACTTTAAGCGGTATATACTAGTTAATAGAGACTTTCGATTCACCTCTATGACAATTTAACAGCTAATTGTTTATCTGTAATCTAAAATATGTTATTGTATCACCTGTTATTACTGTGTTCCCCAGTTTTTGGATCACCTTATTATAGATGTAAAACATCTCAATTGGTGAAAATCACCACTATAACTGAGTGCTAGGTGGTATCGATTAACTACATATTTCAATTTGATCCACTCGTCCGATCACAATATCCAATAAAGTCAGTCCCACAGGAGGTCGGTCATTCGCCGGCCTGAATAGAGCTACTCAGTGGTAATCTGTATGTTTTCAACATAGAACAACTTTGAACCGATGTGCACCAATTCAAGTCGCCACACTCCACTCCCTGTAGCACACAAAGCAAGGGAACAAAGTAGAAGAAATGCAAAATAAAGACAGTAAACAGAGGTTTGAGATAAAGGAATAGTAGTAACGAAGAACGATATAGTTTCATTGGAAATCATAAGTCACAAGGAGTGGATGTATCTGCGCCAGTCATTGAGCACGACGACTTTAAACCATATTTACTGAGTGTCTCCGGCCTTCATTGGTTTTTACCTTTCCAAGGACCCCAACAGGAAGTCTACACCTTCCTACGCGTCTGGCCTAAACTAACTGTAGTGTATTTACTTAAATGACTGATGAAGCCATGTTTTGGTTTGACCGTCGCTGGCAAGCTCTTTTTCAGCTTGACCCTATGTCAACTAATATTACCCGTCATCGAGGAAGGCGATGACCAGGCACACGTAACACATGTCCTAACCATTTCAGTCGATGTAACTTCACAGCCTCGTCGATTGATTTTCCCTTCTTACCTACCTAGCACTCGATTCACGCCTAACCTCAATATTGTTCACCTTATTATATCACACACACACGGGAGATAGAACACAGGTACCTATGATCGAAGACAGCTAGCTGGTCTTTTCCTGTCTTCCACTCTCAATGGCCAGGACTCACAGCCATAAATGTAATATCTCGGACGGACTGCAGCAGGCACCACTGAATAGTGACACGGGTTCCAATCTCAGTAGGATGGATATGGGTTCCTGCATTCAAGGTTTCAGAAACGCCTGTCTTGCTGACTGGTGAGAGGTTCATTTAAAAAAAAATAAAATAATGAACCTCCCTCTTCAATGCATTTGATTATCAGATAATATGTATGCCGACTTCAAACGAGCAAACGGTGTCACAATCTCAGTTAGCTAAGAACCAGATGCAACGAATTGAACTGGATGGATACGAAGTGTAATTAGGAAGACGTCCACTACTATGATATTTAGCGCTAAATAGTATAAAAAATTCAGTGTTAAAAAAAACATCGACAAGAGTAAAGAATCACATGAATTTTCATTAAGTGTTAATAACACGTTGATTAACAATTGAAATAACGTATGCTTCCCTCCATTTAAAGTGATAATTATAACAGTAACGGACATAGAGTGTATTGTTCAGATTCTAAATAACGTGTAGTCAGTCACATGAGATGAAGTGAAACCACACGGATAAAAGAATATTGAAGGCTGACGTAGAGCTTTAGATAAATAAATTATTAAAAAATAAAAGAGTGAGTCCATTCACAGGATGTTTAATATTCATCTATATTACCTAGTTGTCTGAGTTGCATGTGTTAAAAAACGTGAAGAATTAACACCTTTTTTAAAAATAATTACTGCCTATTGAAGCAAGATTGTATTATAGAAGGGGAATTAGGGATTTTTAGACTAAAAAATATATCGCTGACCAATAGCTATGATGGAGAAGATTTGAAGCTCAGGTGGATGATTGTCATGTAGTTGTGTTCTCTAACCTAGCTGGATGATTTATTTGCGAAGCTTTCATTGCCCCAATAGGGGACATCTTCAGCGCATACTGCAATTCGAAGTGAGCTTTAAAATTTCTCCATGAGTTTATTAATCATTTCTCCTGGTGTCCACCTTGAAAGCCGTGACTAGTTGTTTTTGTATGTTTTCACATCCTCTACGCTACTTGTATTGGAACTGATTGTTTCTTTGACCCATTGTTGTGTGTGAGGTTTCTTTCTTATCGGTTGATAAATTTTGCCTATCTCGATGTGTCTATTAATTGATGATTCAATGGAATAGCAGGTTTCAAAAAATTCTCTAGCATTCTTGGTGTTTTCTATGTCCAATATTTGAACGTTGGTTGTTCCAGTCGAATTGATGTCCGTAGTTGTCTGTATGCAGTGAAACGATATGAGGTTTGAGAGATAGCTTATGATCATGGATACGAAGACACAATAATAAGATGACGGTTACTCAGTTATATAAAACAAAAGTACATACTATGCTAATGACCAATCATATATAAATAGATCAAGTAGTCCAACATGGTAGGCGAAGATTGAAGTCAATTGTTTTTGTACACATAGTAAAGGGTGTATGTAATTCATCCAAAGTGCTTCCAACACCTTCAATAACCAACCTTGAATTAGAGTTATGTGATGGAATAATTGTGACACAGTCATCAACAATATTGATTTTGTGATCTGACATGAATAAGTGCTTTGCAGTGGATGATGATGATGAACTTCTATTCCGATTCACCGCACTGGGATTTTCTATATGTTTTAATAACCATTTTTGGACATGTTATTTTCGACGACCACATTGAAACATTCTATTGTTTCTATTATGCTTTTCTTGTACTTTCTTCTCTTGCTTGCTTCGCGTGCTACACGGAATGTGGCGACTTGAACTTCCGCACATTTGTGCAAAGTTCTATGTCGAAAACAGACAGACAACATATACGTGTAACCGCAACTGTAGGTGAACTTTTACATACCATTTGAAGTAGAGTTCACACAATTTCGTCTTATCTTGTGGTTATGTCCGTACACACAGACAATCACAGACATCAATTCGACTGGGACAACTAACGTTTAACTGACATTAGTTAGAGAAACATTAGAAAACCTGCAGGGAGTACTGGACAGCCGTTTCGTCAGCCTAGTTTGGGACTCTTCAGCAGTACGAGCCCACCACCACGGTTCGAACCCAGGACCTTCTGGTTACAAGGCTAGCGAGCTCGTATACCATTAAGCCACTGGAACCCGATCCAATGGCCAGTCCATGAATTCTAACTTCTGCCAATTCACGGCACAGCACGACCCCCAGCCAATGTCTTCGGTGAGTATTTGTCTTCACACCCGACCTGCTGCACCTTACTGGTCACGACTTCTCACTATAAATCCTGTAACCGATCAAATCCCTACAAGCCAACACTTGAATAACGTTCAACTATTAGACAGAGGAAACAACAACAATGCTAGCTAGAGAATATATAGAAGCCTGGTATTCCAGTGAATCATCAATCAATAGACACATCGAGATAGAAAAAAATTTGCCAACAGATAAGAAAGGAATGTCACCCACCAAGGGTCAAAGTACAAGTCAAGGGAACAATTAACACCAATGCCAATACAAGTAGGCTAGAAGGTGTAAAAACACACTAAAACAACCAATTACGCGTTCAAGATTGTCACAAGGAGAGATGACTAATAAACTCGTGGGGAAATCTAAAAGCTCACTTCATCGAGTTGAAGTGTATAAGCTGAAGATGTCACATAGTAGGGCGGTGAAAGCTTCGCAAATTAATCATTTGGCCAGGTCACAGAACACAACTACAAGCAGAAAGATGGTTTCAATCGTGGAGGAGACTTGTGCAATTCGAGTTTAGAAGCCAGGTCTATGGGTACAAAAGGAGATGGCCGTCACTCTGAATCTACCATGGTAATACGTTTTACTTATTATTTTACCTCTCGTTATTTTTATTATTCTTGATTCATTTAAAACTATCCTTTATCAGTAGGATTATCTTAACTCACTTCAACACTATTATTTCTATTATTGTTATTATAACTATTACTTTTGATATTAGTCTGTTTGCAATTCTTGTTATATTCTCTAATGACTAATCGTTTATCTAAGTGATGTAATTGAAGCGTAATGCAATTTATCTTAATTTTGATCTCTCATACTCTCTCTCTCCCCTTATCTATCTGAACATGAACTGGAAAACATTTGCACCTGTCTTTCTGCATGACTAATTCAATGTAGTTTATTTGCTTATCAGTCTTATATCTCCCAATGTATTTCCAATAGTGTGTGTGTTATATATCCGTGGATGTTGAGTAGTATTCAGCTGAGGAAGAGTTCTACGGAAATTTGATCAATTCATTAAATCCTGCTTTATTAACCACTTTTGCTGCTTGTTTTAAATACTTAATTATTACAAGTTGATCACGGATTGATATCAGTCAGAGAACCATTGAAAACCAGAACTGGAGTACTCGACAGCTGCTGTTTCATCCTAGTTTAGGAATCATCGTCAGTAAGCACCCACCGCCGGGACCTACCTTCCAGTTAAAAAGCTAGCAGGCTCATATACCATTCAGCCCCTAGGACTCTATCGATTCAATGGCCAGTCCATGTATTCTTACTACTACTAATTCGTGATTTTGCGTGACTGCCACCAACTAATGTCGTAGGTGGGACATCCGTCGTCACACGTGACATCTGGATGGACCTCAATGGTCACGACTTCTCACTAGAACTCCAGGTGACTCCATCCTATAGGAAGTCACTAGCGAGCATTAAATTAAATTTCTATAGTTTGGTTTGTAAGGGTTAGGTTTGTTATGTTTTTACGAGTTGATCACAGATCGATATCAGTTAGAGAACCATTGAAAAGCGCCACCAGGGAGTACTGGACAGCTGTTGTTTCATCCCACTAGTGTGGGTGCGAACTGCCGATGATTCCGAAGCACTAGGATGAAACATTAGTTGTCCAGTACTCACTGGTGGTGCTTTTCAATGGTTCTCTAACTGATATCAATCTGTGATCAACTCGTGAAAACAAAACTAACCCTTACAAACCAAACTATAAAAAAACTTGGTTATTAAAAAAATGGTTATAGAGAAGAAAAAAATTTCCTTTTCGATGAAGTCATTAACTGGGCTGTAACATTCGTGTGTTTATAGTAGGTGTGTGTGAGGAATTTCCAGAATTATCTCCGGTCAAAGGTTAAATGAATAAAATTATCAAGTGTAATAGACAGGAAGATCGGATACAGAATATGGTAAAATAGATGGGTAGCAGAACGATTCTAGTATAATAAAGACATAATTAGAATATAAATACTGACAAACTTGACTGTTTGTCCAAATTACGGATAAAGGACGTAGTTATAACAAAATAGACAGGGAGTTCTGATATATATATATATATATATATATATATATATATTCATCGGTGGCACGACGGTTAGGACGCTCGCCTACCATGCACGTGGTCCGGGGCTCGATCCCCGGCCGGAGCACTCCTTTACCTCGCTAAGCCAGTAGTGAGACTGGTGAAGAGGAAAGGTTGGGCATGAGGCTAGAAACCCCATCCTGTAAAAATTAATACTGTAACAGAAACCTCAAGCCTCCAGCCTGGAGACCTATGATCCAATGGGAACGTGAAGGAAAGATATATATATATATATTATTTTGTGTGTGTGTGTGTGAGGTTTGTCAAGTAATACAAGAATGATCCAATATAGAAACAAGGTTAATTAGACAGCAACTAAATTAAAATTGAATTAGTAAGTTAGATGACGTAACATAATTAACTGAAAGCCTCCCCCCCCCCCAAAAAAAAACTCCACCACATAAGCATTCAATTCAATGGAGATTCGTGCGTGGAAACACTAAAAAATCAACTGTCACGTTCACTTAAGAAAGCCTTCTTTGCAGCTGAACTACGATTAATCTTCTCCACGAAACCTATGATTCGTATGTGAACGTGAATGATAAGCTACCATTGTTGGCCGGCCTTATCAATGTGTATCTACCAATTTACCTACTCGTATGGAGCCAGGTATGTCGGTAGTACCCACTCACTGGAGCTAGCGATTTTCATTTACAACAAACGACAAAAAATAGAAGGCTCAAATAGATAGATACATAGATATGCTGGTGCCAATGCAACAATAGTAGCGAACTGTGGAAGATAACATTCCCGACTCTAACATCAAATAGAATATTCAAATAGATTTAGCATATTTTATTGCGTTAACGCCTAATTAAACTGTGGGGAAATATGTGAGTTTTAACTAACATATCGTTGGCAAACATTGTCCGTCCTTGATCACACCAACACACTACTTATAAATAATATTAATAAAACACGAATATACATCTGTCTTGTTGATGACTTCATTGAAAAGAAAATTTCAGCCGCCTTCTTCTGCTTCTTCATTTCTGTAACCGCCTTTTTAATAATTCTTACAACCCAGCGATTGGAAGAATAATACTTAATTGCTTGAATTCTCATGTGTTCATAGACACATAAATATATCTATGTAACGATAGTACCCTACCCCTAGAAACTGAAAACAGGACAAAAATGTCCTACGCATTAAAAACAATTATAATTAAAGGGAATTGCTTCTCACTCTCTCTCTCTCTGTGCCTCTCTAATTTTCTATTAAGTAATAATGGATTATGCAAAGATTAAAGGCGAATTTAATCCATAACAACAACAAAAAAAACTACTGCTTAAATGCGATTTACAACAAAGCTTTCATCTTCTAATTATTATTGTAAGGAAATGAATATTTTCGACAAAGTTGAAAACTTTAAGCACCACTAACTAACTACCCCACCACCAATCAGCGAACAATCTTCAACGGATCATTCACATGAAAGAGGGAATTTTGATTGAAGAAAACGTCTACATTTATGAGAGAGAGAGAGAGAGAAAAAGCATAGAAACTCCATAAAACTGTTACATAGGGGATCTTTCTTTAACATGTAACAGAAACATCTATCAGTGGTTGAGCACAGAAGTGTCAATAGACAAAGTTATACCCCAAATATTCTGTATATATATATATATATATATATATATATATATTCATCCGAATAACTATAAATGATCAAGAACTCGAACTTAGGATAAAAGTGCCACTTGAGGACATAATGATGCGAGTGCAGCTATGCCTGACTTCCACAGTATTTCAATTCCAAGAGAAAATATACAAACGAACTGAGGGAGTCATGCCATGGGATCACCAATATCCCCGGTTGTAGAAGACATATTCATGGATAGGTGGGAAAAGATAGCTATTGAATTGGGAAGTCAGGAAGGAGAGCTTCGAATGTTAGATTGCAACGTAAAAGGGAAGGAGGATGGAAAGTTAAACACACTAGTGTTTACAGGAAACCCACGCATTCAAACAGATATTTGGACTTCCAAGCATCCCATCCTATATCAGTAAATATAGGATTGGTGAAATGTTTAAGTGATAGAGCACAAAACTAAGTAGTCCTAGGGAAAATCTAAGACAGGAAGTGAGACATATGAGAGAAGCTTTGAAACTTATTAATTACCTTGGTAAATTAGTCAGAAAGTATGTAGGGAAATGTAAAAATAAAATAAATGATGATAGTAGTGATAGTAATAATGATAATAATAATAATAATAATATTAATGACGACATGCATGTCAAATATGTGCAAGACAACACCAAAAATAAGGACTCAAAATCATATGTAGTAATTCCATACAATCCAGGAACCTCGGAAACCTTACACAGAATTCTTAACAATGCAGGAATAAAAGTGGCCGGCATTCAAACCACCCACAAACTCAATTAGAAACAAGTTTTGTCAGTTAAAGGATCAATCCTATGGAGCCTTTAAAACAAAACAATTCAGTTTATCTAATACCCTGCAGGAATGATTGTCAGGTCAAATACATAGGTCAAACTCGTAGAACAGGGAGAGCCAGACTGGTCGAACAAAAAAATTACCAAAATCTAGATTAGTTGACCCGAATAAGACAAGAAATCTAGAGAATAGTTCAGCTATAGCACTACATCCAGTTACACACAACCATACAATAAGCTGGATGGGATAGGATGATAGTTTTAAAATCTAATCCAATATAACAGGGTGGAGGGAGAGATTGATAGCAAAAGCTTTCTTTATCGAATCAACTGCAAATCAAAACGTGTAATAGGAATGATTCATCACCTGTCCCTAATATTTGGAAACTTCTACTACCCCAACGATGACAAGTAGGAGAGGACAGAGAAAGTTATAAAACTCAGGTTTTAAAGTCGTGTAATTACAATTGATATGATTATGAACAATAAATTTTGTTCGAAACGTCATCCAGTAAATACTAATACTGTTTCACTGACTGTGTAATACATCTAATAAACAAACTAATATGGAATTATAAATGATAGTCTTTTAAGATCGATTTACAACCCTAATCATATGTTTTTAATCTTCCCTGAAATCCTTCCATAGAATTCGTGTGTGTCCCTGTGATGGGATCCACAAAATCACTAGAATGGTTCATTCTGTGATAAGTATATACAAGGGATGACAGACAGTGATAACCTTTCCATTCATAGGTATGTACTATATATCCGTGTTTCACCAGTTGAATGACTTTCTGTTTCGTATTCTCTCCACAAATCTTTTTTGCAGGGAGGTATCATATAAACCGATCACCCAAACATTGTTGCCCGACCGATAGCTGCTACCTTGACGTGGTGGTCGGGCCTGCACATCGCGATGACCCAACAAGCTGCACTAGCTGGAACCAATATTCCTGCAGGTTCTACCATGCCAGGAAGGTTGTTAGGATAGCGATTAGACTAAAAGCTGTTACCGGAATTGTGTAGGAATATTTCTTACACAATGCTGGGGGTCTGAGGGCGAAGTCGTACTGCTGAGGAACAGGGATGTAACAGCAGTAAGATGTTTCCCTCAGATGACCAGAATGTCAGCTATGCTGTCTCTCCACTCCGGAGAGAGAGGATTAGTAAAGGTCGATCCCAAAAGTTGTACATCCCGACTCACTTACCTACGGTGGACCGTAACCGGCGGTAAGTTACTAATACGGAATCAAACCAAAAAGCCAGTTCAGACAGGCTGTGTATCACCAGCCAGCCTCAAACAGCTATCCTCTGGGCTCTGCGATCACGTAACACTAACCCTATCTCTCTGTTTCAGGTACCGGAAGAGTCAATCAACTTTCAACGTTTGGGCAAGTCGGGAAGTAACAACCGCCCACACACTTCCAAAAGCACACGAAGACAAATATTGTTGGCTCGCTAACGAACACCACGGTTGTATTTTTTCTTCAATAAGACAATTTCATCCACATATGTACGAAGACACCTTCTCCGCCTCTCAACGAGGTAATTCTCTCCATTTTCCATGAGGCGATATCTCTGCAGTTGATACTGTTGACATGAGGCTTTCTTTCAGTTTCGGCAGTTGCGACTCTCATAGGCTGTTTTAAAACCCAGTAATTATAAATATATACAAAATCTGGGTTAGGGAGAGATGCGATCTAGTTAAAAACTGTCCCTTTTTTTTCTTTTTTCTCCTTCACTTTCCCAGTGGAACATAGGGCTCCAAGCTATAGGCTTGAAGATTCCGTAGCAGTGATGATTTTTTACAGGATGGGGTTGCTAGCCTCATGTCCAACCTTTCCTCTTCACTAGTCTCACTACTGGCTTAGCGAGGTAAAGGTGTGCGCCGGCCATGCCATGGGATCACCAATATCCCCGGTTGTAGAAGACATATTCATGGATAGGTGGGAAAAGATAGCTATTGAATTGGGAAGTCAGGAAGGAGAGCTTCGAATGTTAGATTGCAACGTAAAAGGGAAGGAGGATGGAAAGTTAAACACACTAGTGTTTACAGGAAACCCACGCATTCAAACAGATATTTGGACTTCCAAGCATCCCATCCTATATCAGTAAATATAGGATTGGTGAAATGTTTAAGTGATAGAGCACAAAACTAAGTAGTCCTAGGGAAAATCTAAGACAGGAAGTGAGACATATGAGAGAAGCTTTGAAACTTATTAATTACCCTGGTAAATTAGTCAGAAAGTATGTAGGGAAATGTAAAAATAAAATAAATGATGATAGTAGTGATAGTAATAATGATAATAATAATAATATTATTATTAATGACGACATGCATGTCAAATATGTGCAAGACAACACCAAAAATAAGGACTCAAAATCATATGTAGTAATTCCATACAATCCAGGAACCTCGGAAACCTTACACAGAATTCTTAACAATGCAGGAATAAAAGTGGCCGGCATTCAAACCACCCACAAACTCAATTAGAAACAAGTTTTGTCAGTTAAAGGATCAATCCTATGGAGCCTTTAAAACAAAACAATTCAGTTTATCTAATACCCTGCAGGAATGATTGTCAGGTCAAATACATAGGTCAAACTCGTAGAACAGGGAGAGCCAGACTGGTCGAACAAAAAAATTACCAAAATCTAGATTAGTTGACCCGAATAAGACAAGAAATCTAGAGAATAGTTCAGCTATAGCACTACATCCAGTTACACACAACCATACAATAAGCTGGATGGGATAGGATGATAGTTTTAAAATCTAATCCAATATAACAGGGTGGAGGGAGAGATTGATAGCAAAAGCTTTCTTTATCGAATCAACTGCAAATCAAAACGTGTAATAGGAATGATTCATCACCTGTCCCTAATATTTGGAAACTTCTACTACCCCAACGATGACAAGTAGGAGAGGACAGAGAAAGTTATAAAACTCAGGTTTTAAAGTCGTGTAATTACAATTGATATGATTATGAACAATAAATTTTGTTCGAAACGTCATCCAGTAAATACTAATACTGTTTCACTGACTGTGTAATACATCTAATAAACAAACTAATATGGAATTATAAATGATAGTCTTTTAAGATCGATTTACAACCCTAATCATATGTTTTTAATCTTCCCTGAAATCCTTCCATAGAATTCGTGTGTGTCCCTGTGATGGGATCCACAAAATCACTAGAATGGTTCATTCTGTGATAAGTATATACAAGGGATGACAGACAGTGATAACCTTTCCATTCATAGGTATGTACTATATATCCGTGTTTCACCAGTTGAATGACTTTCTGTTTCGTATTCTCTCCACAAATCTTTTTTGCAGGGAGGTATCATATAAACCGATCACCCAAACATTGTTGCCCGACCGATAGCTGCTACCTTGACGTGGTGGTCGGGCCTGCACATCGCGATGACCCAACAAGCTGCACTAGCTGGAACCAATATTCCTGCAGGTTCTACCATGCCAGGAAGGTTGTTAGGATAGCGATTAGACTAAAAGCTGTTACCGGAATTGTGTAGGAATATTTCTTACACAATGCTGGGGGTCTGAGGGCGAAGTCGTACTGCTGAGGAACAGGGATGTAACAGCAGTAAGATGTTTCCCTCAGATGACCAGAATGTCAGCTATGCTGTCTCTCCACTCCGGAGAGAGAGGATTAGTAAAGGTCGATCCCAAAAGTTGTACATCCCGACTCACTTACCTACGGTGGACCGTAACCGGCGGTAAGTTACTAATACGGAATCAAACCAAAAAGCCAGTTCAGACAGGCTGTGTATCACCAGCCAGCCTCAAACAGCTATCCTCTGGGCTCTGCGATCACGTAACACTAACCCTATCTCTCTGTTTCAGGTACCGGAAGAGTCAATCAACTTTCAACGTTTGGGCAAGTCGGGAAGTAACAACCGCCCACACACTTCCAAAAGCACACGAAGACAAATATTGTTGGCTCGCTAACGAACACCACGGTTGTATTTTTTCTTCAATAAGACAATTTCATCCACATATGTACGAAGACACCTTCTCCGCCTCTCAACGAGGTAATTCTCTCCATTTTCCATGAGGCGATATCTCTGCAGTTGATACTGTTGACATGAGGCTTTCTTTCAGTTTCGGCAGTTGCGACTCTCATAGGCTGTTTTAAAACCCAGTAATTATAAATATATACAAAATCTGGGTTAGGGAGAGATGCGATCTAGTTAAAAACTGTCCCTTTTTTTTCTTTTTTCTCCTTCACTTTCCCAGTGGAACATAGGGCTCCAAGCTATAGGCTTGAAGATTCCGTAGCAGTGATGATTTTTTACAGGATGGGGTTGCTAGCCTCATGTCCAACCTTTCCTCTTCACTAGTCTCACTACTGGCTTAGCGAGGTAAAGGTGTGCGCCGGCCGGGGCTCGAACCCGGACCATGTGCATGGTCGGCGAGCGTCTTAACCGCTGTGCCACCGACGCACTAAAAAAAACTGTTCCTACGAAATATTAATATCATATCATCAGCTTACCTTCCCTAATACTCACTCGTCTCAAGCAAATTACACAACGATGGATGTATCCATTATCGACCTGCTAAAGCTTTTTAAACTCATGCTACACACCTCTACATGAAGGAATCTTCGCCTTCATAAGCAATCCAAAAAATCCAGGCAATACACTACAAAACCTATTCCTCATTGAAATGCGAGCGTAACTTCGTTAGAGAAGGCGTTTGATACGAATCATACACGTAACAAAACCTCGAATTCACGTGCATGAACTTCATTGGACTATTCCAGCTCATTCGCTGATTGATAGTTAGTTAGCCGTGCCTAAAGTTTTACTTGACCCCAATACACAGAAGAGGACGAGAAAAGCACCCGTAAAGTATATTATAAACTGGAACACAAGACAAAATAAAAGCAAACTGACACTTACTCGGTTATTTTTCACTGCTTCCAGTGTATCCGATGATAAACGGCAAAGAGCTGAGATGAGACTGTGTAAAGCGTTCACATTCAAATGACTATTTCGGCAATGAAAGCCATCAGTGATGGATGAGATAGGAAGCAAAAGGGATTGAAAATGCAAATTGCATTATTGGGTAATTTCATAAAAGGTCAATTAGTGTTTAGTTAAAAAATCATTATTATACAAGATCAATTAGATGAACATATATATTTTGTGTCAATATTACCTAGTAACGTAATAATACTAATAATAGTAGTAAAAATTAGTAAAGATTTTTGCAGAAGACAAAATTATACCATCATTGCTTATTTCGTTGGCTTCTCACTAGCTGATTGGTTACAGCCTAAATAAATATTGCAGCGATAGTGAAGAGAAGAGTGTGTAAGTCACTAACCACAGCCTATTCTGCAGCCAGCTAAGTTGGTTCCTGACTACCGGACAACATGCCCATTGGTGCGGTCAGAAGTCGACATATATCCTTTTCATATCAACAACTTCCAACTGTGTATACCAATTTACGTGTATCTGCAGAAGCAGTTACATTGACAGAACAAAAATAAGAAGCCACGCACATCTCCGATCCTCTCAACATATAACGAAAGCCTACGTCTTCAGAAGAGGAACAAACGTCTACTTAAAAATAGTGCCATTACCAGGCAGAATCTCCTTGATACAGGTAATATGAGGTGGGGTGGACACCATGAAACCCTTTAAAATTACCAACAGTCAAAAAAATCTCAATTCTCCTCAAGTTTGCAGAAGAAATCTCTAGCGAACTCCTGAAACTTGATTCATGTGTGTGTGTGTTCAGAAAAAAGCAGTTAGCATCCGTCATCTTTCTTCACTTGTCTGTTAACTGAATATCTTCACTGTCTTTCTCTTTCATTCGATTACGCAATCCTCGGCTTTAACTCTACATCCCACCGACTTTGCTGCATTGTAATTTTGCTTGTCTCTGGCTTCTATGACTTGAATTGAACTAAGTATATTTTGTTACCCAATTTATTAGTCACTCGTCATCTAAGAACTCACCATCTTTTTAACACCTGAGATACCAGTCAAGATCGATGCCTAGTGTATATCTTCCCTGTTAGATAGTTGGAGGCAATCGGCCACAGGAAGCCTTGCCGGGACCTAGGTTTCGTGCTAGTTGGCACTCACCAGTCAGAAAGGCGTATCTGCTATCTTGAAGGAACTCATGTCCCTTCTGAAATTCGAACTCGCGTCACTCAGTGAGTACTGCAGTCAGAGACGTTACCAATGACCTATTCGGGCTCGCGATTGACCTACTGTAGGACTGTAGTGGATATTTTGATTTGACACTAGTAACTAGTGTGACGTGTCTAGACCTTTCAAGGTTGCAGACACGCCTTGCTGACTGACGAGCGCCAACTAGCACGAAACCTAGGTTCTGTCCAAGGGTTCTTGCCAATCGCCTTCAACTATCTAATATCATCAAATTAATGTGTGCACCGTGATGGCGAGCTACCACCTAGTGGCATATTGGCCACATTGCAAACCTGACTGACTGACTGATAGAATTCAGTCTGCACCAAAGAAAGGACTAGCCAGACACACGTCAAACTAGTTACTAGTGTCCAATGAAAGTATATCTTCCCTATTGAGATTGGTATTCTGTCATAATGCAATATAGGCAAGCTAGATCAACTGCAAGGAAGAAACAGTGCAAATTAAGAGTCAAATCAGAGAAGTACGAAGAGTTGCTGCTGATTACACTTTACAACAAGCAACTGCGGAGGTGTGGAGTATATATTAACCGTAATCAACTGTGAAGCAGGAGGACTTTGCGGAGCCACTTGACGAAAATGTATCCTATGCATTGGTATTCGGATTCGTGTATTCTAGTAACAGCGACGGATATCCTACCAACAAGGTTCATGCTATTCCTCTGAGAAGCAGTTCGGTCATGACATGTGCATACTCACCCTCAGATAATAATGCAGCATGTGTCGGCTTAGACAACATATGTTCTATATATATATATATATATATATATATATATATATATTATATATATATATATATATATGCTACTAAACAGAAGACACGACTGTACGTTCCAAAGATCTATATACCGCAAGCCAACAGGGACGGGACAGTTTATCAACTTCCAGAGCTCTGTCCCACTGATCCAAATGAGAAACCTGGTACGTACATTGTGATCAAGGATTAGAAAAATCTACTCAGAAGACATGGTAGAGATAGAATTATATTTATTACGTGAAACCCTACTAGAGAATGGGTATCCACCAAGATTTATCGACAAAAACATGGAAGAGAAGCCGCCGGTGCCAGACATTGCAACGGTTCCTAAGAAGACTCTCCTCCTCATGAATCTAGAATTCAAAGGTGATATCGCGGAAGAAATTCTCACAAACCGCCTTTCTAAATATCTGAAAGAGACATCGCCAACAGCCACTGTACGTATCACATTTCCTGCAGACAGTTAATCCAGTCTAACGCTAAGGACAAGATACCGCTTTTGACCATTTCAATGTGTATTTATCAATTTACTTGCTCGTGTGGAGCAAAGTATATCTGCCGTCCCGACAGAAAGCTGCTACCTTGACGTGGTGGTCGGGCTTGAACACCGCAATGACCTAATCAAGCTATACTGGCTGAGACTTATGTCTCTTGAGGTTCTACCATGCCAGGCAGGTTGTTTGGATAGCGGTTAAACAAAAAGCAGCTACCCATCCAATACCATGATTCAAACAAATTCACAAAATTTCATGCCGGATCGGCCGTGGCCCGGATTAACAACGACCGCGCTTCCTGCTGCCGTGTCACAGGGCAGGAGTGATAAGTATGCTACTGAGGCACACCAAACAAAAAAGAACAAACAAAAACAGGCCGCGTGTGACCGGCCTCAAGCAGTTGTCCCCTGGGCTCTGCGGTCACGCAACCAACTTCCACGGTGTGGGCAGCCGGGAAGTAACAAACGCCCTCACAATCCGAAATGCACACAAAACCTCTCTAATCCTCACTTATCTTTGTCTTCATCTTCATCTCTATTACCTTGCCTTCCTCCCAATGATGCAACTCCTCTACTTGATGGCTCCTCACTCCCTCTTCACTCTGTGTCCACTAAAAACGACGGAAGCCAAAAAACCACCCCGATAGTCTCCTAAAGCCACGCCACCAATTTCATATAGGAGCATTTAATGTTAGGACACTTTGCCAAATAGGACAACAAGCATCACTAGCTAAGACCCTGGCATCTCGAGCCATTGATGTATGTTGTGTTTCAGAAACACGCATACAAGACCCAAGTGTGGTTATTCACCTAACCCCACCTGGCCAACAGGATGAATCTTCAAAATTCACCTTGAGGGTGTCAGGAGATGCCACAGCTAGTTCACGAGGATTAGCTGGCGTAGGGATAGCTTGAGTACTAGGGCAGAAAAGACATTACTTGACTGGATCCCGGTAGATAGCCGAATGTGTGCTGTCCGTCTGAACGGATCAGTAAGAAGGAGAAAGGACTGCACTACTCGCCGATGCCTTTTCGTAATCTCCGCCTACGCCCCCACTGACTGCAGTTCGGATGAAACGAAGGATGAGTTCTACCAAAAGCTGTCTAGTTTGGTGAGAAAGGCTAAACGCTCAGATATAGTCGTTCTAGCTGGTGACTTTAATGCTCAAGTAGGGAAATTGTGTCAATCTGAGAAGGATGTCGGTGGCACCTATGGAGTTCCGTGCCAGCGAACCGACAACGGTGACCGTCTCCTACAGTTCTGTTCAGATAATCATTTGTTTCTTGTAAGCACTAACTTTAAACACAAGGAGAGACACTGTTTAACCTGGCGACCCCCATCATCAAACCAACGCTGGACACAAATAGACCACATAGCAATAAGCTATCGTTGGCGTGGGTCGGTAGGAGATTGTCGCTCCTTCTGGAACACGTGTGTAGATACCGATCACGCACTGGTCCGGGCTCGTGTGTGCTTACGACTGAACGGACGTAGGAAACAGCTGGCGGTAAAACCATCACGTCCCCAGCTCGATCAGGAAACTAAATCCCTATTTGAGGAAGAACTAGCTAAACGCATATCTGTGTTCGACAGCTGTGCTCACCCTGGAGAAGCCTGGAAGAATATTCAGTCAGCTATAGATACAGCTGTAAAAGCTGTGAATAAGGCAAATCCAAAGGTGAGTAAAAACCACTGGATTTCGACTGCCTCATCCGAACTGATAGATGCTAGAAGACTTATTCCGGCGAGCTCCGAATTCAATGAGGAGCGAAAGCTGCACAAAAGGAAACTTACTAAAAGTCTCCGCAAGGACCGTGAACAGTGGTGGGTGACAAAGGCAAAAGAGATGGAAAAAGCATCGGCGATAGGCAACACTAGGCAACTCTTTAGACTCATCACAGAACGGGGGGAGAAGGAAATCATAAGTGAGACTATTTCTGAGAAAAATGGCTCCTTAATTAGCTCTCAGGATAGACGCCTTGAACGCTGGAAAGAACACTTTGAGGAACAATTTAACTTGCCTACAGCCACACTGAACCTCCCCGCCATCCACCACACCCGAATGGGATATAGACACTGGTCCGCCGTCTGTAGTGAGGTTACAAAAGCTATCAGTAATTTGAAACGAGGCAAAGCGGCAGGACCCGACGGAATTATTCCGGAGGTGTTTAAATATGGGGGTGACATACTAGTTTGTAGATTAACTGAGGTACTAGGCAAAGTCTGGGAATCAGAGACAGTCCATCAGACTGGGGTAAGTCACTTATTATACCGATATTCAAGAAGGGAAACAAGTCCTCGTGTGATAATCATAGGGGGATCAGCCTAACGAACATAGTCTCTAAAATCCTAGGCTCAGTAATCATGCATAGACTAAGCAGAACTCGGGAGGAACAGACAAGGGAAAATCAAGCAGGCTTTAGACCAGGTAGAGGGTGCATAGATCATATCTTCACTCTTCGACAGATTCTAGAACATAGACACACTTTTCGGCGTCCAACAATTGTCATATTTCTTGACTTGAAGGCGGCCTTCGACTCCGTGGATCGAAAGGTACTATGGCAATGTCTGACTGTGAAGGGAGTGCCAAGAAAGTACATTGCACTAATCAAGGCACTCTATTCAAACTCACGTAGTCGTGTAAGGGCTTATGGGGAATTGTCATCTGAATTGATAACAACAAGGGGGGGGCGACAGGGATGTCCACTTTCCCCATTTCTGCTTAACTTCATCATAGATATTGACATGTATCCACATATATATATATTTATGTGTGTGTGTGTGTGTTGGTCTCTCTTTCTGTTTGCTCGCTTAGTCTGTGACCATTTCACTTGTATGAACCTGTCTCCTTTAACAATGTATACTCCATTTATATTATATATAATATGAGTGTTTGTTGACAGTCCGTTGCTTGGTGACATATATCCATATATGGTGGTTGTTGACATGTCTGCTATATTTCGCTACGTATATATGGACCGATGCTTCATTATAATTAGCCATTCATGTTAAGACTGTCTAATGATTGTTCACACCTTTGTCTGAACATTCATATATATTTCGCTCTCACAATTTGTGTGACTTACACCTACTTTTCTTACTTTGGTGTGATACCACTTATTGCTTCTCCTTGTGTTTGGAAAATAGAAGTATCATCGCAAACCTAGTGGTCTTCTGATTTCCGCCTTCTTGCGTCAGGACTATTAAATTCTCGACCAGTATATAACAATAATTTAGCGAGGAGTACATAACAGATATGCTGATGGAAGTATCCTTAACTGAACGTCACGACTTAGGAATCGACTTGTTACCAGGGAATAGTCTTATGGACCTAGAATATGCAGATGACATAGTCCTGTTAGGGGAGGATGCTGAAAAAATCCCACAGAGTCTTCTGAACACCTTGAGCAGTAATCTTCGTATGCTTGGCATGCGATTCGCCCCTGCAAAATGTAAGATGCTGATACAGGACTGGACCACGTCAATCCCTTACTTAGTGATAGGGAGTGAAGTGATAGAACATGTTGACCACTTCACCTATTCAGGAAGTTGTATTAGCACCAACGGACTGATTGGCGATGAAATCTCAGCAAGGATCCAAAAAGCTCGAGGTGCTTTCGCTGACTTACACCATCTCTGGCGTAGGCGTGACATCCGGCTATCAACCAAGGGACGTGTGTACTGCTCACCAGTTCGCTCCGTCCTTGTCTATGGCTCTGAAACATGGCCAATACACGTTGAAGACATGAAAAGGTTGACTGCTTTCGATCATAGATGTCTGCGATCTCTGTCTCACGTTAGGTGGTTTAACAAGGTAAGTAATGTTGACGTTAGGCGTAGAGTGTTGGGCAAACAGGGAAATTAATCGACGCGGCAATAAAGTTACATAGACTCAGATGGCTAGGTGACGTGGTGCGCATGCCTAACCATCGCCTCCCCCGACGACGGGCATTACTAGCTGATATAGGTGCAGGTTGGAAAAGAGTAAGTGGTGGCCAAACAAAAACATGGCCTCATCAATCCATGAAATCCTTGACAGTTAAACTGAGTCAGGTAGGTAGGGAGATGCAATGTTAGCGGATATAGGGTCAGGCTGGAAAAAAGCTAGCGGCGGTCAAACAAAAACTTGGCACCAGTCAATAAAATCCACAACAGTTGGTCTAAGCCACGTAGGAAGGTGTAGACTTCCAGGCTGGGGTCCTCGGGACGGTAAAAATCTATGGTTGGAAACAATTGGTGACATGGCTAAAAATCGTTCTCAGTGGCGCAGATGCATCCACTCCCTGTGACTTATGATCTTCAATGAAACTGTTTTGTTCTTCGTTATCACTCTCCCTTTGTCTCACACCTCTGCTCACTGTTTCTATTATGCTTTTCTTGTACTTTCTTCTCTTGCTTCGCGTGCTACACGGAATGTGGCGACTTGAACTTCCGCACATTTGTGCAAAGTTCTATGTCGAAAACAGACAGACAGACAGGGAGATGCACACTCCCGGGTTGGGGCCCTCGGGACTGACTCTAGGAATCAATGGCTGGAGACAATAGGCGAAATGGCTCAAAATCGTTATCAATGGCCAGCGCAGATGTATTCAGTCTCTGTAATCTTTCATATTCCTTTCTACCATTACCCGTTCTGTTTCACTCTTATACTTGTGAAACTCTATTGATTCTCTTCACTCATCTTCTTGTCTACCTTTGTGTGTGTGCTATTTGGAACGTGGCAACTCGAACTGGTGCACTTCGGTGCCACATTCTATGTTGAATCCAGACAGACAGACATATCTGCCGTACGCAACTTCAAGTCTACAATCGTATTCTGGAACAATTTCCAGCTTGTTTAGCCAGCCAGAGGAGAAAAGAAGAATAGCTCCAGCTCTATCCTCGAACACCTTGTCATCCCCGGACATTGAGCACCCCTACATGAATGCTTCATATTGTGACACAGAGTCTCTCAATATCGTCCAAAGGGAATTCGGATACGCCATCTGTACATAGCTGAAGTATCAGCCATTTGAGATCTCGAACCGAACCTCTGCATTCAAAAGAAAAACATACATTCCCTCACCCTACCATGGCCAGAGTAAAGTTCGTACCACAATTTTGCTTATTTCTTTTATTATGTAAGTTCGCTATTAATATTATAATTATTGTTAATAATACTTTTATTATCATTATTATTCTCACCATACACATTTTGTTACCAGTCTATTACTGTTTATTGATAACAAGGCTTCTCATACAGATATTCTTAGTTTGGTTTGTAAGGGTTAGTCATGTTTCTACGAGTTGATCACGGATTGATGTCAGTTAGGGAACCATTGAAACCATTGCTAAATCACGAATTGGTAGAAGTTAGATTTCATGGACTGGCCATTGAATCGGGTCCCAGTGGCTGAATGGCATACGAGCTTGACTTGTAACCGGAAGGCCCTGGGTTCGAATCCCAGTGGGTGCGTACTGGCGATGATTCCCATGAAAACTAGGACGCAACGACTATCCAGTTGTTTCTGATGGGTTTTCAATGGTTCTCTAACTAATATCAATCCGTGATCAACTCGTAAAAACATACAGATTTTATATAAACACACTTTACCGCCTTTCCACTAGTTCCTGTCCATTCTACACGAGCTTAATGATTAGTCATTATCTCACACTTATTACGTCACGCCAACTTCTGTCTCTTTTCTAACTTACAATTTGTCATCCCTTCTAGGTTACACCTTACATTAGGCAATAAATATTTTTCAAGGACAAATTTAACCAGTATCTGATTGGTCTACACATTTCTTTGTTAATATAATTACGATTATACAGCAGAGTGGGAAATGAATCGTCGAAAGGAAAATTTCTTCCGCTGTTTGTGCCATTTTCATATATATATATATATATATATATATATATATATATATATATATATATATATATCACCTGTCTATCTCAACTTCATCGATATCGAAAAGGCCTTCGACAGCGTCGACCGAGAAGTACCACTGACAATTATACATCTCATCCAACAGTTGTACGACAATGCTGCATGCCACGTAATCCGCAACGAGAAACTTACAGAATCCTTCGAAGTGAAGACGGGAGTAAGGCAAGGGGCTGTCTACTATCGCCAATGATTTTCTTGATTGAGGGCAGTAGATTGGATAATGCGATAGACAGCGGGCCGAGCAACGCGGGAAACAGGCATAAAATGGACCCACACAAGAAACTTGGAGGATCTCATCTTCGCCGATGATATGTTTCCGTCCGATTTCCCACAAACTGGGAGATATGCAAGTGAAAAGCAACAAGTTGTCGACAGAAGAAGCATCAAAGATAGGACTTCAAGTGAACATAGAGAAAACAGAGAACAAAGCCAGAATTGAGAAAGCAAGACAAGCTTTCACTACACTCAAGTCTATGTAGAGGTCAACAGCACTCACCATCAAAAATTAGATCCAGATTTTCAACTTCAATGTGAAGCCAGTCAGTGCTACTTACCATATGAATCAGAGACTTGGTGCGTCATAAAGAGCACCTTAAACAAACTACACACCTTCATCAACAGCTGTCTTCGCTCAATACCACTCAAGATCAGATAGTCGGCCAGAAAAGATAATCAACAGGGATCTCTGACAATATACGAACCAACACAGGAGGAACCGATTGTCCAACAAATAAGCAGGAAGAAATGGAGGTGCATTGCATTGGCCATACTCTGAGGAAACAAACCATCAAGTGACATCACTAGACAAGTCATTGCTCGAGTGGAACACGAAAGGCAATCGGGGAGGTGGTCGTCAGTGTGAGTGTGACTTTGAGGATGTCATGTGAAGAGGAGATCGAAGTATGCGGGCAGTCTTGGAGCCAGGTGGAAACTTTAACAGGGAACCTAACGCAATGAAGACGTGTGTGGCTGAAAATCCCAAGGCTCTTTTAGGAATTAAAGGAAATTATATGCATATATATATACTTACCTTGATTGAATAAAAATTTGTGTCATCATTGACGATAACAAGGTTAATTCAGATGATATGGATGCATGAGTCGATACTGAAGTTTGCTGTCCATGTCCCCCACCACCACCAGAGCTAGTTGTTGTTGTTAGCGGTGTCTGCTTCTCATTGATTGTATTAGTTAAATTAACAACGCTTCCTGATGGTGTACCACCACCACCACTTGTTCCAGATTCATGATGGACTGCTTTAAAAAATAACTTGGCTGACGGTTCAATTTTCAAGCTCAACATCCAAACTAAATGCTATGTTTCGTGATTACACCGGAGACAAAGAAAAAGAGAGAGAGAGATGTTAGTTGATCAGGGAAAACAAGTCTCACTTGAACACACACACACACACAACCATTTTATCTAGAGACCCTAATGAGAAAATACATTTCCGCTATTTTGTTTATATTCTTGTACATTGATAATTTCTGGTGAAATCAAACCAGCAGATATTTAGAGAAAAAAATTTTTTTGACTGATTAAAATTACCCATTAAAATTTTCAAAAGAATGGATAGTGAACAAAGAATATTCTTTTCGATAACACCTTCAGCATCAGGCTCTGCAGTTATACATATATACACATTATAGTAAATGAATGAATGAATTAGTGTTATGAACAACATTAATGTCGCTGTTTAAATAACATCGAATCAATCAATAATACTGATAGATTACAGCTCAATAGCATCAACATAACAATACACACTGAATGTCATAAAAATTAGAAAGGATAATATTACAAATTCGTGAATTTATAGTCTCTACTGAAGGCCAGTCAGGGCAGTGGGTAGGGGCTGGACATGCTTCTTCTGAACACAGAGCACTGGTTGTTTGAAGCGAATTGCAATAGCCTTTGCTGTTTGGTGCCTGTGGTGCTTCGACTTTTTTTTCGCAATTTATCAGGTACTCGGTAGATGATGATAGAGAAGGATTCTTGTACACTCATTATCTACGTTCAGTATCTATTCTTTTGAAAATTTTCTTCTCATGATAAAGGCTATCTGCAAAAAAAGTTATTACAGTCTTGAATGTAAATTCAAGAACACAATATTCAACGAAGAGACTATTTTCACAACCAGGAATTTACTAACAAGCTAACCGCAAAATCGTATTTATACATATATACGTGCTGTTTTCAAAGAAATTATATCCCGTGAGGGAATTGAATCGAAGGTGTGAATACATGAAATAATAATAGTGGTATGAAATGCAGTTAAAATAAAAATATTTGTGATTATAATCATAGTTTAATATCAACGATGGGTAAAACGATTAATGTCATATATAAGAATAATACATAAGGTATATAGATGTTGGAAAGCGGTGTATAATTATAGGATTAACAAGCTGATATAAAATGTTAAATAATATGGTGTAAACTTTGATAACATAGAATTCAATACTATAAAAATTAATAATTTTGGATTTAAAATGACAGGTGGGTTAACTGGAAAAGATTCAGACTGAGAATAGTAATAATAATAATGATGATAATAATAATAATAATCGTAGTAATACGGGAAAGGTATATAGAATAACTAAATCAATAAAATAAATAAATGTCTATCCCTTTACGGCCAAGGCAGAACTAGGGATTGTACACACTTCTTTTGTACACAAAGGTCTGGCTTAAAGTCATGAATTGTCAAGGCTTCAGCTGTCCCACTGAGGATTCCATTCGAGCAATGGCCTGCATTGCGCGGGATATCATTCAACGGTATCCTAGACGTATGCTCGACCAACCCATCTCCATTACACCCCCCACCCCACCCCAACATATTTGTTGGCTTGGTTTGTTGCCAGTCAGAGTTACTTGTTGCTAATTCTTTCTGGCTAGTCAGCCAGCTGTCACCAAGGAGCAAGAGAAGTGGGCAGCTATTCATAAAATTCTGTAACAAAAGTCTTATATTCCACTCCAAATCACAAGGAATACATAATAATAATAATAAGCCTTAATCGTAAACACCCGTCACTTTGTCTTTTCATACATTTATTCCCCTTAATGAATTTGAACAAGGCAAGAACTATAGCTTTTGTAGAATAAAGTGATACCATCGTTTGTTTACTTCGTTGCCTTCTCGTCAGCTGCTTACAGGCCAAAGACATTATGAAATGTATACAGTGGAAACTTTTCAGCATTTCGCACTCAGAAGAAAGAGGGGTGAAAGTATCCAGTTGCCAAGCAGGGCAAAGGAAGACTGATTGGTAACTACTTCTTTCTAAACGCACAAATCAGGTTTCAGGCGATTGATGGAAATGGCTTCAGCAAACTTGAGGAGAATTGAGCTCTTCTGAACGACTTTTCGACGTCCACCCATGACCCGTGTCAAGGAGATGTCTAGCGATGGCACTCTTTAAAGCATTTGTATCCTTTAAACATAAGCTTTTTGGTACATGTTCAGAAAATCGTTGATATGCCCTTCTTCTTTCTGTTCTTCCAATCTAACTGCTCCTGCATACACATGTAAATTTGTATATACAGTTGGAGTTGTTAACATGAGAAGGATGGATATCTGTCGATTTTTGATTGAACCAGAGACGAGCAAGTTGTTCGATAGACGGGAACGAGCTTAGCTGCAGGATAAGCTCTGGCTAGTTAGTCATGTACTCAGCCTTCTGTTGACCATTTCTGCAATGTTTTCACCTATATAATCAAGCTGAGAGTAGATTGGCTTTCTACTCACTGTGATTTATTTTACATTTTTGTGACTTCAGATCTTCCATACTTGTTGATGAACCTTTGAGGGTCCCCAATGCTCTCTTCAATATCTCTTCAAGAAACTCAAATTCTTCGTCTAATCTCTCTGCTGAGCATATTCTCCACTCTCTATAGTACAGAGTCTTGACTAGTCCGCGTTTAGAGCTATTCGAACAAATGTTTTAAAAATGTAAGGAAATTTTCCTTTCCATGTAGGCTTTCGATAAGTTGCCTTCTGACTGAAGACTACCGTCTTCTACTAGGGGTATTGCATGGCAATGTCAAGGAAGTGGAACTTTCCATCACTTTCATATTCTGTCTTTTCCTATATACACAATGTGAAGCGCTTCCCTTCAAAAATTAGCAAAATACGCATTAAAATAAGTTTTTTTCCAATCAAATATGATTAATCTTCAACAATAATTATACTATTAGATAAGATAAGATAAGAAGACAAAAAAAAAGAAAATTAACTGGAAATAAATCAAAAAATTAATGAGCACTCATAAAAGATAAGGGCTACACATTGATAAAAAAATAGATGAAAACGCTTTCTACACGAATAGTCATTACAAAAAATAAAGATGAGAAATAAAGAATACGGAATATTAAACGTTTTACAACAAATCGAAATAACGATGATGGTGATAATAATAACGATAAAAACAAGAATTAACAAAACACAAAAGCTTTGGTGATAAAAAATAGCACGTCATAACAAGAAAATAAGCACCGAAAGAGGAGATACTCCCATTGAAAGGAAATATAAGGCTGAATGGTTAAAAAGATTTCAAACTCAAAGTTACTCTTCCTAAATGACTGAATGGCAGGACTGGACTACACTGACTCCTAGTTTAGAAATAGGGAGTGAAATGGTAGAACACGTTGACGGCTTCACTTATTCGGGATGTGCCATCAGCCAGTGTCAACGGGTTGCCTCCAAAGCCTCAGGATGGTCGGGGGTGGGTTCCTTGCGCTGCGGGTTGGCCACCCCTCCGTACACCTCTTGAAATGCTCCCATATGACCGGGCGTCTTACATAGCCTCTCCTGAGGAAGTCCTACTCACTGCCTTCACGTGGCGGAGGTGTTTCTCACCAAAGTGAGAGGGCGAAAGCGGATGCCCGGCGCTCTCCACCGGGTTGACTGTCCATTGGATGACGGTCTAGAGGAGATGGCTAAACCCTGATTCCAAACCTCCAACGACTGGTGTATGAAGCTCACTGGAGCTCACCGGCAGACGTATGGACAAAGGGCTTGTTGGATGTCCTGGATGTCTGGCCCCATTCAAAAAGGCGTATGAACCGAACTCCGGTCACCGGCTGCCAATGGATAGTGGACTCCTTACTCCACCCCTACTGCCTTGTAGGTCACACTTGGCTGTGTAAAGGCTAGAGCTGCACTCTCAAAGAAAAGGCCGAGCGATTCTGGGGACATCACTCGTACCAAATTCCCATGAAACTTCATGAACTCTCTTACAAATTGCCGCGCCTGGGCAGCGATGATTCGAGACGTTCATGAAGCCGGCTCATCCTCCCGTAGGAGATAGCCGAAGTAAAGTAAAAAAGTAAGTAAGGTTGATCTCTGACAAAATCTCAGCATGTATACAGAGGACTAGTTTCGCATATGCCAGTTTACGTCGTCTCTGGCGTACACGTGATATCCGGCTGGCTATCGACCATGAGGCGGGTGTACTGCGCATCAGTCAGCTCCGTCCTCTTTTATGACTGTGAGCGAGACCTGGCCATTGAGAGTGGAAGATAGGAAAAGACCAGCTAGCTGTCTTCGATCATAGGTGTCTGCGTTTTATCTCCCGTGTGTGTGAAGTGGTATACTAAGGTGAGCAATATTGAGATTGAGCGTGAATCGAGTGCCTGGTAGGTAAGGAGGGGAAATCAATCAACGAGGCTGTGAAATTACATCGACTGAGATGGTGAAGACATGTGTTACGTACACATTCCTAGTCATCGCCTTCCTCGACAATGGGCAATGTTAGCTGACTCACATAGGATTAGGTTGGAAAAGAGCCAGTGGTGGTCAAACCAAAACATGGCCTCATCAGTCAATGAATTCCACAACGGTTAGTTTAAGCCAGCGATGTAGGAAGGTGTAGACTTCTTAACTGGTTGAGGTCCTCGGGACAGTTGAAACCATTAGCTGGCGACATTTGGTGATATGGCTCAAAATCGTCGTTGTCAATGACTAGCGCAGATGCATTCACTCCTTGTGACTTATGATTTCAAATGAAACTATATTGTTTTTCGGTATTACGATTCCTTTGTCTCACACCTCTATTCACTGTCTCTATTATGCATTTCTTCTACTTTCTTCTCTTGCTTTGTGTGCTACAAGAAGGGAGTGTGGCGACTTGAACTGGTGTACATCAGTGCAAAGTTCTATGTCGAAAACAGACAGACTGACTGACTGACTGAATGGCTGAATTATATGCAAAAGGGATCATAATTGGATAAGATTTACTGCGGGATAATTGAAAGGTGATACATCGTAGCATAAATTCTTAGAAACCGTCTTTCTAAATGTTTGAAGAACACTTTTCAAACAGCATAGTCCAGAAGACAGTTAATGCAGTCAGTCTAACGCTAAAGGATAAGATACCGCTTTTGGACACCTCAATTTGTCCGTATGGAGCAAAGTATATCGGTCGTACGCAACGTCAACTTCACAAATGTATTCTGGAACACTGTCCAGACTGGTTAGCTAGCTAGCTAGCTAGCCAGAGCAGAAGAGAGGAATACTAGCAGCTCCATCCCATCCTTGAACACCTTGTCAACACTATGGACATCCAGCGCCCCCATTTGAATGCTTCACAATGCTACACAGAGTTCCTCAATATCGTAAGAAAGGACTTTGCATACATCATCAGTACATAGGTGAATCATTGGTTATTCGGGGGGATGTGAAATCAGACCTCTGCAGTCAACAGAACTACACATATTCACTCGTCCTACCGTGGTGACAGCAACATTCTCCCTACACACCACCTGGAAGCTCGTGATTGGTTCTTTTGCTGCGTTTTATATAACCGAGAAACCGTCATCTTATTATTGTGTCTTTGTATCCATGATCATAAGCTAGCCGTCAAAAGACATGACATCCACAACCTCATATCGCTTCAATGCATACAGACAACTACGGACATCAATTCGACTGGGACAACCAACGTTCAAATATTAGACATAGAAAACACCAAGAATGCTAGAGAATTTTTTGAGACCTGCTATTCCAGTGAATCATCAATCAATAGACACATCGAGATAGAAAAAAATTTACCAACAGATAAGAAAGGAACCTCACACACAAAGGTTCATAGTTGAAGTCAAGGAAACAATCAACACCAATATCAATACAAGTAGGCTATAAGGTATGAAAACACACAAAAACAACCAATCACGAGGTTCCAGGTGGTCACCAGGAGAAATGACTGGTGAACTCGTGGAGAAATCATCACATTGAGCTATGCGCTGAAGATGTTGCGTATCAAGGTAGGGAAATGAAAGCTTTGCAAATAAATCATCCAGCGCTAGCCCAGCGAACACAACTACATCAAAATCCTGCACCTGAGCTACAAATCTCCATCAGATCTATATGACGACTTACATTATGTTATGCATTTTTGAGGACAATTTTCTTTTACCAAAATCTGATTGGTCATCTATCTTATGGATTCTTTGTTAAGTATAATTAAGATTGTACAGCAGTTTATGAAAATGAATCGTCCAGTAGAAAATCTTCTTCACTGTTCACGTTTTTTTTCTCTCTTAGGACTGAAATTAACTGACGGCATATCTTAATTGTGTTGAATACATATCAACTTAATGTCAGTAAAAAGTCTGAGCATTGTGGACTAGATCAAATAAAGGCATAATTATATATTTCAATGGTTTACGCACAATGATAAGTTATGGTTATTGACATCAGGTTGAAAATACTCCAGGTTGCTGACAGTTTTGCTGCTGAATCACCCTTGTTTCATGTATCCGGTATGACTTTAATGAACAATATAGATTCTGTTACTAGTAGTCTCTCTTTCCATTTGTCCATATTAATTTTCACAATACACAAACATTGTTCCAGTCGATATTGTGGTTTTCGCCCCATGATGCATGTGGAGCTATAGATGAATTTTTGTCTTAATTTTTGTTAGCTAGTCTTTCTGTTGGCTGACCTTTAAGTTGGGCGTTTATGTTCATTCACTTTTATTTTGAGTGATCTGATCGTTTAACCTACATATTTAGTCGAACACTCTGCAGGAGATATCTGTTTGTAAATTAAATTACTGCTTTTATCCATCATTTTTATTGAATCTTTTAGTTGATTTAACTTAATTAACTTTAATTAGATTCATCGGTTTAAACGTTGTGCGAATCCCAAAATATTTTTGAGGTTGCTTCGAATTGGCGGGCTTCTGATGTATCGATTTTGTATGGTATTGTGACTGTTTTCTTTTTGCATTCTTCCATCTTGTCGTTCTCCGGTTTTCCCCTCTTTTTCGTATTATCATCTTATATAAATTCTTTAGGGTATTTGTTTTCGGGTAGCATTTTGAATAGGACGTTTATTTCTTTACCCTGGTCCTCTGGCGTTGTTGTAAGTCTACGTATTCTTTCTTCAAGACCTTGTAATAATCCTCGTTTTACCGTGATTGGATGAGCTGAGTGATGATGATCAAGGGATCTTCCAGAGTGTGTGGTTTTTCTATATATCGCCGTTTTTATGCTACCTACCATCTATTACTCTTTGTATTTTTCAGCCTAGGTAGCATAGGCATTTCCTCAGAGTTTCATTCTCTATTTCCATAGTGAATTTTATTGAGTCGACATGGTTATTTATGCGTTTGAGAAGAGTTTCTCAATATCGTTTATTTTTCAATATTACTAACGTGTCGTCTACATATCTCCACCGACATTTTAATGATGACTTGAACGGTTTAAATGCATTCATTCCCTTCCCAAAAGACCATGAATATGTCCGCTATATTATTACCAATAACAAAACTTATCATTGTGTGTAAACTATTGAAATATAATTATACTTCATTTGACAAATCAACTTGTTTCAACTAGGTGCTTCATTTTTCGTCTATTGTGAAGTTATTAGCTATTGATCACCTATAGGGAGCACACAAAAGATGTTTCATTCACTCTATCTTGGAACTCCTCATCAGTGTGCATTCATAATCTCACCACAAGGTAACGTCTCTGACTGCAGCACTAAGTGACGCAGGTTCGAATCTCAGAAGGGACATGAGTTCCTTCAAGGTTTCAGATACGCATTGCTGACTGGTGAGTGCCAACGTAGCACGAAACCTAAGTCTAGGCAAGACTTCCTGTGGCCGATTGCCTCCAACTATCTCATATCATCAAATCAATGTGCACCGTGATGTCCAGCTACCTAGAATGGTGGCCACATTGCAAACTTGACTGATAAAATTCAGTCTGCCCCAAAAGAAAGGACTAGAAACGTCACACTAGTTACTAGTGTCCAATCAAAATCCCACCATTTATTTAATTGTCCCAATACTGTCGCAAGTGACATAACCGTTGTTAAATGAAACGGTAATTCATACATTTGGTTCCCTTGATAAATTTCGATAAAGAAAGGAAGACGAAATTTGCAGTATAAAATGATATCATTCTATTTCACAGGTTCTCCTCATCAGCTGAAAGAAAAAAGTCTTTATCTGTCTACCATACAAAGGAGATGCAGTGTCACAAAAGATTCACAAAAGACTGAAAGGTACAGAAGCTTCCCAGCAGCAAAACTCATAACAGTATACAGCACCACTCCTTCTTTAATCCACTCAAAACTGGATAAATACCCTGCTGATGTCACCTCTAACTGCGTTTATGAATTCACGTGCACTTGCAGGAGCAAGTACATTGGAAAGACAGAAAGAAGGGCTTCTATCCGGTTTTCTGAACATATTCCCAAAACCCTGTGCCTGAAAGGAAGCAGATATTCCCAGAGTGCAATTACCAGACACATTATTGATACCGGACATCTCGTAGAGATTTCTAAGTCCTTCAAAATATTAAATAGACAAAGGACAGCAAATTTACTACGATTTGCCGAAGCAATCGCAATCAAAAGACTTAAACCAAACTAATGCATACAGAAAGAGAGTGTGATTAACCTCTCAGTCCCTTGGTAACAGAATTTTGATTTTGATTAGTCATCCAATTCAGTGATCTCAACTCACTGAACAAATCTTAATCTCATAAACTGTAACCACTTTTGTTTCTTGAGTTGCTATGTGAACAAGCTACAAGCTAACACTGTTCTGTCAATCAATTTTTTTCTGTTTTCTCTCTTACCCCTCCCCCTCTTTTCAACTTTAAAAGCGTATAAATTGATGATGAAAGCTTAAACTAAAAACATTGTAATGCTTTCATTTAGATGCATCAATTTTATAGTATCTCTTTTCTACCACCACTCGAACATTAAAGTAGTCTGCAACTGATGAGAACCTGTGAAATAGAATGATATCATTTTATACTGCAAATTTCGTCTTCCTTTCTTTATCGTAACGGTAATTATACGGGGAAATGACTAAATTTAGCTGATGCTTTGGATGTGAAACTGGGTCATTTCAAAAAACACACCTCACGATGCAGTCTTTCTGTGTCTATTAAAAAGGACTTTGGAACTCGACAGAAATTTCACAATAAACAATTATACTACTAGAAAGTAGTAGGATGATATAGATTGAAGAAAAAGCTGAACACATGAAAAAATAATTGCTTTTCAACACTGTATTTTCTTACAAAGTTACACACTTACGCCCAATTTAATATAGCCTCAGAGGTGCGCCACTTAGAGAAATAATATATTACGATTTAGTTTATTTGGATCAAATATAGAGAGACTTGAGTGTATTCTCAACATTATCACTAAAACCAAATAATACAATCTATTAAATTACACATTATGACCAAAGATATTCCTAATTGTGGTGGACTGGTTTAGGCGTCAGAGGGTGAGTGGGGAACATGAAGACAGGGATATCCTGGACCAACGTGAAGAACCCAAAAGAGATCTGGATTTCGCGCGTGGATGATTTATGTTTGATGTCACTGTCACAAAATCGAAGACTTACAAGCGAAAACTAACACACTGGTCGAAGAAGCAGCCGGCGAAGACAGGACTCCAGGTGAACATTGACAAGACGGAGGTTATGAAAATAACCAGTCAACAACAACAACAGCAACATCCAGCGCCAATCACCATCAACAGGAGGGATTTGAAAGAGGTTACTTCATTCACTCATCTATAGGGCGGAACGGAAGAGGATGTGAAATCGAGCGAGAATCGGGAAGGCGAGCGAGAAACACATTCATCAACCAACTGAAACCAATCTGGAAACCTTCGTCACTCAGCATCAACAACAAAATTCAGTCGGATTTTCAATACAAACAACGTCAAGTCAGTTAGTTCTTCTATACGGATCAGAACCTTGGCGGGTCGGTCACAAGGAATATTTCCAACAGCCGATTGCAGACGTTACCTTTATCAACAACTGTCTTTGCTGTGTACTGAACATCAATCAGATGGCCGGGCCGGAAAGAATCACCAACAAGGGAAACTATGGGAACAAACAAACAAAACAAGAACCAATGGAACCAACAAATATGCAGGAGAAAGTGGAGATGGATTGGACACTCGCTGAGGAGGCCGCTGGGTGACATCGCGCGTGCGTCAGGCCAGTGATCGAGTGGAGCCCGAAAGGGAAGCGGCCAGTGGGACGTCGGACCGAGGGTGACATGGAGGAGATCGTGTGAAGAGGAGTTGAAACGGTATGAACTAACAGGTGGATGCAGGTGAAAAGTACAGCAGAAGACAGAAGTGGCAAGTGGAGACGTGCAGTTGAAGCCCTATGTTCCACAAGGAACCCAAGGGAACAATAATAATGATAATAATAATAATAAATAGAGATTTGGGTGTATTCTGGACATTATCATTAAAACCAAATAATACAATCTTCAAAATTATACACAGATATATAAATATAAACGAAGCATATGACCTACCTGCATTGTAACCAAAATTATACCCCATGATGACTCCAGTACATCACCATGTGCATTAGCTGTAGCTAGAACAGCATGTGCAGCTTGTAGATGCTTGGCAGTAAGAAGGATATTACCACTGGATGATAACGCGTCAGTATTTCCAGATGGAGTTGAGCCTATTTGTACATGTCCACTAGATGTGGTTTGGTTCGATGAATTTTGAGAGTTAGGAGGTAGATTTGTCGGAGGACTTATATGAGTTGTATGACCAGGACCCTGAGATACCATTAAAACTACTGGACTACGATCGAATATATCCTCGTGAATATTTACGCTACCAGAAGCTGAAGACAATTGAGATATTACAGACTGACCTGAAGGAAGGGAAAAAGAAGAAGGTGAAAAAAACACCTTAAAATCAACTGCAACAATATTATGTGGCGTTAGAAATGACTTATTGAAGTCAACCAAATTGGTTGAATTGCTCAATATTGCAGAGACCGGAGCAAATTACAATCAATGCAAAATTGTATTTCAACTCAAATAGTTGAATGATTATACTTAGCTTAGACGTAGACTTGATATCCAACCATCGATCAAAGGGCATGTATACTGTGTTGTTCAGCAGTCCACTCCGTCCTCCGTAAAAGGCTGTCAGCGAAACATAACCATTCAAAGCGGAATACATGAAGAGGTTAGCTGTCTTTGACTTTAAGTGCCTGCGTTCTAACTCTTGTCTATGTCAATTAGTGGTATAATAGGGTGAGAAGTAATGAGTTTAAGCATCCATGGTCGAGTGATAGGTAGGTGGGAGGGGAAATCAATAGACAAGGTGGTTGTGAAGTTACACTGATTGAGAGAGATGATTAGGACACGTGTTACGCATGCATGACTAACCATCACCTTCTTCGATCAACGACCAATGTTAGCTGACTAACATAGGATGGATCAGGTTGGAAAAGAGCAAGCTAGTGGTGGTCAAACGAGAACCTGTCTTCTCCTGACAATGAAATCCACAACAGTTAAAGCTAGATAGTCATGTAGGGAGGGAGATGTAGACTTCCTGACTGGTTGAGGTCCTCGGAGTGGTGAGAACCAATGACGATAACTGCAGACAATTGGTGAAATGGCTGAAAGTCATCGTTGTGAATGGTGCATCCCCTCCTAGTGACTTATGCAATAAAATTCTGTGGCTTTTCTGTATTATCATTCTTTTTGCCACATTGTCGCTATTTTGCGTTTCTTTTTAGTTTCTTCTCTGGCTTTGTGTGCTATATGGAGGGAGTGTGACGACTTGAACTGCTGTTCATCTGTGCAAAGTTGAAACCAGCCAGTCAGTCAGTCATTGAATGGGAAAAGATCATTCTACGATCTTCAAGTTTTATGATGGAATGAGTGTGATATGTATCCACATATATATATTTATGTGTGTGTCTATGTTGGTCTCTCTTTCTGTTTGCTCGCTTAGTCTGTGACCATTTCACTTGTATGAACTTGTCTCCTTTGACAACGTATATTCTCCTTATATTATATATAATATGTGTGTTTGTTGACAGTCCGTTGCTTGGTGACATATATCCATATATGGTGGTTGTTGACATGTCTGTTATATTTCGCTATGTATATATGGATCGATACTTCATTATAATTAGCCATTCATGTTAAGACTGTCTAGTGATTTGTTCACACCCTTTGTCTGGACATTCATATAGATATTTCGCATTCACAATTTGTGGACTGACTTATTTTTGGTGTGATACCACTTTTGCATTCTCCTTGTGTTTGGAAAATATAAGTATCATCGCAAACCTAGTGGTCTTCTGATTTCCGCCTTCTTGCGTCAGGACTATTATATTCTCGACGAGTACATAACAATAATTTGTCGACGAGTACATAACAGAGTGGCAAAAAAAGAAAACACAAGTAGCACTGATATGATTGTGTGTAATATCCTGTGATATGAAGAATGACTACTCCTATAAACAAGTTTAAGACAAATAACAATAAACGCTTACTCCACAAAATACACCGGTTTTACCTCACGGTATGCGGTTGAAAAGAATTTGAATAAAGCAAAAACGACAAATGTGTACCAAGATAATCTGAGTTCATGTTTTAGTGATTATTATTAATTCCTTTAATTCCTAGAGGAACATAGGGCTTCAGCTACTCACGTTTCCATTGCGTTCGGTTCTCTGGTAAAGTTTTCACCTGCCTACAGGTCTGTCCACATGCTTTCATCTCCTCTTCACATGAGCTCCTTCAAGTCACCCTTGCACTGACGACCAATTCGCCGCTTCCCTATCGGGTTCCACTCGAGCGATGGCTTGGCGTGTGATGCCACTCACTTGATGTTTAGTTTCCTCAGAGTATGGCCAGTCAATTCACCTCCATTTCTTCCTGACTATTTGTTTCACAATCGGTTCCCACTGGGTTGGTTCGCTCATTGCCAGAGATCCCTATCTGTTGCTGATCTTTTCTGGCCGGCCATCTGGTCTTGAGTATTGAGCGAAGTCAGCTAGCTGTTGATGAAGGTCTGTAGTTTGTTAGAGGTGCTCTTTATGATGCGCTGGCCAAGTCTCTGATCCGTATAGTTAGTGGCACTGTCTTCACATTGGAGTTGAAATTCCGGATCTTCTTTTCATTTTCATGCTGAGTAGTCCTGTTGACCTCCACACAGACTTAAGAGTAATTAAAGCTTGTCTTGCTTTTCCGATTCTTACTTTGATACACTCGTCAGTTCCGTCCGCCTGTAGTTGAAATGATGCTTCCCAGCTAGATAAACGAGGTTGTTTCTTTCAGGTTCCTCTCATTTATGACGGATGATTGTTGTCTGTTGTTGCTGTTGGTGTTGGCCAGGAATCTCTATCACCTATGTTTTCTCTGTGTTCACTTGAAGTCCTATCTTTGATGCTTCTTCTATCGCCAACTTGTTGCTTTTCACTTGCATATCTCCCAGTTTGTGGGAAATCGGACGTAAACATATCATCGGCGAAGATGAGATCCTCCAAGTTTCTTGTGTGGGTCCATTTTATGCCTGCTTCCCCACTACTCACTCTCTGTTGCATTATCCAATCTACCACAATCAGGAAAATCATTGGCGATAGTAGACAGCCAGCCTTGTCTTACTTCCGTCTTCACTTCTTCGAAGGATTCCGTAAGTTTCCCGTTGTAGACTACTTGGCATGCAGCATTGCCGTACAACTATTCGATGAGGTGTATAATTGTCGGCGGCACCCCGTAGTAGCGAAGTAGTTTCCAAATCACCTCTCGATCAACGCTGTTTGATGAAGGCCTTTTCAAAGTCGACGAGGTTGACATGGAGAAGTGACTGCCATTCCAAGCTTTGTTCAATGATAATTCGTAGTGTGGCGATTCGATCAATTATTATTATTATTATTATTATTATTTAGTGGATTCTTCTCAACTGGCGGCATACAACCTGATTCAACAACCAAAATTATAAATTAAATTCAAGATCTATCTCAACACACCTTTTGTACAATGATAAGGAGTAATTGATTGAAAATGAGAGTAGTCACGTTGGTCATGAATGATGAAAGTTGTTGAATAATTAAAAGTGAAAAGGATCGACCATAAATATATATATATATATATACTGAAGAATTGCATGATTGCTCTCGGAAACAAAAGAAAAATGTTTGCGTGACAATAATCACCCACACACGTTCATCGACAAATATGAAAAAAACGTAGTGTTGACAAGGTAAAGTATAAAACAGTAGTGAAAAAGTCCATCTTTCTACAACTTGCCTTCAAGGTTGACAATACTGGTAGTAGAATAGGGACTGCAGGACTGCCCTGAAAAGAACATATCCAACCGCGAAGCTTGTATGTGTTTAACAAACGACCAATTGTTTAAGACAGTCAAAAGTGGACAAAACTCTCAAATGAGTCTACACCAATTTACATGTACGTGCCAGAACACATACATTGGAAGAACAGAGAGAAGAGAGTTATTGTCCGCATCACTGAAGACATATCAAAGACACCGAGACTAAAGCGCCCAGAAGCATTAAACAGTGCGACTGCACTCCACCCACTAGACACTGACCATATTGTGGACAACTTGAAGGCGTTTAAAATAATCAACAGACAAAAGAATCCCCGCGTGCGTCATTTTGTTGTGGCATTCGCCATCAAACGGCTTAAACCGAATTTATGTACACAGAAAAAGAGATAGTGGTGGTGAATCTTGCACGACCTTGGTGATAACAAACAACACAAATTTCACTACGTCATTTTCTGTCTTGTCTAGAAACCTTAAATTTTCTGTCTAAACATGACTCATTCTACCACCCCCCCTTTTTTTCGTCTATCTAATAAAAACGTATTTTTCTGTGGTTACATGACCTGTTACTTTTTATACTCTTTCTAGTTAAACTTACTTTTTACCTGAAAACCATTTGTTACACTCTCTCCTTTTGTTGCCAAGCTCAATCATGCAATTCTTCAGTATATATATTTATGGTCGATCCCTTTCACTCTTAATTATTCAACATATTTCATCATTTCTGACCAACGTTACTACTCTCAGTTCAAATCAATTATTTTATTTATTTATTTAAACACAGAAAAACTTGGTACAATATAGCACCAAGAAAGATGCGCCACACAATAATAATAATAATAAAACATCAAATGAAAAGAAAAAAATGGGTGGAGAACGGATAAAGAACTTCATCTGGAAAGAAAACAGTCATACTTAACAAGTTTAAACAGTATTCATCAACTATCATCAGGAAGGCAAGAAAGAAGGAAATTGCAACACGTTCGCCGTTGGGCCATATCCCATAATGTTTCGAGCTATCTCTCGGACTCCAACCAGGCAAACATGAAGCATTAACCGATACTGGCCTAGAACAAACATCCCTCATCCCACGACACCACGCCATGGACTGACTACCTCTCCGCCTTTTCCATCGCGTCCCAGGGCTAGCTAGCGAACAGAGACCTGTAGGGAAGACTCTGGGATGACATTCGCAGCACATGTCCAAGCCACCGAAGCCGGTGTTTCCAGATGACGACACTCAATGAATGATGATCTCTACACACGCCATCGAACCTCAGAATTACTCACGCGATGATGACTTCGAACGCAAGCAATCCTGTGGAGACAGAGTTGATCGAATACGCAGAATCGCCCCTCAGTCTCGGCTTAGAGAGGCCAGGTTTCACAGGCGTATAGCAAGACAACCCGCACCGAAGCATTGTATACCCACCCGACCTTTGACACCCAGGCTAATGTCGCGACGGTGCCAGAGGTGGCTCAAGTTGATGTATGCCACCCTAGCCTTCATTATACGGTTGGAAGTCTCATTCGTCACACCCACCATCCCTCCGTCAGCACTCACACAACTACCCAGATACACAAACTTATCAACAACTTCAAGCGGTTCACCTGCAAGATTGAGTACAGGTACAGGCTCCTCCCAATCTTGTAACAGTACTTAGCACTTAGATGGCGCAAAGTACATACCATACTTACAGACACTGATTGCCAACTGATTGAGTGCGATTTGGGCAGACTGCATGCTATCGCACAGTAAGACCATATATCATCTGTGTGCTCGAGGTCGAAAAGTGCATCTCCAGGTAGCAGATCTATACCACCTTCACTCACATCCTTCAGAGCTGACTTTATGGAGATAATTCCTTTTCATCTTTACTGGTCGTCCCAACAATTGTTGATTTCTCGAAAACAATATATATATATATATATATATATATATATATATATATATATATAAAATCGATCCTTTTCACTCTTAATTATTCAACAGCTTTCATCATTCTTGACCAGTGTTACTACTTTCAGTTCCAATCAATTACTCCTTATCAATGTAAAATGGTGTGTTCAGATAGATCTTGAATTTAATTTATAATTTCGGTTGTTGATTCAGGTTGTATGCCGCCAGTTGAGAAGAATCCATGAAATGATAATAAAAATCAAAACATGAGCTCAGATTATCCTGGTAGACATATTTCGTCCTTAACTGTATTCAAATTTATTGCTGTAAAGAATTGTATATGAAGTTTTCACAAGCAATTCATTGCATAGAAACTTCGTATTCCAATAAACCTTTTCAGCATAATGACTTACGTGGACACATACCATCAAATATAAACGTGGACAAATAATGGAATTTTGATAAATGAAAAATCGAAAAAACAAAAACTTGTTTCTCTGATTGAAGATACTGCTAACAAAATAATAATGAATCAAAATATCAATAGTAAATTCCTGGAGTTCTAGTGAGCAGTCGTGACCAGTGAAGTCTATCCAGATGTCACATGTGAGGATGGATATCCCACCTACGATAATGGTTGGGGTCGCGCTGAATTACAAATTAGTAGACGTTAGAATTCATGGGCTGGCCATTGAGAGTCAGGTGGGAGCTTGCCTTGGAACCGGAAGGTCCTGGGTTCGAACCCCCTGTGGTGAGTGTGTGCTGACGATGATTCCCGTACTAGGATGAAACAGCTGGCTGTCCAGAACTCCTCGTGGCTGGTTTTCAATGATTCTCTAACTGATATCAATCCATGGTCAAACTCGTAAAAACAAAAGTAACCCTTACACAAATCAAACTATAATCAAAAATATACACAATCTTTTAAGGAATGACTGGTTATATGTAACATACCTCCCTTCGAATCGGATGCCAATAATGACCGGGCAAAACATGTCGGTAGTGCAGATCTACACAAAGTTATCGTGAAGGCATCTCGAGCTTCATTAAGATGCAGTTTTCCGCATAATTCAACCATAATTTGTAAGGATTGAAGAAAGCATCCAGTAATTTGATGATCAGCGCTGTCATTATCAGTATTATATTATAAACACAAAAAAGAGGATAGGACATAACAGTGAATAAAATGCAATAACTTGTTATGCACAAAAATTAGGCAAATCTCAAGAGTGGATACTTCTGATAACAAGACTTTGAATCCAGGAATTTATACCCGATGGGAGATGTAGGCTTCCTGACTGACTTGGTTGGGGTCCTCGGGACGGTAAAAAAACCAATCACCCGCTGGAGACAATCTGTGATATGACTCAAAATCGTCGTTGTCAATGATTGGCACGGTTAGATGCATCCACTCCTTGTGACTTATAATTTCCAATAAAACTATATTGTTCTTCGTTATTACTAATCCTTTTGTCTCTTATTCCTGTCTACTGTCTCTATTATGCATTTCTTCTGCTTTCTTCTCTTGCTTTGTGTGCTACAAGGAGGGAGTGCTGCACATTGGTGCAAAGTTGTTCTATATCGAAAACAGACATAACTACTTTGGATGACTAGGGGTGTCTCACGGGGATACCCATTATCCCTATTTCTATTCAATTTCATCATAGATGTACTGATGGACTTAGGCCTAACGCACTTCAGCGACTCAGCGATTGACTCGCTACCAGGGAGGGAATAATCTCGTTGACTTAGAATATGCAGATGATATAGTCCTTCTAGGCGAAGACGCTGACAATATGCAGAGTCTTCTGAACACATTGAGCTGCAATCTACGAATGTTTGGCATGCTAGCGATTCGCTCCCGCCAAATGTAAGATGATGATCCTACAAGACTGGGCTACAATGACTCCTAGTTTAGAAATAGGGAGTGAAGTCGTAGAGCACGTTGACTGCTTCACTTATTTGGGAATTACCATCAGCCAGTGCCAACGGGTTGATCTCTGACGAAATCTCAGTACGGATACAGAGGGCTAGTTTCGCACAAGCCAGTTTACGTCGTCTCTGGCGTACACGTGATATCCGAATATCGACCAAAGGGCGGGTGTACTGCTCACCAGTCCGCTCCGTCCTCCTTTATGGCTGTGAGACCTGGCCACTGAGAGTGGAAGACATGAAAAGACTAGCTGTCTTTGATCATAGGTGATTGCGTTCTATCTCCCGTGTGAAATGGTATAATAAGGTGAGCAATAATGAGGTTAGGCGTGAGTCGAGTTCTAGGTAAGGAGGGGAAATCATTCGACGAGGCTGTGAAATTACATCGATTGAGATGGCTACGACATGTGTTACGTATGCCTGGCCATCACCTTCCTCAACCGACGGGCAAAGTGAGCTGACATAAAGTTAGGCTGGAAGAGAGCTGACCAGTGGTTGTCAAACCAAAACATGGCACCATCCAATGAAATCCACAACATTTACTTTAAGCCAGCCAACCACGTAGGAAGGTGTAGACTGCCTGGCTGGTTGGGGTCCTCGGGATGGTAAAAACCAATGAAGGCTGGATAAAATTGGTGATATAACTCAAAATCGTCGTTGTCAATGACTAGTGACTTATAGTTTTCAATGAAACTATATCGTTCTTCGTTATTACTATTCTTTTTGTCTCATATCCCTGTCCACTATCTCTTTTATGCATTTCTTTTACTTTCTTCTCTTGCTTTGTATTCTACAAGGAGAGAGCGTGGCGAATTGAACTGCTGCACATCGGTGTAAAGTTGTTCCATGTGGAAAACAGGCACACAGATAAATTAAGGCAAAACTTCAGGCATTATCCAAGTATCTGTTCAAAGTAACCACACAGCATAAGGCTAGAAACTTTAAGATTTGAGGTTTCAGTAACGCTTGTGTTGTTTATATGGGGTGAGATCACCTGCTGGGCACTTACCACCAGTCAGGCGTTATCTCCTAGACCACTTGGGTCATGTTTCCAGCGTTAGATAGTAGAATATAGTTGAGTAATATTGAGGATAATAGTAGTGTTAGGTAAAGACGCGATATCAATCCATGGGGTTGTGAAGCTACATCGATTGACATACCTAGAACACACGTGTTGCGCATACTGATCAACCGCCTTGCTTAACAGACAATCTTAGCTGCAATAGGATTAGGTTGAAAAGAGTTACGGATGATCAAACACAAGAATGGCATCCATTCATCAATTCTCTGACAGCTATTTTGAGTGACGTAGACAGACTTAGACTGTCTTGCTTGGGGTCCTCAGGATTCTAAGAAACAATGCCATGAGACGATTGGTGATATGGCTTGGTCTTACATAAATTTATCTATCGTTATTCTAATAGTGCAGTACTGTGGAGTAATACAGTATCAACTACAGTTATATGACAATGTCAAGTGTCATATGATCCACAACATAAAACTTAGAGACAAAGCCGTTGAAGTGAATTGAAGGATTAAGATTCCTTATTGTACTGGACTGGATTATGCATCAGGCTGTACCTGGTGGGGGAGAGGGGTGATGAGACAGGAATACGCTGGACTAATCGATAAGAAAACTCATTAGAAGATCTGGATTTCGCGCATGGATGCTTAATGTTTGATATCACACAATCTCGATGACTAACGGTCAGGTGAAAAGCAAGAAACTGGTTGAAGAAGCGGGTAGTCAAGACAAAACTCCAGATAAACATAGAGAAGATGAGGTGATGAAGATGACTAACCAACCAACCAACCAAAAAACCAACAGCAATAACAACCACCGCCAACGGCAGAGATTTGACAGAGATCACTTCCTGCCTTCACTTATCTGGCTACGAAACACGGTTTCAGCCACACAATAGTGGGTCGGATGGACATGTCAGAGTCAGTCAGCCAACTAGCCACTCAGAATCGAAAAGGCACGACTGACCCTCATCAATCTGAAACCGGTGTGTGGAAATCTCCTCTACTCACTCCACCTCAATATAAACAAGATTCGGACTCTGTTCAACACAAATGTCAAGTCAGTCAGTCAGAAACGTGCACTGCGTTCGTGTCATGAAAAGCATTTCCAACAACTGCCCACTTCGCTCGCTGGTCGGCTGGCTCTATACTGACGATCAAATGGCCAGTCGGCCTGAAAGGATTATCAACAAGAAACTCTGCAGTGGAACACACACCAGCCAAAAGTGGAGATAGACAGGACACACTCGGAGGTGACCGTCTAATGACATTGTGAGCAATGCAGGCCATCGATCGAGTGGAAGATGGGATGAAAAGCAACGAGTGGGTCGTCAATTCGAAATTGACATGGAGGAGATCGTGTGTTGCAGGAGGGGGCGGAGGAGGAGGAGATGAGAGATCATGGGCAATCGTGGGATCAGCCAGCTAAATAGGACAGCAGAAAATAGAAGAGTGCAGATGTGTTATTGAAGCCCTATGTTCCACTCGGAACCCAAGGGAATAAGAGCAATACCGTAACAAATTATCTAGATAATTCATAGTATATTGACTATATCTAGTAGCAGTACCATTTTAGTGATCCATATTTACAGAAACTAAGATTGCCACTATTCCGTATACCATGTTGACTTAGATATATGGGAAAAAAATAGGTCCTACAGTTTTTCTTCCTCCGTACAATGTTCAATAATTCAATAACAGATGCCTAGAAGAAGCCAAAAGGTTATAACAGACCAGTGGAAATCCATTGTGAAATTAAGAATAGATACCCTTCTCATGTTAACTCCAACTGTGTATATAAATTTACGTGTATCTGCGGGAGCAGTTACATTGGGAGAACAGAAAGAAGGACACACCTCCGATTTTCTGGACATGTGCCGAAAAGTCTACGTTTTGAGGGAACAAACTCTTATAGTAGCGGTATTACTAGACATCTCCTCAACACGAGTCATGAGGTAGAAATTGAGAAATCCTTCAAAATTATCAATAGACAAAGGAGTTCCATTCTCCTTGAGTTTACCGAAGCAATTTCTATCAAACGCTTGAAACCAGATTTATGTGTTCAGAAAGAAGCAGTTATTAGTCTTTCCTTGCCCTGGTAACTGAATGTTTTTATTCTCTCATTTGATTACGTAATCTTTGTCTTTAACCTCACCCCCTTTTATAATCTGTAATTTTGCTTGTCTCTTGTTTCTATGATTTGAGTTCAACTCAGTAAATTGTTACCTAATTTATTAGTCACTCTGTATCTAACGCATATTTTGTCTTTATTACGTAACTCCCTTACCATTATATGCATACATTTATTTTGTTTTAACTTGAACTGCCTGTGTAAAAACTATATAAGTGCAATTTTATGAGCACTGCTCACTTATTGTGGAACCTTCTGTCAACTGACAACATGTAAAATTTGCAGGTATGTTAAAACTTTTCTGTACTTAAACCTCATAATTTATTTAGGCTGTAAGCTGTAAGCAGTTAAGCTGATGAGAAGCCAACGAAATAAGCAATGATGGTACCATATTGTTCTGCACAAACCACTTGCTTTATTCAAATTCATCAAGGGGAATAAATGCATGAAGATATTTCTGCTGGATTGGAGATTGTCAGTGAATCGTGAGTCTCTTTTTATTTTATATTACTCACTGAAACTGAAATGTCATATATGACCCCAAAATAAAAATCGATGACGGTCATGTGAATAAAGTTCTCTTAAAATGAGGTAATTTGATTACATTTTATAAATGTTTGTTCTAAATTGGTTTTAAATTATTTTAAATTAATTATTATTATTATTATAAATAAGAAACTTTAAGTTGACATTTCGTAACAATACTTTTGAATTTTTTATTCTCGAAGATGCATCTACAATATCAAATAATAATAATAATAATAATCTATGGAATGTAACCTAGTTTTGTGTTCTTCAGAATGCATCTCTAAGCAAGGCATTAATGTTTGACAGTGGATTCTTAGCGTTTAGATACTAACCTTTCAAAAGAATGGACAAAGTGAACAAAGAATACTCTTTTCGATAACCCCCCTTCATCATCAGGCTCTACAGTTACAATGACGTTAAAATGAATGAATGAATTAGTGTTATGAACAACATTAATGTTGCTGTTTAAATAACATCGAATCAATAATAACACCAATGGATTACAGCTCAATAGCATAAACATAAAAAAAGCTGAATGTCAGAAAAATTAAGAAAGATAATATTACAAATTCGTGAATTTATAGTCTCTACTGAAGGCCAGCCAGGGCAGTGGTAGGGACTGGACTCGCTTCTTCCACACACACACACACAAACACACACAGAGTACTGGTTGTTTCACGCGAATCGCCATAATCTCTGCTGTTTTCGGCAATTTATTAGGCACCTGGTAGATGATAGAGAAGGATTCTTCAATGCTGGCTGGCTTTATGGCCGGCCGGTTTGGATCAGATGGTCTAATATCGAACTGTTGAAGGTTTTCACTACACCCTTACTTCGTCATAGTGGGATATGTTCTTGAGCACGAAAAATCAAGTTCCCAGAGCAACGGCCGATATAACTCCCTCCATAAGCGCAGCTGAATTGGTAGATACAATTTGAAGTGGTTAATCTAGTCTAGATACTTCATTTTTCAGTCGAGGTAGCACCATCGGTCGTGTAGAGAATGAGACGTGTAGTTCGCCAACAATAAAAGTTCTTTGAACTGATTTTCTTAAGTTCGTAGTAATTATTTCGCTTGGTATAACGGCCTTGAATTGCAGTCATGTGTATAAACTTTCCTGTTAACGGAGAGCGAGTGACTAGTCCTTTTCCGCTTTCTTTGTCATGTGTTCCCTGATAAATTTGTCAGTACAGCTATTTACGGAATCCTTCGAAGTGAAAACAGGGGTAAGACAACCAAACTGCCTACTATCTCCAAGGATTTTACTGATCGAGGGTGGTAGACTGGATAATGCGACAGATAGCGGACCGGGAAACGAGGAAACAGGCATAAAATGGACCCTCACGAAAAACTTGGAGGATCTGGACTCCGCCAATGATGATATGTCTGATTTCCCACAAACTGGAAGATATGCAAGTGATGAAAAGCAACAAATTGGCGATAGAAGAAGCATCAAAGATTGGACTCCAAGTAAACATAGAGAAAAACTGGGGTGATGAAGGTTCCTGGGTAACACTAACAGCCACAGCAACAACAACAACAGACAGCAATGAGCATAAATGGGAGGAACCTGAAAGAAACAACCTCCTTCACCTACTGACCTGGGAAGCATCGTTTCAACTACAGGCCAACGGAACTGATGAGGATATCAGAGCAGCAACAATCAGGAAAGCAAGACAAGCTTTCATTACTCTCAAGTCTGTGTGAAAGTCAACAGAACTATTCACCATGCAAAAAAAACATCCAGATTTTCAACTCCAATGTAAAGTCAATGCTACTATACAGATCAGAGACTTGCACTGTGCGTCATAAAGAGCACCACGGACAAACTATACACCTTCACTAACAGCTAGCTGTCTTCGCTCAATACTCAAGATCAAATGGCCAGAAAGGATCAGCAATAGGCACCTCTGGGAATGAGCGAACCAACACAGCAGGGAACTGATTATGCAACAAATAAGCAGGAAGAAATGGAGGTGGATTGGCTGGCCATACTCTGAGGATACCAGCATGTGACATCACTAGACAAGCCATCGCTTGAGTGGAACCCAAAAGGGAAGCGGCGAGTTGGTCGTCAGTGCAAGGGTGACTTGGAGGAGGAGGTCATGTGAAGAGGAGATGAAAGCATGTGGGCAGACGTGGAGCCAGGTGAAAACTTTAGCAGAGAACCGGACACAATGGAGACGCGGGCAGCTGAGGTCCTTTGTTCCTCTAGGAATTAAAGGAAATAATAATAATAATAAAAATCAGTTTAAAATCAAGAAATGTTCTGAGTAAACCAAGCCCTCTAAACTTACCTTGATTCCAGTAATAAACTAAACGAAGACAACAGTCCACACCATGAGTTAGAAACAATTCTTTCACAGATAACAATATCCGGTTTCATTAATATATTATTATTACTATTATCATTATTAGCGCTATTATTATTATTATTATTATTATTATTATTATTATTATTATTATTGTTACTGTTATTGTTATTATTTTCAATATTAGAGATTGCAGCCAAATTAGCATTTACAATCACTTTTAAGGATTCCACTGTTTTACGAAGGCAGACAACAGCTAGAGATAGACAATAACCATCAGCCAATACAGGTGGTTCATTACGATCAAGCATTTCAAGTCTAAAGAAAAAGAAGAGAAGAAAACATTTTACATAGAAGACGAATACACAGGATTACGATTTTACGAAAGAAAGAAAAAGCAACACGAGAAGGAGGATCCCATCATGAGCTGACATCAGTTAGAGAACCATTGGAAAGCCAGCTACACGTAGTATCGGACAGTTAACTGTTTCGTAGCAGTTTGGGACATGTCATCAGTACGCTCCCACCTCACTGCAAGGGTTCAAACCCAGGACCTTCGGATTATAAGGCTAGCGAGCACGTAGACCATTAAGCCACTGAGACCTAATCCAACGGCCAGTGCATGAATTCCAACTGCTGCCGCTAATTCACGACAAAGCACGACTGACACTAAGCGAGTGTCTTTAGCGATTATTTGTTCTCATCACGCCTTCCTGATAGTCAGTAAACTTCATAGCCAATAGGTTTTTCTATAACACTAAAAGTAACAATTACCTGGCGACTAATCCAGGGATCGATATTTTGTGTATGAAGAAATTCGATACAACTACGATATTAGATGATGTAGAAAAATCACTAATTTATTGATTAAAGTTAGGAACTTGCAAAAAAAGTGCTTTAGTTCCAGTCGTCAAAAGCCTGAAACCGCATATGCATAAAAGAAAAGGAGCAACAGAATCATAACTAATAAAATGATAAAAAGGTGTGTGTGTGTGTTTCTGTGCGAGAGAACAATTTTCCGATTTATAAAGCCTATCCAGAAGTTTGAAGATTATATCATGAAGGAAACCAACATCATCAAGATTCTTCAACTGCTTACACCTAATATTGCTAAAAGAATGCCTGTCAGAGCCTTTCCAACTACTTTGGGAGGCACAAACACGAGAGAACCAGGCAGGCTTTAGACCAGGAAGAGGGTGTATGGATCATATCTTCACCCTTCGACAAATTCTAGAACATAGGCATGCTTACCGGCGTCCAACAATCATTATATATCTTGATCTAAAGGCGGAATTTGATTCTGTCGACCGAGAGGTACTCTTGCGATGCTTGGCTGTAAGGGGAATGACGAGAAAATACATTGCACTGATTAACGCACTCACTCTACTCGAAGTCATGTAGCCAGCCAGGTGAGGACCTACGGCGGGTTGTCATCTGAAGTGGTGACGACTAGTGGCGTCCGTCAGGGAAGCCCATTATCCCCATTTCTATTCAATTTCATCATAGATGTACTGATGGACTTAAGCCTAACGCACTTCAGCGATTGACTCGCTTACCAGGGAGGGAATAATCTCGTTGACTTAGAATATGCAGATGATATAGTCCTTCTAGGCGAAGACGCTGACAATATGCAGAGTCTTCTGAACACATTGAGCTGCAATCTACGAATGTTTGGCATGCTAGCGATTCGCTCCCGCCAAATGTAAGATGATGAGGCTACAGGAATGAATTCTGTCAATCAAGTTTACAATGCGGCTAGCCATCACAGTGCAATTCGCAATGTTGATAATAACTAGATTGTTTAGAGACAATTAGCCACAGGAAGCCTTGTCGGCGGCACCTAGGTTTCGTGCTAGTTGGAACTCACCACTAGTCAGTCAACAAGGCAGGTGTATATCTGCAACCTTCAAGGAAGTCATGTACCTTCTAAGATTTGAACTTCAAAACTGATAGAATTCAGTTTGCATCAAACAGAAAGGATTAGACACACTCTACACTAGTCACTGCAGGATGTCAGTCGCGAACTCGAATAGCTGCTGCTCAGTGGTAGGTAACAACGTCTCTGACTGCACTGGCTGCACTGGGTGACGCGCACCAAAAAAGATGATTTATGCTTTATTTCCCTCTCTTAAACGATGAAGACAAAGACAACAATCAGACGAATGAATTTTTATGGGCATACGCAAAGGCACACACACACATACACACACACAGATCAAGTACAGACTTACAGAATCCCTTTAGATTGTAAATTTATAGGAAAATAGCTGCCTTTATAGTATAGCAGGGATTGATTTATGCCTCCAGTGTGAATGAGTTGATTTGGTGCTTGACTGCTGTTATCTTTAGCTAAAGGATAATACAAAGAAACAATAGTAATAGTAATAATAATAATAACAATAAATCAATAATAATTGATATACCGAAAACAGACTTATTACATTCAATAGATTTGTGTGCATGCATAAAGCTAAGCAATATCTCACCAGGATAGAGTAAAGAATAAAAAAAAACAAAAAAGGCATAGTTACCACCCAGATGATGTAAACACTTATAGCACACATAAAAAAGTAATCTTGCATACATTCGAACCATCATACATATATTGTCTTGATCTTGTTCTCTGCACAAAAAAAATCACTCTGTCTGTTTTCGACATAGAAAACAACGTGTGTTGCACCGATGTGCACCAGTTCAAGTCACCACACTTCCTCCCTCCCTCCATGTAGCACACAAAGCAAGAGAAGAAATGCATAATAGAGACAGTAGACAAGGATATGAGACAAAAGGAACAGTAATAACTAAGAACAATTTAGTTAGTCGAGCGTATTCCTGTCTCCTCGACCCTATCCGATGTACAGCCTGACGCATAATCCTATCTACCAAAATTAAGATAATAGTCCAGCAGCTAGCGTTACCTTAATTCTACAAATCACTTCAACGGCTTTGTCGCTGAGTTTTATGTTGTGGATCATATGACACTTGACATTGTCATATAACTGTAGTTGATACTGTATTACTCCACAGTACTGCACTATTAGAATAACGATAGATAAATTTATGTAAGACCAAGCCATATCACCAATCGTCTCATGGCATTGTTTCTTAGAATCCTGAGGACCCCAAGCAAGACATTCTAAGTCTGTCTACGTCACTCAAAATAGCTGTCAGAGAATTGATGAATGGATACCATTCTTGTGTTTGATCATCCGTAACTCTTTTCAACCTAATCCTATTGCAGCTAAGATTGTCTGTTAAGCAAGGCGGTTGATCAGTATGCGCAACACGTGTGTTCTAGGTATGTCAATCGATGTAGCTTCACAACCCCATGGATTGATATCGCGTCTTTACCTAACACTACTATTATCCTCAATATTACTCAACTATATTCTACTATCTAACGCTGGAAACATGACCCAAGTGGTCTAGGAGATAACGCCCGACTGGTGGTAAGTGCCCAGCAGGTGATCTCACCCCATATAAACAACACAAGCGTTACTGAAACCTCAAATCTTAAAGTTTCTAGCCTTATGCTGTGTGGTTACTTTGAACAGATACTTGGATAATGCCTGAAGTTTTGCCTTAATTTATCTGTGTGCCTGTTTTCCACATGGAACAACTTTACACCGATGTGCAGCAGTTCAATTCGCCACGCTCTCTCCTTGTAGAATACAAAGCAAGAGAAGAAAGTAAAAGAAATGCATAAAAGAGATAGTAGACAGGGATATGAGACAAAAGGAATAGTAATATGGAAGAAGAATATAGTTTTTTTTGGATATTATAAAGTCACAATGAGTGGATGCATGTGCACCAGCCATTGAGAACGCCGACTTTGAGCCATATTACCAATTGTCTCCAGGCACCGTCATTGGTTCTAACCATTGTGAGAACCCCAATCAGCCAGCCAGTCAGTCTACATCTCCCTACATGGCCGGCTTAAACTAACTGTTCTGGATTTCATAGACTGATGCTATATTTTGGTTTCAACACCATTAGCTCTTCTCCAACCTGATATTATCACCGAATAATGCATGTCGAGAAAGGCGAGGCATGCTTACCACACATCCCAACCATCTCAATCGATGTAACTTCACAACCACGTCATCGATTTATTTATTTTGTTTTCCTTACCTAGCACTCGAGTCTCTTTGCAAAAGCGTCCATTAGATACCGCTCATCGTCGAATTTTGAGGGACTTAGCAGGGAGGACCTACATGCGGTGCGAGGTCTAAAAACCTTCGACCATCGTGTGCTTTTCAATATCGGCTTCTCTTGCGAAAGTCTCCATCTGGTTTACCCAGTTCGGTTGAGTGCTCTGAGTCTCAACGTGAAGAAACTCAACCGGGCATGGATAATGGCGGGACAGAGATATAGTTGCACCTCCACGGGGTGACCGCTGGATAGAGCTTATCGGCGGGCAAACCGAGCTCCAGCAAAGATCTGCTGCAGCATGAGACAACACTCGTGTCTGGCTACTCAGTCTTGATGAAGCAGCGGTGCCGTCCTTAGGCTTTATGCGGTGTACGAGACATCGGCGGGGCCAAGTTCTGTTGGATTCTTGACGAGAGAGCCGGGACCAACAACAACTGGTTAGCGGATGGCTGCGGAGGACTGGTAATCCCAAACATGAGGCGTGGCAGGGCAGCTGTGTTAGTCGAGGCCAGTCTGAAGTGGTGTCTTGTGCAGTGGGTTATGGATTGGAGGTTGGGATCTCGGTCCATGAGTCAGGGGTTTGGGCTGGCTCCAGTGAGTATGTGTTCCTGATTAGGTGTTCTAATATGACGGGGGGGATGCCTTTGGCTGCCTCGTCTCTGACGGGATAGTCAACCCTCCATATGCTATGGCGTGGGCTTGACCTGCGATAGAGGAGTCGTACACAAGTAAAATACACTGCCTAATCTCAATATTACTCACCCTATTATACCATCACCTAACACACACGGGAGATAGAAGGCAGGTACCTATGGTCAAAGACAGCTAGCCTCTTCATGCCTTCCACTTTCAATAGCCATGTATCGCTCACAGTCATATAAAGAAGGACGGAGCAAAGTGTAGCTGAGCAGTACACACATCCTTTGCTCGATAACCGACCGGATAACACATATACGCCAGAAATGGTGTGTTAACGTATGCTAAACGAGCCTTTTTGTATCTATGCTGAGATTTCGTCAGCGATCGACCCACTGGAGTTGGCTGATGCTCCACCATTTCACTCCCTATTTCTAAGCTAGGTGTCAACATAGTCCACTCCAGTCCAGTTGCATGCATCATCTTACATTTCACAGCAGGAGCGAATCACATGTCAAACATTCGTAGATTGCTCACTGCTCATGGTGTTCCGAAGACTCTGATCTATTTTATTAGCGTCTTCGCCTATGTGGAGGGACTATATCATCTACATATTCTAAGTCAACGAGATAATTCCCTGGTGGTAACAATTTGATCCTTGAGAGTTACGGTTAAACCCATTAACACATACATTTATGCTGAAATTAAATAGAAGTAGATAATCTGAACTTCAAGAAACAGCCACAAAGAGATGAAAGATTAAATTTCAGTGGGAAACCACCAATCAGAAGACTGTGTTTGTTTGCTTACAATAACGAATAATAATAATGTACATGAAAATCTAAAAAGATGTGTTGACTTCCTAAATAAAAGATCTATTCCCTAGCCCTTGTCTTCTGTTGTTACATTTGGTATCGCTGCCTACGGACAAATGGAAAGCCTATGCCCTCCAGTTTTTGATGGATACATATGGATCTTCGGACAGGACTTCGAGACTTCTGAGCAGTTGAGTGGCGTTCAACATCTGTCAGCGATGAGGTTGTTAATTGGGACTTTGCTCGGAGATCGGGAGAAAGCAGCATATGAAGTTGTGTGAGGCGAAATACCGACCAATGTGTGACAGGGTCAGGAAAAGTTTCCAAAGTGTGAAGGACCACATATGGTCACTTTGAGATGGGGTTACGCAGACACAATCGCAATGGTAAAGAAAGAGAAACAGGTGAACAACAGCGAGCGCCGAGATTCCAGACACGAAGACAAAAGAACAAAGTCCCTAGAACCAAGAAGACCGAACCAACTTCAGTCGCAAGTCTTTGACGGGGAGACGGGTGTGTTGAGAGCTGGCTGCTAGTCAAAACTGGTAGACAGTAATTTACGTCAGTGTTCATGTCCCCAATATTGATCATGAGGAAAATATGAACAAAGACTGATTCAACAACCAATCACAGCAGACTTAGCGTGGGTGAATACGATTCGTAGATAGATAATCTGAACTTCAAGAAACAGCCACAAAGAGATGGAAGATTAACGTTCAGAGAGAAACCACCAATCAGAAGACTGTGTTTTTCTGCTAACAATAATCTATAATAATGTACATGAAAATCTATTAATGTGTGTTGATTTCGTTAATAAACGATCTGTTTCGTGGCCCTTGTCTTCTGTTGTTACAATGTTACCACACCTATTGTTATGATAATAATATGAGACAAAGAGAGGAACATTGAATGTCCATTTAGAGGCGATTCATTCGAATGAAAGTTGAGATCATAATTTAATTTAAAACTATGATTTATTATTCATTATAGTAAACATTTGTATTTGTATTTGGTGTAAATATTTTACATCTTAGTTTTATGTCTTTTTTCTTTTAATAATGATTTATATCTTTATGAATCCATAGGCGATAATCGATTACTTACAGCACAATAGTGTAGTTTACACTGAACACTGGTGAAAATGTAAACTTTATAGACAAGGCAGTGGTGCGTATGTATGTGTGTGTGTATGTGCGTGTGGGTGGTTAGGTGATCGATTCACTTTTTGCTTCTACTGTACACTTAATTACTTAGATGGTGTTTACAATACACGCTAAAAGAGATGTCTAGAAGTATTTTTAGGTGATGTTAAGTAAAGACAATTGATTTAAACATACACAGTCAGTCATACAATGTATACAGTCGCGTAGTTTTTTCATCAGAGTAACCCAAAAAAGTACTTCAAAGTGTACGCTGTTGCTTACAGAATTAGGTATTATTATTAGTTTTTCAAGTATTGGTTTTGTAGAGATTTCATCATGAGCTGATATCATCTATAGAACCATTGGAAAATCTGCAAGGAGTACTGAACAGCCATTTTATCCTAGTTTGGGACTCTTCAACAATGCTGTCGGTTTTTCAATGATTCATTAACTGATGTCAGCTCATAATGAGATCTTCGAACAAATCAAACCAACAAAAAATTTCTACAAAACCAATACTTGGAAATTAATCCAATGCTCACTATTGAGTGACTGGCCCTATTCAGGCAGTTTAACCTGGGGTTCTAGTGAAAAGCCGTGACTAGTATGGTAGAGCAGGTTGAAGGTGAAGCAGGTGAAACTCATTGAAGAAGACATTGCAAAGTGTTCACACTATGGCATGAACTGGCAAAAGTTAAAATGTGCATGGGCTGGCCATTAGATAGGGTCCCAGTTGACTCAAAAGTCTACGAGCTCGCTAGCCTCGTAACCAAAAGGCCCTGTGTTCAAAGCCTTGCAGTGAGATGGGTGAGTACTGCTGAAAAGTCTCAAACCAGGCCGACGAAACAGCTGGCTGTCCAGTACTCCCAGGATTTCCAATGGTTCTTTAACTGACTGAATGAATGAATACATTACAAGTGCATATCTATATCGAAAAACACAAAATGATAGACGCGAGACTGCACCACATCTGGATTGCATACAAAATAATCAATTACTTCCAAGTCCACCACCAACTATGATGAGACTGTAATAAAACTTGGAACCATTGTTAAGAACAGTTGAATGCTATGTCATTTAAACCTTTAAATATTGCTTTATTGTGACATGCAGTACAGGTGACCACAGTTTACAAAATGACAGATGATCAAAAAACCCAACGACAACATTTTAAAAACACCTGAGTTCTTTAATTTCACTTTCATCAAAAAGGATACTGATAGGGTGGCATGGCTGAATACCATACCAAACTGGAATAAAACAACTATTCGATAATCGGACTTGTGATTCTAGTTAGAAGCCGTGGCGAGTTAAGCTACAGCAGGTTGAAGATGAGACAGTAACTCAACGAAGAAGACATTGTGAAATGCTCGCGCTATGTCGTGAATTAGCGGTAGAAGTTAGAATTCATGCACTGGTCGTTGGATTTTTCGAATTTGATTTTTGACTATAGCTTGATTCCACGCCGTATTATTGGTACAAGTATGGAATCTTCAGCATGTGATATCGGCAGGCCGAATTTCGCAGGTCGACCAACTGATATCAGGTGTGCGTCGGCTGGGGATCTAACCCAGGACCATACGCATACATCGTCGGCGAGCGTCCTAACTCCTGTGCTACCGACTCCTAGCGTCTTAATGGCTTACGAGCTCACTAGCCTTGCAATCAGAGGGTCCTGTGTTCGAACTCTTGCAGTGAGATGGGTGCATACTGTTGAAGAGTTCAAAACTAAGACGAAACAACCGGCTGTCCAGTACTTCCTGTGGCTTGTTTTATTATTTTTTATTTTTATTTCATTTTTTATTTACAGCTTGATTCCACACTGTATTTTTGGTACAAGTATGGAATTTTCAGCATGGATATCGGTAGCCCAAATTTTGCAGGCCGACCATAGATATCAGGTGTGCGCCAGTGGTTCTCTAACTGATGTCAAGCTCATGATGAAATCCTGCGAACAATCAAGCAAACAAAAAATCCCTACAAAACCAATGCTTGCATATTCGATAATCTGCCTAAATTTCAATGGGTCTTTCAGCTGCTGATGAAATCCATTCTGTAATCAATAAAATTCTCAAGGAACTACAGAGAGTAATGACACTAATATATATAAATTAATTATAAATGTTTTAAGTAAAATTTGTTTACTTAAAGAGAATTTAAGTAGTCAGAATTTGATGAGTCAAAAAATATGGTTTCGTTTACAAAATAAACCATATAAAATTCTTACGTCATCTGTGTAGTTTTGATAACAAAGAGAAGAAAAACATAATTAGGCCTATGCAGTTTTGTAAAAATCGATTACTTTCTAGCATACACACAACCTCCAAATGTCAGAAGAAGAATTAGCAGCCAGAGAACTACTTACTATATGTGAAGACTCTGTTACTATGTAATTAGCACAGTAAATCGACCCTTTCATAGTTCATCTTTCTGTATTTTATGGTGTCACACTTTCTGTCGTTTAATCATTACTCTTTTATTTTATTTTAGTTGGTATTACTATTATTACTACAATTTTGTACTTTATGCATATTTTTCTCCGTATGGCATACAGTATTTTGCTATGTAGCTGCTGTAATAATCGTTTTATTATTATTATTATGTAATGTGTATTTATAATTTTTTGTCGTTTTCGAGTAAATTAGATGCAATATTGTACTGAATGCTGAAAATTCCTTGCTGTATCATTAGTACTGTTTTTGGAATAAAGCTATTATTATTATTATTATTATATTATTATTATTATTATTATTATTATTATTATTATTATTATTATACAGTAAAAGTGTATCCAACTTAGCTTAAGATAAAGGTATGTAAAAATCCGACCAATTCATGTCTATGTGATGCAATCCCATACAGTCAGAAATGATTTTAAAATATTATTTCCATCAGTAAGTCTTCATACTGCTGGCAAATTTAGTCACCGTACGCAAACATACACACGCAACTGCCTAATAGGGAAGTTAAGTATGAAGCCAGGTTAGTTAGTATTAATGCTGTAAACAATTTATTAATACATATATCTCTGTCCATTAGGACCACTCCTGAACCTTTGTCAGGACGTGTTATTATTAAATCTTTATTGTTTCTCGGTTCTTTGAGTTGTTATCTGTGTTCCTTTGGCAGAAGACGTCGGGTTTCGGCTTTCAAGCTGAGATACTGATTACAGCAGTCGAAGGTTGATGACTTAAAGTGTGAAGATTTACGTCACAGAATTTCAGTCCAAGAGATAAAGCTTCTATTTGTGCCGTTAATAATAATAATAATTTGCTTTATTTCAAAACAGTACTTGTGATACAGAATGGAATTCTCCGCATTTCACCACAGTATTGCGTCCAGTTTGTATATTAACAATAAATAAAATCCTACATAGATTATGGGTAGTCTCAGTTAGTTTTTTGACAACAACATATTGGCATGTCGGTAGCAAAGTCAAAATTGAACAGAATGTTTGAAGGTGTTACAACAGTAGATGCTACTAGCATATTTACTGGCGTAAGCGGTAACAAAAAGGTCGAGATATACAGAATGTGAAAGAACGAAGAAGAATGTTTTAAGTAGAGTTTGTAAGGAAGAGAGAAACAAAACAGCACATAACAAAAAGAAAGAAAGAAAACGTTGTACCTATAAATGATATGAGTTGGAAAGACGAGATTCAATTGTTCTACTGACTATTTAATAAGTTATAGGTATCACGCCTAATGCTTTCTTTATCGCACAGAACACGAGCTAAGTAGGGTATGACTGAGTTTTTTGTACTTGCTAGTGCGAGCATATAGTTTTCTATATAGGTTTCTGGTCCTGTCTGATGACATACAAGGGGAGAGTTGTGAATGAAGAGGGTGGTGTGAGCTGGTTAAGTGGCTCATTGCTTACCCTGCTGACTACTTTTAACACCCTACGTAAAAAGATATAGTCCTTCTTCATTACCTCTGGAAAAACTAAGGGGGAACAATAGAGAATAATAGGTAGGATGCAAGAGATGACGAATCGTAAGAGTAAGGGTCGGGTTGGGTTGGGTTATTCCAGAATGTCTTAAATACTTGATGTAAAAGGTGAGACGGAATATTTTCTTAGAAATCATCAAGATTTTCAGGCTTTTGTTCCATACGATTTAACATTTTCAGCTCTTCTGTTCTGCACGATTGTCTCTCACAGGATGATTATTCACAAAGAGTGGAAGATCTCTGTGATATGCGATTTGAACAAAAGCCTGAAACCCGTGGAAGTCCAGAGTAAGTTCCCCAGAGATCCTAATAAATTTGTCTTCAATCACTCTTCAGTTGCATTATCAATGGCACAAGTAGAAGCTCTATCTCTTGGACTAAACTTCTGTGACGTAAATTTTAACAGTAACAGATTTCACACGTACATTCAATTCGAGAATTTCATAAGCCAAACGAATGATATTGCTCCAGTTTTCAACATAGAATCCCGACACCTTTTGGAGTCAACAATCGTTTGACTGCCGTAATCACTATCTCAGCTTAAGAACACAAGCCCGACGTCTTCTGACAAAAGAACACAGACAACAAGTCAAAGAAGTGAGAGACAATAATAACACACTCTGGCAAAGGTTCAGGAGTGGTCCTAATGGATAGAGGCTGTATATGTTAATAAATTCACAACTCTTATATCAGATGACAACAAATTCAACAAGCCGAACAACGAGAAAAATAGGACAGAACTGATTTGTAAACGATTGGTGAAACATTTTTACCGAACATTAATATAAAGAACTCTTCACAACAATGTAAAACAGATTGCGGGGGGGGGGGGTGAGAAATCAATCGATGAGGCTATGAAGTTATATTGACTGAGATGGTTAAGACATGTGTTACGTAGGCTTAGTTATCGCCTTCCTCGACCGACGGGCAATGTTAGCTGACATAGGGTCAGGCTGGTAAAGAGCTAGCGGCAGTCAAAGCAAAACATGGCACCAGTCAATGAAATGTACAACAGTTAGTTTAAGCTAGCCAGCCACGTAGGAAGGTGTAGACCGGTTGGGGTCCTCGGGACGGTAAAAACCAGTCACCGGCTGGAAACGATTGGTGACACGGCCCAAAATCGTCCTCAGTGGCGCAGATGAATCCACTCGTTGTGACTTATGATTTCAAATGAAACTATATCGTTCTTCGTTATTACTATTCCTTTGTCTCACACCTCTGTTTACTGCCTCTATTATGCATTGCTTCTACTTTCTTCTCTGGCTTTGTGTGCTACATGGAGAGAGGGAGCGTGGCGACTTGAACTGCTGCACATCGTTGCAACACGTTGTTCTATGTCGAAAACAGACAGACATGTCAAACAGATTGACAATTATTCAGTGATATGCATCCCTCCCTCCATAACACAATGTAGTAACTGCCATACAGCTCATTTTTTAACAATCTTCTTTACCTGCTAAGCAGGATGAGTAGCATCAACGATTAACCCGATGCCAACATAATTTTATGTCAGTCGGTTTCAGAAACTTACTTACTATGTAACAGAAATTTCGCCATAGTTTAACATGCCCACCATGATCCAAGAAATTCCTACTATTCTTAAAAATGTGAACAAGATTTTAGAAAATTTATTGACTAACTGGTATTAATTTTAAGGCATATCTTGTCAATCAATCATATCAACGAAGGAACTATTTAGCTATGGAAGAGTACTAGAAAACAAATTTTGTCCAAACTAGTGACCCTTCACATAAAAAACAGAAATCAATGAGAATATTTTTGGATTATTTTTTTTTTAAATTATATTATTAATCCCTTGAGTTCCGAGTGAAACATAGGGTTGGCTTCAAAAACAACACATCTCCACTTTGTCCTACCTTCTGCTATCCTCTTCAGATGGGTCAACGATCCCCGACAATCTCTCATCTCCTCCACACCATCCCAGGACGACCCACTCATCGCTTGCCGTTCAGGTTCTAACTCGTGCGTCTAAAGAAATAATGTCATTAGGCGGTCTCCTCAATGTATGCTCTATCCATCTTCATTTTCTCTTACGTATTTGTTGAGCGGTCAGCTCTTGCCTGTTGGTTGGTTTGTTGCCAGAGCCAGAGTTCCTCGTTACTTATTCTTTTTGGCCATTTGATTTTCAATATAGACAGCCAGCAAAGGCAGCTGTTGATGAAAGTCTCCAATCTGTTGTAAATCCTTTACGTTACACTCTCAGTGCAAGTTTCTCACCCCCTACAGAAGGACCAACTTGATCAATTGATGTTGACCAGAATTTGAATCTTGTTCTTTATGCTGAGTGCAGAAGATTTCCACACTGGTTTCAGATTGATGAAGGCGAATCTTGCCTTTTCGATTCTGGCTGGCTTTGACATCTCCATCCGACCTGCTGGTGTGTGGTTGAAACCATGTTTCCTAGCCAGATAAGTGAAGGCAGGAAGTAACCTCTGTGAAATCGCTCCCGTCGATGGTGATTGGTGCTAGTTGTTGTTGTTGTTGTCGTTGGCTGATTGGTCGGTTAACTTCATCAACTCTGTCGCCCTTGTGTTCACCTGGAGTCCTGTCTTTGCTGCCAGCCAACCCTTTTTAGTCAGTTTGTTGCTTTCCGTCTGTCTGCCTGCCTACAAGTCTTCCCAGTTTGTGTAGCATTAAACATATATCATCCACGCTCGAAATCCATATCTTTTAGAGTCTTTTTGTCGGTCCAACGTGTTCCTGTTTTCTAACTCCCCACAGTCTGACGCATAATCCAGTCGACTACAATTAGGAATATCAGTGGTGATAATAGGCGGGCAGCCTTGTCCTACTCCTGTATTTACTTCTAACGACTTGTTGAATATTTCTTGTGGATCACCTAACATAGTGGCATAGTCATATATAACCTCGCCTAGTTTTCTAACCGGTCGAAAAGCCTGGATAAAAAGGGAGGTTTGAGTTGGGGACGTGGGGCTAGCGACCCTAACCTACAAAAAACCAATCAAACCGCTACAGAAACGTCAACGCATAATATGTGTGGATAAATATATATGAATCATTAAAAAGCAGTATACTCTCAAGCGAAGTTAACAAATACAGATTTGAGAAAATCTTAGTAAAGAAGCCCAACAAATCCTCAGTATTCTGTTAATTCTTCAGTGGTATTGACGTTTAAGCATATGCCGTCTCTGGTGTAGACGTGATATCCAGTTGTCTGTCGACCAAACCGCGTGTGCACTGCCCAGCAGCATTTCGCTCCGTCCTCCTTTGTGGTTGTGACTGAGACATGGCCAGTGAAAGTGGAAGATATGAAAAGCCTAACTAGCTGTCTTTGATCATATAGGTGTCTGCGCTCTATCTTCCGTTTGTGTGTTAGGTTGTCGTATAATAGAGTGAGTAATATTGAGGTTAGACATCGGTGGTCGAGTGCTACATAGGTGGGAAGGGAAATCAATCGACGATGTGGTTGTGAAGTTACATCGATTAAGATGGTTAGGAAATGTGTTACACATGCCTAACCATCCATCGCCTTCCTCGACGGGAAATGTTAGATGACTGGTAAAGGATAGATCAGGTTGAAAAAAAGCTAGGTAGTGGTGAAACCAAAAAATGGCTTCATCAATCAATGAAGCAAATCTACAACAATCAGTTAATGCCAGCCAGCCAGCCATGTTGGGAGGAGTAGACTTCCTGGCTGGTTGGGGTGTTCGGGATGGCAAAAACCAATGACAGCTCGTGAAGAAAATTGGTGATATGGCTCAAAATCGTTGTTCTCAATGATGGCTGGAGCAGATGCATCCACTCCTTGTGACTTACTTATAACACCCAAAAAAACTATATTCTTCCCCCATATTACTATTCCGTTTGCCTCCAAAGCCTCAGGATGGTCGGGGGTGGGTGTCTTGCGCTGCGGGTTGGCCACCCCTCCGCACACTTCTTGAAATGCTCCCATATGACCGGGCGTCTTACATAGCCTCTCCTGAGGAAGTCCTACTCATTGCCTTCACGTGGCGGAGGTGTTTTTCACCAAAGTGAGAGGGCAAAAGCGGATGCCCGGCGCTCTTCACCGGGTTGACTGTCTATTGAATGACAGTCTAGGGGAGATGGCTAAACCCTGATTACAAACCTCCAACGACTGGCGTATGAAGCTTACCGGAGCTCACCGGCAGACGTATGGGCAAAGGGCCTATTGGATGCCCTGGATGACTGGCCCCATTCAAAAAGGCGAATGAACCGGACTCCGGTCACCGGCTGGCTGCCAATGGATAGTGGACTCCCTACTCCACTCCTACTGCCTTGTAGGTCACACTTGGTTGTGTAAAGGCTAGAGCTGCACTCTCAAACAAAAGGCCGAGCGATGCTGGGGACATCACTCGTACCCAATTCCCATGAAACTTCATGGTTCATGAAGCCGGCTCATCCTCCCGTAGGAGATATCCGAAGTAAAGTAAGTAAGTAAGTTTGCCTCATATCTCTATTTACTTTGTGTGTTTTACATTTCTTCTCCTGCTTTGTATACTACATGGAAGGAGGGAGTGTGGCAACTAGAACTGCTGCACATCCGTGCAAAGTTGTTCTATGTTGAAACCAGTCAGTCCTCCTTACGTGAAATTGATTAAAGGCTAAATTACTAAGCACATGTAAAATTTTAAAAAGTGAACTGGGGATTAATTTGAACATAAATCATCCAATGGCCAATTTGCAATCATTCTGCATAGATCACACCTAAATACTCCTCTATTCCAGGGATACATATAAACAAATACAATATGAAACACAAAATAATCGAACAAAGAATATTCTTTTCGATAAAATTCCTCCTCTTCTGGCTCTACAATTATATACACATAGGCTTATATACACAGAATATTCTAGATTAGTAGTCAATAACAATATCAGTGTGTTTTTCAAATAATATCGATTTGGAAAGTAAGATCACAATGGAATTACAGTTCATTAAAGATGCTTGAATTATAATAATAATAATAATAATAATAATAATAATAATAATAATAAAGACATAACAGCGAATAGAATATCAACTAAAATTAGGAAAATCCCACAAAAATTCAGGATCATTCAAACCTGGATGACCAAGGTAATGATAATGTCTGAACTAGCTTCTTTTGGACACATAAATTAGGCTTCTTAATGTGGAACCCAACAGCCAGCCGCAGGAATATTTAGTATTCGAACTCTTAAGGCAAAATTGAGATTCGTAGGTATACGGTAAATGACCACGAAAGCATGGTTAACATCAATCTTGTGTTCTATATCCACAAGATCCGACAAAATAGCGTTGTGTGAATAGATGTTGTTTGTCCTTTGCTTAACCACCAGGCAGGATGATGTTCGGAAATTCGACGAGAAACACGCCTAATTGTACGGCCAATGCAATTTTAACTGGCTTACTCCACAGGAGCAGTTAAATTGGTAGATACACATGGAAGAGGCGAAATTATGCAGTTTATCTTTTACTCCCAAACGAACGCAAAAGAGGAGTGGGTGGTTTTGAAGACACAGGCGTAATTTAGCAGCAGGGAATGCTCTTCTTACTGCCTCATTTCTAAGGCGCTGTGTTAGTATCTCGCTAGTGTTGTTCCCAAGGAACTGCATTTGTCAGACAAACAGTATTATTCTTCACTTATGTAACCAGACAATTTTAGTGCGGGCAGATGATGAGGTACAGGTACAAGGAAAAAGAAAAAAGTCATATATAAGACAAGACGACTTACATAATTCATCTCCGGGGCCAGGATTTGCCAGAGATGTTTGTATATACTGTCCAAAAGTATTTAATAATTCGTGAAATATTTTTGTTGCATGCTCTCTCATATCATATGAAATGCAAATATGTCTGAAGAAGGGAGAAGAGAATTTTATTTATTTATTTAAACTCATAAAAAACTTGGTATATACAATATGACACCAAGAAGGATGCGCCACAGAATAATAATAATGAAACAATATAGATCAAAAGTATAAAAAATATAAGTAAAGAACGGATAAACAACTTTATCTGGAAGGAAAACAGTCATGCTTAACGAGTTCAAACAGTGTTCGTCAAATATCATCAGGAAGGGAAGAAAGAAGGAAATTGCAACACATTCACCATTGATTATGATTCTTGGCCATATCCGATAACGTTTCGAGCCATCGATTTGTGCCATCTCTCGGACCCCAACCAGGGAGTCGTGACACACCAACCGATGCTAACCTAGCACAAAAATCCTTCATCCCACGACGCCACGTCATGGACTGACCACCTCTCCGCTTTTTCCATCCCGTCCCAGGGCTAGCTAGCGAACAGAGACCTGTACGGAAGCCTCTGGGATGACATTCGCAGCACATGTCCAACCCATCGGACCCTGTGTTTCCAGATCACGACACTCAATGAATGGTGATCTCCACTGTGTTCAGACACACGCCTCCGAACCTCAGAATTACTCACGCGAGCAATCCTGCGGAATCAGCGATCATCGAACACGCAGAGTCGCCGCACATCCTCAGCCTACTCGGAGGGACCACGTTTCACAGGCATAGAGCAAGACAACCCGCACCGAAGCAATGTATATCCGACCTTTGACAGCCAGGCTAACGTCACGACGGCACCAGAGGTGGCGGCTCAAGATGATGTATGCCACCCTAGGCTTCATTATACGGTTCGAAATCTCATCCGTCAACCCTCCGTTAAAAGTAAAAGTGAACGAAATATTCCCACACTGAGTCGTAAGAAGAAGGCGTAAACAGAGAAGAAACTTTTCTTTCCGACGATTCGTTTTTTTCCTCTTTTGATTACAGCTTGATTCCACACCGCATTTTTTGCTAAAGGTATGGAATTTTCAGTATGTGATATCGGTAGGGCCCATATTTTGCAGGCCGACCAATTGATATCAAGTGTGCGTCCGAAGTATGCACATGATTGGCGAGAGTTCTAACCACTGTGCCATCGACGCACATTTTCATAAGCTATATAACCGTAATTAGATTTTGTAAAGAATTCATAAGACGACCAATCAGATACTGGTAAAATTTATCCTCGAAAAATATATTACGTAATGTAAGATGTAACCTAGAAGGGATGACTAATTGTAAGTTAGAAAAGAGGCGAAAGTTAGCATGACGTAATAAATGTGAGATAATGATTAATCATTAAGATCGTTTAGAGTGGACAAGAACTAGTGGTACGACGATACAGTGTTTTCATAGAAGCTGCATGGAAACGCAATGCTATTAATAAACGGTAATAGAGTGATAATAAAATATAGATGATGGGAATAATAATGATAATAAAAGTATTAATAACAATAATAATAAACTTGCATAATAAAACGAAGTAAAATTATAGTGAGAACGTTACTATGGCCACGGTAACTTTTGTTTGTATGCTTATTTTTCTAACTACTTAAAACCCTTGCATAATGCCGTATGTTATTTTGTTTCCTTGTACACCCTGAGCACAACTCTTTCATCATATTATTCACGTCATTATGTAACTCTTTTTTAACAATCATTTGTGACAACTCATCACTTTTGTTACTATCCTCTTATATCACGACTTCACGACTTCGTCGATTGATTTCCCCTGTTTACCTAGAACTCTACGCCTAACCTCCATGTTGCTCACCTTATTATACCACTTCACACGGGAAATAGAACGCAGGCACCTATGATCAAAGACAGCTAGTCTTTTCATGTCTTCCACTCTCAGCGGCCAGGTCTCACTCACAGCCATAAAGGAGGACGGAGCGGATTGATGAGCAGTACACCCGCCCTTTGGTCGATAGTAGAACATCTCGTCTACACCAGAGTCGGCGTAAACTGGCAAATGCGAAACGAGCCCCCTGTAGCCGTGCTGAGATTTCGTCAGAGATTAGCCCGTTGGGGCTGATGGTACTTCCCAAATAAGTGAAGCGGTCAACGTGCTCTACCACTTCACTTCCTATTTTTAAATTAGGCGTCGATGTAGTCCAGTCCTGTAACATCATCTTGCATTTGGCGGGAGCGAATCGCATGCCAAACATTCGTAGATTGCGGCTCAAGGTGTTTAGAAGACTCTGCATTTCGTCAGCGTCTTCGCCTAGAAGGACTATATCGTCTGCATATTCCAAGTCAACGAGATTATTCCCCGGTAGCAAGTCAATCCCTGAGTCACTGAAGTCACCTAGGGTTAAGTCCATTAACACATCTATGATGAAGTTGAATAGAAAAGGAGATAATGGGCATCCTTGACGGACACCACTGGTCGTTATCAGTTCAGATGACAGCTCACCGTAAGCCCTCATCTGGCTGTATGAGTACGAGTAGAGTGCCTTAATCGATGCAATATATTTTCTCGGAATTCCCTTTACAGCCAAGCATCTCCAGAGAACTTCCCGATCGACAGAGTCGAATGCTGCTGATGAAGGTCTGTAGTTTGTTTGAGATGCTCTTTATGACGCCCCAGGTCTCTGATTCGTATAGTAGCACTGACTGACTTCACATTGGAGTTGAAAATCCGGATCTTATATGTATATATATGCGATTGTACAGCTATGAAAATGAATTCGCCGGAGAGAAAAGAGACTCTTCGCTGAACTACTACTGGTCTTCTGTCTATATTAATGTCTGAATGGGAATTTTTCATAAATTAAAAAAATATATCAAACAAAACAAACAAAGAAACAGCATTTTAAGAGTAGAAACACGCATACTTACTTAACCAATTCAGGTTGCTCTACAATTTTATACAATACTTCCAGTGCCAATGCACGCTGCCATAATAATTTATTTACATCCAAAAAGCGTATAAGTAATGATAGGTAGATTTCACATTCTGTATTCTAAATGTATGGTGAATGGGTTATTCACCAAAATAATAAAACACAAATGAAAATAAGTGGTAATATATACGTTTGAAAAAGACAGCAATCAAAAAGAGGGAGACTTTCGTTTTTTTTGCTACATCAAACACATCCGTATTTTTTTAACAATTATCAATCTTTAATCCCGTAATTCGTACGGTATGACCCATGTTTATTTTAAGAAAAACACTCTACTCACACCCGCTTAAAATTTCTACCAGATATCGGTTTCTGGAGGACGGCAGTAAGACAAGCTGGCTGTCTACTATCGCCAATGATTTTCCTGATTGAGAGCGGTAGATTGGATAATGCGACAGACAAAGGGGCTAGGCAGCGAGGAAACAGGTATAAAATGGGCATACACAAGAACCTTGAAGGATCTGGACTTCGCCGATGATATGTATACGTCTGATTTCCCACAAACTGGAAGATATGCAAATGAAAAGCAATAAATTGGCGATAGAAGAAGCATCAAAGATTGGACTCCAAGTAAACATAGAGAAAAACAGGGGTGATGATTCCTGGGCAATACCAACAGCTCCAGCAACAACAACAACTGACAACAATCAGCCAGCATAAATGGGAGGAACCTGAAAGAAACAACCTCCTTTATCTACTGACCTGGGAAGCATCGTTTCAACTACAGGCCGATGGAACTGACGAGGATACCAAAGCAGTGACGATCGGGAAAGCAAGACAGGCTTTCATTACTCTCAAGTCTGTGTAGAGGTCAACAGCAGTCAGCATACAAAAAAAGATAAGGATTTCCAACTCCAATGTGAAGTCAGTCAGTGCTACTAAAGAGACTTGGCGCATCATGAAGAGCACCTCAAACAAACTACAGACCTCCATCAACAGCTGTCTTCGCTCAATGCTCAAGATCAGATGGCCGGCCAGAAAAGATTAGCAGCATATAGGGATCTCTGGCAATGAGCGAACCAACACAGCAGGAACCGATTGTGAAACAAATAGTCAGGAAGAAATGGAGATGGATTGGCCGTACTCTGAGAAAACAAACCATCAAGTGACATCACTAGACAAGCCATTGCTCGAGTGGGACCCGATAGGGAAGTGGAGAGTTGGTCGTCAATTCGAGGGAGGAGGTCAAGTGAAGAGGAGATGAAAACATGTGGGCAGACTTGGAGCGGGGTGAAAAAGTTGGTAGAGAACCGAACTCAATAGAGACGCACAGCTGAAGTCCTATGTTCTTCTAAGAATTAAAAGAAATAATAATCCGTTTCTACGTGCTTCAGTGTTCTTCAATGATACAATGCTCACTTACCACGTGAGTGGTCCAGGTTTGATTCTATGCCAACGCACTCATATAAACCTGGTTTACCCGGTAATAAGCCCTGGGAGATTCAGTGTAAGGCTAGCAGCAACCCCAACCCGAAAAAGTCATCATCACTTCTGAAACTTCAAAGCTCAACCTTGAGTTAAAGCTTCAATATGTGTACGTGTAAAAAAATAGAAAAGTTGATTTAGCTCGGCTTCTTCAGACAATGTTGTTGAAAGATGTGTCAAACTTCTTGATTCCTATTCTCTTCTACAAAGACCCATTAATGATCTGCCTGTCTGTCGGTTTTCGACATGGAACTTCGCACCGATGTGCGGCAGTTTAAGTCGCCACACTCCCTCCTTGTAGCACACAAAGAAAGAGAAGAAAATAAAAAAGAAATGCATAATAGAGACAGTAAACAGAGGTGTGAGGCGAAGGAAAAGTAATAACGAAGAACAATATAGTTTCATTGGAAACCATAAGTCACAAGGAGTGGATGCATCGTCTCCAGCCATTGAGAACGATCACTTTGAGCCATATCACCAATTGTTTCCAACCATTGGTTTTTACCGTTCTGAGAAACCCAACCTGTCAGGAAGTCTACACCTTCCTACTTGGCTTAAACTAAATGTTGTGGATTTCATTGACTAGTACCATGTTTTGGTTTGACAGCCGATAGCGCTTTTTCGGCCTAACCCTATGTCACCTAACATTGCCCATTGTCGGGAAGGCGATGACTAGGAATACGTACGTAACACATGTCTTAACCACCTCAGTCGATGTAATTTCACAGCCTCGTCGATTGATTTCCCTTCCCACCTACCCACCACTCGACCACCGATGCCTAACCTCAATATTGCTCACCTTATTATACCACTTCACACGGGAGATAGAACGCAATCACCTATGATCAAAGACAGCTAGTCTTTTCATGTCTTCCACTCTCAGTGGCCAGGTCTCACTCACAGCCATAAAGGAGGACGGAGCGGATTGATGAGCAGTACACCCGCCCTTTGGTCGATAGTCGGATATCACGTCTACTAACACAGAGACGGCGTAAACTGGCATATGCGAAACTAGCCCTCTGTATCCATGCTGAGATTTCGTCAGAGATCAACCCGTTGGCACTGGCTGATGGTAATTCCCAAATAAGTGAAGCGGTCAACGTGCTCTACCACTTCACTCCCTATTTTTAAAAGTAGGAGTCAGTGTGCTCCAGTCCTGTAACGTCATCTTACATTTGGCGGGAGCGAATCGCATGCCAAACATTCGACGACTGCTGCCCAAGGTGTTCAGAAGACTGCTCTATTTTGTCAGCGTCCTCGCCTAGTAGGAATATATCGTCTCCATATTCTAAGTCATCGAGATTACTCCCTGGTAAAAGGTCAATCCCTGAGTCTCTGAAGTGAGTTAGGGTTAAGTCCATTAGTACACCTATGATGAAATTGAATAGAAATGGGGATAATGGGCATCCCTGATGGACACTACTAGTCACCACCACTTCGGATGACAACTCGCCTTAAGCCCTCGTGACTTCGAGTAGAGCGAGTGCCTTAAGCAGTGCAATGTATTTTCTCGTCATTCCCTTTACAGCCAAGCATCGCAAGAGTACCTCTCGGTCGAGAGAATCAAATTCCGCCTTTAGGTCAAGAAATATAATGATTGTTGGACGCCGGTAAGCATGCCTATGTTCTAGAATCTGTGATATCAAAGTTAAGTGGGTTATCAAATAATGTTTCAATTTATATATATATATATATATATATATATATATATATATATATATATATATATATAACGTATCATTTATTTAGTACAAAATATTGTCTTAAACTTACTAATAGATGGAAATAATGATTGACAATGACGATAATCAAACGTTTCAAGCGGACAAACAGGGCAAAATTCGGTTTTTCACCATTTATCGCCATGTCATTTGATATTCCGGATGATGATGAAGCCACCCCACTGACACTTGAGAGTGCAGCTGATGCAGCAGCAAATGCAGCTGACGCGACATCTGCTATCCCACTACCAACACCACCACCACCACTGGATGCAGCTAAAGGCGTTGAATGTAATTTTAAACTGGGAGAAAATAATTTAATCACTAGGGGACATAAATTAGTCTTCAACAAATATGCAAATGCTGGGTGCTAGATTTAAAAAAAGAAAAAACAACAGGAAGGATTTAATTAATTTACGTGAATTTTCTTTCATTTTAATACATTAATATACATTATCATACATACTCTGCTTTCTGTAAATGCATATCCCAACTATTGAAGAGTCCCAAACTAGGATGAAACAGCTGTCAAGTACTCCCAGGTGGTTTCCAAATGGTTCTCTAACTAATGTCAGCTCATGATGAAAATCCCGTAACCAATCAAATCCCTACAAACCAACACTTGGATATCAATGAGATGCTCACTAGCGACTTTCCCTATTCGGTTAGGTAGTTACCTGGGGTTCTAGTGAGAAGTCGTGACCAGTAGGGTGCAGCAGGTCAGGTGTCAGGACAAATCCTCCCCGAAGACATTGGCTAGGGGTCGCACTATGTCGTGAAGTTAGAATTCATGAACTGGTCATTGGATTGGGTCCCAGTAGCTTAATGGCATACGAGCTAGCTAGCCTTGTAACCAGAAGGCACTGGGTTCGAACTGGCTGTGGGGGTGCGTGCTGATGAAGAGCCCAATCCAGGACGAAACAACTGTCCAGTACTCCCAGGTGGTTTTCAAATGGTTCTCTAACTAATGTCAGCTCATGATGAAATCCTGAAAAAAAACACCTGAAATGAAGTCACTGCATCACTAGACTCGGAGATTTAGTATAAGAACGTTAACCAAGCTATCTGAATCTCAAAACAACAGGCTGATCATATGTACATACATCACATATATATATATATATATATATATATATATATATATATATGTATTACAAACCACGATAACTTCGTAAGCGTCTACCATATGACAGTATTCACACTGAGATATATATAGCAATCTTACTTAACTTCTTAGAACAATAAAAGGAGGCATACTTTGAAATTTTCGCAAACTACTTATTACTAAAATTGATTGATATCCGAATTCAATATTTGTTATCAAAAAGCTCACTAGCAATTTTAGCTTTCAATAAAATACCGAATTAAAACATACTTACTTGACAAAATAAACTAGGATATGAGAAAATGAGAGATTCTATTAACTCCAAGCCTAAAACCTTGTTTAGTTGTATTGGACCACGCAGCCAAACACATGAATCATCGCTCATCAGTAGGCAAATATCCTATTGGGAAAAGAAAGGATATCAAAACAAAAAAAATAGTCCGCAAATCTTTTCTAGTAATAATAATAATATTAGGTGAAAACAAAAAAGTGAAAATTTTAGTAGATCAGACTATAACTATAGCTCACTTGGACAACAGTACAATATTGATAAGCAGTAACACAGATAATTTTATTTATTTATTTAAACGCATAAAAAACTTGGTACAATATGGCACCAAGAAGGATGCGCCATACAATAATAATATAACAACATAGATCAAAAGAAAAAAAGGAAGGAAAAGAAAAATATATATATAAGTAGAGAATGGATAAAGAATTTCATCTGGAAGGAAGACAGTCATGCCTAACATGTTCAAACAGTATTCGTTAACTATCATCAGGAAGAGAAGAAAGAAGGAAATTGCAACATTCACCATTGATTACGATTCTTGGCCATATCCGATAGCGTTTCGAGCCATCGATTTGTGCCATCTCTCGGACCCCAACCAGGGAGTCGTGACACACCAACCGATGCTAACCTAGCACAAAAATCCTTCATCCCATAACGCCACGTCATGGACTGACCACCTCTCCGCTTTCTCCATCCCGTCCCAAGGCTAGCTAGCGAACAGAGACCTGTACGGAAGCCTCTAGGATGACATTCGCAGCACATGTCCAAGCCATCGGAGCCGGTGTTTCCAGATCACGACACTCAATGAATGGTGATCTCCACTGTGTTCAGACACACGCCTCCGAACCTCAGAATTACTCACGCTAGCAATCCTGCGGAATCAGCGATCATCGAACACGCAGAGTCGCCGCACATCCTCAGCCTACTCGGAGAGGCCAGGTTTCACAGGCGTAGAATAGCGCAGCCCGCACACAGATAAGATAACCTAACATTAGACCAGAAGCTTAATTTACAATTCAGTCTTCATTTGAGCTTACCAGTTGAAACATTAAAGAATACCGTCAATAATATTCAACAGGGTATCATCAATCTTCACAGAGTTGCATACCTATTCAGCAGGAATACTATTTTAAAAAAAGAGAATCTTGTGCTAACTCTAAGGCCCTATGCGTTCATTCTTGTTTCTTTTCTTTTTTTATCAGAGAAATAGAAATGTTAGAAATTCAATATTATAACTGTAACATGTGTAGAATGTCTAGACTTACTACTATAGCATATATACAAAAATCGACATGAATTAGGTAAAAAAAAAATACGTTTTGTAATGCTTACCTGGAATAGCATATATGCATCCCTTTCAGATGGCTTCAATTCATTTGGATTGACAGGGAGTATATCATCCACTGTAGCTGAAACATACAATGCTCATTATCGATATTATTGTTAAATAATAAGCATTAACTGATTATTTTTGCGGCGGTGGTATAGCGGTTACGACGCTCGCCGACCATGTACATGGTCCGCGGTTCGGTACCCAGCCGACGCACTCCTTTACCTCGCCGAGCTAGAAATAATGCTAGTAAAGAGGAGAGGTTTGGCATGAGGCTAGCAATCCCGTCCTGTGAAATAAACATTGCTACAGAAACTTCAAGCCACTAGCTTGAAGCCCTATGTTCCACTGGGGAACGTGAAGAAAAACAAAAACTGATTATTTATGAAAAAAATCTCTGTGTGTGGGTGCACAAGAAAGGCAGAAGTAAGCAAAACTTGTCTAACAAGATATCGGCTTTAAGAAAGACTAAATTTTTTTATCGAACAACTCTAGTAAATTGTGAAGAAACAATGATATCTATGCTATTCAAGAAACAGTGTTATTAGGGGAGTATTTTTATAAATACAATAAATAGTTAAACTTTGAAGTGCTGAAAAAGAAAAACTTCTTGGTTAATTTGGAAACATTAACTTACAAGGTGTTCTTTCTTTAGTAGAATCTACAGGTTGCACGACTAGCTCATCTTTAAATACACGGTCAAAAATAGTGCTAGCACATTGGCGTACAGCTGCTGCGGCCGTGTTTACAGTAGCTGGTGTCTTCGAAAGATGCAGTTTTAGGCAAATAGTAAAAGCCTATGGAATAAAGTAAAGGAAAAGTATTTTAGATAAAGTGAAAATATTTTGATTCATATACATTTCAAGTATGACACAGATATCATAGGATAATAATGAATCATGAGATACTCCATTAATAAGAAAAAAGTGTCAGTCATTTGTAAAACACAAAGATATTAGTTTTGTAGTAATTATGGCAGTAAAAATAGACCAATTAAACTAGTAATCGAGGAAACATCATCCACTTCGTATACTTTTACCTTATACGACATTTCTTAAATAATCGTGGGTTTTAGTTTAGCAATATGATTACAAAATCAGAAAACCAATTGGACGAAGGAAGCGTAAAGCCCACTTGTGCTTTTCGAGACCTTTAACACACGATCAGACATGAACATTTATCTTCTAAAGAATAAGACGTCTACTGCTAATACAGACTCGTTCACATATATCTACGTTTAGATGGAATATACCACTAGATCAAACTTAGACACACAAGAAACTACTATACTCACACTGAATACCATTGAAACTATTGAATTAAACAGGAATAGAATGTGAAATCGATGCATACACTCAAATATTGACTGGAAAAATAAAGTTCCCCGTTAATATATGTATAAAAACTTGGGCACGGTAATGGAATATAACACCGCCATACATAAGACTTCATTTTGACAAATCAAACAGCGTTATACAGTAGTATCAACTGATGACCCTTCGAGCACTATACCACATCGTTTGTCAAAATAAAACTCTTATCTACAATAAAGGCTGACCGTTAAATGCCTATATATATAAATGCTTATTTAATCAAAATGATCTTAAAAATTCAACCATGTAGGATGGTGCTTTTGGAAGAACGTTTGAAAAAACTCATTAAGCCGAAAAATAGGCAGCTATAAAAGTACCTTGGCAAGTAGGGAATCTCGAACCAAGGGTGAGCTTGTGAGGAGTAGTATCGTGGTTTGCAACAGACGGAGTTCTTCCAAATTTGACTCCGTCAGTTGCCAGAGCGTATCAATGATGGATTGAGCAGCATCCTAAACATATAATAAAAAATAGATTTACCTCTGACAAACACTTTTGGTTTATGAAACGCTGCAGAGCTGTCATACACAGTACTATTACTTTCTGATTTTTCGAAAGACAACCACTTAAGAAGGGTGATATCAGAGAGCCACATGATGCTTTGAGACCTAAAGTATGCAGCGAAAGAAAATTAAGACACTCACTTTCTCGGAGATCAGAATCACTATTAATGATCGCTCTTAGCTTTGGAATTTGTAACTCCGCAGCCTAAAATATTGACGATATGTATATCAGTTACTTCTTTAATGGGGACAAATCGCCTCTTTGTCTCTGAAATAAGGCTTCGATAATCCTGGAGTACATTTTCAGTCAACTTGAGCAACGACGCGGTATCAGCATCCGACATGAGAAAAATGTTACCAACAGGTCAATGGTTTTAATTCCAGCGGGTGCAACCTTATAACCCACCAAAGTATTATAACAACTGGAAGCAATACTTACAGAATCTCCTTGCAAACTGCACGAGGTTTAGAGATTTTCCACGCTATTTTGCATTCAAGCAGGATATATAGTTAACAGCTTAGTCTACGATTAGGTCCGTCACACTGCACACTTGATATACAATGTCCAATATCGTTTACATGAGCGAGTGTGAACCACTTTGATCTCTTTGTGCTCGTTTCTGGGTTGCGAGGCAAATATTTCCGGTCTTCGGTAAACTTCTGCGCAGTTCGTCCCGTAACTCAACCGTCGTACCTTGGTTGACTCCAAAGGAAGTGGTGCCTGGATTAATTATGTGTTGTTTTTAGTATGCGGTGTGTTAAGACCATGTTGCCATTGTGAATGGAGTTGATCATTCCACCAGTTTGTCACCCGATATCCTCGACAAAAGAAAAGAGATAATTACAATAACAGATATAATTTGTATAGGCTACTCAGGCTAAAAGTCAGAAAAAGAAATAAAGAAAACGTAAAAACAGACGGCTACTGAAATTTGAAGTTGGTATATATGTATATACATGTATACAATATCAGTGATAATAGTAGTGTAAGGGACGTAATAGTTGGATAAGTAGGAGGGTAAGACAGTAGGGGATATGAAGAAGTAAGACGACGAGTTTATACGCCTACCCATTAAAAGTGTATGAGATTTTAAGGGGATAGGCCATTTGAATGCAGTCTTTGTGTCGCTGAATGATTGTCCAACCTTTGTTTAATTTCTCTACGGGATGTGCTAACTGGAGAAATTAAAAAATATTCATTTTTCCGCCATTCATATTGGAAGCAGTATCAAAATATATTGAATGGGGGATGAAAGTAGCAACAAAATGATGCTTCCCTGAAGCTGAACTCATAACACTATTCAGCACCGCTTCTACTCTAAGCCAATATAAACTGGGAGAGAGTGCACCTAACTGTCTATATGTGAACTGAATGGCCGCATATGACCTCGCTACAATTCCCGTGTAATTCACACTTGTGTCTATTTTTCCCGTTAGGACTAGACCTAAGTCAGGCTCCAAAGTTGTGCAGGGCAACTTTCGTTGCACAGGGCGTAGCTTATATTCTGAAGCCTACAGGTACGTAATTTCATCACTTTGCACTCCTTCAGGTTGAATATCATACGACTGACGACCAGTCAGTCTTTCAGAAGTTTGGGATCTGCCTGCAGTCTATCCGCGTCCTTCGAGCACTTGATTGCCCTCCATATCCTTACATCATCAGCGTAAGGAAGAGTCGGGCAGCTTAGATGGCATGGTAGGTCATTGATAAAAATCAGAAACGTCAATGGCTCCAGCGACACTCGTGATGATGAATTGTGTCAGGGCGATAGGACTCGATTGACCTTAGTGCAGAATTTCCTTTCATGTAGGTAGTCCTCCAACCATGGCAGAACCGGCCCACTTGTGCCTGCCTGACTTTTGTGTAGGAGAAGGTCTTGGGGAGCTGCGTCAAATGCCTTCTCGATGTCCAGGAGGATCACACGGACTGGAATATGCATATTCCAGCATGATGTCCAATCGTATCAAGCTGATGGTGGGCTTGTTACACAGGATCTGCCTCTCTCGAAACTATGTTGTGCTTCGTGGAGTGTACCAGTAGTGTCGAGGTGCTCCCTGGTGTGATCATTAATTATACTTTTCAACACCTTTGATACCAATGGGAGTAGCTCTACTGGTCTATAACTGGTGGCATTTGACCTGTCCCCATCCTTGAGAATTAGAGTAAGGATGGCTCTTTTCCACTCCCTTAGCCGTTTCCCGGAATCTATAGAATTTTGGATCAAGTCGCATAAGGGCCTACACGGTGCATCGGCGCACCTTTCAAGAACAGATGGCCCGATGTCATTACAGCCTGGAGACCTTCCAGGTGTGAGTCTCTGTAGCTTTCCTAGTACTATTTCCAGGTTTATCTGGAGAGTAGCCGCTAGGTTCTCCTCCAGTGAAATTGTAGTGGCGGCATTTTGGTCCGTACCAGTTATACCCGGTTTGCTGTTGAATGTGTGGTAAAGGCTGAACTGAATATTTCAACCATTTCCAAACTAGCGAGATATTGACCGTTTGGACTTACAAAGGCACATGGCCGAGCGACTTTACTGCATATCCCCTCAATGACGCTCGTTGCTATGTTGCTATTGGTTTCAAGTGGCCTCGGTCTTGGGGGAAGATTTAACTGATGTAATATTGTGATTTCATAGACATAACTCAGGCTCATAGGTGAAGGGAAGTTATAATCATGGAATAAGGACAAGTTGTTCAGAAGTTAAGGAGGACATTATTTTTCAGTTTATTTGTATATATGAAATTTGATAAATAAAGAGGTTGTACAACTTATCTGCTGACGTCACTGGTGGTAGGCTCGGGGAGTGTGCAGAATGAATGCACAACGAGAGAGCGGACCAATGAACGTACGGAGGAGTCACAACTCAAAAGGTGAAGATGTGCCAAACGATGGGTGAGCGAGGTTAAACAAAAGTTCAAGGGTACAATGTGCACTACAGATTATTCCCCCCCCCCTTAGAATGTTGGTGGGGAAACCAGCAAGCTTCGAGATACAAAAGTAGGACGGCTTTCTAGAATAGCAGTGAGTGAACGGGAAGGTTTGAAGATAGTAATCAAAAAATTTTTTGCGAAAGGAAAGAAAGCAGAAGAAAAAAGAATAAGGTAAGTTGGAAGTAGTATGTACATGATTAGTGAAGTAAGACGGAATATAAGAAGAAATGACGCTGGTGCCTTGTGTGGTTGTAAGCTTCTTTTCTTTTGTTTTTTTCTTTTCTTTTTTATCTTTAATTTTTTGTTCCTTTTTGTCTTTTATATTTTATTTATTTTTTGGTATTTTTTATTGTATTTATATTTATCGACTTGTTTTCGTTAAAATATTACGAACTTACTTATGTGGAGGTCTGATAGTATACCTCCGCCGCCCAGGCTGTCGTAGCAGGAAGGTGACTCATTATGTCTAATTTTCATTTTAGACTAATGCTGCCTTCCTTCGCTTCAACAGAACCTAGCAGCAATGTTGAAGGCAATAATTATACCAGCGTATGAGAAGGAACAGGGTGTGCGTCGGTGGCACAGTGGTTAGGACTCTCGCCTACAATGCACATGGTTCGGGGTTCGGGCCCACGCCGACGCACACATGATATCTATGGTCGGCCTGCGAATTTTGGGCTACCGATATCCACGCTGAAAATTCCATACTTGTACCAAAATACGGTGTGGAATCAAGCTGTAAATCAAAAATAAAATTAAAATTAAAAAATAAAATCAAGCAACAGAAGAGAATGGGAGAAGAAGTTAAGCTTTCAAAATCGGCGTAAAGGTACTGCAAAAGCTTGTGCGGAATAAATGCGAGGAATACTGGTGTAACATGGAAGTAATACGTCAGAGTGAAAAAAAACAAAGGAAGTTGCTAACCTGTAAAAACCTATAAAATTACAGGGAAGTATGTACATAACCAATAGCCATGAGTGGTTGCTATTACAAAATTTTTTGTTCATGTTGCGAACTGTATGACCAAGATGATGCATGATGTTTACAAGTAAGGCTCCCAAAATAAATGAATTGCAGGAGGGCATAAACCCGAAGGAATATAGTACAGCCTGTGAAAATAAATTGAGCGGATTACTATGCATAGCATAGAAGTGACGCATTTATGCCCAAAAAATATATATCGGTCCATTTAACTATACAGTGGAAGTTTTTTTTTATAATAATTTTTAGACTTTTTTAATTTTCTAATTTTTTATTTATTTATTTCCACATTTTTTAAAACTTTTTTTAGTTTTTTCAATAATTTTTTTGAAGAAATTGTGCAGTGATATACTGTTCGTAATTCCTCAATTGGTGTGGGTTACGAGATGACATTAGAGGCCAACCGGTCTATTTATTTATTTATTTTTATTTTTGATTACAGCTTGATTCCACACTGTATTTTTGGTACAGGTATGGAATTTTCAGCGCGGATATCGGTAGCCCAAATTTTGCAGGCCAAACAAAGATATCAGGTGTGCGTCGGCGTGGGCTCGAAACCCGGACGATGTGCATGGTCGGCGAGAGTTCTAACCACTGTGCCACCGACGCACAGTAGATTGAGGTGAAAGAGATGAAAAATTAGGATAAAAAACTTCTACTGATTCTCTGTAACGAGAGAAAAAGATCAAAAGGATTCGTGCAGGGAAAAACGACTACACCTGTCAATGGAGTTGAAGATTGAACGATCAATTCTTGGTTGTTTGCTCAAAATCAACTTCCTCGATTTTCGCGGAGGCATCAATACGACAGTCATCGTCTCATCGGTCGCTGTTCAGAAAGAAGAGTGAAACATCGTCAGAAGTAACATAACGATTTATTATTGTAATATTTGTTTACAGACCTTAGTTGCTTAGTTCGTTTATTCCTTTTATATGTTGGTGTAACAATAAAGAAACAACAAGCAGCAGATCGGTGTTTTGGTTTTTGCGTCCGTTATAACTAAGCGTTTCTGAAACTCCAAGGAACAGCGTGGGCCCGAGCGTAGCGAGAGCTGGGCATTAACGGTTTATGAGACGTAACTGACAGTTTCTGACGATGGAAACAGATCTGGCGGATTCAAACAGTTGGTGAAAGTTTGGATAGTCGCCGTTCATTTTTCCTGGTGCCGGTCAAGTCCTCTTTGAACAAGCAATATCTGGAACTTTTTGGAATTGGGTCAAGTTCAACAATGCCTGGGTCAAAGAAGGGACAGAGTGTCTTGGATGCAAACAGGAAAGTAAGTCATGGTGACTTGTCTGTTAATTGTAACGATGTGTCTGATGTTAAGCATGACATGGTTGATGTTACTGTTTCGCCGTTCAGGGATAATAGGAACATCAAACTCCCTAAATTTGAACCACGGTGTTTTGATGGAAACCCGGCTGATTATTTACAATTTGTAAAGGAGTTTGAGATCATGTTGAGTGGTTTTTATTAAATGATGAATTGAAGTTAATGTATTTGATGAGATATTGCACTGGAGATGCTGCAAGAGCTATACAGTGTTGTAAGTTTATGAAGCCAAGAGAGGGCTACGATGAGGCTATGAGCATATTACGCCAAAGGTTTGGAAGACCCTCGATGATTGCAGGGAAATTATTCGAGGCTGTTAAGGGTAATGGTGGTCAATTACAGGATGACTCCCAGGCACTCACTGAGTTTTTAGATAATTTGCTAATTTACAAGAATGGAATGATTTCGATGAATCGAATGAGTGACCTCAACTCGAGTTTTATACTAGAAGTAATAGCAAGACGTCTACCTACTCGACTGCAAAGGAAGTGGGTGAAGATAAGCTCCCGTATGGAGGATGAGGGTATCGAGCCAAAGTTTGATGATATCCTGAAACTGGTAAATACTAGTGTCAATCAATCTATGAGCAAGTTTTCCAGTCTGTTAGATCTCACCCCTAGAATAGAGCAGTCTGAGGGTAAAACGCACTCATTGATGACGAATAAGCCTCAGAGAGGTGGATATCGAGAAGACTCCATGATGTCTAGTAATGCATATAGACCTAGTGAGTGTAACAGGTTTCGTAGTACATCCTCAACAGATAAGTTACAAGATGCAAGACAAACACGGCTTTGTTTTACACGTGTGCAAGAGGTGCATACAGAAGTGAACTGTGAACCAGTGAGCAAGTTCAGTGATAAGCTAAATGTAAACTCCAGGCCTGACTCCGAATTGTGTGACGATAACGTTGTTGTGAAGAAGTCTGTAGTTGCAACTGGTAAGCCGTTGCTGAATAGAGTGTCACAGAATAGAGTTACTGCTTCAGAGTGGAGTTCTGACTCCAAAAGTTTACAAAGTATAACTAGTCAGAGTGAAGGTATAAAACCTTTAATGATTTGTGAGGAGGAACCAAAATTGTCTACTTCTGTTATTAAAGAGTTTGAAAATGATGAAGTTGACGGTAAATTGAATATTTGTGATAATGATCATGATAGTGCAGATTTGTCTTTGGTTGATCATGATGAAATGGAGGGAATGCCTACTACTGCTAAGTTAAATAAAGGTTCTGTACAACTTGAACGTGAAGTAGAAATAAATGCAGTTGCAGAAGGCATGCATACTTGTGAGACCGTCAGTGGGATTGATCAGCATGTAGCCCACCTATCATCAGATGCTAGTGTTAAACCTGAGCTGATAGTAAAAGACAGCAGTGGTGGTGGTCTTGCAGGTAGACAAATTTCTGAAAAGCGAGCAACAACAGCTTTTGATCCACTGCTAAGTTCATCAACTGATATCAATCAGTCGTCGTTGGTGCTGTCATCCACAATGAAACAGACACCCATCAACTCAAGTATCTTGTGCAATGACTATGGTAGTATCAGTTCGTTTGAAAGGACGAATATCAATGGTCAGTTTAGTGTGGATAAGCCAAGTGTAAAGGAGAGAGTAATTGTTAAATTGACTTGCACGAATAAAGGCATTTCTAGTTTCAAGTTACTATTTGAATGTTATTATCTTTGGTGTAAATTACTCTGTTTCTATACTTGGTTGATGAGATATGTCGTGTGTTTGTTGGTCATCTATATTCTACGATACAATGACATGGGCGTGTTGCCGTTCAGATTTGAGGATATAGCTGATAGAAGGAAGTTAGCAAATGAACTCTGCGACGATTTTCCAACCTAGGGCGTCAACCTGAGAAGGGTTGTAGGCGTACTGCTGTAAGTCCTACAGTTCTTCAAAGGGTAGCGCATCAATGAGCAGTCCAATGTGCTTGGTGTATGATCTTGTACATATGTTCATATTGTATATACTGAATTGATATCATCTGTCATCTAGCTGTTGGTAATTCTGTTTGTGTCCGGACGACTTCCACTTGGATCATCAACCTGAGAAGGAATGTAGGCGTACTGCTGTAAGTCCTACAGTTCTTCAAGGGTAGTTTGTCGTGTCAGAATCCACAACATTTGATGTGTTGATTGTACATATGTTTGTGTTAAATAGTTGTGTGAGTTCCAATTGATGTAATTGTTGGTTAATCTTGTTTGTGTCTGGACATTCCACAACTTACAATCGTCAACCTGAGAAGGGTTGTAGGCGTACTGGTGTAAGTCCTGCAATTCTTCAAAATAATTCCACCAAGACATGATCCGCGAGGTTATTTGTACTGTTTGTGTATACGTGTGGTGTGTCATATCAATTGGTGTTTTTGGATTCATTGTGTTTACTCGTTGTTTTCGTGCCTTGTTTTTATTGCATAATTTTGTTAAAATTTTCGTCGTGATTACTTCTGAAGTTGTTTCGAGTCTTCTACATCCATGAATGAATTGATTGATGTTAGAGACAGCAGATGGGTCGTATACGCCGGGGAGGCTAGGCTATTGCTGAGAATGAAATGCACACTGATAATTGTTAGCTGCGGTCCGACACGCCGGGGAGAAAGAGTGTAAACGACTGAGGCTCGCATGCGTCACCGCTACTAGAACTGAGGCAGAATGAGTGACAAGCGATTTCAATGGTAATTGGTAGTGAGTAATTAAGAGGATGTGCGTAGAGTATCGTGAGGTGCTGCCATGGTCACTTTGCATTCTGCAAGAGTCATTCTAGCAAGTGGCGATTGTGTTGCAAGATGTCAAGAGGAGGTCTCTGTCTGGAGGCGCAGGTCGTCATTGATGTGTGAGATTGTGCTGTGGGTATGCTTGTGGTGTGTTGGCTTTTCTGTTTGTTTTCCATTTCAGCTCTGTCCGTGTGACCCAGGTTCTCGCAATGGCATCCAAGTCAACGTGCATTGGTCGTGAAGGAAAAAAGGGTTGGATCCCTTTTTTGCCGGGGAGTGTCAATGGAGTTGAAGATTGAACGATCAATTCTTGGTTGTTTGCTCAAAATCAACTTCCTCGATTTTCGCGGAGGCATCAATACGACAGTCATCGTCTCATCGGTCGCTGTTCAGAAAGAAGAGTGAAACATCGTCAGAAGTAACATAACGATTTATTATTGTAATATTTGTTTACAGACCTTAGTTGCTTAGTTCGTTTATTCCTTTTATATGTTGGTGTAACAATAAAGAAACAACAAGCAGCAGATCGGTGTTTTGGTTTTTGCGTCCGTTATTACTAAGCGTTTCTGAAACTCAAAGGAACAGCGTGGGCCCGAGCGTAGCGAGAGCTGGGCATTAACGGTTTATGAGACGTAACTGACAACACCCATAAACGGGACCATATAAAGTGAATATAGCAAAATTGAATTACAAATTGTGACTAGGAATAAAAAAACCACTAAGTAGCATTACCTATGGGTTAGTTTAGTGAAAGAATTCTGTGAACCTCTTGGGCCAGTGAACACGTCGACCAGCACGTGTGACAGGGGTCTTATTGGTGGCGGTAGGAGAATCATCATTGATCACTGGAGGTGAAGTAGTTGGGTCTGGGCAAGGACTAGGTTCAGTGGAGTTATTTGATTGAGCCGATGGGGAAGGTGAAGGTTCTTCAGTGTATGCCGCTTTAAGTCTGTCTATACTTACAGTGTCTGGACGGCCGCATCGCTCAATAACGAAAAATTTATCATTACGACTAAGGACCTTTAAAGGCCCGTAATATGGTGGTTGTAAGGGCCTTCGTACGGCGTCGTGACGCACGAAAACATCCGTACAGTCATCAAGTCGCGGATCAACATGAACCTTTCGGTTTTGACTGCGTGTGGAAATGGGTCGGATGCGCTGCATCAAACTTTCAAGACCACGGGCATAACAGGTGACATCAGGGAATTCTTGCTCAAAAGCTTGAGGAGCGATTAGCTCGCCTGGTAAACGTAGGGTGGTACCGTACACCAAATCAGCTGGCGAGCACTGCAGATCCCCTTTTAGGGTAGCACGGATGCTAAGTAGGACCAGCGGCAGCGAATCTGTCCACCTACTGTTGTCTACTGCCATCAACGCGGCTTTCAGTTGACTTTCTACTAGCCCATTTGCCGCGGGATGTTACGCGGTTGTTCGAATGCGTTTGCATCCCAGCATCATTAACAATTTCTTGAAGCTTGTGGATTCCAATTGTTGTCTGCGGTCGGTAGTGACAGTGGCTGGACATCCAAAATGGGATACCCAGCCTTCCATGAAGGCACGACAGATGGTTTGAGTCATTACATCTGGTATCGGAATGGCTTCCCGCCAACTTGTGAAATGATCCACACATGTGAGCAAATACGAGCAGCCGTTTGACGGGGACAGGGGCCCTAGTATATCCGGGTGTATATGATGGAACCGAGCGTCTGGGATCGCAAACGTCCCCAACGGCGTGATCTTATGCTTGGTGGCTTTAGCACGTTGGCATTGCACACAAGCACGTGTCCATTGACGCACATCACGGTTCATACCGGGCCACGCAAATCTCACCGATATCAACTTGTCCGTTGCTCGTATGCCAGGATGGGAGAGGTTGTGGAGGGACTCAAACACGGTGCGGCGTAAAGACATGGGAACAATCGGTCGAGGAGTGCCCGTTGACATATCGCAAAGTATAGTTGTTTCACTGTTTAGCAAGGGTACACGTTCTATCTTCAGTGAGGTTTTATTTGACAGGTGTTCTAAGTTCAAATCCTTCAGTTGAAGTTCGGCCATTTAATGAAGATCGACGGTTGGTGGCACCGATGTTACGCAAATGCGAGACAAAGCGTCTGCTGCCTGGTTACCAGCTCCAGAAACGTGCTGGATATCGGAAGTGAACTGTGAAATCTAGTCTAAATGGAGTGATTCACGTGGTGAATACCTGTCTGAAGTAGTGTGGAGGGCGTACGTCAATGACTTATGGTCGGTAAATACAGTAAATTGTCAGCCTTCCACGAAGTGACGAAAGTGTTTGACAGCAGCATAAACAGCGAGAAGTTCTCTACCGAAGGTGCTGTATCTGGATTCGCATGCAGTAATTTTTCGGGAAAAGGAAGCAATCGGTAGCCATGCATTGGACATACGCTGTTGTAGGACAGCTCCGATCGCAGTATTAGAGGCATCTACTGAAATGCTGATTGGTGGTTGGACATCTAGATGGACCAACATTGTGGCGTCAGCAATAGCTTTCTTGATAGCTGCAAAAGCTGTCGTGGCTTCCTTAGGGAACACCAAAGACTTGCATTTCCCTTTTGAATAGCCTCTACCCGCTCAGATAAAGGATAAATTCCATCCTTGACTACCCTGTGTCCCGAAAAATTCAAGGAAGTGACTCCAATCTGACACTTCGGCAAGTTGAGTGTGAGGGAGTGTGTCACAAGTCTTCGGAAAACTGTCTGCAAATGAAGTTGGTGTGTTGCCTCATCTGGACTAGCTACCAAAATATCGTCCAGGTAGGCAAAGGCGAAATCGAGCCAGCGCAAAATGTCGTGGATAAAGCACTGGAAGGTTTGAGCAGCGTTCCGTAGGCCGAAAGGTATTCGAAGAAATTAGAACAGGCCAAACCGCATAACCACAGCAGTCTTAGGTATATCCTCGGGGTCGACGGGAATCTGGTGGTAAGGCCGTGTTAGGTCCAGCTTGCTAAATACCCTAGCTCCCTGAGTGACGATGTTAAATCGTGTATTTGAGGGACAGGGTAGCGATCGGGAAAAGTTTGTGCGTTTAGCCTGCGGTAATCACCACAAGGACGCCAATCTAAACCGTTATTCTTAGGTACCAGGTGCAACGGTGAGGACCGCGGCCTGCTGGATGGCCCAATAATCCTCATTTCTAGCACATGCTCGAACTCCGCGTTAACAACCTTCAGTTTTTCTGGGGATAATAATAATAATGTATATTATCATATAAACATATAAATTTACATGAAAATGCATACCATTTTTACAGGCACGATCAAGTATGATATAATATCAAATCGTAGATTGTCTACAAGTTAATAATGTTTCAACAGTTAAATATTTGATATATATGTAAATACACATTGTCAGAACTAGGCTGTATAGTTATTGAATTGTACAATTGTCCTCCAGGTTGAGCGGGAAAATCGACTTCGTTTCGTTTTCATCCCGTGGTTGTCGGCATACGATAACCAACCAATATTGAGGTAAGTACAACGTTTACAAGAGATTGAAAGCTGTTTTAGAAAAGTAAAAGTGATAAGGTGAATCATTAAAGTGTAATGAAATGGGTAAGTGCAAGTATCACTAATAAATGCATTAATAGAGGAAACTACATAGGCTGACAACGTTCATTTGCAATGTATAATGCTTCCTGTACGGTTTGAACTATCATAATGTCCACTTTCGGTTTTAATACATTTTTTCCTCATGCCGGTTTTTTTATTTTATGCCCTTTTGTGCATTCGGTGCACAACCGTACCCTACAGAGAATAGGAATAGAATAAGTCGAATCAAATTCATGAAGAGCTGTAAAAGGTTAGGTTTAATGAGATATAATGAGGATCAAGTAAAGACGTTATTAGAAAATGAATGAGATAAGACATTTTGAAGTGGTATTTAAAGATCCGACAATGGACAGCAAGTTAGTTTATAAGATGCCCCATAAATCTGTGCACATCCCACATGGTCGCATCTAAACAATAGGCTGAGTGAGTGGTATATATTTAAAGGCAGAAGCATGATCTGTCAAGGCGTTCATTATCTTTTTCAAGATAAAGATCTAAGCCCTCATAAAAATCAGAAATATCTCGAGCCTTCAAATTTCATATTGCTGTTCCTGCAGAATGGGGTGATTCACCTTAGTGACGACCACCATATCTACTGATCAGCTAGCGCCACCCTCCCTCCTATAGTCGTCTCGGTTTTGCGAAAACTGACGGACCAGTCGTGACAGTATGGTGTGTGACGTTGGAAGTCGCACATGGCAGGCCGCTGCTAGGTTTGAACAAATCCGAAAAAGATTGCAGTATATGTGAATATGGGCCAGTACAAGCGGGTGTGGCATATACGGGGCTGAGGACTGGGCACTCGATGGCGATACCGATAACTGAGAGGTTTGTAGCTGAATCTATCAACCTATCCTTACCGGTGTCTACCAGTAGTTGGTAATGCTGTAGCAGATCCATACCGATGATACCTGTGGTCACGTCCGCCACTAGAAAGACCCAGCGAATGCGCGGCGCAAGCCGATATTCAGGTCAAGAAAGCACCTGCCAAACGTAGTTATCGGCGAACCATTTGCAGCACGTAGCTGTAAGGACATTGGCCGCCTGCGCTCCTCTATTGTGGGTGCGATGACACTAACCTCTGCTCCGCTATCAATGAGGAAGCGTATCCCCGTGTTACGTTCTGTGACATAGAAGAGGCGACATGAGAGTGGTTCGCCAGCAACGTTAGTCGCCAACACGTGCTGGCCTGCTAGTTCCTCCACTTTTGGACATTGAAGGTGCACGGGCGAGTGTACTTTTGGGTCTTTTCACCATAACGCCGATGGTACCAGCACACTCCAGGCTGGGAGTTTCGAGACCTACGACTCCGACTGCTGGCACGTGACGATGATCTACTACGAGTTGAGTCGGTGCGACTACCCGAGCGGCTTCTGGCCCTCATCTCCTGTCTGATACTAAATACATCTTTGTAGAGCTTGGTTATACAGGCAATCGTATCGAAGCTGGATGACTCTCCAGCCGGAGATTCTTTGATCTGAGCGGGCCTATCAGTGGCCGTGGCCAAAATGCTCACGTTCGATGCAGTAGCCCTTACTACACCATCGGCAGCTCCGGCTAATTCGGGTAAGGGAGATTTGCAGATTGGGGCTAAAATGCCCTGAGTCAATTGTGGTAATCTTTGTAACCACAGTAGTTTTAGGAAGGCATCGTCTAACTTGAAGTCGGTGTCAGCCAAGGCACGTAAACCGTTAATGCCCAGCTCTTGCTGCACTCTGGCTCACGCTGTTGCTTGAAGTTTCCCAGAAACGCTTAGCAATAACGGTCGCAAAAACCAAAATATCGAATGGCCACTCGAGAATTCTTTATTGTAACACCAACATATAAACACTGTTACAACTAATGTCTGTGAACAAATATTACAATAATAAATCACAATATTACTTCTGACGGTTTTCTGCTGACCTCTTTCTGAACAGGGACCGATGAGACGCTGACTGTCGTATTGATGCCTCCGCGAAAATTGGGGAAGTTGGTTTTGAGCAAACAACCATGAACTGATCGTTCAATCTTCAACTACACTGACACTTCCCAGCAAAATACGGATCCATCCCTGTTTTCCATCACGACCAATACACGTTGACTTGGATGACTTGGATGTACTTACAGGTAAATTTAAAGTTTAATAGACTTTAAAACTCTTTCTGAATGATTTACTGATAATTATTGTTTATTCTGCATCTCTTATGTAATACGTCAGCACCTGTACAGAAATGCTACTACCTTCCTCAACTACCGCAATCATTTATGATTCCCGCGTGAAATTGACATGTAATTTTTTCAATCACAGTTAGATTTGACGCTATATCTATTTCCTTATTTGTACACTTCATTTTAAATGTTTCTCTCACATTTACCAGTATTCAACTTATTTCTAAATTAACAAATCATATTATATGTTCTATAAGTTTTCATAATTGTACATATGTTCATGCCTGTAAAAATGGCTGGTTTCTGTTAAAGAAATAAATTATTATTATTATTATTATTGCGAGAACCTGGGTCACACGGACAGAGCTGAAATGGAAACAAACAGAAAAGTCAACACACCACAAGCATACTCACAGCACAATCTCACACATCGATTACGACCTGCACCTTCCAGTTAAAGGCATCCTCTTGCAACACAATCGCCACTTGCTAGAATGACTCTTGCAGAATGCAACGTGACCATAGCAGCACCTCACGATACTCTACGCACATCCTCTTATCTACTCACTACCAATTACCACTGCAATCGCTTGTCACTCATTCTGCCTCAACTCTAGTAACGGTGACGTATGCGAGCCTCAGTCGTTTACACTCTTTCTCCCCGGCGTGTCGGACCGCACCTAACAATTATCTCCGTGTGCATTTCATTCTCAGCAATAGCCTCCCCGGCCCATCTGCTGTCTCTAACATCAATCAATTCATTCACGGATGTAGAAGACTCGAAACAACTTCAGAAGTAATCACGACGAAAATTTTAACAAAATTATGCAATAACAACAAGGTACGAAAACAACGAGTAAACACAATGAATCCAAAAACACCAATTGATATGACACACCACACATATATACAAACAGTACACACAGACTCGGAGATCGCCCTTTGATGTAATTCCTTTGAAGAATCGCAGGACTTACACCAGTACGTCTGCAACCCCTCTCAGGTTGACGATTGTAAGTTGTGGAATGTCCGGACACAAACAAGATTAACCAACAATTACATAGTTGGAACTCACACAATTATTTAACAAAAACATATGTACAATCAACACATCAAATGTGGTGGATTATGCCTTGACGAACTACCCTTGAAGAACTGTAGGACTTACAGTAGTACGCCTACAACCCTTCTCAGGTTGACGCCCTAGGTTGGAAAATCGTCGAAGAGTTCATTTGCTAACTTCCTTCTATCAGCTATATCCTCAAATCTGAACGGCAACACGCCCATGTCATTGTATCGTAGAATATAGATGACCAACAAACACACGACATATCTCATCAACCAAGTATAGAAACAGAGTAATTTGCACCAAACATAATAACATTCAAATAGTAACTTGAAACTAGAAATGCCTTTATTCGTGCAAGTCAATTTAACAATTACTCTTTCGTTTACACTTGGCTTATTCTCACTAAACTGAGCAATATCTTTCGTCTTTTCAAATGCACCAACACTATCATAGTAATTGCACAAGATACTTGAGTTGATGGGAGTCCTTCTCATTGTGGATGACAACACCAACGACAACTGATTGATACCAGTTGATGAACTTAGCGGTGGATCAGAAGCTGTTGTTGTTCGGCTTTCAGAAAATTCTCTACCTGCAAGACCACCACCACTGATGTCTTTTACTATCAGCTCAGGTTTAGCACTAGCATCTGATGATAGGTGAGCTACATGCTGATCAATCACACTGACGGTCTGACAAGTATGCATGCCTGCTGCAACTGCATTTATTTCTACTTCACGTTCAAGTTGTACAGAACCTTTGTTCAGCTTAGCAGTAGTAGGCATATCCCACATCTCATCATGATCAACCAAAGACAAATCTGCACTATCATGATCATTATCACAAATATTCAATTTACCATCATCTATCTGGTCGACTTCATCATTTTCAAATTCTTTAATAACAGAAGTAGATGATTTGGTTTCTTCCTCGCAAATCCTAAAAGGCTTTATGTCTTCACTCTGACTAGTAATACCTTGTAAACTTGTGGAGTCAGAACTCCACTCTGAAGCAGTAACTCTATTCTGTGACACTCTATTCAACAATGGTTTACCAGTTGCAACTAGAGATTTCTTCACCGCACAGTTATCGTCACACAATTCGGAGTCAGGCCTGGAGTTTACATTTAGCTTATCACTGAACTTGCTCACTGGTTCACAATTCACGGTTGTATGCACCTCTTGCAAACGTGTAATACACAACCATGTTTGTCTTGCATCTTGTAACTTATCTGTTGAGGATGTACTACGAAACCTGTTACACTCACTAGGTCTATATGCATTACTAGACATCATGGAGCCTTCTCGATATCCACCTCTCTGAGGCCTATTCATCATCAATGATTGCGTTTTGTCCTCAGACTGCTCTATTCTAGGGGTAAGATGTAATAGACTGGCGAACTTGCTCATAGACTGATTGACACTAGTTTTTACCAGTTTCAAGATATCATCAAACTTTGGCTCGATACCCTCATCCTCCATATGGGAGCTTATCTTCACTCACTTCCTTTGCAGTCGAGTAGGTAGGCGTCTTGCTATTACTTCTAGTATAAAACTCGAGTTGATGTCACTCATGCAATTCATAGAAATCAAGGTATTCTTATAAGTCATAAGATTATCTAAAAACTCAGTAAGTGCCTTGGAGTCATCTTGAAGTTGACTGCCGTTACCTTTGACAGCTTCGTATACGTTCCTTATAATCATTGAAGGTCTTCCAAACCTTTGACGTAATATGCTCATAGCCTCAGCGGATCCCTCATTAGGGGGCATGAGCTTACAGCATTGTATAGCTCTTGAAGCATCTCCAGTGCAATACCTCATCAAATACATCAATTTCAATTCATCACTTAATAAAAAACCACTCAACACGATCTCAAACTCCTTTACAAATTGTAAATAATCAGCCGGGTTTCCATCGAAACATCGTGCTTCAAATTTAGGGAGTTTGATGTTCCTATTATCCCTGAGCGGCGAAACAGTAACATCAACCATGTCATGCTTAACATCAGACACATCGTTACAATTAACCGGCAAGTCACCATGACTTACTTTCCTGTTTGCATCCAAGACGCTCTGTCCGTTCTTTGACCCAGGCATTGTTGAACTTGACCCAATTCCAAAAAAGTTCCAGATATTGCTTGTTCAAAGAGGACTTGACCGGCACTAGTAAGGATGAACTGTGACTATCCAAAATCGTGCCAACTGTCCAAAACCGTTTAAACGCTGACGTTGTACCGTCAGAAACTGTCAGCCAGGTCTCGTAAACCGTTAATGCCCAGCTCTTGCTGCACTCTGGCTCACGCTGTTGCTTGAAGTTTCCCAGAAACGCTTAGTAATAACGGACGCAAAAACCAAAACACCGATTGGCCGCTTGGGAATTCTTTATTGTAACACCAACATATAAAAAATATTTCTACTAAGGTTTCTGATGGTTTTCTGCTGACCTCTTTCTGAACAGCGACCGATGAGACGATGACTGTCGTATTGATGCCTCCGCGAAAATTGGGGAAGTTGGTTTTGAGCAAACAACCATGAATTGATCGTTCAATCTTCAACTGCATTGACAGTCGGCGACCAACTGTCTCATGTGTCGTAACAAGTGAGTGGGCTTCCTGTCGCCAAGCTGAACATCACGAAACATTTCCTGCACTTTCTGTTGGCCTTTGAGTACAACGCGCTTAATCAGCGCCTGCTTGAGCCGCTCATACATGTCAGAGGACGGATCCTCGAGGACGTCTGACACTTCCTCCATGAAATTCTCAGGGAGACTCACAATTGCCAAGTTTACCTTCGTTTCTTGTGAGTGTATATGTTTGAGTGCGAACAAAGCTTCTGCGTGGTTGAACCATGCAACAGGACGATATGTCCAGAAGGTTGGAAGTTGCAAAGTTATAGCCGTCTGTGAAGCACTGTTGTCAGCCACTATACGGACAGAACGATATACTAACTGAGCGATACGACAAATACACGAGAAAACGAGACCAGTAAAAATTAATAACTCTATGTGAAAAATATATATATATATAAAAGTAGTCGATATGAAAAAAACTAAAAACACGTAAAGCTAAAATGGAGGCGAACGATTAATACACGGGCTCACCACTTGTAAGAGCTATTACGGTATAGGGTAGACCTCAATTCGAAACACTCTTACAAAACTCATTCACCGTTTTATGACCTTAGCTGTAGTCTGCTTAGCGTGCTAATACTGACGATCAGAATCAAGGTAAAAAGGCTTGATATGACAAGTGTACCTGGTACGGTTATATTTTTAAACAAATGAAATATGAAATTTGATGATTAAAGAGGTTGTACAACTTATCTGCTGACGTCACTGGTGGTAGGCTCGGGGAGTGTGCAGAATGAATGCCCAACGAAAGAGCGGAACAATGAACGTAAGGAGGAGTCACAACTCAAAAGGTCAAGATGGTCCAAATGATGGGTGTCAGCCACGTCTCATGAACCGTTAATGCCCAGCTCTTGCTGCACTCTGGCTCACGCTGTTGCTTGAAGTTTCCCAGAAACGCTTAGCAATAACGGTCGCAAAAACCAAAATATCGAATGGCCACTCGAGAATTCTTTATTGTAACACCAACATATAAACACTGTTACAACTAATGTCTGTGAACAAATATTACAATAATAAATCACAATATTACTTCTGACGGTTTTCTGCTGACCTCTTTCTGAACAGGGACCGATGAGACGCTGACTGTCGTATTGATGCCTCCGCGAAAATTGGGGAAGTTGGTTTTGAGCAAACAACCATGAACTGATCGTTCAATCTTCAACTACATTGACAATGGTTGAGCGAGGTTAAACAATATTACAGGGGTAGAATATGCGCGACAGACCTATCAGGGAATAGTCTCATCAACCTACAGTTTGCTGATGATAAAATGAACCTAGGCTATGAGAAGTAACCGCTGATGCTATGAAATGTGAAAAGAATACCGGTGTTTGATTATAGGTGTCTGTGTTATATCTCATGAATGAAGCAGTTTAATATGTTGATTGCTGTTGAGGTTACGCATAAATGTTTAGGTGGGGAAGTTAATTTAGCCTTCAAGGCAGGGGAGCTGAATAGGTTGAGATGGCTAGAACACGTGCTGGCATACCAAGCCATCGCATCTCTGCAGGGACAATTCTAGCCAGCACAATTTAAGGTTTAAAATGTGTTTGGGTCGGTCAAATGTAAAACTGGTATTGGTTCATAAAATCATTGAAAGTCAGCTGGAAGAACTACTGTAGATATGAATGCAAATCTTTGTTACTGGTACAGATGCATTCACTCTGTGTAATCTCACGTATCTATTCAACTAATGTTTTTCCTTGTTACTATCTATTCTCCCTCACATTTTCTCTCGTTAAATTTCCATTTAGTTTTTTGTCCCTACCTCTGCGTGCTACATGGAATGTGGTAAATTAAACAGGTGGACTTCTCTGCAAACTCATACTGAAAGCTAGTCAGAATGACACAGTCTAGGCATAACTATATGCAAAACATTGATAAATGATCTCCAAAATTTCATCAAATGATAGGTGTAGTTCTTAACCTTGTTCTTTGCTAAATGAAAAATAGATACCTTTCAGTAATCTCTTCTTCCAACCGGGTCTCTTCTCCTACTTTGCGAGGGATTTTTGTGCTTTTGTCACTTTTGCGCTAAGCTTTCAGTCATTCAGCATATGCCGTTGTCGCTGACCCAGGACCTAGGTGACTTTAGTTGAATAAGGTTTCGGTCGCGCAAACACGGGTCCTGGGCAGTTGATTGGTTGCATTATCATTTCTCAAATGGTACACAGCATACTGTATATTAGGGTAAATCTTCCGCCTCGCTTGCTGAGGCTAATATTCCTCAGGGTATTATTATCTCTCATCTTTCTTTTTTTCGTCTTAAATGACTTTTCTCTTTCTAATGAGAGCAACTTCGTCAAATACGCTGGGGATATGCCCGTCTCACTTCCTGTCATGTTACAGTGTGACTGCAGCAAACTTAACTGCTTCCTGTCTATAGTCTAAGGTACATGGTCTTACGTTAAATTCCTCCAAATGTCAGGCAGATAACTTTCCCTTCACTCATAAGCGTGAACTACAAGAACTGTGTCGTTCACAAGATGCCTGTATCAAAGAGGGCACTGAAACAAAAACTAAGTCCAACATAAAATACCCTGAAGTAGTTCTATCCTCTGGTCTTTGTTGGCCATTCTATACCTTGCCGATTTCTAAGAAGACCTTCAGTGTAGCTTACGCGTTATGTAGTCAAAACAGTCAGGAATCATTCAACCTCTCTTTTTACAATTTGTTAACTCTTGTGTTGGTCTTAACTGCTCCCCCTTATTCTTTCCTGAATTACTCAAAAACGACTATGTCGTGTTGTGCAGGGTATTAAGGTTGATATTAGGGCAAGTGGTGTACCATTTAGTCAACTCGTTAATGCATTAGTTGAAAGACATCCAAACTCATGCGAGAAATGGTCTAAATCTATACTGTCTAACCCTCATCATCGCATCTATTCTCAGCTCTTACCTTTAATTTCATCTGGTGGAACCAGAAGTCAGTACCAAAGATTATACGATCGTTTTTGGAATTACATAATTCCAAAAGTGGTTGTCGTTTTCATTGGCAGTAGTTCACAGCGTATTGAGTTTACACAAGTACAATGCCCATTTCTCACTTTACCGAGGAGACATCAACTAGGATTCTAGAAAAAAAAGTAGGTCAGCATGTGAATTTTATGAATTTGCAGACTGCATTCCATTCACTTAATACTGAAACTAAAATATGAGGGAACATATTTCCAAGAAGGGTATAATACAAGGTTCATTTTTACAACTGTCCTCCTTATTTTATTTCACATTCATCATACACGTATTAACCGATTTGTTTGTCACTCACTTTAGGGACTTATCAGGGAACAGTCTTGTCAACTTAGTGCATGCTGATGGTATTGTCCACTTGGGCTGAGAGAAGTGACCATTGAAACTGGAAGATATGAAAAGACTACTGGTTTTCGGTCGCATTGTCTGTACTCTTTCTTCTGTGTTAAGTAGTCTTATATGGTGAGTAATATTGGGGTTAAGCTTAGTGTTAAGTAGAAATATGATTCCAAACGTTGTTAATGACACAGATGCATTGACTCTGTGTAATCTCACATATCTGAGCAACCCTTGCATTTTTTCCATATGGCTGTTCGTTTTTCGTCACATTTATGCTCATTAGAGCTCCATTTAATTTCTTTTTTCCTCTACCTTTGTGTGCTACATGAAATGTGATAACTTAAACGGGTACACTTGTGTGCAAGCTTCTGTGTTGAAAGTCAATCTGTCAGAATGATCTATAGTCCAGGTATAATGAAATGAAAAAACGTGGATAAGAATAAGCGAAATGTCAATAGATGATAATCGTATTTTTTCATTTGGTTCTTGTCTAACTATAAAAAAGTTATTTTACAATAATTTCTCCTCTTACCCGAGATAACTCTCACACTCTGTCTCGTTATATTTCATGAGTTAGTTAATTTTATCGCCTAGCCCAAATGAGAAGTCGAAACACATCTGAAAATATGTTTTGCTTATTACCAACTAAATATAATACTTTTCAAATGTGGAATGTCACAAATCGAACTGCTTCAATTCTGTGCTAAGTTCCATTGTCAATGGAGTTGAAGATTGAACGATCAATTCATGGTTGTTTCCTCAAAACCAACTTCCCCAATTTTCGCGGAGGCATCAATACGACAGTCAGCGTCTCATCGGTCCCTGTTCAGAAAGAAGTCAGCAGAAAACCGTCAGAAGTAATATTGTGATTTATTATTGTAATATTTGTTCACAGACATTAGTTGTAACAGTGTTTATATGTTGGTGTAACAATACAGAATACTCAAGTCAACAATTAGTGTTTTGGTTTTTGCGTCCGTTATTACCAAGCGTTCCTGAGAAACTTCAAGCCACAGCGTGAGCCCGAGCGTAGCAAGAGCTGGGCATTAACGGTTTACGAGACGTGACTGACAGTTTCTGACGACAGAAACAGACTCTGGTGAATTGAAAGAGTTGGTGAAAGTTCAGACAGTCGCCGTTCATCTTTCCTGGTACCGGTCAAGTCCTCTTTGAACAAGCAATATCTGGAACGTTTTTGGAATTGGGTCAAGTTCAACAATGCCTGGGTCAAAGAACGGACAGAGCGTCTTGGATGCAAACAGGAAAGTAAGTCATGGTGACTTGCCGGTTAATTGTAACGATGTGTCTGATGTTAAGCATGACATGGTTGATGTTACTGTTTCGCCGCTCAGGGATAATAGGAACATCAAACTCCCTAAATTTGAAGCACGATGTTTCGATGGAAACCCGGCTGATTATTTACAATTTGTAAAGGAGTTTGAGATCGTGTTGAGTGGTTTTTTATTAAGTGATGAATTGAAATTGATGTATTTGATGAGGTATTGCACTGGAGATGCTTCAAGAGCTATACAATGCTGTAAGCTCATGCCCCCTAATGAGGGATCCGCTGAGGCTATGAGCATATTACGTCAAAGGTTTGGAAGACCTTCAATGATTATAAGGAACGTATACGAAGCTGTCAAAGGTAACGGCAGTCAACTTCAAGATGACTCCAAGGCACTTACTGAGTTTTTAGATAATCTTATGACTTATAAGAATACCTTGATTTCTATGAATTGCATGAGTGACATCAACTCGAGTTTTATACTAGAAGTAATAGCAAGACGCCTACCTACTCGACTGCAAAGGAAGTGAGTGAAGATAAGCTCCCATATGGAGGATGAGGGTATCGAGCCAAAGTTTGATGATATCTTGAAACTGGTAAAAACTAGTGTCAATCAGTCTATGAGCAAGTTCGCCAGTCTATTACATCTTACCCCTAGAATAGAGCAGTCTGAGGACAAAACGCAATCATTGATGATGAATAGGCCTCAGAGAGGTGGATATCGAGAAGGCTCCATGATGTCTAGTAATGCATATAGACCTAGTGAGTGTAACAGGTTTCGTAGTACATCCTCAACAGATAAGTTACAAGATGCAAGACAAACATGGTTGTGTATTACACGTTTGCAAGAGGTGCATACAACCGTGAATTGTGAACCAGTGAGCAAGTTCAGTGATAAGCTAAATGTAAACTCCAGGCCTGACTCCGAATTGTGTGACGATAACTGTGCGGTGAAGAAATCTCTAGTTGCAACTGGTAAACCATTGTTGAATAGAGTGTCACAGAATAGAGTTACTGCTTCAGAGTGGAGTTCTGACTCCACAAGTTTACAAGGTATTACTAGTCAGAGTGAAGACATAAAGCCTTTTAGGATTTGCGAGGAAGAAACCAAATCATCTACTTCTGTTATTAAAGAATTTGAAAATGATGAAGTCGACCAGATAGATGATGGTAAATTGAATATTTGTGATAATGATCATGATAGTGCAGATTTGTCTTTGGTTGATCATGATGAGATGTGGGATATGCCTACTACTGCTAAGCTGAACAAAGGTTCTGTACAACTTGAACGTGAAGTAGAAATAAATGCAGTTGCAGCAGGCATGCATACTTGTCAGACCGTCAGTGTGATTGATCAGCATGTAGCTCACCTATCATCAGATGCTAGTGCTAAACCTGAGCTGATAGTAAAAGACATCAGTGGTGGTGGTCTTGCAGGTAGAGAATTTTCTGAAAGCCGAACAACAACAGCTTCTGATCCACCGCTAAGTTCATCAACTGGTATCAATCAGTTGTCGTTGGTGTTGTCATCCACAATGAGAAGGACTCCCATCAACTCAAGTATCTTGTGCAATTACTATGATAGTGTTGGTGCATTTGAAAAGACGAAAGATATTGCTCAGTTTAGTGAGAATAAGCCAAGTGTAAACGAAAGAGTAATTGTTAAATTGACTTGCACGAATAAAGGCATTTCTAGTTTCAAGTTACTATTTGAATGCTATTATCTTTGGTGCAAATTACTCTGTTTCTACGCTTGGTTGACCAGATACGTCGTATGTTTGTTCTTCATCTATATTCTACGATACAATGACATGAGCGAGTTGCCGTTCAGATTTGAGGATATAGCTGATAGAAGAAAATCAGCAAATGAACTCTTCGACGATTTTCCAACCTAGGGCGTCAACCTGAGAAGGGTTGTAGGCGTACTACTGTAAGTCCTACAGTTCTTCAAGGGTAGTTCGTCAAGGCATAATCCACCACATTTGATGTGTTGATTGTACATATGTTTTTGTTAAATAATTGTGTGAGTTCCAACTATGTAATTGTTGGTTAATCTTGTTTGTGTCCGGACATTCCACAACTTACAATCGTCAACCTGAGAGGGGTTGCAGACGTACTGGTGTAAGTCCTGCGATTCTTCAAAGGAATTACATCAAAGGGCGATCTCCGAGTCTGTGTGTACTGTTTGTATATATGTGTGGTGTGTCATATCAATTGGTGTTTTTGGATTCATTGTGTTTACTCGTTGTTTTCGTACCTTGTTGTTATTGCATAATTTTGTTAAAATTTTCGTCGTGATTACTTCTGAAGTTGTTTCGAGTCTTCTACATCCGTGAATGAATTGATTGATGTTAGAGACAGCAGATGGGCCGGGGAGGCTATTGCTGAGAATGAAATGCACACGGAGATAATTGTTAGGTGCGGTCCGACACGCCGGGGAGAAAGAGTGTAAACGACTGAGGCTCGCATACGTCACCGTTACTAGAGTTGAGGCAGAATGAGTGACAAGCGATTGCAGTGGTAATTGGTAGTGAGTAGATAAGAGGATGTGCGTAGAGTATCGTGAGGTGCTGCTATGGTCACGTTGCATTCTGCAAGAGTCATTCTAGCAAGTGGCGATTGTGTTGCAAGAGGATGCCTTTAACTGGAAGGTGCAGGTCGTAATCGATGTGTGAGATTGTGCTGTGAGTATGCTTGTGGTGTGTTGACTTTTCTGTTTGTTTCCATTTCAGCTCTGTCCGTGTGACCCAGGTTCTCGCGATGGCATCCAAGTCAACGTGTATTGGTCGTGATGGAAAACAGGGATGGATCCGTATTTTGGCGGGGAGTGTCAATGTAGTTGAAGATTGAACGATCAATTCATGGTTGTCTGCTCAAAACCAACTTCCCCAATTTTCGCGGAGGCATCAATACGACAGTCAGCGTCTCATCGGTCCCTGTTCAGAGCGAGGTCAGCAGAAAACCATCAGAAACCTTAGTTGAAATATTTTTTATATGTTGGTGTTAGAATAATGAATTCACAAGCGGCCAATCGGTGTTTTGGTTTTTGCGTCCGTTATTACTAAGCGTTTCTGATAAACTTCATGGAACAGCGTGGGCCCGAGCGTAGCAAGAGCTGGGCATTAACGGTTTACGAGACGTGACTGACAGACCTAATATTTGGTTAAGTCAGGAGAATAAGACAATAGGGGATATGAAGAAGTAAGACGACGAGTTTATACGCCTACCCATTAAAATTGTATGAGATTTTAAGGGGATAGGCCATTTGAATGCAGTCTTTGTGTCGCTGAATGATTGTCCAACCTTTGTTTAATTTCTCTACGGGATGTGCTAACTGGAGAAATTAAAAAATATTCATTTTTCCGCCATTCATATTGGAAGCAGTATCAAAATATATTGAATGGGGGATGAAAGTAGCAACAAAATGATGCTTCCCTGAAGCTGAACTCATAACACTATTTAGCACCACTTCTACTCTTAGCCAATGTACACTGGATAAATACCCTGCCTTCGTCACCTCCGACTTCCTTTAATATTTTTCGGTACACTTTTTTTGAGCGATTACATTCGAATTGCGGATAGAATGTTTTCTTTTCGTTTTTCTGAACATATTCCAATAAACCTGCGCGTTAATGAAAACAAATATTACCGGGCGTATTTTGGATACTGATCTTCTGTACAGATTTCTAAGTCCTTCAAAATAGTTAAAAGACAATGACCAATAAATTTACTGCGATTTTCCGAACCGATCGCAATCAAACGTTTCAAACCAGACTTATGCATACAGAAACAGAGTGTGATTAGTTTTTCACTCACTTGGTAACTGAATTTTGATTTGAACGCCAATAATTATTCATGTAATTCAGTGACCTCAATTCACTGAGCAAATCTCAATCTTATAAACTGTAACCGCTTTTGTTTTTTGAGTTCCTATGTGGATCTACAAGCTAACACTGTTTGTTATTTTTTTCTGTTTTCTGTCCTACCCGTCCTCCCTCTTCCCTAATTTGAAAGCGCATAAATTGATGATGAAAAATGAAACTAAAAATTGTAATGCTTACATTTTGGATGAGTCAGTTGTATAGTATTTATTCCCTACTACCACTTAAACATTAATGAGTGTTAGTATCATCCATATAACCATTGTAATTTCAGATAGTGTTCTGCAGCTGATGAGAACCTTCGAAATAGAATGATGTTATCATTTTATACTCCAAATTTCGTCTTCTCTTCTCTCAAATTGATGGCTCATTTTGCTTTATTGTTATCCGCTTACCTCGAATTATGAATAATAAGGACAGTTGTAAGGAACCTCTGTTTTGTTGCTGTTCACGACTCATATTTGTTTGAACTCGTTTCATTATTGAGAAATTACGATACAGCTAACTTTTATGTAATGGATGTCGGTGGACAGATTATTTGCTATTATGGTAATTGGAATTATTAGTAAGTCCATAGCAAATAATTTAATAAACCGCTTTTACATATCATATCAATATTTTAAAATTCTAAATTACAATTATAAAGAAGACTGTAGTGCACATTACAATGTTAAAGGCTTGGTTTTAATTTATACTTATACCGAATGGCCCCAGCGCCATTTTGTACTTTTCGTTGTGTTGTCTATACGCATAATCCTTAAGTTTGTAATGAAGCCATTTCTATAAAATAAATTCTGGACCCTTTTGCTCAAATTTACAGCGCCTTCGAGTACATTTCCTCAATAACCAAGTCTTTTTAATTCGCCTTCTATTTCCAGTAATTACACGTTAGGTAGAGTATTGAATTATTGGGCATATAGATAAATTACATTAAGTAAGGACTGGTAAAATAATAATGAATTATATTTCGTATAAATGGGGTAGGTTTACAAGAAATGCATGCCATTTTTACAGGCACGATCACTAATGTCATAAATTACAATCCTGAAGTATCATAAATTAATACTTTTTCAAAAGTTTAAATTGTTTCACTTATTGTACAAGCAAGCAGAACAGGTTCTTATAAACGTTAAATTTTAAACCGTTTACTCATGTCACCATCAAAATTGAGCGACAAACCAAACATCGTTCCGTTTCCTGCTGATAGTTACGGTCAATCAGCGAACAGCGTATATCTGGGTGAGTGCTATGCCGCCGCGTGATTGAACGCTATTTCAGGAAGAGAAGAAAATTCTGAGCCGTTGCAAAATGGTATGAAATACAATTATGAATAATAAATTATTGGAAGTATATTTGCGGGACAAACACAAGAAGAAGCTATATAGTACTTGAAATGATAGTATACATTTGCAATGTTTAATGCCAACCATATTGGTCTAAGCGTGGAAACTATGATGTTTCCGACGACGACATAGCTTTGTTCAAGCGTTGATGTTGTTGTGTCTTTAATCAGAGCAACCAGAGTTTAAGCAAACAACAAATGTGAACAAAGAGCAAGTTTTAGCTTTATTAATGGCCTAGATAGTTGACATAAAGTAGAGTATGATAGTGTGTAAATAAAAAGGTTATTGTGAGGTGGGTAAGTCATATTTAAGTGAGGGGTGAATTAAAAGATCTGGAAAATTAGAACCCGTAGGACAAGCTGGCCTGTAAGATGTCCCACAGATTTCTGCAGGGCCCAGTGGGTAGCATCTTGACAAGAAGGTGAACAGGCATGTAGATGGTAGGAGCAAAAGAACTTTTGATGTAGAATTTAGATCTGTACAACCCTTATTATTTTTTGATGAGGGTCCAGACTAATGTTTAATTCTTGAGCTGTCAAAAAAATGCATGTTCCTACCCTACAGATCAGAGCATTTCACATTGTGACCACTACCGTATTGCTAATCAGCTCCATATATATATAGCATATCAGCTGTTAGATCTGAGTTGATGAATGTTATAACAGTAATGAACTCGACTATTACGCTAATATGCCCATTTGTCCGTTGTACCTTCCAATCCAATGAGCCGCGCAAATATCAAAACACAAATGCTGACTGGTCTGTGACTGTAAGATGCCCTACGGTACTGTACATTTGTAAGGAAAACGACACATGGTATTTATATACTTTCTTTACAACAATAAAGTCGGCTCACAGCCATGAGAAATGACTGGTCACACAATCAATCACAATACGCGTGAGAAAAGATGGCATACTATTTTACGCGAGATCCTATCACTTCCACCGGTAAAGTGTATGATTGTCTTTTGGATCTGATTGGAGATGTTTTGATTTTTCGAACAAAAGCAATTCTCGCTGCAGGCAACCTAGTTGAGAAGCATTGAATTGCTGCTCACTAAAACGGAACATGACAGTTGATCTCACCCATGAGTTTTGGCTCATCTCTCTTGGAGGTATGCTCTGTCGGTATAATCTGTGGGCACCGAAGTGTGCGCCATGCGTTTAGAGGAATTAAAGTAATATCTCACGCTGAATCCAATTGAAGACAAATAGGCTTGCACTTTCGTCTGCTGGCGAAATCAACTTTGGAGGTTGTGAAAATGATCTGTACTCGATGGGGTTGTTTTGGCTTGAAAGAGCTAAGTTTGTTCCTCACCGGAGAGTTTTACTGTGGTAGAAAGTAACCTTATTTTTATCCAAAATGGTGACACTTGCGATATTTATGTTTCCAGAAAGGATAAAGTTTGACAGACTGCCATGAATCACAGTATCAGCACATTGGTCGAGGTTTAGCTGAATTCTGAAAATGATGTGCAGTGTGTTTAACGGTAGCCGGGGAGTCCACACTGCCTTAATTGAACTAAATTTAGATGGCTGCGATTTGCGCTCCACCATAGCAGTGTCGTGTTTCAAGTTCGTTAGACGTTAGAATTCTGCTGTCATCGTTTTGAAAGTCATTTTCGGGTCTTGTCCCACGAGTGACAGAAGTTGAGTTCTAATGTCAACATCTTCCGGGCTGTTCAAATCACAAATAAAAATCAAACACCTGAACTGATCTTACGACATTTCGTGTGGTCTAAATCGTTCATATTCTTCATTCAGTTTGTCAGAATAAGTGGCATAATCATCGGAAGGCATTTCGGGAACTGAAAGCATTGATACCGAAAATTAAACATGGATGGCTGTTAACCAAAAATATGGGATAAACCGTGATTATCTCATCGAAAAATAATTCAAGTGAGTTCTTCGGCACAATAAATTTGACTTATTTATTGTTTTCGACAGCTGTATGTCTTCACAATAACAATCGAACCTTGTCAGCACCATCAAACATGGCACATTCAAAACGGAAAACGTCTTCATACTGGTCAAACCATGCATCAGATACGACGCCAGATATTGGATTGTGGTTGAACTCACTGACAGAATTCAAGATGCTTTTTCTGAATGAGATGTTGAGGGAATTTGAATGGACAGCTTCTTAGTGAGTGATAGCTTCGATTGATTTAAGTTGATCTGCTTCATTTTGAACCTGCTGCTGTTGCAAGATAGATTTGAGATCATCCAAAGATATAGACATTTTAAGTGGAATGAAATTAACACGGTAGGAAAACATGGTATAGATGCGCTAAACAGAACAAAATAAAGCCCCATCGCCTGTTTGTTATGACTCCGGTTACTTACTAGATCACAAATATGTGAATTAATTGAGCGTAAATGCCTCATCTTCAAAGTTTGATATTTCTCAAAGAAAATATGCAGATGGTGTTCAATGTTCTGTCCCTCCAATAGCCTCCACTTAGAGTAGCAATGTGATTTATCTTGTAGCCACTAGTAAACTCCAGTTAATTTCTCCTCTAGTTTGGATTTAGAAACTTAAAGTTAGGGAAATATGCACTTCATGTCTTATGCAGTTTAAGAGCATCTTCAGGAGCCCTAACCGAGTTAGTCAATTAGTTCCAAGGTTGTCAGCAATCGTCCATAAAACAGTCAATAAGCATAATCTAACTAGATGATTCTTCACATGGCCACCCTGAGAATTTAGACACTAAAGCTTCCACTGGATACTGTGTGATTAGCATTGAACAAGCAGTCATGTAAAGCAACGCCATGACTGGTAATTCTACTGACGAATTGTATTTCACAATGTATACACCGCTCGATTTTCCTCAATGTGCTCTGAGAAATTTTCTACATCAGTTAGGAGAAAGCTACTTTCTAATGTTCTTACGCTTCTTTAAACATCTTTTCATGAATATACTGCTTTTCACTAAATCGACGAGGATTACTCTGAATGATCGTTTTATTGCCAACGGTGCTCTTGCTTCACTTCATAATTGTTCCTGAAATTCTTCCCAGTCGAAGTGTTGTGCTATGCGATTGAACAGTATGGCATTATATTTGAATTTACAATTGAAACAATTCCTAAGATAGGATGGCGTTTGGAAACAGTGTAACATTGGAATCAGTCGCCCAACGGAGTGAACCAGCTTGGTAGGAGTATTAAGAGTACAACTAATGATTTGAAGGGCAATAGATTTAAAAACTGCGATCTCCTCCTACTTTCCTTCTCATTCCAAGTTGAGTGCTGAGTTTCAAACC